>CM037013.1:7109001-8309001 GCA_020875875.1 Dioscorea alata | reverse complement strand
TTACACATGTTTACGATTAGGTTTTTGAGACCTAATTTTAATTGCTATTCGTATTTCTCAATAAGAGTTATCGTTGGAGACTAGCAATCCATACCGGATTGTTTCCGTCTTGTGTGTGTGTGAGAGTAGAGGGGAGTCGCGTATATGCAGTCCCTTTTTCGACTACACCCCTGGATTTGTATTTATTTATTTATTTTATATTTTTATATCTTTATTCGTTTCCATTGCATGCTAGGGTCCATGCTAGTTTTTTGTTTGTTATCCGCTGTGCATATTTTGCTTCTAGCATGCTAGTAGACCCTTGTCGATCCCAACATATATAGCCCTCAACCTAACAAACCAACGGCTAGGATCATTTTGATCCAATGGTTCACATTAAGGGGATAGGTGGCACGTACCATGAAATACAAAAAATAATCCCCAGCAACCCCCACTCTGATTCTCTACCTACCACCAAGTCATGACAACTAATGAGAAATGTCATCTTTACCCTCCTATGGTGATGAAGAACATTGTAAGGTGTGACATCCCCAACCCCCCCTTTCCCCCCGCCGCACTCAATCCGGCAACGCCCACGTCGCATCTTCCTCATAGGCCTTGAGGATGTCCCGGTGATTCCATAACTTGAGAGCCAATTCCCAGCTTGGCTCACTCATAGACAAGCCCCTCCACTTGACAAAATACTCCTTGTAGCTCAGATGCGCACCTCTCCTACGAATGGTGCGATGAGATAATATTTCTTCCACATCGCACTCTTCAAAGGTTGTGATAGCCGTAGACGCCCTCCTTGACTCTCCCTGGCTTGGCTCCACCTTATAAGCATGATAAGGTTTCAAGAGACTCACATGGAACATGGGATGCATTTCCAAGTGCGGTGGTAGCTTCAATTGGTAGGCCACCTTGCCTACCCTTCTCTCTACCTCAAAAGTCCCCTCATATATCCGCACTAGGCCTTTGTGCACCTTGGAAAACCTTTGGGTTTGGTGTTGGAAAAGCTTCACCATCACCAAGTCGCCTTCTTCAAACTTGACATGCCACTTCTTCATGTCGGCCCACTTCTTCATCTATTTTGAGGCCTTGGCTAAGTAAGCCCTTGCCATGTCTGCCTTTTCTTGCCACCCCTTGGCAAACTTGAATACGGCCGGACTAGAACCATTGTAGCTGCCCTCAAATGTATGTGGCGCGCTGCTGGTTGCCTCCCTGTGGCCACCTCGAATGGACTTGCCCCCAACGACTCACTCCTTTGCAAGTTGTAGGAAAATTGTGCCATGTCAAGATACTTCACCCAATCTTGTTGATTGGTACTCACATAGTGACGAAGGTAGAGCTCCACCAAGGCATTCACCATCTAGATTTGGCAGTTGGTTTAGGGATGGAAACTCATTGAGAAATTGAGTTCTGACCCCATGAGCTTGAAGAGTTCGGTCCAAAACCTCCCAGTGAATCTTGTGTCATGGTCACTTACAATGCTCTTCGGAATGCCCCAATACTTCACTACATACTTATGGAACAAGTTTGCGGCATCCTTGGCATTGAACTTGGTGGGTACGAGAATGAAGACTCCATACTTGCTAAATCCATCCACGACCACCATGATGTTGCCACACCCATCAGACATCGGCAAGCACACAATGAAGTCCATGGAAATGCTCTCCCATGGCTTCTCCAGAGTAGGTAAGGATTGCAGATGTCCCGGTGTGTGACTGATAAATGCCTAAATATACATATTTCCTAGGTATTCGGGTGTGTGTATTGCGTATTTTTATATGAGTTAACGCCTGTTTTTGGTTTGAATTGGTTTCTTTCATGTTACAGGTACCAATGAGACCCCATCGAGCTCGTTGACAGAATTTGAGAAGAAATCGGCATCGAAAACACTGTTTTTGAGCTCAGGGGTACTGTAGTAACCACTGTAGCACAAAGACTTGAAGAACAGCTTGGTCAAGGGATTCATGCGGGCTACCATGCGGGCGTATACGGCAATGTAGCAAATTACTGTAGTGGCACTGTAGCAACTTACGCGATTTTCGCGATTTCTTAGGAATTTTCTCTCCCCGCATGCGGGGCCGCATAGGGGGCCGCATAACTCACTGGAATCCGTTTTTAAGGATTTTTGGGAGCATTTTGAGGGAGGAAGCTTGGTCTTGGGAGAGCTTCACTTCACCATTTTTCTTTGGGAGCTTGAGGCCGGTTTTTGGAGGAAATTCTTGAGGAGAGGACGACTGGGAGAGCACGACACGACGAACCCACGCCTTCAATTTGCATTTGAGGGGAAGATTGACAAAGGAAGCCACTCCTTGGGTGGCGTCCTTGGAAGCGTCATTCGGCCTTGATCTTTTGAGGGGGTGTTTTCATTATGCATTTGGTTGTTTCTATGTATTTTCTTGCTTACTTTGTGATCATGAGCAACTAAACCCCAAGGTCACCGGATGTAGGTGAACCTTGGGGGTGAACTTGTGTTATTTGGATGCTTTTCTCTAGTTTATGCATTTAGCTTGGTTTGTGATCCTTGTTTGGTGATTCTTGAATGCCTTGATATGTATGAGAACTCTATGTATCATTTCCTAGATAATACTAGGTTGCATGACAATTGCCCTAGTATTAGGCTCACCAAGCTTGGAAGGGAATACATGTACGAATACACCGTGACCATCGGGTATTTGTACCCCTCCAATTGTTAGGGTTGTCCTTGATTGTGTTTCAACCCTAGCTTGAGAAATCCACTAGACCCATTGTGATCGTAGGAGGATTTGGGTGGAAGCAATTCCGTATTCCAATACTCATACCGGATTAGGGACCAAACACCGTGACCATCGGGTTGGTCTAATTTAAGGTTTCTCGGTCCAAACCACTAACGTGCGTGCTAGTTAGGGCATCCTTAGCACTTTAGTAGCCCCCGAGGGAATCCTCATCCATGGCCATTCCCTCGTCTTGATTTCCCTCCGCATTTGTATTTACTATTTGCATGCTTTTTTTTACATCCATAGTTTATTTGTAGTTATCTCTATCAAGTGATTGCTTTGATTGGACAACATTATGATAACGAAGTAAGAATAGATTCTCGGGCCCTTGGGAATACAACCCCCTCATGCTCGCGTGAGGGGTATTACTTGGCGACCCCGTGCACTTGTGGGTGAGCAATCAGCGACCATGCTCTACCTTGTCTTGTTGGCACACAAGACAAGTCTTTACATACAACTCAATGTCTTCCCTCATTTGATGCAAATAGTAGGCCCTCGCAATGAGTGCTTGGGTTCCTTGGGCTCTCGGATGCCCCTCCCTGAGTGCATCATAATACTCCTTCATGATCCCCTTCCTTAGGCCTTGCCACTTAGCAACATAGAGCCGCTCTTCTTTGGTGACAAGCGCCCCATCTTTCACCCAAAATAGCCGAGTCTTTCCTCCATTCTCGGCCTCTAAGATGTTCATTGCTTGGGGATCATGCTCTAAGCCCTCTTGGATGCGGCTTGCTAAAGAAAAATTTGGGGAAGAAACGGAGGTGAGCTCGGCCTTCGACTAAGTGCGTCCGCCATACAATTCATCTTGCCGGGTTTGTGCTCCATCACGAAGTCAAACTTGGCTAGGAACATTTGCCACCTTGCTTGCTTCTGTGTCAACTTCTTTTTGGTAAGGAAGTAGCTTGTGGCAACATTGTCCGTCTTCACCTTGAACTTGGCACCCAACAAGTAATGCCTCCAAGTTCTAAGGCAATGTACCACGATTGTCATTTTTTCTCCTAGACCATGTACTTCTTCTCCCTATCATTTAGCTTACGGCTTTCATAGGCAATGGGGTGTCCCTCCTGTATCAATACACCACCAATAGCATAGTCAGAAGCATCGGTTTGTACCTCAAAAGGCTTGGCATGATTAGGAAATGCCAAGACGAGTTCCTCCATCATGGCTTTCTTCAACTTCTCAAAAGCTTCTTGGCATGCCACATCCCACTCCCACACTTTATTCTTCCTGACTAGGTTGGTGAGAAGGGAAGCAATGGAAGAATGCACCCGAATGAACTTGCGGTAGTACTTCACAAACCCAAGCAAACTTCGCAAGTCCGTGGCTCGTCATGGTGCTTCCAAAGACTCAATGGCTTGGATCTTGGCCTTGTCCATCTTGAGCTTCCTATAGTTGACCAAATGCCCAAGAAAGAGACTTTGGGCTTTACAAATTCACACTTCTCTTTTTTTTACAAACAACTCATTTTCCTTTAAAACTTGGAAAACATGTTGTAGGTGTTGGATGTGTTCGTCCAAGGTCTTACTATAGACTACTATATCATGCAAGTACACTACAACAAATTTTTTCAAGAAGGGATGAAAGACATGATTCATAAAGGTACAAAATGTAGCTGGGGCATTGGTAAGCCCAAAAGGCATGACAGGAACTCATAGGAACCGTACCTTGTCACACAAGCGGTCTTAGGCACATCTTCCTCCGTCATCCTTGATAAGTTCCTAAATACATCATGTTTTAGTCATAAAATTTGTTCACTTTCATGCAACTTGTATTTATCTCAACGACATTTGGTGTGCTAGATGCGTTTTTTTTTGTTTCAGGGCTTCGTGGACTGTTATTATGATGAAGTTATGTATTTGAGTCGTTCCAGAGGAAAATGAGGAAGAAAGAAAGTCGTTACATGTTCCGGACACGAAGGGATGCGCTCGTGATGCTTATATCGAGCATTTGTGCGGCCAATGTGCAGCCCCGCACAGTGGCCATATACACCCTCCAGAAGCCTGTGCGGCCAGTGCGCAGGGCCGCACACTGGCCGCACATCGTGGCCAGGAGCCTGTGCGGCTAGTGCGCAGCCCCACACACTAGCCGCACAACACAGCCAGAAGACTGTGCGGCCACTGTGCAGCCCCGCACAGTACCCGCACAGCCTCTGGGTATTTAAGCCGCTCTTCAAGGGTTTTGAGGGGCATTCTTGTTCTGTTGGCTCTCATCCGACTTCCACTTTTCATCAGGCCATTTTTTGCCATTCTTGGGGCGAAATTCAGTGGGAATTGAAGGAGCGAAAAAGGGGAAAAACTTAGAGAAGCATCAAGGGCTCACCGGCGCGGATCCGGCAAACCCTCATCGACACCTTCTAGCCGACATTTCGAGGGGAGTTTCATCGTTGATTGTATAATGTCTATTATGTATTTCGAACCCTCTCATTTTGTTATGTCGAACTAGACTCCCAAGGCCACCGGGCTCCCCTTGAACCTTGGGAGGAAATGATGTATGGATGACATTAGTATTTGTATTTAATTGTGTGTGACTTGTGTTGTTGGCTTTAATCTATCATTTTCATGTTCAATCTACAATGGATGGATTCCATAGATTTGATTTTGAATTGTACTTGTTTGGTAGGATGCTAGCATGTATTAGGTCTTATGATGATTAAAGAGGCACTCATTGTACTAATACACCGGAGGTTCCGGGTATTAGTAGCCTTCCGCGAGGTTAGGATTGTTTTAGCTGAGAGTGTGCATTAAAATAACTCTAACCGAGACTCCCTATTCCCAATGACATCATCGGGGTATCTTCTGGATAGAGGAACCTATACTGGATTAGGGCTACACTATGGACGCTCCGGGGTAGTCGACATCCGAGTCCAGCGGGCCAAAACGAAGTCAACTTTATCCTTAGATTTATTACTGCCATCCGTACTTAGTTTTCTCCAATGGGGATCCTCGCCCGAGGCCTTCCTCAACTATTGGATTCTTCATCCCCATTTCCTTCCGGATTGCATTTTATTTTACTTTTACTTTCTTGTTACTTCTTTTATTTTCAATCTTATAATCACTTCAACCCTGTTTTGTTCGACTAGACAGTGAACCCCAAAGGGAAGTAATAGTAGATCTCGCGACCCTTGGGAATACGATCCTCTTGTGCATGCACGAGAGGTTAATAATTGACTGCCCGTGCACTTGTGGCTGGGGAGTCGTGTGCTAGCTTGTTAGCTTGTCGCATGACACTTCATCAAGTTTTTGGTGCCGTTGCCGGGGAACCCCTGAGAATACTAGGAAAACTTTTTGATCAATGATCTAGTCACTTCACTTCCATTTGTACTTATTCACCAATCTCTTATTTTCAGTTTTATTTCTTTTTGTACATATCAACTAATCTATCTACCCATCTCTTGTTCTTCTAGGTACTTTGTGCATGACTCGCGCAAATCCCACAGGGTTTGTTGAACCAAACAAAGAAATTGTGCGCGTCGTACACCAAAGATTGATTGAAACCCAAGTTGATTCAGCTTCAAGATCAGTTGAGGTGCCGGAGGAAATTTCTGTTGCAATGGCCGAAGAGAGGAGGACACTATCAGACTATGAGAGGCCACAATTTATAGGAGGAGAATTCATTGTGAAAGCACCGGCCGTTAGTGCAAGAAATTTTGATTTTGCTAGACCAATTGGTATGATACAGAACACAGTGCAATTTGATGGGCTAGCTGATGAGGACCCGAATGAGCACTTATCCCAGTTTCTTCAGATGTGCTCGACATTCAAGGTCAGTGGGTTGTCATTGGGAAGACATGGTGAACAAGTTCATGGGCAGATACTTTCCCCCAAGTAAGGCTGCAAGATTAAGACAAGAGATCTCAGCATTTAGTCAAAGAGATTCTGAAACACCCTTTGAAGCTCATCAGAGATTTAAAGATCTCCTGCAAAAGTGCCCGTGATGGGTCGACCGCAAGTGCACGGGTCGTCAAGTAATACCCCTCACGCGCGCGCGAGGGGGTCGTATTCCCAAGGGCCCGAGAATCTACCCTTACTTCCTCTTCGTATGATTGTTTGGCCAATCAAGTCAAGTGTTGTGCAAAAGAAAGTAAAAAGATGATTAACATGCAAATAAAGTGTTCTAAGGTGGAGGCAATGAACGAGGGATAAAATAATATAAAGAGAGGGTCACGGATGAGGATTACCAAGGGGGCTACTAAAGTGCGGGGCTTGCCTTAACTAGCATGCAAATGGGTAGTTTGGACCGAGAAACCCGAAGTTAGACCAACCCGATGGTCACGGAAATTGGTCCCTAATCCGGTACAAGTATCGAATACGGAATTCCTTCCGCTCGAATCCTCACACGATTGCAAAGGGAGCAAAAGGTTTCTCAAGTTAGGGAGAAGACACAAACTAGGTCAACCCTAACAATTGGAGGGGTACAAATACCCGATGGTCACGGCGTATTCATACATGTATCCCTACCAAGCTTGGTGAGCCTAATACTAGGGCAATGGTCATGCTTCCTAGCATTATCTAAACAATTATACACAGAGTTCTCATGCATACCAAGCAATCAAATACACCAAACAAGGTTCACAAACAAGTCTCAAATGCATAAATCAAGTCAAGCAAGCATCCTACACAAGTTCACCCCCAAGGTTCACCTACATCCGGTGACCTTGGGGTTTAGTTGCCCATGAATACAAAATACACAAGAAAACACATCAAAACAACCAAATACATAGATGAGAACACCCCCTCAAAAGATAGAAGCCGAATGATGTTCCAAAGACGCCACCAAAGGGGTGGCTTCCCTTGTCGATTCTCCTCCAAACTAAGGATCAAGAGGGTGGATCTCGTCGTATGTCGCTCTCCTCGTCGTTCTCTCCCCGGAAATGGCCTCCGACGGCAGCTCCTAGCTCCGATTTGAAGATGGTGGCAAGTTGGCTCAAGACCTAGGGCTCTTTTTTTTTTAAATGAACTCAAAACCCTTAAAAGAAACTTTTTCCAGTGGGTTATGCGGCCCCCTATGCGGCCCCGCATGCGGGGAGAGAAAATTCCCGAGAAAATCCCGAAATCGCGTAAGTTGCTACAGTGCCGCTACAGTAAACTGCTACAGTAGAACTGCTACAGTACCGTATGCGGCCTCTGCAGTGCCCGCATGACAGCCCGCATGAACCTCCAGACATAGCCATTTTCACCAAAGGATTCGTGCTACAGGATCTGCTACAGTGGTCGCTACAGTACCCCCCTATGAAATAGTGTTTTCGTTGCCGATTTCTTCTCAAATTCTATCATTGAGCTCAAAGGGGTCACATCAGTACCTGTAACACGAAAGAAACCAATTCAGACCAAAAACGGGTGCCAACTCATAGAAAAATACGTAATACATACACCCGAATACATGGAAAATGCGTATGTTTAGGCGTTTATCAAACATCCCCACACCTAAACATTTGCTTGTCCCCAAGCAAACAAACATGAAGAACAGGGGCAAGAAGATAAACGACTAAATGTACGACCTCAAGCTCAACAGTAGAGGACCCCACTAGCACAAATAGAAGGAAGGACAAATAATGAGTTGTTCTGTTGGCAACTGGGTATGGATGGTCCTGTTTCATCTAAAGTGCACTGGTGAGTGTGTGCTTACTTCCAACCTCATTCTCCATACTATTCACTCCACATACAATGAAAATGGCATTAATCTGTTAAAGACACCCTCAATACCCAGTTAAAAGTCCTTCGGGTCCTGAATGAAACTTTGGCTCTCGAGTGGTTGTGTAACAGGTTCCAAGGGATACGAATAAGATACTATATGCTGTATTTACATATTTGCAAAGGTTTTTTTTTTTTTTTTTTTTTTTTTTTTTTGAGTTGAGTCCGACTAACGTAGACTGCACAAAAATCTTTCAGACGGATGCACATGCTAGCCAGGCACAAGAGCCAGCCATCCTACTTGATTACAGTCCACATAGACGCATTCATGCTGTACTAGCAGAGGAATACTGTCATAGACTCCACACTTTTTTTTTTTTTTTTTTTTGTTTTTTTTTTTTTTTTTTTTTTTTGTTTTTTTTTTTTTTTTACCTGTATACAATATATCTCGTATTCCCTGGTATAAAACCTGTTAACAAACTCACTTGAGGCTAAGGAAACAACAAATGACCTCAAAAGCTCTTAAAAAGGCATTGAAAGTAGACATTAACAAATTAATGCCGAAAACATTGTAATGGGTTAGTTGGAGTGTATGAGGTGGAAGTACAAGTGTAAAAGTCTGTCAGTGCACTAAAGATAAAGCAGGACATCATTTAGGAACAATAATGAAATACAACTCATAACTGTCGAACCTTCATGCTAGGAAGTCCTAAAGTAGGCGTCATTGCTATCATCGGTATAACAAGCATGCAAATAAGAGTAAAGCACTCCATCCCCACACCTAGAATCGTACATCGTCCCTAATGTACATGAATCAGCAGAACATGATGATATGTATGCAATAAAAATAAGGAGAAGAAGCAAGAAGACTTCCCCAATTAGTTGATGCAGTGAATTCAAGGTGAACACAAACAGGGGTAAATCACTAGGGCCATGGAGTGTGAAGCATCCTCAACGATCAGTCCTGAAAGCAACATGAAATGCATCACAACTCGATAAATAAATAAAGAGAGCGAACAAATAAAATCCAAACTACATAAATAAAAAGAAGAAGTTTAGTAGGGCCGAAACCCTAACAAACTGAACGATATAACAAACAAACAAATAAGTCTAAGTGCGCAACAACAAAATACACACAACAAGAAAAATAAAAACTAAGAGTCGGTGTCATGAGTCTAATGATTTGGTGGAGGTGGTGAAGCCATGTGATATGTACTCCCGGATGGTATGATCGAGGCTCAAAACCCCCAAGGTTTCCCAATCAATTTTTTTCGGACAACACCAAAATTCTTCCTCGACAAAGAGGGCATAACGGGTCTTGTGGGCATCGTCGGTGAATCTTGGCTCAAAGACGGGCGGTGGAGAGCTCCTCCGGGATCGCTTTGAAGCCACATGCTTGGTTGACATCCCTACAAGACCATACAAGCTTCATCAAACCAAAAATATATGAAAAGAATGCACAATGGCATCAATGGGCTGAAATCTTAGTGTTGCTACAGTAATTTCGGGAAAATTTTTCAAGAGTTTCTTCTTGTAAAAGTAGCAAACAAATTTTACAAACCTTGAAATTCAACACATACATTCACAAGAAACATTCACAACCACATTCCCAAGAAAATCAGCCCAAAAACACAAAGAAAAGCCCTAGAAATGGAGAGATATGGAACTTACTTCAATCTAGGGCACCAAAGTGAAAATGAAGTGGAATCCGGCTTAAAGCTTGATAAAACCTTGAAAATCTTCCAAAAATTCGTTTGCTAGGATGAGGAGAGTGTTTGGATGCAAAAAGAATGAAGGAAAATGGTGGAGAGATGAAGGAGAAAAGAGAAGAAGTTTGATGAAAATTGAGTGAATAGTGAGGAAGTGGGCTGAAGAGAGGGGGAAATAGGGGCTGGGTGACCATGCGGCCTACCATGCGGCCGCATGGTACCCCGCATAACTCTCTGGAAAATCCATGCGGCCTGCTATGCGGCCGCATAGCAGGCCGCATACCTCTCGGGAAAAATCATGCAGCCTGCTATGCGGCCGCATAGCAGGCCGCACCACTCTCGGGAAAATTTGTGCGGCCCCTTGTGCGGCCGCATGACAGGCCGCACAAGGCCCAGGAATTTTTTAGCTCAAAACACTCTCAAATCAACCTTTGAACTCAACCTAGCACTCAAAAATTACATGAAAACAAAGCCGAAAACACTCAAAAATCATTGAAAACATGGAGATTGAAGCACCAACACTCAAGGAAAAATACAATGATCATCAAACCAAGGGTGCAACATGGTAAAATAAATTAAGGAAAACGACTAAACAACCACCACAATCAAAGAAATCAACAACACTCAAACTCAAAAGCATCACAAAAAATACGAAAAACACCAAAACACAACAACAACTAAGAAGAAAAAAATAGATGCAATGAATTTAAAGACTTGGGTTGCCTCCAAAGAAGCGCTTGTTTAACGTCTTTAGCTCGACGTCTCTTACCTTGACATCATGGTGGATCAAAGGAAGTCAAATTACCTCCATTCTTGTGTGAAATGTTGTTACCCGAGAAATAGTGTTTCAACCGGTGCCCATTAACCTTAAAGGTTCCCAATTGTGAATGAGATATCTCGACGGCGCCGTGAGGGAACACTTGAGTGACGGTGTAGGGGCCATGCCATCGTGATTTTAACTTCCCGGGGAATAATTTTATTCTTGCATTGAATAATAGTACTTGGTCCCCGGGTTGGAAACACTTGGCTCGTTTAATATGCCGGTCATGGTATTCCTTCATTTTCTCCTTGTACCTTATTGATGTGTCATACGCCAAGGACCGCCATTCCTCTAACTCATTTAATTGGAGTTTTCGCTTGCGACCACACAAATGAGGATCAAAGTTAAGTTGCTTTATGGCCCAATAAGCCTTGTGTTCAAGTTCAACCAGCAAGTGACATGTCTTTCCATAGACCAATCTATATGGTGTTGTCCCAATAGGTGTCTTGTATGCGGTTCTATATGCCCAGAGTGCATCATCAAGTTGGTCGGCCCAATCCCTCCTATGGTGACTCACTGCTTTCTCAAGGATGCGCTTCAATTCCCTATTTGATACCTCCACTTGACCATTGGTTTGCGGGTGATAAGCGGTTGAGATTCTATGAGACACACCATATCGTTTCAAAATCTTCTCAAACTGAGAGTTGCAGAAATGAGTGCCTCGGTCACTAATGATTATTCTAGGTGCTCCGAACCGGGAAAACAATTTTCTTAGGAATTTCACAACAACTCGTGCATCACACGATGGGAGGGCCTGTGCTTCCACCCACTTGGAGACATAGTCCACTGCCACTAGGATATATTTGTTGCCCTGCGAGCTAGGAAACGGCCCCATGAAGTCGATTCCCCAAACATCAAATACTTCGCATGCTTGATTCCATGATTGAGGCATTTCCTCTCTTTTTGAGATATTACCCGTTCTCTGGCACCTGTCACAATGTTGCACCAATGTTTGTGCATCTTGGAACATAGTCGGCCAATAAAACCCCGCATCGAGGGCCTTCCTAGCAGTCCGGTTCCCACTATAATGACCACCTGTCGGCCCAGAATGGCAATGCTTCAAGATATCTTGCCCTTCCTCTAACGAAACACACCTTCTGACAGTCTGATCCGAGCAAACCCTGAATAAATGGGGGTCTTCCCAAATATAATACTTCAGGTCGGCAAAGAATTTCTTCCGTTGTTGGTGAGTGAGCCACTTAGGGAATGTTTTCGCAGCTAGAAAGTTGGCAAAGTCAGCGAACCACGGGGTTTCATTTGTTGCTACCACCTGAATACTACATAATTGTTCTCCAGGAAATGAATCATTGATTTCTCTCTTTTCCAATACGTCGTCATTGGGACCCTCAAGGCGGGAGAGATGGTCAGCAGCAAGGTTTTCTGCCCCTTTTTTATCTCTTATCTCCAAGTCAAATTCCTGAAGAAGTAGCACCCAGCGAATCAGTCGCGGCTTGGCATCCGACTTGCTCAATAGATACTTTAGGGCAGAATGGTCTGTGTAAACAATCACCTTGGACAACACGAAGTATGATCGGAACTTGTCAAATGCAAAGACTACCGCCAACAATTCCTTCTCGGTAGTGGTATATTTTTCTTGAGCATCATTCAAAGTTTTACTTGCATAGTATATAGGATGAAAGTGTTTGTCCCTTCGTTGCCCAAGCACTGCACCCACAGCATAGTCACTCGCATCACACATCAGCTCAAATGGCAAACTCCAGTCTGGGGAAACCATGATTGGTGCTTCAACCAGTTTCTTCTTGAGAGTTAAGAAGGCATTCATGCAGTCACTATTGAATTCAAAAGGAGCATCCTTCTCCAACAGTTTTGTCAATGGTCGGGAGATGGAAGAGAAATCTTGCACGAATCTTCTGTAAAACCCAGCATGTCCTAGGAAGCTCCTGATGGCCTTCACTGAAGTTGGAGGAGGAAGTTTTTCAATAGTAGCGACCTTTGCCTTATCCACTTCAATCCCCTGTTTTGAAATTTTGTGTCCCAGGACAATGCCATCCTTGACCATAAAATGACATTTCTCCCAACTAAGCACCAGATTTGTTTCTTCACATCTACTCAGGACCCGTTCAAGGTTTTTGAGGCATAGGTCGAACGAGTCACCGAACACGGAGAAGTCATCCATGAACACTTCCATAATGTCCTCTACCATGTCTTCAAAGATGGCCATCATACACCTCTGAAAAGTGGCCGGTGCATTGCAAAGTCCAAAAGGCATCCGCCGGTAAGCGAAAGTACCATAGGGGCAAGTGAAAGTAGTTTTCTCTTGATCTTCTGGAGCAATAGGAATTTGAAAATATCCCGAGAAACCGTCCAAGAAGCAATAGTAGGAGTGGCCGGCAAGTCGCTCAAGCATCTGATCAATGAAGGGTAAGGGGAAATGATCCTTCCATGTGGCATCATTAAGCTTTCTGTAGTCTATGCAAACCCTCCATCCTGTTACCGTTCTGGTAGGTATCAATTCATTCTTCTCATTGGTCACGACTGTCATACCCCCTTTCTTGGGTACTACTTGAACTGGACTCACCCATGCACTGTCAGAAATGGGATAAATAATGCCCGCATCAAGGAGCTTGATGACTTCATTCTTTACTACCTCTTTCATGTTAGGATTCAATCTTCGTTGGGGTATTGCCAAAGGTCTGTGATTGTCTTCCATAAGAATTTTG
Source organism: Dioscorea alata (assembly GCA_020875875.1). Classification (NCBI taxonomy): domain Eukaryota; kingdom Viridiplantae; phylum Streptophyta; class Magnoliopsida; order Dioscoreales; family Dioscoreaceae; genus Dioscorea; species Dioscorea alata. The sequence goes on along the minus strand of CM037013.1, from coordinate 8,295,423 downwards.
TGAGTGCAGAATGATGGATTGATCCCCTTAATATCAGCGATTTTCCAAGCAATTGCCTTCTTGTGTTTCTTTAGTACATCCAGGAGCATGTCCTTCTGTTGTCTGGTCAAGTCTGCTGCAATGATAACAGGGAGTGTAGAATTTTCCCCCAAGAAGGCATACTCTAGATGGTCTGGTAGTTGCTTCAATTCCAGTTCAGGGGGTTCTTCAAGCGATGATTTCAATCTCCCATAATTGCTCAAATCATCCTTTTCAACTCTCTGATCTTCCATTTCACATGAACTATCATTCCCCGAGCTGTCTTCCATTTCATGTTGTTCTACTTCAACTGAATTCATGTGCTCCTCCTGTAAATAGTCCTTTCCTTCTGAACTCTCCGACCCTGTTCGATCTGTCTCCTTGTCAACTGGAGCCCACGACCCTAAGTGTTCATCTGAGTTATTCTCTGTCCAATTGTTGACGGAATCGAGCAGGCAACAACACTTGACTTGATTGGCCAAACAATCATACGAAGAGGAAGTAAGGGTAGATTCTCGGGCCCTTGGGAATACGACCCCCTCGCGCGCGCGTGAGGGGTATTACTTGACGACCCGTGCACTTGCGGTCGACCCATCAAGTTTTTGGCGCCGTTGCCGGGGAGAGAAAATTCCCGAGAAAATCCCGAAATCGCGTAAGTTGCTACAGTGCTGCTACAAGGGGTCACATCAGTACCTGTAACACGAAATCCCCTGTGAAATAGTGTTTTCGTTGCCGATTTCTTCTCAAATTCTATCAATGAGCTAAAAGGGGTCACATCAGTACCTGTAACACGAAAGAAACCAATTCAGACCAAAAACGGGTGCCAACTCATAGAAAAATACGTAATACATACACCCGAATACATGGAAAATGCGTATGTTTAGGCGTTTATCAGCCCGCATCATGGTTTCGAGGCATGGATGCGAGTGTAGATACTATATAATGGGTTTAGTTATTAGAACCGTCAACTCATTGATGTCGCAGCTGGTGGCTCCTTGAGTAGTAAATACCCCGAAGATGCAGAAGTGTTGATTTAAAACATGGCAAGGAACGAGTCACATTGGGGCTCCAGGGCAAAGATGACTCAATCACGAGGAGTTCATGAAGTGGACAGCAAAACAGCCCAGGATGCCAAGCTTAAAGCATTAGGAAAGCAAGTGAGTCTGCTCATGTTTGAGAGAACTGATCATGCAAGCTCAAGTGTAAATTAAGTTTTGAGCTGCGGAACTTGTGGAGGAGGGCACAATACCATTAATTGCCCAATTTCAGTGCCCCACGCCACCCCAGTCAAAAATGTTGATTATGTGAACCAGGGGCAGAAATTTCAAGGAAACCCCTATGGTGGAACATACAACCCTGGGTGAAGAAATCACCCGAACTTCAATTGGGGGAATTAAAGCCAACAAAAGTTTTCACAACCACCAGGGTTCCAAGCACAACAACAGCAAGCACCCCCAACAGAATGTAAGTTTACCACTGAGGATGTCCTAGCAAAATACATGCAAATCACCAATGCCTGATTAAAGACATTAGAAAGGATAGTGAGGAACATGCAAGCTTCAATTCAGGGCATTGAGAAACATTTGGGACAAATTGTGTCATTAATGGTAGAGAGGTCGCAAGGTAGCCTCCCTAGCAACACTAAAACCAACCTACGGGAACAATTGCAAGCTATCACTCTGCGGAGTGGCAAGGAGGTGGAGGTTCGGCCAAACACTAGGCCAAATGATGATAAAATGAAGAACATAGTGAGAGGTAACACATCCATTGGTAGGGATGAAGCTAATGACAGCCATGATGGAATGAGTTAACCTCATAACAAAGAGAAACAATTGCGTGAGCGTCAACCGAAAATTCCTTATCCAGCGAGACTTCAAAGGGACAAGGATGACACACAAATCAAAAGGTTCTTGGAACTGATTATCCAACTTCATATCAACTTGCCGCTAGTCGAAGCCTTCGCTCAAATGCCAAAGTATGCAAAGTTTATGAAGGAGTTGCTCACGAACTGCAAGAAACTTGAAGAAACCTCCACGGTTTCCCTTGGTGAGAATTACTCGGCCATTATTCAAAGCAAGCTACCCAAGAAGATCAAGGACCCTGGCGGTCTAATTGTAGAATGTCACTTTAGGGATTCGATTGTTGAGAAAGCCCTCACCGACTCCGGCGCAAGTATTAATGTAATTCCCTACAAGCTTTTTCTCAAACTGGGGCTTCAAGATTTGGAGCCGATGCGAATCACCATTCAAGTTGCTGATCAAACTGTTAGATGCCCAAGTGGTCTCATGAGCGATGTTATCCTCAAAGTGGGAGGTTTGGTCTTCCCGGCTGACTTTGTCATTCTGGATGTGGATGAAGACACTGAGGTCCCCATTACTCTCGGGCGACCATTCCTTGCCACTTCACGAGCTCTATTGGATATAGAAGATGGGAAAATGACTTTGCGCGCCGGCGATGAGGAAGTTACTTTCAAAATTCCCGAGGCCATAAAGCACCCCAAGGAGTTTGATGACACTTCCTATGCACTCGATGACACGGAATTACTAGTGGAAGATTGTCTGCAAGAAGTGCTTATGATAAACCCCTCTTATGCATGCATGTACATACTAAACAAAGCTACTACCGTGGTTGCTCGAACAGAAGAGGAAAGATCTTTATGAGCCTACTAGGGGTGTATCTACCACTTCAAGGCCACACTCCACAAAGTGGCGTGACTTGCTTTTAGATGTGGTTCTTGGAAACCTGTCTAACTTGCCTGGAATACAGGGTCTCCAAAATAGGGGGGTCGCACACACACATCATGACTACCGTTGAGTGCATGAGGCATCTTGGGTGGTCATTGCTTTGTGTCTTGAGTCTTGTCCTACTATAATCCATTACCTTTTTAGCCTGAGGTTGTGTACTTAGTCATTTATCAGCCCTTGTTGTGCTTCATGTTTGTTTGCTTGGGGACAAGCAAATACTCAAGTGGGTGTATTTCATAAGTGCCTAAATACATCATGTTTCAGTTATAAAATTTGTTCACTTTCATGCAATATGTATTTATTTCAACGACATTTGGTGCGTTGGATGCGTTTTTTTTCATTTCAGGGCTTCGTGGACCGTTATCGCGATGAAGTTACTTATTTGAGTCGTTCTTGAGGGAAATGAGGAAGAAAGAAAGTCGTTACATGCTCCGGACGCCAAGGGATGCGCGCGCGATGCTTATACTGAGCATTTGTGCGGCTACTATGCAGCCCCGCACAGTGGCCACATACATCCTCCAGAAGCCTGTGCGGCCAGTGCGCAGGGCCGCACACTGGCCGCACATCGTGGCCAGAAGACTATGCGGCTAGTGCGCAGCCTTGCCCACTAGCCGCACAACACATCCAGAAGGCTGTGCGGCCACTGTGCAGCACCGCACAATACCCGCACAGCTTCGGGGTATTTAAGCTGCTCTTCAAGGGTTTTGAGGTGCATTCTTGGGCTGTTTGCTCTCATCCGACTTCCACTTTTCATCAGGTCATTTTCTGTCATTCTTAGGGTGAATTCAGTAGGAATTGAAGGAGAGAAAAAGGGGAAAATCGTAGAGAAGCATCAAGGGCTCACCGGCGCGGATCCGGCAAACCTTCATCAACACCTTCTAGCCGACATTTCGAGGGGAGTTTCACCGTTGATTGTATAATGGCTATTATGTATTTCGAACCATCTCATTTTGTTATGTCGAACTAGACTCCCAAGGCCACAGGGCTCCCGGTGACCCTTGGGAGGAAACGTTGTATGAATGACATTAGTATTTGTATTTAATTGTGTGTGACTTGTGTTGTTGGCTTTAATCTATCATTTTCATGTTCAATCTACAATGGATGGATTCTGTAGATTTAATTTTGAATTATACTTGTTTGGCGGGATGCTAGCATGTATTAGGTCTTGTGATGATTAAAGAGGGACTCATTATACTAATACATCGGAGGTTCCGGGTGTTAGTAGCCTTCCGCGAGGTTAGGATTGTTTTAGCCGAGAGTGTGCATTAAAATAACTCTAACCGAGACTCCCTATTCCCAATGACATCATCGGGGTATCTTCTGGATAGAAGAACCTATACTGGATTAGGGCTACACTATGGAGGCTCCGGGGTAGTCGACATCCGAGTCCAGCGGGCCAAAACCAAGTCATCTTTAAATCGAGCAAATTTAGTTGAACCCGACGACGAAATCGAACGAACCTTGCATCAACGATTGAGAAAAGCAACAGAAAGTTCAAGGCAACAAGAAATTCGGGTTGAGTCTAGTGAACCCTCCGTCATGGCCGAACCAAGAAGAACATTGTCCGATTACGAGAGGCCCCAATTCACCGGTGAGGAGTTCAGTGTGCAAGCCCCAACTGTGCCAACTAATAATTTTGAAATCAAGGCGAGCACAATAGGAATGATTCAAAATTCAGTCCAGTTTGATGGGTTGGCCGATGAAGACCCATATGCCCACCTGTCACGCTTCCTCCAAATATGCTCCACTTTCAAGATTAATTCAGTGTCCGACGACGCCAAAAGATTGAGGTTATTCCCGTTCAGTTTGAGAGGAGTAGCATATCGTTGGCTCACTTCTTTGGCCCCTGGATCGATCACTACATGGAAGAAGATGGTCGAGAAGTTCCTTGCCCGTTATTTCCCTCCAAGCAAGGCTGCACGACTAAGGCAAGAGATTTCAGCTTTTAGGCAGGGGGATTCAGAAACACTTTTCGAGGCCCACGAACGGTTCAAAGGTCTCTTGCGTAAGTGTCCTCACCACAGGTTTCCTGCGTGAATGAGAGTTCAAATGTTCTGTAATGGGTTGAACTACGCAACGAGATAATTAATTGATGCTGCAGCAGGAGGATCTCTAAGTGCAAAGTTACTAGAGGATGCTGAAGCTCTTATTGAAAATATGGCTAGTAATGAGTGTCACTGGAGTACTTGACAAAAAGCACCAAAGACTGCAGGCCTGTATGAGGTGAATGAGAATACTGCGTTGACTGCTAAGGTCGAAGCCTTAACGAAGAATGTCTCAGAAAACAATGCCCTAGTCAGTTCATTAGCGTAGAAAGTTGAACAGTTGATGCTTGGTTCTAGCTCCACTCCTAAGGCAGTGATGTCTTGTGACACTTGTGGTGCCGGGCATGCAACTTCTCAATGCCCTATATTCATTGCTCCCTCGGCACCTGTGGAAAATGTTGACTACGTTGGTAGTGGACCTAAAGGAATTGGGAACCAATATGGCAACACCTACAACTCGGGATGGAGGGGCCATCCAAACTTATCATGGAGTTAGGGACAAGTGCAATAGAGACCTCCACCACCCCAAGGAAGTCAGTACCAAGCACTTCCTCAACAAGAGAGGAAGTATACCACAGAGGATGTTTTGGCTAAATTCATGATTAATACCGAAGCACGGTTTCAGGGTGTCGAGAAAAGATTGGATGAGTTTGGTACTGTGTTGAGGAATGTTCAAGCATCCATGCAATCCCTTAAGAACCAAGTGGGACAGCTTGCTCGAGCACATTCTGATCGTCCTTCGGGTAGCTTGCCAAGCAACACCGAAAGCAACCCGAGGGAACACATGAAAGCTGTTACACTGACAAGTGCAAAACAATTGGAAGCAAGGGCCCAAACGAGTCCAAGTGCTTCTAATGATAGGGTAGCCGATCGGGAAGACCCTCATTTGAACAAGAAGGAATGTAAGGACAATGAAAAGGAATGTAGTGATGATGTCCAAAAATCCCTGATCCCAAAGGTGAACGAGTACAAGCCCGTGGTGCCTTACCCGACAAGATTGAAACAAGACAAGGAAGATGCTCAATTTAAAAAGTTTTTGAACATATTCAAGCAACTCCACATTAATATTCCATTGGTTGAGGCCCTTTCACAAATGCCCAAGTATGCCAAGTTCATCAAAGACCTCATCACGAACAAAAGAAAACTAGAGGATGTGGACTCGGTGACATTATCGGGGAATTGCTCCGCTTTAATTCAAAAGAAATTACCCAAGAAACTTAATGATCCCGGCAGTTTCATCATCTCGTGTATACATGGTGAAGGAATACATAAGAATGCTTTAGCCGACTCGGGAGCAAGCATTAATGTGATGTCGTACAAGTTATTTTTGAAACTAGGATTGGAGGATTTAAGGCCTACACGAATGACCCTACAACTTGCCGACCGTTCTATGCGGAGACCAAGGGGTGTTGTTGAAGATGTCCTTGTAATGGTTGACAAACTTATCATCCCCGTTGACTTTGTGATTCTAGATGTTGATGATGATGTTGAGGTCCCCATCATTCCCGGTCGGCCGTTCCTAAACACTTCGGGTGCATTGATTGATGTCAAGGGTGGAAAGATGACATTAAGAGTTGGTGATGAACAAGTTGTCTTTACTCTCCCCAAAGAAATGCGGCACACACTCGATCATGATGATAGTTTGTATTATACAGATATAACTGATGTCATTGTTTCCGATTGTGTGCAGGAAGTTTTAGCCTTAAATCCGTTGGATGAGATTTTGGGGGAGTTAGATGACGAAGAGATTGAAAAAAGTGATGCCACACCTATACCAATGCAACAAATTGCACAAGTGATGGTTCGACCTCCGCCTCATGACTAAGAAAAGAAAGCTTTTAAGAAGATGTGGAGGAGGACAAAGGAAAGGCCTACAAAAGTTGTGAAGGTTGTATCATCGCCGCCCATGGATGTAGATCACATACTCATGGAGAATCAAAGGAAGTTCAAGATCTTTTCATGCCTCTCCATGAATTTCTCGGGTAACAACATTTCACAAAAGAATGGAGGTAATTCAACCCACTTTGACCCACCATGATGTTAAGGTAAGAGACGTCGAGCTAAAGACGTTAAACAAGCGCTCCTTGGGAGGCAACCCAAGCATTTGAATTCCTTGCAAGTTCATTTTCGTATTTCTAGTTTGTGTATTTGCATGTTTTTCGTATTTTAGAAGTGTTAGTGCTTGTTGTACTTTGCTTTTTAAATGTGTGTTTGTGGTTGTTTAGCCAACTTTCTCAATTTTTTTTTTTTTTTGATCATGATCTTCAATGGTTGTCATGTGTTCTTCAATTTTTAATTCATTGAGATGTATCAAATCCCATGTTTTGAATGGTTGTTAGTAGTTTCGGCTTTGTTTTTCATGAGTTTTTAGGGTGTTTGGATGAGTCCTTGATGAAAATTCTGAAAACCGGCCGTTTCTTGAGCACATGCCTGCCCATATGAAAAATCCAGCAAGTCATGCGGGTGCTACAGTGCCCGTATGCCTACCCGCATGGCCGCGCAGAGTGTTTCCAGCAACTTATGCGGGCAACCATGCGGGTGCTACAGTGCCCATATGGTTGGCTGATTTGGTTAAAAGCCCTTCAACTCAATTTTTATGCACTATTCACTCATCCTCTCATCATTTTCTTTCCTTCTCCTCCTCATTTCTCCATCATTTCTCTTCATTCTTTTTGCACAAGAAGACTCTCCTCATCCTAGAGATCAAGTTTTTGGAAGATTTACGAAGCTTTATCGAGTTTTTAGCCGGATTCCACTTCATCTTCACTTGGGTGCCCTAGATTAAAGTAAGTTCCATATCTCTCCATTTCTAGGGCTTTTCTTTGTGTTTTTGGGCTGATTTCCTTGGGAATGTGGTTGTGAATGACTCTTATGAATGTATGTGCTGAATTTAAAGGTTTGTAAAATTTGTTTGCTTCTTTTACAAGAAGAAACCCTTGAAAAATTTTCCTGAAATTTCAGCCCATTAATTCCATTAAGTATTTTTTCCATATATTTTTGGTTTGATGAAGCTTGTATGGTCTTGTAGGGATGCCGACCAAACATGTGGCCTCAAAGCGACCCCGGAGGAGCTCTCCACCGCCCACCCATGAGCCAAGGTTCACCGACGAGACCCACAAGGCCCGTTATGCCCTTTTGTCGAGGAAAAAGTTTGGCGTTGTCCACAAGATAGATTGGTTGACTTTGAGGGTTTTGAACCTTGATCATGCCATCCGGGAGTACATTTCTCTTGGTGGTTGGGATAAGATTTTTGAGATTGATGAACTCACTTACAAGGAGATTACATTGGAGGTTCTTAGCTCGATTGAGGCATATTGTCCGCACCCCTACAACCAACAAACCGGCTATGTATCATTCAGGGCATTCGGTAAGAAGCATAAGATGTCTCAAGACAAGTTGGCTTTTTATCTTGGACTTTACATGAATGATGACATTCACACTTCGGAGTTCAAAAATTTACCGCGAGATTTTCCGCACCCAACCATGCATAGATCCTTCTGGAAGTCCATCGCTTGCACATCATCCATGAAGGCTTCCACGATGGCGGAGCCTGCTCACAGATACATTCAGGCTTTGCTATCTAGGAGTGTGTGCGGTCGAGCTGATTCTACAGGGGTAGTTACTGACACGACCCCTTGCGTGTATCCCGCAAGTGCACGGGTTTGTCGAAGTAATAATTTTACCCTGGTGAGTGGGTAGTCGAATCCACAGGGAATAGGGAATTAGAATACGAGATTTCACTAATAAAGCTATGCGGAGTGCGAAAAAGCAATAGTCGGATCAATGAGTGAATATAAAATCAAACAGAATGAAAAGCAAGAAATTAAATAGAAAGATGGAAGATGAGAGAGTGCAAGTAAAAGAGAATAGAGAGGATTACTAATGAATGAAATAGGGCATCCGGACAAGCTACCTCTAGGGTCTATGTTTCTAGTGCAGGACTATACTATTATACTCTCCTATTGATGTTTAATTAAGTCGAGGATATCCTAAGACTCACGGTCCCAAACCTAAGGACAACCGTGACTAACCCCTACACAATGCCCTGGTATTTGGATTCACATCACCCTTCACTCCGTCGTTCGCACGACTAAGCCCCAGGGGAGTATATCTACCTAACCCTCACACTACGTGGGATTGCTTTAAGCTCTAGGGATTCCAGGTGGTAAAACCTGTTCCTATGTGTAGTTCTAACCCTTTGGTCCAGGTGTAAGAACCCTAGTCTAGATTAAGCCCTAATGCGTAGGATTCACTTCAACCCTTCACTCAATTACTTGCGTAACTAAGCCCCAGGGGAGTTTATCTGCCTAGCACTTGACTCTATTTCGACCGCTGTGAAATCAAGGAAACGAAGGTAGGGAGAAACCACGTCGGAGGAGAAAGGGGTACATTGCTACCTCACAACTCTCCCTCTCAACCCTCTTCAATCTTAAGTAGTCTAACCCTAAGGAGTTGTCACACCTCCAAAAGGCAACCTAAATTGTTCTCAATCCTAGTGTCACATCTAAGAGAAAACAATAGCAATATGAAATTAAGATTGAAACTCAATTTTATTCATCAATAATGGAAAAGCATAATAACAATGTCAAAGAAACATAATAACCCTAGAGTTTACAAGTCCGAATACCCTTAAGGGGTTTAGCTCCTCATGGAGCTATACATGTTCATCAATGTAGAAAAGAAAGCACAAAGTAAAGACATCAATGAAAACCCCCTTGCGTATGGTGTGGCTGTGGTCTTGTGCGGGCGTCGAACGTCGGTGACGATGCTGATGACGCGCGCTAAACCTCCACGAAATCCTCTCCGAAACCCTAGCCGCACTCTCCCAAGTTGGAGAGAAAGATAGGTCAAAAGATATCCCAAAAGGTCTCCAAAATCGCCTTTTATAATGTTGAGTCGCGGCTTTAAAATCTGACTTATCGGGGGCTTCACACGACCGTGTGGAATTAACACATGGGCGTGTGAAATTTCTGTTTGCTGAAAAATTAAATCACACGGCCGTGTGAACTCTCTGGAATTCTGAATTTCGGCCGAAAGTGAACAGTAGCTTGCTACAGTAACAAGCTACGGTGCTTCTACAGTACTCACCCAAAACGTTCCCGAGTCCATCGTTCTTCATCGAGGCCATTGAATTGTTCACACAATCAATGGTAGATCGTGCCGATTGCTTCAATGGTAGATCAATGCAGAAGAATACACAAATGCACGCCATTTAGTGATAAAACTGATAAAAGATATGCTCAATGTAAGATAATAACGCTTCGCGGTACTACAACACAAGCACTTATCAAATCCCCCCACACTTAAGCTTTTGCTTGTCCTCAAGCAAAATAGAACGTGAAAGTACTGGGGAAGAACAATCGAAAGTGCTCGGCCTTAGGTTCACGAAGAGTATGCAAAAGAAGCATTCTACAAGTAAGGGGAAATCAAAACATTGCATAAAGTTACCATTGTTCTAGCTAAAAACTCGAATAAAAAAGGACAATAACTCGAAAACGTGAAGTGTGTGCGAATTCACTCAAGAGAACCAACGAGTACTCCTCAAACTCTTGTTACAAGGACTTATTTATATACACAAAGTAAGGAAGTAGTAGCATCACTCAACCTCTAAGGTAGCCCTTTCTTAGGCGGCCGCCAAAGGTGGCTTTCACACTTTCGAGGAGGTAGCTCTTTCTACCAGGGTAGTAGCTTTCACGCTTCCCATGAGATAGCTCTTTCTCTCATTAGGGCATAACTTGTATCCGACTTATGAGAGTAGCTACATACTTCATAGGAGGTAGCTCTTTCCACCCCAAATGCAGAGATAAAAGCTAGATTAATATTCACAAGCTCATAAATTTATTTATTTATTTTTTTTTTAAGATTGCATAGAACTTGACAACTTGCTAAAGTAATACTAAACTAGTCCTTTAAACTTCGAGTTTGAGTTTCCGAAAGATTTCAAGAGTGAGTAGTGCAATAAGATGTAATCAAGCAAAAATTCCCTAAAAATTCAAGTAAAAACTAGAGCATGATAGGACACAATGTTAAAAATTCTCCTAAACTATAAGAATACAACCGTTGCAACTAAGGTGAACCGCCATAGGCTACATGAGGATGAACAATTGAACGCACAAGTAAAAGTGTGTGCAATGTGAACTCCCCCCCACACTTAAGATGTACATTGTCCCCAATGTACGCAAGCAAGTGACACGACCCCTTGCGTGTATCCCGCAAGTGCACGGGTTTGTCGAAGTAATAAATTTACCTTGGTGAGAAGGTAGTCGAATCCACAGGGAATAGGGAGATAGAATATAAGGTTTCACTAATTAAGCTATGCAGAATACGGAGAACGATAATAAGATTGATGAGTGAAAATAATGCAAAGCAATAAACTAAATAGAGAGATGGAAGAAAGAAGTGCAAGTAGGAAAATCGAGAAGGACTATCAATGAGTAATGGGGGGTATCCGGACAAGCTACCTCTAGGATCTATGTTTCAAGTGCAAGACTATAATATTATGCTCTCCTATTAATGTCAATTGAGTCGAGGATATCCTAAGACTCACGGTCCCAAACCTAAGGACAACCGTGACTAACTCCAACACTATGCCCCGGTATTAGGATTCACAACACCCTTCACTCTGTCACCTAGATGACTAAGCCCCATGGGAGTCCATCTGCCTAAACCTCACACTATGTGGAGTTGCATTATGCTCTAGGGATTCCTAGTGATTAAACCTGTTCCTATGCGTAATTCTAACCCTTTGGTCCAGGTGGAAGAATCCTAGTCTAGATTGAGCCCCAGCAAATAGGATTCACTACAACCCTCCACTCTATTACTTACGTAACTAAGCCCTAGGGGAGTTTATCTACCTATTGCTTCACTCTATTTCGACCGCTATTAAATCAAGGAATCGGAGGTAGGGAGAAATCACATCGAAGGGGAAAGGGGTACATTGCTACCTCACAACTCTCCCTCTCAACCCTCGTTAATCTTGAGTAGTCTAATCCTATAGGAGTTGTCACACCTCCAAAGGAAAGCCTAGATTGCTCTCAACCCTAATGTCACGTTTAAGGGAAAACAATATGAAAGGATAATCAAGATTAAAAACTCAATTTTATTCATCAATGATGGAAAGCATAATAATCAATGTCAAAGAAACATAAGAAACCCTAAAGTTTACAAGTCCGAATACCCCTCGAGGGGTTTAGCTCCTCATAGAGCTATACATGTTCATCAACGTGAGAAATAAAGCATAAAACATAAACATCAATGAAAAACCCCCTCGAATTAGTGTGGCCGTGGTCTTGTGCAAACGTTGAACCTCGAAATCGATGCCGACGACGCGCTAAAACCTCCACGAAACCCTCTCCGAAACCCTAGCCGCACTCCAGAAAGTGGGGAAAAAATAGGTCCAAAAGATCCCTCCAAAGGTTGCAAAAATCCCCTTTTATATTGTTGAATCGCGGCTTTAAAATTGGACTTATCGGGGGCTTCACACAGCCGTGTGGAATTTCCACACGCCCGTGTGAAGCTTCTGTCTCGGCTGAAAAATTAATTTCACACGGCCGTGTGGAATTTCCACACGCCCGTGTGTCTTCACTGGATGGCTGAAATTGCAAAACACACGGCCGTGTGGAATTTCCACACGCCCGTGTGACTTCTCTGTCTGGCTGGAAAATGGCTCACACGGCCGTGTGGAATTTCCACACGCCCGTGTGACTTCTCTGGAACACTAATCTTCAGCTAAACAGGCTTGGTAACTTGCCGAAACGCCTCCCGGGTCCATTGTTCTTCATCGAGGCCATTACTTGGGCACACAAGCAACGGTAGGTCGCGCCGATTGCTTCAAGTCTTCTTCTTTCGCGAGATTCTCCTAAGTAACACGGATTGGACTTGTTGTGAATGTGATTGCCTTTGTGCCCCTCCAAAAGAGGTTGGCACACATCCACAAGTCCAAAAACGTGCTTCGTTCCTTGCTTGGTCCTAGAACATCCCAACATTGGCGAACGCGACCTAATTTCATTCTTCTTCTCCAATTAGGCTCCACAATACCTTCAATGCACAAGAGAACACAAATGCACACATTTAGTGATAAAACCTGATAAAAGGTATGCTTAATGTAAGATAATAGCGCTTCGCGATACTATAACACAAGCACTTATCAAACCCCCCCACACTTAAGCTTTTGCTTGTCCTCAAGCAAAATAGAACGTGAAAGTACTTGGGAAGGACAATTGAAAATGCTTGGTGATTGCTTCCCCGCAAGTGTACGGGATCGCCAAGTAATACCCTGTGAGTGACACAGGGGTCGTATTCCACTGGGTCCAAGGAAGTACTATTACTCACCCTTCATCTATTTTCTAGCCTACCATTCAATATAAGTGGATAAGAAATAAAGCAAACAAATTAATTTAAACTAATCCTATGGCCTGGTAACTAGCACACGGATGTAAACAATCAAGGGAGTATCAAGCATGAGAAGGGTGTGTTTGGACAAGGGATCCACCTAGGGTTGTCATTTAGTCCAGAACAAGGATGATATAAAGATGCATTAATGATAGTTGAGACCTAGAGACCTCCTGAGTAGATTAGCCCCGATTTCTCGGCGACTAACCCCTAATCCCATACGAGTGTTAATCGGAATCTCTCCGTATTAACCCACCTACGATCGCATTAAGCTCCGTGAAATCTCTAATAGGAGTAAACCTACTATCCTTCGGCTTAAACCTAGCAATGGAGGGCTACCGACACCCAATTTCTCGGCGTGTCGGCACAAGAATCCCCTTTCAATCTCTCCTAGATCTAGTGCGCGTGAGTAGGTCACGTCTACGTGCACAACTCATAAAAGAATTACGGATTTCTCCACAAATGTAATTCTAGACATGAAAGCATGAAAGATTGAACCTCAAACAACCATCAAACTAAATTAAAAGCAACAATCCAAAGTTCATACACAAGATAAACCCTAGGGTTCATCCAAATCCAAACACAACAATAAGTTAATCCCTCATGACAAGGGATACATGAACAACATACAAGGAAGACAAAAACATAAAAGAAGCAATGAAGACTCCCTCTAGGTCTTGATCCCCTTGAATGGATGAAGCTTCAAAGGTTTGTCAATGGTGGCTTAGATCTTCACTCCAACTCCTTCTCCCTTGCTCCTCTTCCTCTTGGTGATGATGTGTGCTTGTTTCCCACTTGGATCACCGCCGAAAGATGGCCGGAAAGCCTCAAGATGAAGTGGTGGCGGCGGCCCAAAAGGCCAAGGAAAAGTCTCTCTAAAAAGCCCTAAAAATGCTCTTTTATATTCCCGCAGTATCCCGGGGTGGATAGATTGATCCCGGGGTGGATAGGTAGGCAAAGATAAGGCAAAACATGGCTCATGTGGGGGTGTATACCGGGGTGGATGGATGGATCCCGGGGTGGATAGGGGGCCGTGAACCCTAGTACAAAATCACTGTCTTTTGATGCTCACGGCCCCTTATACGGCCCCGTATGCTGCACTGTTTACTCTTATGCACTTCCATCATTTCCAGCCCAAAACTCCTCAGGTGCAACAGCAACTGCTACAGTAAGAATGCTACAGTGCTTCAGCTACAGTAAATACGCTACAGTGCTGCGACGCCTGAATTTCATCCTTTTTCGCCCAAATTGTATTCGCATGCACCTCATGGCTCCCCCGTGCCCTACAACATAAATGATACTCAATTAAGTATAAAACGGGCATCCATTCATATAAAAATACATGCTAAGTGTATAAAATACATATACTAAAACATATACATTTAGACACTTATCACTTGGCCTTAGGTTCACCAAAAGTATGCAAAAGAAGCATTCTACAAGTAAGGGAAAATTAAAACATTGCATAAGGTTATCAATGCTCTAGCTAAAAACTTGAATCAAAAAGGATGAAAACTCGAAAGCGTGTTGGTGTGTGCGATCTTACTCAAGAGAACCAACGAGTACTCCTCAAACTTTGATTAAAAAAGGACTTATTTATATACAAAGATAAAAAAAAATAAAGGTGGAAGTAGTAGCTTCACACATCCTTGAAGGTAGCCCTTTCCTAGGCGGCCGCCAAAGGTGGCTTTCACTCTTTCGAGGAGGTAGCTCTTTCTACCGGGGTAGTAGCTTTCACGCATCCCATGAGATAGCTCTTTCTCTCATTAGGGCATAACTTGTATCCGACTTATGAGAGTAGCTTCATACATCATAGGAGGTAGCTCTTTCCACCCCAAATGCATAATCAAAACAAAGCTAATATTTACAAACTCATATTATTATTTTTTTTTTCATTTTCCAAAGTAAAACTAAGAACGATGATAAACTTGTCCTTAAAAAAACTTCAAGATTGAGTTTCCAAAAGATTCCAAGAGTAAGTTGTGTACTAAGATGATTCGAGCAAAAATTCCCTAAAATTCAAGTGAAAACTAGAGTATGATAGGATACAATGTTGAAAATTCTCCTAAACTATAAGAATACAACCGTTGCAACTGAGGTGAACCGCCATAGGCTACATTAGCATAAGCAATTGAATGCACAAGTAAAGGTGTGTGCAATGTGAACTCCCCCCCACACTTAAGATGTACATTGTCCTCAATGTACGCATATAAGCACAATAATAAGTGAAAACGATAAAAGCAATTAGTGTGGAAGTGGCAATTGAAACATTACTCCCCTGAACTCCAAGTGTTGCGTTTGATGAAGCTAGGTCATTGAGAGTTGAGTCTCAATGGTTCGTGGAGCACACATGATTCCATGACCGTGTCAATGACTATTCCTCAAAATCCTTACATCCAAGACCATCTGCGCACACATAAACGAGGGTTCAGTAAAGCTCAATAAAACTCGAGTATATAAAAATGTAAAGCAATGAATACAACTCGAGATAAAAAGAAAAAGCAAAATAAAAGCTATACTCAGAAGGAGAATCCTTTATGAGTACTACAAGTCCAAAATGAAGTAAAGATATACAGAAATGACAAATAAAAGAAAAGAATCTAAAATCTAAGATGCCTCAGCGTCGGTGTCCTGAGTGGTGGCCTCTGGTGCTGCTGGAGGCTCTGGGTCTGCTGGTGGATCGGCTGATGTCGGGGGAGAAGGTGGTGGAGGAGAAACCAGAGGTCGGACCACGAAGGAGGAGGAGGCGACAATCTGCTCGAAGATCTGTCGCAAGCTCTGGAACTGCGCCATCACCTCCTGGTGCTGTGTAATCTGTGTGGCCCTAACCTCGGCCACCTCGGTCTGTAGGATCCCCACTGCGCTTATCGAGGCGCTCCAGTCTGTCCTGGCCTCGAGACGGTGAAAACATCCGCACCGGAGGTGGCTCCGGCGCGGTGGGGGGTACCTCGTTCTCTGTGTCCTGCGGGGGTGGCTCCAATGCTACCCGGGACCCCTCGCCCTGCTCTGTATGGGGTATAATCCAGGTATACGTCCCTGATCCTCCTCTGCGGATCATACCCATCATCCTCAAGGTATCTGTGCCCAGGGGAACTGGTACGTTTGTCTTCTCTGCTCCCCTGACTCCATCTCTGAGCCCCAGGCCAATGAGAAGTCTGGTGATGTAGGGGCCTGCAAAGATAACTCCTACCCTGGGGTACTGGCCCTGATGGCGAATGTAGTCGGCCACAATGTGCCCCAGGTGGAGTGGCTCACTCTCCACCATCGAATACAAGTAGAGGAGCTCCTGGCGACTCAGAACACCAGTACTGTCTCTGATAAGTGCCTAAATACATCATGTTATAGCTATGATGTTCTTGTACATTCATGCAACTTATGTGTATTTTCGATGAGTTTTTACGCACTTGATGTTTTATTTTTCATTTCAGGGTTTCAAGGACCAAGTGCGCAAGTTTTGACCATATTCGTGTCATTCCGGGGATGATTGAAGAAGGAACGAAGAGTTGGAGCACCCTGGAAGCCGACGCGCCGCACACGAGCACATTTTTCTCGGCCGTGTGCGGCCACTGTGCGGGCTGCGCAGTGGCCGCACACCCTGGCCAGAAGGGTGTGCGACCACTGTGCGGCCCGCACAGTGACCGCACAAGAGAGACAGAGAAGTGTGCGGCCAGTGTGCGGCCCGCACACTGGCCGCACAGCACAGCCAGGAGGCTGTGCGGGCACTGTGCGGCCCGCACAGTGCCCGCACACCTTCGGGCTATATATGCTTGTTCTGAAGAGTTTTTGGGGAGATCTTTTTTCTCATCCGGCCTCCACTTGTCCTAGACTTCATTTCACCATTTCTTGAGGGATTTTGGGAGGATTTTCGGCTAGATTCGAAGGAGAGAAGAAGGGGAAGACGTTGAGAAGCTTCATAGGGCTCGCCGGCGCGGATCCGACGAGCTACGCCATCAACCCTAGTCGACATCTTCGAGGGGGTTTTTCTTGTTTTTATTGGATGGAATTGTTGTATGATGAGCTCCTTAGTTTTGTGATGTTGAACTAAACCTCCCAAGGCCGCCGGGCTCCCGGTGAACCTTGGGAGGAGACTTTGTATGAATGACCTATATTTTGCTTTAAATGAATGTGTTAGTTTGATTGTTTGGTTTTAATTCATCATCATGTTGTTCATTCTACAATGGATGGATTCCGTAGAATTGATTTTGAATGATACTTGTTTGGCGGGATGCTAGCTTGTATTAGGTCCTTTGATGAGTTAAAGAGGGTAACATGTATTAATACACCGGAGGTTCCGGGTGTTAATAGCCTCCCGCGCGATTAGGGTTAATTTAGCCGAGAGCGTGCATTAGATTAACCCTAATCAAGACTCCTTGTTCTCATTGACATCGTAGGGGTATTTTCTGGATAGAGAAACCCGTACTGGATTAGGGCTACACTACGGAGGTTCCGGGGTAGTCGACATCCGAGTCTAGCGGACCGAAACCAAGCTAACCCTAGTTTTATAATTATCTTGGTCATTCGTATTTAGTCTTCTCCCGGGGGAATCCTCGCCCGAGGCCTTCCATAATTATTGGATTCTTCATCTCTATTTTATTCCGGATTGAGTTTTATCTTATTTGCATTCCTTTACTTGTTTTTATTATTTTAATATTGCTTCAACCCTGTTTCGATCGACTAGAAAGTGACTCCCAAAAGGAAGTAATAGTAGATCTCGGGCCCTTGGGAATACGACCCTCCTCGTGAGGTTTATTACTTGACGACCCGTGCACTTGCGGCCGGGGAGTCGCGTGCTAGCTCTGTAGCTAGTCGCGCGCTCGCTCATCAGTCTCCCCTGCCACTAATAGATCTGCTCATAACTGCGTGTAGACATCTATAGGCAGGTCGAGAAAGGCATGAAGCCTTGGAGACACCCGGCTCGTACTGACCCTGACCACAAAGTCTGCTATACGCCTGCTGCGGTGTCACGGTACCTGGGTAGTCGGTAGGAAGTAAAGAATACTCCTCAGTCTCGGTAAACGCCTCCTCATAGAGGCCCATCCCGATCGAAAACTGGCTCATACTGAGGCTGTAATTTCGACCGAGGGCTCTGAACTGAACTGTGGTGCCCTCGGTGAAACTGCTGTACCCCCGGTCGAACTCAAACGACGCCAGGACCAAATGTGCTCAACTTTCAAAGTCAATGGCCTATCTGATGATGCAGCTAGACTCCGTCTTTTCCCATTCAGTTTGCGGGGCGCCGCTTACAGGTGGCTCACATCACTCGCCCCGGGTTCCATAAAGACATGGGAGGAGATGGTAAACAAGTTTATGGGCCGCTATTTTCCTCCAAGCAAGGCTGCTAGATTAAGGCAAGAGATCTCAGCCTTCAGTCAAAGAGATTCCGAAACCCTCTTTGAAGCTCATGAGAGATTTAAAGACCTCTTGAGAAAATGCCCACATCATGGTTTCGAAGCTTGGATGCGAGTACAGATACTGTATAATGGCTTGAGCTACCAGAATCGTCAACTCATTGATGCCGCAGCCGGTGGATCCTTGAGTAGCAAATACCCCGAAGATGCCGAAGAATTAATTGAGAACATGGCACGAAATGAATCACATTGGGGTTCAAGGGCAAAATTGACTCAAGCTCGAGGGGTTCATGAAATCGATAGTAAATCCGCTCAAGATGCGAAGCTCGAAGCACTAGCGAAGCAAGTGAGCTTGCTTATGTCCGAACGAACCGAGCGTTCGAGCACAAGTGTCAAGCAAGTGATGAATTGTGGAACTTGTGGAGGGGGGCATGATGTTGCTAGTTGCCCCATTTCAGTCCCCGATGTCACCCCACTCGAACATGTTGACTATGTGAATCAGGGGCAAAAATTTCAAGGAAACCCCTATGGTGGAACATACAACCCCGGGTGGAGAAATCACCCAAATTTCAATTGGGGAAATCAAGGCCAACAAAAATTTACGCAACCACCAGGGTTTCAGGCACAATCATCACAAGCACCTCCAACGGAAAGGAAATTCACTACTGAGGATGTCCTAGCTAAATACATGCAAATCACCGATGCAAGGTTGAACACACTTGAGACAACAGTGAGGAATATGCAAGCTTCAATCCAGGGCATCGAAAAACACTTGGGACAGATCGCGGCATCTATGGCGGAAAGGACACCGGGTAGTCTCCCTAGCAACACTGAGACTAACCCACGAGAACATGTGCAAGCTATCACTTTGAGGAGTGGTAGAGAGGTTGAGGTTCGGCCGACTCCTAGGCCAATTGATAACAAGGAAAAGAACGTGGTGAGAGGCACTTCCTCCGTAGGTGGGGATGAAGCTAATGACAACCATGACAATTCAATTGAACCTCAAAACAAAGAAAAAAAACTGCTAGAGCACCAACCGAAGGTCCCCTATCCGGCAAGACTCAATCGGGACAAGGAGGACTCTCAATTCAAAAAATTTTTGGAGATGATCAAGCAACTTCACATCAATCTTCCACTTGTAGAAGCCTTTTCTCAAATGCCAAAATATGCCAAGTTTATGAAGGAATTGCTTACAAACAGGAAGAAACTTGAAGAAGCATCTACAGTGTCTCTAGGGGAGAGCTGTTCGGCAATTCTCCAAAGCAAATTGCCCGAAAAAATCAAAGACCCGGGTGGTCTAATTGTGGAGTGTCATTTCGGGGACTCGCTTGTAGAGAAAGCCCTTGCCGATTCCGGTGCAAGCATAAATGTTATGCCCTACAAGCTTTTCTTAAAACTGGGCCTTCAAGACTTAGAGCCGACGCGGATCACCATACAACTTGCGGACCGAACTGTTAGACGCCCGCGTGGCATTGTGAGCGATGTGATTGTGAAAGTTGGTGGTCTGGTTTTTCCGGCTGATTTTGTCATTCTTGATGTTGATGATGCTACTGAGGTCCCCATCATTCTTGGCCGGCCTTTCCTTGCCACATCCCGTGCCCTGCTGGATATTCAAGATGGGAAAATGACCTTGCGGGCCGGGAATGAAGAAGCCACTTTTAAAATTCCCGAGGCAATGAAACACCCCAAGGAGCTTGATGACACTTCTTATGCACTTGATGATACAGAATTACTAGTTCAAGATTGTGTGCATGAGGTCCTTATGATGAACCCCCTTGATGAATTCTTACAAGATGTTGTTCTTGAGGAGGAAGAGGCACCAAAGAAGGCACAAGAAGACCCTCCTCCTATATCCCCGGTCAAGTCACAAGGGCGAAGCAAAGGAGAGCGCTCGTGGAAGCGAGCATGGAAAAAGATAACCCCCAAGGTCAACAAAGCAATCAAGAATTTTCATGACGAGGTACACACGGCATGCTTCGTCGACCTAGGTATGCACAACATCGATTCCCTCCTCTCCTTAAATTTGCCGGTTGGATCATCATTTGCATCCATTGGGACCTCAGGTAAAACTTCTTCTTTTAAACCACCATGAGTTGAGAAACTTGAACGTCAGGCTCGTGACGCTAAACAAGCGCTTATGGGAGGCAACCCATAAATTTTTACAATTCTGTACTTTTCAATTTTCGTATTTTGGTTATGCTATGTTTGGGTTGTGAGCTATTCACTTCATTCGTTCTTGGTATGCGTTTATCGTGTATGACATTGTTTCCTCCCCACCTCGGTGAATTCCCATTTGTTTTGTGTTTATATATGTGTATCCTTTGTCCGAGATGAGTTTTGTAACGTTTTTAATGTCGGAGACTTGCTTTGGTTTGAAGAAAGCCATTTTCTGAAAATTTACAGGGCTCTGTGCGGCCACTGTGCGGCCGCACAGAGGCCGCACACCCCTGGCAGAAGGGTGTGCGGCTGGTGTGCGGCCCGCACACCACCCGCACACCCCAGACAGAGAGGTGTGCGGCTGGTGTGCCGCCCGCACACCATCCGCACACTGGCCCCAGTTTTGCTGCTGTAATGCTCTTCCTTCCGGCTTTTCTCCACATTTTCGCGCTTGTTTTGATCATACCACATCCCTCGCATCATTTCAACATTAAAAATATTTTCAAAACTCAATTTATTTGCATACCTTCGAGGTGATTTCTTGGTTTTTAATTTCCTATCCGAATTGGATCTTCGGGGGATTATCGATGGCTTTCGATTTTGATCGCGATCGCGTTGTTTCCACTTCACTCATTTTTTCTAAACTCGTGTTCGCGCGTCTTAGCGTGTTGCCATGACTTGATCTTTATTTTTCGAGACGAAGGTCACCGTTGGAGGAGACACAGAAGACCTTGAGCGGCTTCATCAGTCCTTTCACTCCGAGAGCTCACTTTCTCTTTCATTCCTTGTTTCTTTTCTTTATTTTTTTTTGTGTGGTTGATGGATGCTTGACTCGACGTCTTTTCTCCTTGTAGGTAGAACAAGACGTCAATTTTTCTTCCTCTCCACTTCGCTTGTAGCCATGGTGATGGTCACCCCGAGCTCGTGCCTTGCAAAGCTCATTACCAATTTCTCGGGGAAGTTCATGACACCACCCTCTTTATTTTCCATGCATAAATTTTTCTGTACTGCTGATCAATGTACATTGAGGGCAATGTACTGCTTTAAGTGGGGGGTGGCTATGCATGTCTGATCTTCGTTACTTGTGTCGTGAACTTGTATGAAAACTTTTGGTAATTCTTGACTTGTTGCATGATCGTAAACCTAGGATGGCGTACTTAATTGTGATTGTATTATAGCTCGAAATCATGATAAATGCTAAGCTTTTTATGACCCTGCACACTTGAGATTTTCATGTCATTCTAGGCAATTCTCGCACTATTCCCTTAGGTAGAACCCTGGACATCTAGGCGAGGAACCACAGCACTTTCGTGACCCTCTTAGTTGCTAACCCATACTAGTGGTTTCGCGCCTTGACGTGTTAGAATACCTTCTAATAGGGTTTTAAGGACCTTCTTCTTGTTCTTTTTTGCAATACGGTCGGAAAAAAAAAAAAAAAAAAAAAAGGGGCAAAGTGAATAAAAACGTGGACAGTGCTCCTCTGTCCTAATAGCGAAGTAACCTGGGGTTCTGGCTCCTAACCAGAGTGTTCCTCTCGCCAAAAGCTATAAGGACATGAGCGCGTTTACATGAATGTGCAAAGCTCCAGGTAATGTGGATTTGCAGTTCATGTTAGTCCCGGAAAAGAAAAAAAAAGATAAACATATTGCGTACAGAAAAATAATTTTCGACTGGTTATTGTTCGAAAATAAGAGGAAGGATCCTTACGACTCTACTAGAAGTATTTCTACCACCTCAAGGCCGTATTCCACTAGGTGGCGTGAATTGCTTCAAGAAGTGGTCCTCGGGGTCCTGTCTACCTTGTTTGGACTACAGGGCTTCGAACTAGGGGATTTGCACACACACAACACGACACGGCCAATGAATGCGTGAATGATCTCAAGTGGTCTTTGCTTAGTATTTTGAGTTTCGCTTTGGCTATGATACTTTCATCTCTTGCCCGAGGTTGTGTATTTAGTCACTTATCAGTATCCCTGGTTTTCCATGTCCGTTTGCTTGGGGACAAGCAAATGCTTAAGTAGGGGGTATTTGATAAGTGCCTAAATACATCATGTTATAGCTATGATGTTCTTGTACATTCATGCAACTTATGTGTATTTTCGATGAGTTTTTGCGCACTTGATGTTTTATTTTTCATTTCAGGGTTTCAAGGACCAAGTGCGCAAGTTTTGACCATATTCGTGTCATTCCGGGGATGATTGAAGAAGGAACGAAGAGTTGGAGCACCCTGGAAGCCGACGCGCCGCACACGAGCACATTTTTCTCGGCCGTGTGCGGCCACTGTGCGGGCTGCGCAGTGGCCGCACACCCTGGCCAGAAGGGTGTGCGACCACTGTGCGGCCCGCACAGTGACCGCACAAGAGAGACAGAGAAGTGTGCGGCCAGTGTGCGGCCCGCACACTGGCCGCACAGCACAGCCAGAAGGCTGTGCGGGCACTGTGCGGCCCGCACAGTGCCCGCACACCTTCGGGCTATATATGCTTGTTCTGAAGAGTTTTTGGGGAGATCTTTTTTCTCATCCGGCCTCCACTTGTCCTAGACTTCATTTCACCATTTCTTGAGGGATTTTGGGAGGATTTTCGGCTAGATTCGAAGGAGAGAAGAAGGGGAAGACGTTGAGAAGCTTCATAGGGCTCGCCGGCGCGGATCCGACGAGCTACGCCATCAACCCTAGTCGACATCTTCGAGGGGGTTTTTCTTGTTTTTATTGGATGGAATTGTTGTATGATGAGCTCCTTAGTTTTGTGATGTTGAACTAAACCTCCCAAGGCCGCCGGGCTCCCGGTGAACCTTGGGAGGAGACTTTGTATGAATGACCTATATTTTGCTTTAAATGAATGTGTTAGTTTGATTGTTTGGTTTTAATTCATCATCATGTTGTTCATTCTACAATGGATGGATTCCGTAGAATTGATTTTGAATGATACTTGTTTGGCGGGATGCTAGCTTGTATTAGGTCCTTTGATGAGTTAAAGAGGGTAACATGTATTAATACACCGGAGGTTCCGGGCGTTAATAGCCTCCCGCGCGATTAGGGTTAATTTAGCCGAGAGCGTGCATTAGATTAACCCTAATCAAGACTCCTTGTTCTCATTGACATCGTAGGGGTATTTTCTGGATAGAGAAACCCGTACTGGATTAGGGCTACACTACGGAGGTTCCGGGGTAGTCGACATCCGAGTCTAGCGGACCGAAACCAAGCTAACCCTAGTTTTATAATTATCTTGGTCATTCGTATTTAGTCTTCTCCCGGGGGAATCCTCGCCCGAGGCCTTCCATAATTATTGGATTCTTCATCTCTATTTTATTCCGGATTGAGTTTTATCTTATTTGCATTCCTTTACTTGTTTTTATTATTTTAATATTGCTTCAACCCTGTTTCGATCGACTAGAAAGTGACTCCCAAAAGGAAGTAATAGTAGATCTCGGGCCCTTGGGAATACGACCCTCCTCGTGAGGTTTATTACTTGACGACCCGTGCACTTGCGGCCGGGGAGTCGCGTGCTAGCTCTGTAGCTAGTCGCGCGCTCGCTCATCAGTCTCCCCTGCCACTAATAGATCTGCTCATAACTGCGTGTAGACATCTATAGGCAGGTCGAGAAAGGCATGAAGCCTTGGAGACACCCGGCTCGTACTGACCCTGACCACAAAGTCTGCTATACGCCTGCTGCGGTGTCACGGTACCTGGGTAGTCGGTAGGAAGTAAAGAATACTCCTCAGTCTCGGTAAACGCCTCCTCATAGAGGCCCATCCCGATCGAAAACTGGCTCATACTGAGGCTGTAATTTCGACCGAGGGCTCTGAACTGAACTGTGGTGCCCTCGGTGAAACTGCTGTACCCCCGGTCGAACTCAAACAACGCCAGGACCTCTAAGGTGAGCGGTCGGATCACCGAGTCCCGGATAACCATCAATCTCTCCCAGCTACCCACTGAGAGCAACTCGCCAATCTCATCTGCGACGCTGTCTCCCCCCTGAATACTCCTCACTATACTCAAATCCAAATATCTCGTCTTTCCAAAACGGAGTCCTGATAAACGCTCGAACCGAACCTGATGCTCGGTTATACTGAACTCTGTCTCTGCTGGAGGAGGTGTGGGCTCACGGGGGCGCTTCCCTGTCGATTTCCTGGGTCTAGAAGACATTCCTGTAAGATTGGAAAAGAAAACAATCAAAAACAGTTCAAAATAACCAATCTGCAGAAATCCACACGGCCGTGTGTTAATTCCACACGCCCGTGTGGAGTTTCTGACGGGCAAAGCATCACGGCCGTGGGGTTAAAAATCCACAATTTACATCTAAATTCGTTCTAATTTCATTCTAAGCATGCTCGTATGTAATGTAAACATTCAACCCAAGCAAAATTGTATAAAAGAATGAATTGAATCAAGAATTGACGAAGAAAAAGGTACTGAAGGTCTCACTGGCGGTGAAGATGAAAAACAAAGTAATACGGCCGGAAAACTCGAACAAATTCCTTCAAAAACCTCAGAGAAAGTCGGGGAAGTGATAGAGAGGGTAGGAGAGAAGTTTAGAGTGGAGAATGAAGAGGCACAAGTGATTTCTATAAGAAAAACGCGCGGCTTTTGAAGTTCTGGAAATTCACACGGCCGTGTGAAGTAACCACACGGCCGTGTGCCTCAGAAATTAGGGTTCACAGGGGCCAACACACGCCCCTGTGCGCACTCTGGTCATTCTCTGAACTACCTCACACGGCCGTGTGTTAATTCCACACGGCCGTGTGCCTCCACAGCGGTCTACACAGGGCCACCCACACGGGCCTGTGGACTCTCGGGAAAACACAGACGCTCTCTGAAAAATTTTCACACGGCCGTCTGAAACATCCACACGGCCGTGTGCCCAACTTGGCCAAGAACATAAGGCCGTCCACAGGGGCACCTCACACGCCCCTATGGCTTCTCTGACTCGCCCGTGAAACAATAAATGTTTCACACGGCCGTGTGAATAATCCACACGGCCGTGTGCCTTGACAAGCTCTCCCACAGGGGCTCACACACGCCCCTGTGGTTTCTCGGGATGAAAGGGAATTCCTGCAGAATTTTCACACGGCCGTGTGGAAATCTCACACGGCCGTGTGCCTTAGCACAGTGGCACTCACAAGGGCATCCACACGCCCCTGTGGACTCTCTGGAAAAGAGTTGAAGTTCTGTGAAATTTCACACGGCCGTGTGTTAATTCCACACGGCCGTGTGCCCCTTCGGAAGTTTTTCACAGGGGCAAAGTCACGCCCCTGTGTCTTCTCTGGTTGAGCTCCAATTGGTAACACACGGCCGTGTGTTAATTCCACACGGCCGTGTGTTTTCTCTGGTTTACTTAGAAAATTGTACAGACTCTCAGAAAAATTCAGAAACTCTTTTAAAACACTTAGAGCCTGTATAAACCATAAAAAACATGACCAGAGACTATCGAAAACACACTCAACCGACTCAAACTTCGTCAATTAACGTTAAGGCACACGTAAATAATCGAAAATCCACATGAAAACTCAGCATATGCACATGAAAATTTGGACACCATTGCTAAGACTTTTATTCAATCCTAAAACTAAACTAGGTCCTAGAAAAACTGCAAAACACTTGGGTTGCCTCCCAAGAAGCGCTTGTTTAACGTCACTTAGCTTGACGTACCTGTCTTACCTTACGGAGGTTCATGAGTGGAATTTGCCCTCTTCCCTATAATTTTAAAGCAAGCATTGCATAATCGTTGCAAGGTAGAGGGAGAATTATCGAGTTTGTTACCACACATGGGTGAAACACCCTTACTCCGTGAATGCTCATCCCCTTTCTTGTTGGGGTTCTTTTTGTGGCGACATCTCGACCTCTTCAATCTCCGAAGGACTTTCTTTCTAAGCTCCTTCTCCTTCTTGATGTCTATTTCAAGTGAAACAAGCGCGAGCACTTCTTCCTCTTCAGTCTCCATGTCTTGGTCCGGCCACCCTTCATATGGATCCGGGTTAAACATATCCTGCATATATTCATCAATGCAATCATCAGTGACATCAAGATAATATAGAGCATCATCAAAATCAAGAGAATGTCGCATGACTTCGGCGAGGTGGTAAGTGAGCTTGTCGTCCCCAACCCTAAGTGTGAGCTCTCCACCGTCCATGTCTATCAAAGCTTTGGAAGTGCGCAAGAATGGCCTCCCAAGGATCAGCGGCACCTCGACATCCTCGTCTACATCGAGCACTACAAAGTCGACCGGGAAAATATACTTATCCACTTTCACCAACACATCTTCAACAATACCCCTCGGATGCCTCACCGATCTATCCGCAAGCTGAAGTGTCATCCGGGTAGGTCTAGGCTCGCCCAAGCCTAGCTTTTGGAAGAACGTGTAGGGCATGACATTGATGCTTGCCCCCGAGTCGGCTAGTGCCATCTCCTCACCCATATCACCAATATTGCACGGTATGATAAAACTTCCGGGGTCCTTCCTCTTGCTTGGCATATTCTTCTGTAGCACTGCCGAACAGTTTGCATCGAGGATGACGGATGCACTTTCCTCTAACTTCCTCTTATTGGTCAAGAGGTCTTTTAAGAACTTCGCGTACTTGGGCATTTGGGCTAATGCTTCCGCGAATGGAATGTTGATGTGCAATTGCTTGAAGACACCCAGAAATTTCTTGTATTGCTCATTGTCTTGGTCATTCTTCAATCGTGAAGGATAGGGAATTCTCGGCTTGTAAGGTGGGGGTGCCACCTCTTTCTCCTTTGGTGCTCCATCCTCTATTTCCACGACTTCGGGTGAGTCCTTAGTCTTCTCAAGAGGGAGATGTCCCTCAACCTCCTTACCACTTCTCAAGGTAATTGCCTTTAGTTGTTCTCTTGGGTTGGTCTCCGTATTGCTAGGCAAACTACCTTGAGGTCTCTCCGCCAAAGTCTTCGCAATTTGCCCTACTTGGTTCTCCAAGTTGTGTAGGGAGGCGGTGTGATTACGAAGAGTAGCTTCCACCAAATGGAACCTTGCGTCCGAAGAAGAAACGAACCGTGTGAGGGCTCTCTCTAGGTCAGTCATCTTTCCCTCCAACCCGGTCACTCGGCTTTCTAAATTCGGAGCTTGTTGACTTTGAAATCCCGGTGGTGCACTATTTTTGTTCTGTTGTGACTGTCCTTGATTGCTCCAAGAGAAGTTCGGATGGTTCTTCCATCCCGGATTGTATGTACCACTATACGGGTTGCCTTGGCCTTGTCCTCTATATGTGTTTCCAACAAAGTCGGCTTGCTCCACCGCACTAGTACCTCCTATGGCAATAGGACAATCACTTGAAGCATGTCCTCCTCCACAACCGTTACATGTAGTTATGGCCGCAACTCTTGGTGAAGTTAGGGAGTCTAACTTGTTACTCAATGACTCGACTTGTGCTGCCAACGATGTAACCGCATCAACCTCATGAATTCCGGCAACCTTTTTCCTATCCCTTGAGTTCCATTGATAGCTATTCATAGCCATCTCCTCTACAAGGTGCCGAGCTTCACCGGGAGTCTTGCTTCCAAGAGTCCCTCCGGCCGCCGCATCTAAGAGTTGCTTTGTACTCGGATTCAACCCGTTGTAAAATGTGTGAATAATCATCCACTCGGGAAATCCATGTTGCGGACATTTGCGAAGGAGCTCTTTGAACCTGTCCCATGTCTCGAATAGAGACTCCAATTCCATCTGTACAAAGGAAGATATCTCATTCCGGAGTCTTGCAGATTTTCCCGGTGGAAAGTATCTAGCCAAGAATGCCTCGGCCATTTCCTCCCACGTAGTAATGGAGGCTCTAGGTAATGAGTGCAACCAATGCCTTGCTTTTCCTTTCAATGAAAATGGGAAGGCTCTCAATCGAATTGCATCGTCCGTCACTCCATTTATCTTCAACATGTCACACACTTCCAAGAAATTTTCTATGTGACTATTAGGGTCTTCATCGGCTAACCCATTAAACTGTGCGGACTGTTGCAACATCTGAATGAATGACGGCTTCAATTCGAAATTCATTGCTGTAATTGGGGGCCTCACGATGCTTGATTGGGTCCCCATAACTGCGGGTCTAGCAAAATCGGACAACGTTCGCTGCTCGTTCTGTTCTGCCATTGTCTCTGACCCTTCTGTCTCAATATCAGCTTGATTTGATGCTTCTTGTGCAGGTTCTTTCCCTTTACGATGTGTTCTTCTTCCAATGTCTGGGTCTCCTTCAACAAGTATTGAAGGGTTCCCACGGGTCATAACCTGGAGCCGAAAACAAAGAAAAAAAAAATAAGAACAATGATAGGTAAAGAAAATATGAAATAGAATGCGAAGTGAATAGCTAAAATAGTGAAAAACAAATATCTAAAACGCCAGTTCCCCGGCAACGGCGCCAAAAACTTGACACGACCCCTTGCGTGTATCCCGCAAGTGCACGGGTTTGTCGAAGTAATAAATTTACCTTGGTGAGAAGGTAGTCGAATCCACAGGGAATAGGAAGATAGAATGTAAGGTTTCACTAATTAAGCTATGCAGAATACGGAGAACGATAATAAGATTGATGAGTGAAAATAATGCAAAGCAATAAACTAAATAGAGAGATGGAAGAAAGAAGTGCAAGTAGGAAAATCGAGAAGGACTAACAATGAGTAAAGGGGGTATCCGGACAAGCTACCTCTAGGGTCTATGTTTCAAGTGCAAGACTATAATATTATGCTCTCCTATTAATGTCAATTGAGTCGAGGATATCCTAAGACTCACGGTCCCAAACCTAAGGACAACCGTGACTAACTCCAACACTATGCCCCGGTATTAGGATTCACAACACCCTTCACTCTGTCACCTAGATGACTAAGCCCCATGGGAGTCCATCTGCCTAAACCTCACACTATGTGGAGTTGCATTATGCTCTAGGGATTCCTAGTGATTAAACCTGTTCCTATGCGTAATTCTAACCCTTTGGTCCAGGTGGAAGAATCCTAGTCTAGATTGAGCCCCAGCAAATAGGATTCACTACAACCCTCCACTCTATTACTTACGTAACTAAGCCCTAGGGGAGTTTATCTACCTATTGCTTCACTCTATTTCGACCGCTATTAAATCAAGGAATCGGAGGTAGGGAGAAATCACATCGAAGGGGAAAGGGGTACATTGCTACCTCACAACTCTCCCTCTCAACCCTCGTTAATCTTGAGTAGTCTAATCCTATAGGAGTTGTCACACCTCCAAAGGAAAGCCTAGATTGCTCTCAACCCTAATGTCACGTTTAAGGGAAAACAATATGAAAGGATAATCAAGATTAAAAACTCAATTTTATTCATCAATGATGGAAAGCATAATAATCAATGTCAAAGAAACATAAGAAACCCTAAAGTTTACAAGTCCGAATACCCCTCGAGGGGTTTAGCTCCTCATAGAGCTGTACATGTTCATCAACGTGAGAAATAAAGCATAAAACATAAACATCAATGAAAAACCCCCTCGAATTAGTGTGGCCGTGGTCTTGTGCAAACGTCGAACCTCGAAATTGATGCCGACGACGCGCTAAAACCTCCACGAAACCCTCTCCGAAACCCTAGCCGCACTCCAGAAAGTGGGGAAAAAATAGGTCCAAAAGATCCCTCCAAAGGTTGCAAAAATCCCCTTTTATATTGTTGAATTGCGGCTTTAAAATTGGACTTATCGGGGGCTTCACACAGCCGTGTGGAATTTCCACACGCCCGTGTGAAGCTTCTGTCTCGGCTGAAAAATTAATTTCACACGGCCGTGTGGAATTTCCACACGCCCGTGTGTCTTCACTGGATGGCTGAAATTGCAAAACACACGGCCGTGTGGAATTTCCACACGCCCGTGTGACTTCTCTGTCTGGCTGGAAAATGGCTCACACGGCCGTGTGGAATTTCCACACGCCCGTGTGACTTCTCTGGAACACTAATCTTCAGCTGAACAGGTTTGGTAACTTGCCGAAACGCCTCCCGGGGCCATTGTTCTTCATCGAGGCCATTACTTGGGCACACAAGCAACGGTAGGTCGCGCCGATTGCTTCAATTCTTCTTCTTTCGCGAGATTCTCCTAAGTAACACGGATTGGACTTGTTGTGAATGTGACTGCCTTTGTGCCCCTCCAAAAGAGGTTGGCACACATCCACAAGTCCAAATACGTGCTTCGTTCCTTGCTTGGTCCGAGAACATCCCAACATTGGCGAACGCGACCTAATTTCATTCTTCTTCTCCAATTAGGCTCCACAATACCTTCAATGCACAAGAGAACACAAATGCACACATTTAGTGATAAAACCTGATAAAAGGTATGCTTAATGTAAGATAATAGCGCTTCGCGATACTATAACACAAGCACTTATCAGCAAGCATAATTATAAGTAGCAAATAAAACAATTAGTGTGGAAGTGGGCAATTGAAACATTACTCCCCTGAACTCCAAGTGTTGCGTTTGATGGAGCTAGGTCATTGAGAGTTGAGTCTCAATGGTTTGTGGAGCACACACGGTCCTATGACCGTACCAATGACTGTTCCTCAAAATCCTTTACATCCAAGACCATCTGCGCACACATACACAAGGGTTCAGTATAGCTCAATAAAAACTCGAGTATATAAAATATGAAGCAATGAATACAACTCGAGATAAACAGAAAGCAAAATAAAAGATAAACTCAGAAGGAGAATCCTTTCTGAGTACTACAAGTCCAAAATAAAAATAAAAAGAGTATAAAAAAATGAAAATCAAAAGCAATAAACACGAAAACTAAGACGCCTCAGCGTCGGTGTCCTGAATAGTGGCCTCTGGTGCTGCTGGAGGCTCTGGAGATGCAGGTGGATCGACTGATGCTGGAGGAGATGGTGGTGGAGGAGTGGGGTCTCTAGGTCCGGCCGCAGAAGGTACTGACACGGCCTGCTCAAGAAGTATCTGTATGGTGTCAAGCCGTGCCATAGTCTTTGCGTGCTGTGCCACCTGTGCGGCCCTAATCTCGGCCTACTTTGCCTGTAGCATGCCCACTGCACTCTCAAGGCACTCCAACCTGTCCTAACCCCGAGAAGGCGAGAACATGCGCACCGGAGGTGCCTCGGTCTCTGTGTCCACTGGGGGTGCCTCTAACGCTGGAAAAGCTTCGGGCCAGATCAGCGTGTAAGTCTGATAGCGTTTCTTGGCCATACCCATTTGTCTCAACATCTCCAAGCTGATCGGAGACGGTATAACAGTCTTCTCCATCCCTCTAATCTCTGCATGAAGGCATATCCCCTTAATCAATCTCGTAACGTATGGTCCTGCAAAGATAGTTCCCAATCTGGGGTATTGGCCTTGATCACGCATGTAATCTGCGAGAATATACCCAAGATGGAGGGGCTCTTTCTTCACCATTGAATGTAGGTACAGTAGTGCTTGCCGGCTAAGGACTCCTGTACTATCGCCACGGCCGCTCACCGATCTACTCAGAATGGCATGAATGTATCGATAAGTTGGTCGTGACAGACAAGTAGCTTTTGTTATCACTGGCTCATATTGCCCCTGCCCGCATAAGATTTGGTAAACTCCTTGAGGAGTCAAATTACCGGGGTAATCAGTCGGTAGGTTCGCATATTCCTCTGTTTTAGTGAATGCCTCATCTTAGAGCCCCATGTAAATAGAGAATTGTGTCACTGACATATTATAATCCTGCCCAAAAACCCTGAACTGGATAGCATCTTCACTTGTTAACCCCGTACTCGATCTGTCAAACTCAAAGGATGCGAGCACCTCTAAAGAGAGGGAGCGGTTGGCCGGATCTCGAATAGAAAGCAAGCTTTTCCAATTCCCTATTTCTATGAGCTCTTCAATTCCGTCCGCCATATCTTCACCCCACTCGGCCGGCTTTATGCAACTCAAATCTATGTATCGAGATTGTCCGAACTTGAGTTTCTCCAACCTTGCATATCTTGTTTGGTGTTCCGCTATGTCAAAACTTAACCGTTCGGTAGCAAGTTCAAGGGGCCTCTTACTAGAAGTCTCCTTTTTTTTAGGTGCCATTTCTGCAAGAGTATAAAAGCTAATTAGATCAATGTTTCAAAAGCAATCCACACGGCCGTGTGTTAATTCCACACGCCCGTGTGGATTGTCGAGATGCAAGAGAGACACGGCTGAGGAGTTAAACATTCATAGTTTCATAATCGGCTCATTTTGAATCCCTGTTTAAGTAAGTTCATGAGCAGGTAAATCATGCGAACCAACCGAATTTACTGTCAGAAATGAAGTAATTCAAGATTGAAGGAAGGAAATAGAGAAGAGGAAGTTTACCGACGGTGTAGAGTGTGAAACCTTAGAATCGGCCGGGAAACTCAGCAAAACTTCGTAAACAAAACTCAGAGATGGCTGGAAAATCGAAAGGGACTGTCAGAGAGTGCTTTGGAGTGAAAAGGTAAAGAGGCACAAGTGAAAACCGAAATAATTCGCGCAGCTTTTGAAGTTCTGGGAATTCACACGGCCGTGTGGAAATGTCACACGGCCGTGTGCCTCTGAAATTAGGGTTCACAGGGGCCAATACACGCCCCTGTGTGCACTCTGGTCACTCTCTAAACTACCCCACACGGCCGTGTGAAACATATACACGGCCGTGTGCCTTCACAAGGGTATCCACAGGGGCTGGTACACGGCCCTGTGGATTCTCGGGAAAACACAGAAGGTTTCTGAAATTTTTCCACACGGCCGTATGTTAATCCCACACGGCCGTGTGCCCAACTTGGCCAAGACACAGGCCGGCCACAGGGGCAAATCACACGCCCCTGTGGTCTCTCTAGTTTGCCCGAGAACACCAAGTGCTTCACACGGCCGTGTGAATAATCCACACGACCGTGTGCCTTTTACAAGCTCTTCCACAGGGGCTCCCACACGGCCTTGTGTATTCTCTGGAAGAAGGGGTTTTTCTCTACAGAGTTCCACACGGCCGTGTGAATAATCCACACGGCCTTGTGCCTTGGCACAGTGACACTCAAAGGGGCACTCACACGGCCCTGTGGACTCTCTGGAAAAGAGTTTAAGTTCTGCGAATTTCCACACGGCCGTGTGCCCCTTCTGAAGTTTTTCACAGATGCAAGGTCACGCCCCTGTGTCTTCTCTGGCTGAGCTCTATTTGGAAACACACGGCCGTGTGTTAATTCCACACGGCCGTGTGTTTTCTATGGTTCACTTAGAAAAAATTTACAGACTCTCAGAAAGATTCAGAAACTCTTTTAAAACACTTAGAGCCTGTACAAATCATGAAAACATGACCAGAGACCATAGAAAACACACTCAACCGACTTAAACTTCGTCAATCAACATTAAGGAACACGAAAACATCAATACTCCACCAGAAAAAATCACAGCATAAGCACATGAAAATCAGGACACCAAATCTAAGGCTTTTATTCAGACTAAAACGAAACTAAATCCTAGAAAAACTGTAAAACCTTAGGTTGCCTCCTTGTCGTCACTAAGCTTGACGTACCTGATCTAACCTTACGGCGGTTTGAGAAACAATACCTCCTTGTCATCATCACCAACTTCACCACCAAAGTACGGTTTCAGCCGATGCCCATTTACTTTAAATGTACCTTTCTCCGGATGAGAGATCTCGACTGCCCCATGGGTTGATGTGTGCGTGACTGTGTATGGGCCAAACCATCTTGATTTGAGTTTTCCGGGGAAAAGCCGCAATCGTGAGTTGAACAACAGCACTTTGTTACTCACTTTGAATTCTTTCGGTGGCTTAATGTGTTTTTCATGCCACCTTTGATCTTCTCCTTATAGATTCTAGCATTCTCGTACGCTCTTAATCTCCACTCATCAAGCTCATTAAGATGGAGTAATCTTTTCTCACCAACTTTTCTCAAATCAAGGTTTATCGCCTTAATTGCCCAATAAGCCTTGTGTTCGAGCTCCACCGGTAAGTGACATGATTTCCAATAAACTAAATTGTATCGTGTAGTTCCTATAGGAGTCTTGTAAGCTGTTCGATGGGCCCAAAGTGTATCATCCAACCGTTCAGACCAATCCCACTTTCCTTGCTCTACAGATTTCGTCAAAATTCTTTTGAGCTCTCTATTGGTCACCTCGACTTGCCCACTAGTTTGTGGATGGTACGGGGTTGCGAGGCGATGGTGTACTCCGTATCTTTTCAACACCTTTTCCAGTTGGAAGTTGCAGAAGTGTGTTCCTCGATCACTAATAATAACTCGTGGAGTACCAAACCGAGCAAACAACGTCTTTAAAAATTTCACCACTGTCCTCACATCATTTGTTGGCAATGCTTGAGCTTCGACCCATTTGGAGACATAATCGACTGCTACCAGTATGTATTGGTTCCCATTGGACTTTGGGAACGGCCCCATGAAATCAATGCCCCAAACATCAGAAACCTCGTAGAATTGCATAGGATTCTGAGGCATCTCGTCTCGTCACGACAAATTTCCTGCCCTTTGGCAGCTATCACATCGGAGAATGAATTGGTGCGCATCTTGAAATAGAGTTGGCTAATAGAACCCTGTGGCCAAGACCTTTTCTGCGGTTCTACTTGATGCATAATGGCCTCCAACCGGTCCGGAATGACAATGAGCAATAATATCCATCCTTCCTCCCTTGAGACACAACTCCGAACCACATGGTCTGCACAAATGCGGAAAAGAAATGGATCATCCCAAAAGTAATGCTTCAAATCGCTAAAGAATTTCTTCTTCTGTTGAAGTGTGAGCCCTTGTTTGAGCACCTTCCCGGATAAGTAATTTGCAAAATCTGCGAACCATGGGGTATCCCCTAATGATCAGTCTGAATCCTTGATTGAGTATAGATGTTCTTCCGGAAACGAATCATTGATTTCCCTACTTGATGGCTCTTGTCCGATGCTCCCTTCTAACCGAGATAAATGATCTGCCACCACATTTTCAGTCCCCTTTTTGTCCTTTATCTCCATATCAAACTCTTGCAGTAGCAATATCCACCTGATCAACCTTGGCTTTGCATCGGCTTTGTTCATGAGGTAACGGAGAGCTGAATGATCTGTGTAAACAGTGACTCTCAACAAGATAAGATATGGCCTGAATTTGTCTAGAGCAAACACAACCACTAATAACTCTTTCTCTGTAGTGGTGTAATTCTCTTGAGCACCCGTGAGAGTCTTGCTAGCATAATAAATGGGTTGAAACTGTTTACCCGTTCTTTGTCCCAACACTGCTCCGATAGCATAGTCGCTTGAATCGCACATGAGCTCAAACGGCTCATCCCAGTTGGGTGTAATCAAAATTGGAGATTGGACCAGTTTTTCTTTTAACATATTGAAAGCCACTGTACATGCTTCCCCAAAGTTAAATAGAGCATCGTTTTCAAGGAGTTTGGTCAACGGTTGCGTGATTTTCGAAAAATCCTTGATAAACCGTCTATAAAACCCCGCATGACCCAAGAAACTCCGAATCCCATTTACATTTGTTGGTGGAGGAAGCTTGTCTATAACTTCAATCTTGGCTTTGTCCACCTCCAAACGCTTTCAGGAGATCTTGTGCCCTAGGACAATACCCTCTTTCACCATGAAATGACACTTTTCCCAATTAAGGACAAGGTTTGTTTCTTCACACCTCATTAGTACTCTCTCTAAATTTTTCAAGCACAGATCGAATGAGTCGCCAAACACCAAAAAGTTATCCATAAACACCTCCATTATATCTTCCAAAAGGTCATCAAAAATAGCAGTCATGCACCGTTGGAACGTTGCTGGTGCGTTACACAGTCCAAATGGCATTCGTCTATATGCAAATGTTCCGTAGGGGCAAGTGAAGGTAGTCTTCTCTTAATCTTCTGGGGCTATAAGAATCTGGAAATACCCTGACATCCCGTCTAGGAAGCAATAAAACTGATGCCCGGCCAGCCGCTCTAACATCTGATCAATAAAAGGCAACGGAAAACGGTCCTTCCGGGTCGCATCGTTCAACCTCCTGTAATCAATGCACACCCTCCAACCTGTGACTGTTCTAGTTGGAATGAGTTCATTCTTTTCATTTTTAATCACCGTCATTCCTCCTTTCTTTGGGACCACTTGCGTTGGGCTCACCCAAGCGCTATCAGAGATAGGATAGATAATCCCTGCATCCAACAGCTTCAGCACCTTTGCCTTGACAACCTCCTTCATATTGGGATTCAGTCTCCTTTGAGGTTGAATCACCGACTTGAAATTATCCTCCATCAATATTTTATGTGTACAAAACAAAGGATTTATTCCCTTCAAATCTGAAATTTTCCAAGCAATGGCAGACTTGTGCTTCTTCAGCATGCTCACTAACTTCTTCTTTTGATCCAGGGAGAGATCGGAAGCTATGATAACGGGAAGTTTCATTCCTTCTTCCAGATATGCATATTCCAAGTGTGTTGGCAGGGTTTTTAACTCCAAATCGGGTGGTTCTTCAATAGACGGCCGCAAACGGCTTCCCTTTAATCGATCGATCTCCTCAAACTGAAATGGTTCTCGTTCCTCAACACTTTCTGCATTGTTCTGTGAGACCTGGCTGCTACAATGTTCTTCAGATTCCATTCTAACTCCTATCTCACATGCTTCCCTGGTTAAGTCTACTATTCCCACTGAAAAGACTTCTTGTCTCTGGTCTTGATAATACGATTCAAATTGAGTAAGAACTCTCTCTAGATTTTCTTCAGCATCCTCCCCGGAAGAAGCTAGGGCTGATCTTTCAAATTCATCTAACACGTTATCTAATTCACAACCCATGAGCTGTTCTTCACAAAAATGATCAACATCGGTGTCTTCTTTTATGGAAGGAGTGTTAACCAGTTGCCCATACTCAATGCAGTTTAAAATCGACTGCGTTGCGAATGAATGAAATTTCTGTTCCACTTCCCCCACTAATCCTGTAAGCGTGTCAAACATTTCAGTTGTATGAAACATCTCTTCTCTTCTGCAGCTGAAATCAAAATAATGCAAACCAATAAGAATGATGATAGATAGAGAATGTATGAAAGAGAAGGAGAAGTGAATAGCTAAAATAGTGAAAAACAAATATCTAAAACGCCTAATCCCCGGCAACGGCGTCAAAAACTTGACACGACCCCTTGCGTGTATCCCGCAAGTGCACGGGTTTGTCAAAGTAATAATTTTACCCTGGTGAGTGGGTAGTCGAATCCACAGGGAATAGGGAATTAGAATACGAGATTTCACTAATAAAGCTATGCGGAGTGCAAAAAAGCAATAGTGGGATCAATGAGTGAATATAAAATCAAACAGAATGAAAAGCAAGAAATTAAATAGAAAGATGGAAGATGAGAGAGTGCAAGTAAAAGAGAATAGAGAGGATTACTAATGAATGAAATAGGGCATCCGGACAAGCTACCTCTAGGGTCTATGTTTCTAGTGCAGGACTATACTATTATACTCTCCTATTGATGTTTAATTAAGTTGAGGATATCCTAAGACTCACGGTCCCAAACCTAAGGACAACCGTGACTAACCCCTACACAATGCCCTGGTATTTGGATTCACATCACCCTTCACTCTGTCGCTCGCACGACTAAGCCCCAGGGGAGTATATCTACCTAACCCTCACACTACGTGGGATTGCGTTAAGCTCTAGGGATTCCTAGTGGTAAAACCTGTTCCTATGTGTAGTTCTAACCCTTTGATCCAGGTGTAAGAACCCTAGTCTAGATTAAGCCCTAATGCGTAGGATTCACTTCAACCCTTCACTCAATTACTTGCGTAACTAAGCCCCAGGGGAGTTTATCTGCCTAGCACTTGACTCTATTTCGACCGCTGTGAAATCAAGGAAACGGAGGTAGGGAGAAACCACGTCGGAGGAGAAAGGGGTACATTGCTACCTCACAACTCTCCCTCTCAACCCTCTTCAATCTTAAGTAGTCTAACCCTAAGGAGTTGTCACACCTCCAAAAGGCAACCTAAATTGTTCTCAATCCTAGTGTCACATCTAAGAGAAAACAATAGCAATATGAAATTAAGATTGAAACTCAATTTTATTCATCAATAATGGAAAAGCATAATAACAATGTCAAAGAAACATAATAACCCTAGAGTTTACAAGTCCGAATACCCTTAAGGGGTTTAGCTCCTCATGGAGCTATACATGTTCATCAATGTAGAAAAGAAAGCACAAAGTAAAGACATCAATGAAAACCCCCTTGCGTATGGTGTGGCCGTGGTCTTGTGAGGCCGTCGAACGTCGGTGACGATGCCGATAACGCGCGCTAAACCTCCATGAAATCCTCTCCGAAACCCTAACCGCACTCCCCCAAGTTGGAGAGAAAGATAGGTCAAAAGATATCCCAAAAGGTCTCCAAAATTGCCTTTTATAATGTTGAGTCGCGGCTTTAAAATCTGACTTATCGGGGGCTTCACACGGCCGTGTGGAATTAACACATGGGCGTGTGAAATTTCTGTTTGCTGAAAAATTAAATCACACGGCCGTGTGAACTCTCGGGAATTCTGAATTTCGGCCGAAAGTGAACAGTAACTTGCTACAGTAGCAATCTACGGTGCTTCTACAGTACTCACCCAAAACGCTCCCGAGTCCATCGTTCTTCATCGAGGCCATTGAATTGTTCACACAATCAATGGTAGATCGTGCCGATTGCTTCAAGTCTCCTTCTTGGTGAAGTTCTCCTAAGCCACACGAGTTAGACTTGTTGTGAATGTGACTGCCTTTGTGCCCCTCCAAAGGAGGTTGGCACACACTC
The DNA here is from genome assembly GCA_020875875.1 of Dioscorea alata. Classification (NCBI taxonomy): domain Eukaryota; kingdom Viridiplantae; phylum Streptophyta; class Magnoliopsida; order Dioscoreales; family Dioscoreaceae; genus Dioscorea; species Dioscorea alata. The sequence continues at coordinate 8,256,037 of CM037013.1, read as the reverse complement.
ACAAGTCCAAGCTCGTGCCTTGTTCCGTGCTTGGTCCGAAAACTTCCCAACATCGGCGAACACGACCTAATTTCGTTCTTCTTCTCCAATTTAGCTCCACAAACCTTCAATGCACAAGAATACACAAATGCACGCCATTTAGTGATAAAAACTGATAAAAGATATGCTCAATGTAAGATAATAACGCTTCGCGGTACTACAACACAAGCACTTATTAGTTACTCACACCGACGTGCTTATGTTCTACAGCATTATCAAGCGTTACCCCATACACCCGGGCTACCTTCTTGCTGACTTTTTTACCCACCAGGGGACCTTGACCCGCCTTGGGATGATTTTTGCCGGCCCATACGTTACACGTCTCATCAGGGGCCTTGGTTTGATTGAGCTCACCCGGGGCATGCGTGTTGTGGGGACTGTCGCCCCGCTTGGACTGCCGACTTTACTTGCTATGGGTATGGTTGTGAGATCAGGGACCACATATCAACTTAAGCGCCCAGCAGAAGGAACATCACGAGACCCTGAGACCCCGCAGGATTCTGAGGTAGGATCTGACTCTGAGTCGGAGTCTACTCCCGAACCTGAGCCCGACACTGGAGCTAGTACATCTTCTCTTGAGGCTAGGTTCGTGGAGTTTCGCCTCGAGGTTCAGCAGCAGCTTCAGATACTAGAGAGGGGACAGAGCCGTATTGAGAGCTGCGTTGCTGAGATCCTCACAGTCCTGCGTAGCTCATCTTCGTCCACCGGCACTTCATCCGCCACGACCACGCGCATGGCCTCACCACCTCCACCGGATCATTAGACTCATGATACTGACTTTCAGTTTTTACTTTTCATGTTGTTTCTATTTTGTTTTTGCGCACTTAGACTTATTTTGGTGTATGTTGTATCGTCTAGTTAGTTAGGGTTTCAGCCCTACTAAACTATTTCTTTTTATTTATGTAGTTTGGATCTTATTTGTTCGCCCTCCTTATTTATTTATCGAGTTGTGATGCATTTCCTGTTGCTTTCAGGACTGATTGTTGAGGATGCTTCACACTCCATGGCCCTAGTGATTTACCCCTGTCTGTGTATACCTTGGATTCACTGCATCAACCAATTGGGGAAGTTTCCTTGCTTCATCTCCTTATTTTTTATTGCATACATATCACCATGTTCTGCTGATTCATGTACATTAGGGACAATGTACGATTCTAGGTGTGGGGATGGAGTTATTTGCATGCTTGTTTTACCTATGATAACAATGACGCCTAGTTTAGGACTTCCTAGCATGAAGGTTCGACAATTATGAGTTGTATTTCTTCACTAGACTTACATGAGGTCCTGCTTTATCTTTAGTGCACCGACAGACTTTTGCACATTTACGTCCATCTCATACACTCCAAATAACCCATTGCAATGTTTCCGGCATTAAATTGCTAAAGTCTACTTTCAATACCTTTTTAAGAGGCTTTGAGGTTCTTTGTTGTTCTTTGGCCTCAAGGGAGATTGTTTAACAGGTTTTATACCAGGGGATAAGAGATACTTTGTATATATGTAAAAAAAAAAAAAAGTGAAGTCTATGACTGTATTCCTCTGCTAGTACAGCATGAATGCGTCTATGTGGACTGTAATCAAGTAGGATGGGTGGCTCTTGTGCCTGGCCAGCATGTGCATCCGTCTGAAAGATTTTTGTGCAGTCTACGTTAGTCGGACTTAAAAAAAAAATTATGTAAATATGTAAATACAGAATAAAATATCTTGTCTGTATCCCTTGGAACCTGTTACACAGCTACTTAAGAGCCAAAGTTCCATTCAGGACCCGAAGGATTCGTAACTGGGTATTGAGGGTGTCTTTAACAGATTAATGCCATTTTCATTGTATTTAGAGTGAGTGGTACGGAGGATGAAGTTGAAAGTAAGCACACACTTACCAGTGCACCTTAGATGAAATAGGACCATCCATACCCAGTCGCCAACAGAACAACTCATTATCTGTCCTTCCTTCTATCTGTGCTAGTGGGGTCCTCTACTGTTGAGCTTGAGGTCGTACAGTTAGTCATTTATCTGTTGTTCCCCTATTCTTCATGTCTGTTTGATTGGGGACAAGCAAACGCTTAGGTGTGGGGATGTTTGATAAACGCGTAACTGTACGTATTATTTATGTATGTTCGCGTATTTTTTGAGTATTTTTATATGTGTGGATGCCCGTTTTTAGTCTAAATTGGTTTATTTTGTGTTACAGGTACAAAAGATACCGTGTGGAGCTCGACAACAAAATTCTAGGAGAAATCGGCGAAGAAAACACCATGTTCGAGTCCCTGATACTGTAGCAGCACTGTAGCACGAGAATTTTGGTGAAACGGCTAAGTCTGGAATTTCATACGGGCACCCATACGGGCGCTGGACTGCCCGCATACAGCTCCTGTAGCAGCGGCACTGTAGCAGAGTTACTGCAACAGGTTACTGTAGCATTTACTGTAGCACTCACTACAGCAACTTACACGAAACTCGGGGTGCTACAGAACCGTATGTCGGCCCGTATGCCAACCCGCATAAGTTGCTGGAATTGGGTTTTTAAAGGGGAAGAGTTCATTTTTTTTTCATAAGAGGAAGCCCTAGGTCTTGAGCATACTTGCCACCACCTTCAAATTAGAGCTAGGAGCTGCCATCAGAGGCCATTTCCGGGGAGAGAACGACAAGGAGAGTGACATACGACGAGATCCACCTTCTTGATCCATAGTTGAGAGGAGAACCGACAAGGGAAGCCACCTCTTTGGTGGCGTCTTTGGAACGTCATTCGGCCTCTACCTTTTGAGGGGGTGTTCTTGTCTTTGTATTTGGTTGTTTCTATGTATTATCTTGTGTATTTTGTATTCATGGGCAACTAAACCCCAAGGTCACCGGATGTGGGTGAACCTTGGGGGTGAACTTGTGTAGGATGCTTGCTTGACTTGATTTATGCAATTTGGGACTTGCTTGTGAACCTTGTTTGGTGTATTTGAATGCTTGGTATGCATGAGAACTCCGTGTATCAATGTTTAGAAAATGCTAGGAAACATGACCATTGCTCTAGTATTAGGCTCACCAAGCTTGGTAGGGATACATGTATGAATACGCCGTGACAATCGGGTATTTATACCCCTCCAATTGTTAGGGTTGACCTAGATTGTGTCTTCTCCCTGACTTGAGAAACCTTTTGCTCCCTTTGCAATCGTGTGAGGATTCGAGCGGAAGGAATTCCGTACTCTATACTTGCACCGGATTAGGGACCAATTTCCGTGACCATCGTGTTGGTCTAACTTCGGGTTTCTCAGTCCAAACTACCCATTTGCATGCTAGTTAAGGCAACCCCCGCACTTTAGTAGCCCCCTTGGTAATCCTCATCCGTGACCCTCTCTTTACATTGTTTTACCCCTCGATTATTGCCTCCACTTTAAAGCATTTTATTTGCATATTAATCATCTTTTTAATTTCTTTTGCACAACACTCGACTTGATCGGCCAAACTATCATACGAAGAGGAAGTAAGGGTAGATTCTCGGGCCCTTGGGAATACGACCCCCTTGCGCGTGCGTGAGGGGTATTACTTGACGACCCCGTGCACTTGCGGGTCGATCACCACTCGGCGCTAAGATTCAGTTCAACCCTTCAATTGACTGTTCGCATATCGAAGCCCTAAGGGAGTTTATCTCATAGCACCTAACTCTATTTCGACCCCAAATAAACCATGGAACATGGAGGTAGGGAGAATCACATCGGAGGGGAAAGAGGATGTTCCGCTACCTCATGACTCATCCTCTCAACCCTCTTCAATCCTAAGTAGTCTAACCCTATAGGAGTTGTCACACCTCCAAAGGACAACCTAGATTGTTCTCAACCCTAGTGTCACAGCTAAGGGAAAACAATAACAAGAAGAAATTAAGATTGAAACTCAATTTTATTCATCAATTATGGGAAAGCATAATAGCAATGTCAAAGAAACATAATAATCCTAGGGTTTACAAGTCCGAATACCCACAAGGGGTTTAGCTCCTCATGAAGTTATACAAATCCATCAAAATAATAATAAGAATACAAATTTAATGCATAGATGAAAACCCCCTTGTGTGCGAGGTGGCCATGGTCTTGTGCGGCCGTCGGACGTTGATGTCGACACCAATGACACGCTCCAAACCTCCACGAAGTCCTCTCCAAACCCTAGCTGCGCCTCTCTAGAAGTTAGGTCAAAGAAAAGCAAAAAAAAATCCCCAAAACAATCTCCAAAACAGGCTTTTATAATATTGAGTCGCGGCTTTAATTTCCACAAGCCCGTGTGAAGTTGCTGTTTTGCTGATTTTTGGCAGACTGTGAACTTTAAATTGCTACAGTATTTTCGCCACAGCAGCTTGCTGCAGTGCTCCTACAGTAATTATGCCGAAAACGCTCCCGAATTCGTCGTTCTTCATTGAGGCCGTTGAATTGGTGATAAGTGCTTGAGTAGACATGTTTTATCTACTTGTTTTACATGCATTGAGCATCATTTTACCATGGATTATATCTCATAAAGTGTATTTTGGTGTCCTTTTGTGCATTTAGGTTGTGAAAGTATTGAAGGAGGAAAAAGGAAGCAAAGATGGGTTATAAAGACCTATTGTTGGGAGCTTTTGCACAACATAAGTATCAAGGCACAAGAGGGTGTGTGCTAACTTCCAGAAGAATTAAAGCCGATTTGTGTGATGGAAGGGCACAAAACAGTCACACTTTCATGTCCCTACTTGTGTGAATAAAGCTAAAGCTTCCAAATGATGGTTCGATGGAGGAAAAGTCTTATAACTCACCACATGGACGTGTGCCTGACCATGTGGCCTCAAGATAAGAAAGTTTGGACCACGTTTTTATGAAGAGTACTGTAGCAAAAACTGGTTATTTTTTTATTGTAGCAATACTGTAGCAGAAATCCTTCGAGACGTTGAAAGATTCATCAAGAATATCATCACGAATTCGAGGGGGTATACTTTCATGTATTACATTGCTCTCTATTTCACTATCTTTCGCTTTGTAATAAGCCCAACGGAGGGCTAAACCCTAGTAGATACTTGGGCATGTGAACCCTAGGTTTCGATTCATGTATTGACTTTCTTTATGTTTTCTTTTAATTCCAAGCTAATTTGAGTTTTAACCTTGTTTAATCATTACTTTTTTTGGACATGTTTATCATTGTGATTGATTGTTCATGCTTGAGTTGTTACCTTAATGAGAGAGAGGTCTCCATTGGGGATTAGAACATACAAGGTTAAAGCAGGTTGAGAGGGTGAGTCTTGAGATAGAGGAGTGTCCCCTTTCCCTTCCGATTGAGTGATTCCTATCTCCATTTTTCCTAAGTTTTACGCTACCACATGGGGTGTGAGGCGTGAGATTGATAGATTTCTCCGTCGGGACCTTGTAGGGGGTTAGGGATCTTTCACCTACAAGTAGGGTTAGATCTAATTTTAGGAATCGGTTTCACTCTTAGGTACAACTAAAGTTCATTGCAGTCATATGGAGTGTGAGGTGTTGAGATTGAGCGATTTCTCCGTCGGGACCTTGTAGGGGACTAGTATCGGTGGCCTGGAGGTAGGGATCGATTATTCTTGGATTGCCTCGACTCATAGAACTCGGTTTAGAAGCATTTAGTTAGTCTTGGACTTCATGATAGAGCCTAGGGGGAGCATTGTCCGGGTATCTTATCTTCATTGATAGAGATCTCCTTTACCTTTTTGTTTACTTGCTTGCTTGCGATTTTCTTATTTTACTCGTTACATCTATTGCTTCATATTATTGATTCGACTAGATAACTGAGAATTAGTCATTAAAGTATTTCCATCCCCTGTGGATTTGACTACCCACTCACCAGGGTAATTATTACTTCGACAACCTGTGCACTTGCGGTACACACACGCAAGGGGTGTGTCAATTGGGCACACAATCAACTGTAGATCATGCCGATTGCTTCAAATCTCCTAATTGGTGAAGTTCTCCTTGTTAGCACGAGCTAGACTTACTGTGAATGTGACTGCGTTTGTGCCCCTCCAAAGGAGGTTGGCACACACTCACAAGTCTATGCTCATGCCTTGTTCCTCGCTTAGTCCGAAAATCTCCCCAACAACGGTGAACACGATCTAAGTTCGTTCCTTTTCTACAATTTATCTTCACAACCCTACAATGCACAAAAGTAAACAAATGCACACATTTTACTGATAAAATCTGATTAAATTAATGCTCATTGCAAGATAATAACACTTCGCATTACTATAACACGAGCACTTATCAATAACTCCGGTGGAATGATGTCCTTGAACTCCTCAAGGATAGGAATGATCTCCTTGGGCACTTCACAAGGTGTCTCTCAGGCTTCCTCCATCAGCACGGCAAGGAAAGCAGAGCAAGACTTCTTGAGACCATTTTGCTTGGCTTGGAGGCTCACCTCCCTTGCCAAAAGTATCATACTCGGGCTTCCCTCTCCAACGATGCACATGGTGTTGGTGAAGAGAATCGGCACCACTTTGATACTATCCATGAAGTCCATCCTTAGGACGATGGAATAACCATCCATTGGCACAATGGAAAAATCAACTTGGCTCCTCCATTCTCCAAGGTGTGCCTCTACTCCAAAAATGGACTTGGCCTCGGAGTTTACGGCCTTCAGCCATCTATGCTCCGTCTTGTAGGTCACCCCAACCTCTCAGCTTCCTTCACATTTAGGAAGTTGTTCGAGGCACCAGTGTCGATCAAGGCCTTCACAACTTGGCCTTGCACCTCGGCTTCTACAAATAAACGCCCCTTTTTCTCGCCCTTGGCTTCAACCTTGGCTTTGATGGCATCTAATATTTGTTAAGAGTGCATCTTCTTCTCCTCTTGAGCATTCTTCTTCTCCTTCACCAAGGCGGAGATCTTGCTCTTATTAGGATAATTCCTAGCAAAATGAGGACCATGACAAAAGTAGCACTTGAGAGGAGGACGCTTCTTGCTCTTCGGCGTGTTGCATCCTGATTGCTCACCCGCAAGTGCACGGGGTCGCCAAGTAATACCCCTCGCGCGAGCACGAGGGGGTCGTATTCCTAAGGGCCCGAGAATCTATTCTTACTTCCTTATCACAATGTTGTCCAACCAAAGCAATTACTTGATAGAGATAACTACAAATAAACTACGGATGTAAAAAGCATGCAAATAGTAAATACAAATGCAAAGGAAAATCAAGACGAGGGAATGGCCACAGATGAGGATTCCCTCCGGGGCTACTAAAGTGCTAAGGATGTCCTAACTAGCATGAACGTGAGTGGTTTGGACCGAGAAACCCTAAATTAGACCAACCCGATGGTCATGGTGTTTGGTCCCTAATCCGGTACGAGTATTGGAATACAGAATTGCTTCCGCCCAAATCCTCCTAAGATCGCAATGGGTCTAGCGGATTTCTTAAGCTAGGGTTGAAACACAATCAAGGACAACCCTAACAATTGGAGGGGTACAAATACCCGATGGTGACGGCGTATTCGTACATGTATTCCCTTCCAAGCTTGGTGAGCCTAATACTAGGGCAATGGTCATGCAACCTAATATTGTCTAGTGATAAATGCCTAAATATATGTATTTTCTACGTATTCGGGGCATATGTATTGCGTATTTTTATATCAGTTGACGCCCGTTTTTGGTCTGAATTGGTTTCTTTTGTGTTACAGGTACCAATGAGGCCCCGGCGAGCTCGATGACAGAATTGGAGAAGAATCGGCATCAAGAACACTGTTTCGGAGCCCGGGTGCACTGTAGCATCCACTGTAGCACGAAGACTTGAAGAATGGCTTAGTCAGGAAAATCATGCGGGCAACCATGCGGGCGCAGTGGAGGCCGAATGTATACTGTAGCAATTCTGCTGTAGCATGACTACTGCAGCAGGTTTACTGTAGCGTGCACTGTAGCAACTTACGTGATTTTCGGGATTTCTCGGAAACTTTCTCTCCCCGCATGCGGGGCCGTATAGGAGGCCGCATAGCATCCCGAAATTAGGTTTTAAAGGCTTTTTGGGCATTCTTCTTGTTGTTTATGGCCACCATTTCTCCGCCATCATCTTCCTAGGCTTCAAGGGGTTGGAGAAGGCAGATCTGAAGGGCAAATCAAGGGGAGAAGAGGGATCTTTCAAGGAGCACATCTAGGAGTTCGTCAGCGTTGATCCGTCAGATTCTCATCACCACCTCCTAGTCTTCATCTTAGGGGAAGTTTTATGAGTTTTTTGTTGTATTTCTTGTTTTTTATACTCTCTCCATTGTTGATGATGAACTAGACTCCCAAGGTCACCGGGCTTCCGGTGAACCTTGGGATGAACTTGCTTTTATGAATACTTGATTTACATGTATGGTATTTGTGTGGTTTATGGTTCAAGCTTGGTGCACTTTGATGTATAGGTATGCATGAGAACTCTGTGTATCGATTTCTAGGTTATACTAGGTTGCGTGACCATCGCTTTAGTATTAGACACACCAAGTTTGGAAGGGATACATGTACAAATACGCCGTGACCATCGAGTATTTGTACCCCTCCAACCATTAGGATTGAGCCTAGATGTTGTGTTTGACCTTAATTCAGGATTTCCATAGGCGCATTGCAATCGTGTGAGGATTTGGGCGGAAGCAATTCCGTATTCCAATACTCATACCGGATTAGGGGTTATCATCGTGACCATCGGGGTGACCTACCTTTGGACATCTCTTGACCTAACCACCTTTACCTGTGTAATTCGAGTATCCTTCTAGCTTTAGTAGTCCCGAGGGGATCCTCGCCCGGGGACCTCGAACTTTCATTATTACTTGCTTCCTTAGTACGCTTATGTGGTGAGCCTAAGTCCAAGTGTTTATAGTTTTCTCTTTTATTTGTTTTCTTATCTTGTTTTAAATCTATATTTGGTAGGCTAGACAGTGTCATCTAGAGGGGAGTAATAGCAGCTCTTGGGACCCTAGGGAATACAACCCCCTCGCGCTTGCGTGAGGGGTATTACTTGGCGACCCGTGCGCTTGCAGTCAAGTCATCATCTAGGAAATGATACATAGAGTTCTCATACATATCAAGGCATTCAAGAATCACCAAACAAGGATCACAAACCAAGCCAAATGCATAAACTAGAGAAAAGCATCCAAATAACACAAGTTCACCCCCAAGGTTCACCTACATCCAGTGACCTTGGGGTTTAGTTGCTCATGATCACAAAGTAAGCAAGAAAATACATAGAAACAACCAAATGCATAATGAAAAAACCCCCTCAAAAGATCAAGGCCGAATGACGCTTCCAAGGACGCCACCCAAGGAGCGGCTTCCTTTGTCAATCTTACTCTCAAATGCAAATCGAAGGCGTGGATTCGTCGTGTCGTGCTCTCCCCGTTGTCCTCTCCTCAAGAATTTCCTCCAAAACCCGGCCTCAAGCTCCCCAGGAAAAATGGTGAAGTCAAGCTCTCCCAAGACCTAGATTCCTCCCTCAAAATGCTCCCCAAAAACCCTTAAAAACGGATTCCAGTGAGTTATGCGGCCCAGCATGTGGGGAGAGAAAATTCCCGAGAAATCCCGAAAATCGCGTAAGTTGCTATAGTACCGCTATAGTAAATTTCTTACAGTATAACTGCTACAGTACCGTATGCGACCTGCAATGCGCCCCGCATGGTAACCCGTATGAATCCCCTGACCAAGCTGTTCTTCAAGTCTTCGTGCTACAGTGGTTGTTACAGTACCTCCCCCCCGGCTCAAAAACAATGTTTTCGATGCCACTTTCTTCTCAAATTCTGTCAACGAGCTCGATGGGGTCTCATTGGTACCTGTAACACAAAAGAAACCAATTCAGACCAAAAATGGGAGTCAACTCATATGAAAATACATACGCCCGAATACCTAGGAAATACATATATTTAGGCGTTTATCAAACATCCCCACACCTAAGCATTTGCTTGTCCCCAAGCAAACACACATGAAGAACAGGGGCACGATGATAAACGACTAAACATACGACCTCAAGCTCAACTGTAAAGTACTCCACTAGCACAGGTGGAAAGAAATCTAGAAAGTGAGCTATACAGTGAGTGATAGAGTAATGGTAGCCCTGTTTTACCCAAAGTGCTTCCGTGAGTGTGTACTGGCTCCCAACCTTAACCTCCACACCCTGGACTACCCCAGGGGTCCATTCACCCCACATATGGTGAGAGTACCATTAGACAGTTAAAGACATCTTCAATACTCAGTTAAAAGTCTTTTGGGTTCCTAAATAAAACTCTAGCTAGCACTTAAGTGACTGTGCAACAAGTTCCAGGGGACGCAGTAGAAATACTTATTTCATTTTTCACAAATATACCATTTTTTTTCTGAGTCCGACTAACATAGACTGCATAACAAATCTTTCAGAAGGATGCACGTGCTGATTAGGCACAAGAGCCACCCAACCTACTCAATTACAGTCTACATAGACGCATTCATGCTGTACTAGCAGAGGAATACTGTAATAGACTCCACATTTTTTTTTTCGACTATACACACTGTATCTCATGTCCCTTGGTACCCTGTCACAATAGTTCACTTAAGGCTACAAAAAACAATGAAGGAACTCAAAAGCTCTTAAAAGAATATTGAAGAAAGAATTTAATAGTCTAATGCCAAAGTCATCATAATGGGTTGGTTGGAGTGTACAAGGTGGAAGTAATCATGATAGAGCATGGAAAAGCACTAAAGATAAGACAGGGCATTATTCAAGCACAGTATAAGAATACAACTCACTTCTATCATTCCTTCAAGCTAGGAAGTGCTAAACACTAAAATCATAGCTATCATCGGTAATCATGCATGCAAAACAACTAAAGTACCCCATCCCCACACCTAAAGTTGTACATTACCCTCAATGTACATAGATCAGCAGAGTAAGGTGCGAGATAAAAAAATAAAAATAAAGGGATGAGGTAAAGAAACTTCCCCAATTGGTCGATGAGATGAACTCCAAATGTGCATGAATCAGGGACAGCTGTGAGGTGCAAGGGGTATGAAGCTTCCACAATGATCAGTCCTGAAAGTAGAAAGAAAACATATCACACCCCAAGAAATAAAGAGAGAGCCGGACAAGTAAGCAAGAATCAAAAATGGGAAAATACAGTTTAGGAGGGTCAGGACCCTTGCTAACTGAAAAGTACAACAATACAAACCAACAAGTCTGCAAACAAAAACAAAAACAAATAACAGGAAATTAAAAAGTGGTGCTGCGAGTCTAGAGATCTGGAGGGAATGCTGGTGCGAGGCATGTGGTAGCCATGGAAGAGGTGCCGACAGATGACGATGAGCTGCGCAAATAGGATAGGATCTCGGCCATGCTACTCTCGTGAGCTGCGCAAATGTGGATGGGTTACCGCTCTAGGATACTGTACCTCATAAGCAAGTCGGTACGAGTAACCACACCTGTAGAATCAGTGCGACCGTTCACACTTTTGGATAGCAAAGCCTGAATGTATCTGTGAACGGGGTCCGCCATCGTAGAAGCCTTCTTCGATGAAGTGCAAGCAATTGACCTCCAAAAAGAACAAAGGGAGAATGAGCGTTGGAAATCACGAGGCAAATCCCTGAGCTCCGAACTGATGAGGGGCTCAGGAGTGTAAAATCCAAGGTACATGCCTAACTGGTTGTCGGTGATCCTGTGCCGCTTACCAAAAGTTCTGAAAATGACGGTGCTTGCTTGGCGTGTGAGGTGAGAATACCCGGAGATCTCAAATGTGCTCAACACTTCCAAAGTCAACTCCCTATAGATGGGTTCATCAATCTCAAGTATGCTATCCCATCCACCGTGAGAAATGAGGTCTCAGACGGTATCGTCGATGCCCAAAGTCTTCAAAGCATTCCAATCGATAATTTTCACGTTACCGAACCTCCTTTTCGGCAAGAACGCGAATCTTGTCTTGTGGGCTTCTCTCTTGAAGGTAGGCTCATAAACGGTGGTGGAGAGCTTCTCCTCACTTGCTTAGAGGCCACGTATTTAGTCGGAATCCCTACAAGAGAAGAGAACCTTCATCAAGCCAAGAATTTATGAGAAAAATGCTTAATGAAGAAACAAGGCTGATTTTTGGCCAGTGCTACAGTGATTTCGGGAAAAATTTGGTAGAGTTTCTTCTTGTAAAAGTGATAATCTAAATATACAAGGCTTTGAATTCAAGGTAAACAATTACAAAAAGCATTCACCATGATAACTACAAAGTTTTCCCATCCATTAAACCAATAAAAACCCTAGAATGAGTGAAAAATGGGATTACCTTGAACTAGGGGACCAATGAGAAAATGGAGTGAAAATCGTCTAAAAGCTTGATAAAACTTTAAAAATCTCCCAAAAATTTGTTTGCTAGGATGAGGAGAGTGTTTTGATGCAAAAAGAATGAAGGAAAATGGTGGAGAGATGGAGGGGAAAAGAGAAGAAAAAGAGTGAAGAATGAATGAATAGTGTTAAAATCGGGGTGAAGAAGTAGAAGAAGGGGGCTGGTGGCTTATGCAGCCTCTCATGCAGCCGCATGACAGGCCGCATAAGCCACTGGGTCCTTATGCGGCCTGCTATGTGGGCGCATAGCAGGCCGCATAACCCACTGGGTTGCTAGAGCTCTGGATGGCTATGCGGCCTGCGATGCGGGCGCATAGCAGGCTGCATGGGTGCCTGGAAAGCCTCATACTCACAAATTGCTCAAAAAAAACTCCAAATCAAACATCGTACTCAACCTAGCACTCAAAAATCACACGAAAACAAACCCGAAAACACTCATAATCATTGAAAACATGGAAATTGAAGCACCAACACTCAAGGAAAAATACAAAGATCATGAAACCAACGGTGCAACATGATGAAATAAATTAGAGAAAACAACTAAACAACCACCACAATCACAAAAATCAACGACACTCAAACTCACAAGCACCACAAAAAATGCGAAAAACACCCAAACACCACAACAACAACTAAGAAGAGAAATAAGTGCAATGAATTTAAAGAGTTGGGTTGCCTTCCAAGAAGTGCTATTTTAATGTTTTTAGCTCGACATGTTTTACCTCAACTCATGGTGGGACAAAGGGGTGAGAGATACCTCTATTTTTCGATGAAGAATTGTTACCCGGAAAGTAATGTTTCAACCGGTGTCCATTGACTTTGAACGTCCCATGTTGTGGATGAGATATCTCAACGGCGCCATGAGGAAATATCTGAGTGACCGTATATGGTCCGTGCCATCGCGATTTTAATTTCCCAGGGAAAAGTCTCAACCTTGCATTGAAAAGAAGTACATAATCCCCACTTTGGAAGCACTTAGGTTGCTTTATGTGTCGGTTGTGGTATTCCTTCATATTCTCTTTGTACCGGACTGAAGTTTCGTATGCCAAAGCTCGCCATTCTTCTAACTCATTTAGTTGAAATTTTCTCTTGTGACCAAATAGATGGGGGTCGAAATTGAGTTGCTTTATCGCCGAATATGCTCTATGCTCTAGTTCTACCAGTAAATGACATGCCTTTCCATAGAGCAGTCGGTAGGGCGTTAACCAAGTAGGGGTCTTATATGCAGTTCTGTATGCCCAAAGTGCATCCTCGAGCTAGTCTGCCCAATCTTTCCGGTGGTGATTAACAGTGTTTTCCAGGATCCGCTTCAACTCCCTGTTCGACACTTCAACTTGACCACTTGTTTGAGGGTGATAGGCGGTCGATGTTCTGTGAGATACCCCGTATCGTTTAAGAGCTTTTTTGAACTGAGAGTCGCAAAAATGTGTTCCCCGGTCACTTATTATTGCCCTGGGAGTTTCAAACCAAGAGAACAATTTTTTTAAAAATTTCACAACCACCCTAGCATCACAAGATGAGCAGACCTGGGCCTCCACCCACTTGGAGACGTAGTCCACTGCAACCAAGATGTACTTGTTGCCCTGGGAACTAGGGAACGGACCCATGAAATCAATTCCCCACACGTCAAATACTTCGCAGGCTTGGTTCCAGGTTTGAGGCATTTAATCTCTTTTTGATAAATTACCCACTCTCTGACACCGATCACAATGCTGCACCAATGACTGCGCATCATGGAACATGGTGGGCCAGTAGAACCCCGCATCAAGTGCCTTCTTAGCTGTTCTGGTCCCACTGTAGTGGCCCCCAGCAGGACCTGAATGACAATGTAACAAGATATCATGCCCCTCGTCCTTTGAGACACACCTTCTCACAATCTGATCGGAGCAAGTCCTGAATAGGAATGGATCCTCCCATGTATAGTGCTTTAGATCGGCGAAGAATTTTTTTCTTTGTTGAGATGTGAGCCACTTCGGGAAGGTTCTTGCCGCCAAATAGTTCGCAAAGTCAGCGAACCACGGGGCCTCATCATGCTCAATCACTCATATGCTGCAGAGTTGCTCCCCAGGGAAGGTGTCATTTATTTCTCCTTTTTGCAAGACACCCTCATATGGGTTCTCAAGGCACGAGAGGTGATCAGCTGCTAAGTTCTCTGCCCCTTTTTTATCTCTTATCTCCAAATGAAATTCTTGTAACAGTAGAACCCATCGGATTAGACGAGGCTTTGCGTCGGGCTTACACAATAGGTACTTCAATGCTGAATGATCAGTATACACAATCACCTTGGATAGCACTAGATATGACCGGAATTTGTCAAATGTGAAAACGACCGTGAGCATTTCCTTCTCAGTGGTGGTGTAATTTTCCTGAGCATCGTTCAAAGTTTTGCTTGCATAATAGACAGGATGGAAATGGTTGTCTCGTCGCTGCCCAAGTACGGCCCCCACTGCAAAGTCACTTGCATCACACATTAACTCAAACGGCAGATTCCAGTCCGGGGAGACCATCATCGGTGCTTCCACAAGACTCTTCTTCAGGGTGAGGAAGGCATTCATACAATCGTCATTGAACTCAAAAGGGACATCCTTCTCAAGCAGTTTTGTAAGCGGCCGAGCAATTGATGAAAAGTCTTTCACAAACCTTCGATAAAACCCAGCGTGCCCCAAAAAACTTCTGATTGTTTTAACTGAAGTAGGAGGAGGAAGTTTTTCGATGGTTGCAACTTTTGCCTTATCCACCTCAATCCCTTTTTATGAGATTTTATGCCCGAGCACTATGCCTTCCTTGACCATAAAGTGACATTTTTCCCAACTGAGCACCAAATTAGTTTCTTCGTATCGGTTCAAAACTCGTTCAAGATTTCTAAGGCATAGTTCGAATGAATCACCGAAGACCTAGGAATCATCCATAAACACTTCCATGATATCCTCTACCATATCTTCTGAAATTTACATCATGCGTCTCTGAAATGTCGCCGGTGCATTGTATAACCCGAAAGGCATACGACGGTATGCGAATGTGCCGTAAGGATAACTGAAAGTTGTTTTCTCCTGATCTTCTGGGGCTATGGGAATCTGAAAATACCCGGAGAGACCATCCAAGAAACAGTAGTAAGAATGTCCCGCTAGTCGCTCGAGCATCTGATCAATGAAGGGTAAGGGAAAGTGATCTTTCCTCGTGGCATCATTAAGTTTCCTGTAGTCAATGCATACCCTCCAACCTGTGACAGTCCTGGTAGGAACAAGTTCATTCTTTTCATTAGCAATAACTGTCATCCCTCCTTTCTTTGGTACCACTTGCATTGTACTTACCTATGCACTATCGGAAATGGGATAAATAATGTCTGTATCTAAAAGTTTAATGACTTCGTTCCTCACAACCTCTTTCATGTTAGGGTTGAGTCTCCGTTGGGGAATTGCCCGAGGTCCATGATTGTCCTCCATGAGGATCTTATGAGTGCATAAAGATGGACTGATTCCCTTAATATCTGAGATTTTCCACGCAATCGCTATTTTGTGTCCTTTAAGCACATCAAGAAGCTGCTCTTTCTGCCTAACAGTCAGATCTGAGGCAATAATGATTGGAAGCTTGGAACCTTTTTCCAAGAAAACATATTCCAGGTGCTCGGGGAGAGGCTTCAACTCTAATTCTTGGGGTTCCTCGATTGATGACTTCTGCTTCCCATAATTCCCAAGACCAAACTGTTCAGCGTCACTGTAGTCCCCCACACCTGGGCTATCAACGTCCAACACTTCTTCCACACACTGAAACGCATTCTCAATCACATCTGCATTACCCTCTGGCACATAGGGAATTGCCTTTAAAATGCCAGTTCGAATTTGATCTGCCACACTCTCAATAGGCATCAAAGAATCAGTAGGATAATCAACATCTCTTCTTAGCTCACAATTAAGAGCTTCAGGTTGGTGGTTCGGTGGGCAGATTTCTGTTACCGGTTGTTCCACAATAGATTCCACTGTTCATTGATGGGGAAAATCTCATCCAACCTAAATGGTGCACTTGAATGAGAGAAAAATGGTTCCTGTGGATAGTAATTATAAACCCAAGTGTTAGTCGAAGCCATAGTCTAAAGAGAGAAACAAAATAAACAAGAATGGTAAAATGAACAAAAAATAAAAATGGTCAAATCAACAAGCTTTAAGTTTTCCGAATATTCCTCGTGGTTCACCAGCAGCGGCGCCAAAAACTTAATTTCTCACCCGCAAGTGTACGGGGTCGCCAAGTAATAACCCTCGCGCGAGCACAAGGGGGTCGTATTCCCAAGGGCCCGAGAATCTATTCTTACTTCCTTATCATAATGTTGTCCAACCAAAGCAATTACTTGATAGAGATAACTACAAATAAACTACGGATGTAAAAAGCATGCAAATAGTAAATACAAATGCGAAGAGAAATCAAGACGAGGGAATGTCCACGGATGAGGATTCCCTCAGGGGCTACTAAACTGCTAAGGATGTCCTAACTAGCATGCACGTGAGTGGTTTGGACCAAGAAACCCTAAATTAGACCAACCCGATGGTCACGGTGTTTTGTCCCTAATCCGGTATGAGTATTGGAATACGGAATTGCTTCCGCCCAAATCCTCCTACGATCACAATGGGTCTAGTGGATTTCTCAAGCTAGGGTTGAAACACAATCAAGGACAACCCTAACAATTGGAGGGGTACAAATACCCGATGGTCACAACGTATTCGTACATGTATTCCTGATAAGTGCTTGTGTTATAGTAATACGAAGTATTATTATCTTACATTGAGCATTACTTTTCTCAGATTTAATCACTAATTAGTGTGTATTTGTGTTTTTTTGTGCATTGAAGGGTTGTGGAGAAGATTTATAGAAAAAGAATCAAGAATAGGTTATGTTCGCCATTGTTGAGGAGTTCTCTGACCAAGCAAGGAACAAGGCACGAGTCTAGACTTGTGGGTGTGTGCCAACCTCCATTGGAGGGGCACAAGGGCAGTCACACTCACAAAAGTCTATAACTCATGTAGCATTGGAGAACTTTGCCAATGAAGAGAAATGAAGTAATCGACATAATCTAACGTTGATTGTGTGCCCAATTCAACGGTCTCGATGAAGAACGATGAATTCGGGAGTATTTCGGCGAGTACTGCAGTAGCACTGTAGCTTTGTTTCTGTAGCAAATCACTATAGTAGCACTGTAGCTTTGTTTATGTTAGCCCATGTGGTTAATGTTAGCCCGTGTGGTTACTGTAGTCTATAACTTGTTTCTGTAGCAACACTGTAGTAGGTTGCTGTTAACAGGTTGCCGAAGATCAGCAAAATAGAATTTCCACACGGGCGTGTGGAATTAACACACGGGCGTGTGGAAATTTTGCAGCCAGTGTGGAACTCCGATTTCAGCCCGATTTCAGCCTATAAATAGCCCGTTTTCAGATCTATTTGGGGACCCCCCCTTCTATCTCTTGCCTATCTTTTGGGGGGCTTTCAGCTAGGGTTTGGAGAGGTTCTTGGAGTTCTTTGGAGGCGAATATACGGCATTGACATCGACATCCTTTGGAAGAAAGCTATTGGGGGAGCTTTCGTCGGCATCGATTCGGCGAGGTGTGCCTTAGGCTTGACAAGAGATTCGTGGAGAAGACTAGGCGGCTCCACAAGACCATCGATATGATCTACAAGGGGGTTTTCTTTATGGTTTTTATGCATATGTTCTTAATCTCTTTATTGATTTTGTATTGCTCCATGGAGAGCTAAACCCTAGTGGGTATTCGGACTTGTAAACCCTAGGATGACAATGTTTCTATGACTTTTATTATGCTTTCTTTATTGATGAATTTAATTGAGTTTTAATATTAATTATCTTGTGCTATTGTTTTCCCTTAGCCGTGACACTAAGGTTGAGAGCAATCTAGGTTATACTTTGGAGGTTTGACAACTCCTATAGGGTTAGACTCCTTAAGATTGAAGAGAGTTGAGAGGGAGAGTTGTGAGGTAGCGACGTACCCCTTTCCCTTCCGGTGTGATTTCTCCCTACCTCCGTTTCCTTGGTTAATTGACGGTCAAGATAGAGTGTTAGGGCTCAATCTAGACTAGGGTTCTTCCACCTGGACCAAAGGGTTAGAACTATATAGAGGAACAAGTTTTATCACTATGAATCTCTAGAGCTTAAAGTAATCCCACGTAGTGTTAGGGTTAGGAAGATAGACTCCCCTGGGGCTTAGTTGACATGTCAACAAGAGTCATGGGTCGTAGTGAATCCTAATACCAGGACATATTGTTGGGGTTAGTCACGGTTGACCTTAAGTTTTGGGACCGTGAGTTTAAGGATATCCTCGACTTAATAGGCATCAATTGTAGAGCATAATACAAGTTTTGCACTAGAAGCATTAGTCCTAGGGGGAGCTTTGTCCGGGTACCCCATCATTATATCGATTACCTCTCCTACCCTCATTATTCTTCTTGCACTCTTTTATTTTCTCTTACATCTATACATACATACTTTTCTCATCATAGATTCCCATCATAGCTAAATAGCGATAACACTTGTTTTTGACCACTATTCCCTGTGGATACGACTACCCATTCACCAGGGTATTTTATTACTTCGACAACCCGTGCACTTGCGGGATACACGCAAAGGGTCGTGTCAAGTTTTTGGCGCCGCTGCCGGGGAGTAGGCGTTTTAGAGACATTTGTACTTTGCTATTTTAGCTATTCATCATTCATTCTATTTCACCTTTTCTTATTCTTCCGTCATTCTTATTTGCTTTCTTTTATTTTGTCATACTTTTTCTTGCAAGGAGCCTAAATGGAGGTTGATGCAATCATTGAGCTATATTCTCAAGTTGAAGCTCTCAGTACAAGGCTTGATAGAATTATTGCTTCATAACAACAAAGCAATCCATGCTACAACACATATCATCCAAATGAAAAGAGCTACCCAAATGTTTCATGGAATAATGATGGACAACATTGTGAAGCACCTCACGAGCAATTTCAAAAGGATGAGGTACTTGAAGAGGATGAGCCTCAGTGGAAAAAACCGCTAGATAACTTTTTTAAAGCATCCGATACCTCTTGCCAAAGTATGGAAGCCACACAAAAGTGTCATGAAGCCTCCTATAACAATCTTGAGCATCAATTAGGATGGATACTTAACACACTCTCCAAGGAAAATGAAGTATTTGAGCAAGCAACACAAGTTCCTTGTAGAGATGATGTGGTATTGAACGATAATTAGGAAACGGGGCAGACTGAGTACGTTGTTGTAGAAATTGAAGAGGAAAAAGAAGAAGATTATTTGGAGAATTGGGATTGCTTGAATGAAGATGGTGCTTGTGAGCAAGGAAATTTTCAAGGGGATTTGCTAGTGTCATGTTCTTCCCAAGATAAAAATACACAAGAAGAAGCAAACCTTAAGGTAATGGAACAAGTACCATTCTTTCAGATTGATCAACTCATAGAAAGCAAGAAAGAGACTTTGGGAAGGGAAAAAGATGTGGGGAGGATATTTAAACCATCCAATGACCCACCTATGCTAAGCTTGGACAATTCCCAACCCAAATTGTTTCCTTGGAGGCCAAAAGTAAGATGGTTGGGCCCTCCAATGAATACTCCAGCCGCACAACTAGATTTTTGGTTCAAAGGAAGTAGCTACGCAAATGCTAGTCGGGAGGAGTACACTCTTTTCAAGCCGCATTAAGGTAAGAAAGAGGTACGTCAAGCTTAGTGACGTTAAACAAGTGCTTCTTGGGAGACAACCCAAGTTTTTATTGCTTTTCTAGGCTTTAGTTTAGTTTTTAGTATGAATAATTGCCTAGTGTTGGTGTTCTCATTTTATAATGCGTGTGCTGTGATTTTCTCATGGATTATTGGAGTTTTAGTGTGCCTAATTGTGATTGTCGAAGTTTTGGGTCGTTTGAGTGTGTTTTCATGGATCTCTGGTCGTGTTCTTATCGTCTATGCAAGCTCTAAGTGTTATAATCGTGTTTCTGAAATTTTTTGTAGAGTTTGTAATTTTTCTAAGTCGTCTAGAGAAAACACATGGCCATGTGGACTTTCCACACGGCCATGTAAACCATCTCAGAGCTCATCCCAAGTGTCACAGGGGCCGTGTAGCTGCCCCTGTGAGCGACCCAGTGAACGGCGCACGGCCGTGTGGAATTTCCACACGGCCATGTGGCATTCTGCAGAAACTCAACTCTCATTACAGAGAGTCCACAAAGGCGTGTGGATGCCCCTGTGAGTGCCCTTGTGTTACAGCACACGGCCGTGTAGAATATCTACATTGCCATGTGAAACTCTGCAGAGACTTCCCTTCAATCCCGAGAAAACACAGGGGCGTATGACCGCCCCTGTGAAATGTCCTGTGAAAAGCACATGGCCGTGTGGATTTCTCACACGGCCGTGTGAAACACAAAATTTTTCGGGATATCCAGAGAGGCCACAAGGGCATGTGGGTGCCCCTGTGGCTGGCCTTGTGCTTGGCCAGGTTGGGCACACGGCCGTGTGGAATTTTCACACGGCCGTGTGTATGTTCTAGAGAGCAAACAGAGGAAACACAGGACGTGTCATTGCCCCTGTGACTGATTCCAGTGGAGGCACACGGCTGTGTGGAATTTCCACACGGCCGTGTGGATGCGCAGAACACAAAAGGCTGTGGTTTCTTTTAAAATCTATTTGTGCCTTTTCAATTCTAAATGCCACCACACTCAAGGGATGTTTCCTCCCATCTTCCCAACCCTCTCTTCGTCCTTTTAAGGAGTTTTTAAGTCATTTTCCGGCCATATTCGAAGTTTTTGATTTCCATTTCGTCGGCAAGCATCTTTTCTCCTTTTCTTCGTCAATCTTTTCTTTTTTCTTTTAGCACCAGGATCACTATCAACAACAGCAACATTATTGGCACTAGTAGCAGACAACACCGACCCTTGAGGCGTTTTTAGCTTTATGCTTCTTTTATTTTTATTTTACTTTTATTGAGCTTCACTGAACCCCCTTGTGTATATATGCAGATGGTCTTGGATGTAAGGAAATTGAGGAATAGTCATAGACACGGTAATGGGACCGTGTGTGCTCCACAACCCATTGAGACTTAACTCTCAATGAAACTAGCTCCATAAACACAACACTTGGAGTTCAGGTGAGTAATGTTTCAATTGCCCACTTCCACACTAATTATTTTAATTGCTATATGTTTTATTGTGCTTGCATGCGTACATTGAGGACAATGTACATCTTAAGTGTGGGGGGGAGTTCACATTGCACACACCTTATACTTGTGCGTTCAATTGCTTATGCTCATGTAGCCTATGGCGGTTCACCTTAGTTGCAACGGTTGTATTCTTAGAGTTTAGGAGAATTTTTAACATTGTATCCTATCATGCTCTAATTTCTACTTGAATTTTTAGGGAATTTTTGCTCGATTATCTTATATTGCACAACTTACTCTTGGAATCTTTTGGAAACTCAATCTTGAAGTTTTTAAGGACAAGTTTATCATCGTTCTTAGTTTTATTTTGAAAAATGCATATATATTAAAAAAAAATAAAAAAAAAATATGGCAAAGAGAAAAAGAAAAAAAATACTTATGACTTTTTGAATAGTTGCTTTGTTTTATGTATGCATTTAGGGTGGAAAGAGCTACCACCTATGAAGTATGTAGCTACTCTCATAAGTCGGATACAAGTTATGCCCTAATGAGAGAAGGAGCTATCTTATGGGATGCGTGAAAGCTACTATCTCGGTAGAAAGAGCTACCTCCTCGAAAGTGTGAAAGCCATCTTTGGCGGCCGCCTAGGAAAAGGCTACCTTCACGGATGTGTGAAGCCACTACTTCCTTGTCTCTTTAGTTTTGTTTTTGTATATAAATAAGTCCTTTCTAACAAAAGTTTGAGGAGTACTCGTTGGTTCTCTTGAGTGAAATCGCACACACTAACACATTTTTGAGTTTTTATCCTTTTTGATTCGAGTTTTTAGCAAGAGCAATGATAACCTTATGCATTGTTTTGATTTCCCCTTACTTGTAGAATGCTTCTTTTGCAAACTTTTGGTGAACCTAAGGACGAGCACTTTCAATTGTTCTTCCCAAGTACTTTCACGTTTTATTTTTGCTTGAGGACAAGCAAAAGCTTAAGTGTGGGGAAGTTTGATAAGTGCTTGTGTTATAGTAATATGAAGTATTATTATTTTACATTGAGCATTACTTTTCTCAGATTTAATCACTAATTAGTATGTATTTGGGTTCTTTTGTGCATTGAAGGGTTGTGGAGAAGATTTGTAGAAAAAGAAGCAAGAATAGGTGTAGCATTGGAGAACTTTGCCAATGAAGAGAAATGATGTAAACGACATAATCTAACGTTGATTGTGTGCCCAATTCAACGGCCTCGATGAAGAACGATGAATTCGGGAGCATTTCGGCGAGTACTGGATCAGCACTGTAGCTTTGTTTATGTAGCAGAATCACAGTAGCAAGCCACTGTTCACTTTTCTGCCGAAAATCAGGATTTCAGAGAGTTCACACGGGCGTGTGCAAATTCCACACGGCCGTGTGAATTAATTTTCCAGCAAGCCAGAAACTTCACACGGGTGTGTGGAAATTCCACACGGTCGTGTACTGTAGCAAAATCCACAGGGGCGTCTGGAACTCCACACGGGCGTGTGAAAAGTACTGTGTGGAATTAATTTAACACACGGCCGTGTGGAATTAACACACGGGCGTGTGGAAATTCTGCAGCCCGTGTGGAAAATCCACAAGGGTGTGTGGAACTCCGATTTCAGCCCGATTTAAGCATATAAATAGCGCGTTTTCAGATCTATTTGGGGACCCCGCTTCTATCCCTTGCCTATCTTTTGGGGGGCTTTCGGCTAGGGTTTGGAGAGGTTCTTGGAGTTCTTTGGAAATGAATATACGGCATCGACATCGACATCCTTTAGAAGAAAGCTATTGGGGGAGCTTTCGTCGGCATCGATTCGGCGAGGTGTGCCCTAGGCTTGACAAGGGATTCGTGGAGAAGACTAGGCGGCTCCACCAGACCATCGATACGATCTACAAGGGGGTTTTCTTTATGGTTTTTATGCATATGTTCTTAATCTCTTTATTGATTTTGTATTGCTCCATGGAGAGCTAAACCCTAGTGGGTATTCGGACTTGTCAACCCTAGGATGACATTGTTTCTATGACTTTTATTATGCTTTCTTTATTGATGAATTTAATTGAGTTTCAATTTTAATTATCTTGTGCTATTGTTTTCCCTTAGCTGTGACACTAAGGTTGAGAGCAATCTAGGTTATCCTTTGGAGGTCTGACAACTCCTATAGGGTTAGACTCCTTAAGATTGAAGAGGGTTGAGAGGGAGAGTTGTGAGGTTGCGACGTACCACTTTCCCTTCTGGTGTGATTTCTCCCTACCTCCATTTCCTTGGTTAATTAGCGGTCAAGATAGAGTGTTAGGGCTCAATCTAGACTAGGGTTCTTCCACCTGGACCAAAGGGTTAGAACTATATAGAGGAACAGGTTTTATCACTAGGAATCTCTAGAGCTTAAAGTAATCCCACGTAGTGTTAGGGTTAGGAAGATAGACTCCCCTGGGGCTTAGTTGACAGGTCAACAAGAGTCAAGGGTCGTAGTGAATCCTAATACCAGGACATATTGTTGGGGTTAGTCACGGTTGACCTTAAGTTTTGGGACCGTGAGTTTAAGGATATCCTCGACTTAATAGGCATCAATTGTTGAGCATAATACAAGTTTTGCACTAGAAGCATTAGTCCTAGTGGGAGCTTTGTCCGGGTACCCCATCGTTATATCGATTACCTCTCCTACCCTCATTATTCTTCTTGCACTCTTTTATTTTGTCTTACGTCTATACATACATACTTTTCTCATCATCGATTCCCATCATAGCTAAATAGCGATAACCCTTGTTTCTGAACACTATTCCCTGTGGATATGACTACCCACTCACCAGGGTATTTTATTACTTCGACAACCCGTGCACTTGCAGGATACACGCAAGGGGTCGTGTCAATTCCCTTCCAAGCTTGGTGAGCCTAATACTAGGGCAATGGTCATGCAACCTAGTATTGTCTAGGAAATGATACATAGTGTTCTCATACATATCAAGGCATTCAAGAATCACCAAACAAGGATCATAAACCAAGACAAATGCATAAACTAGAGAAAAGCATCCAAATAACACAAGTTCACCCCCAAGGTTCACCTACATCCGGTGACCTTGGGGTTTAGTTGCACATGATCACAAAGTAAGCAAGAAAATACATAGAAACAACCAAATGCATAATGAAAACACCCCCTCAAAAGATCAAGACCGAATGACGCTTCCAAGGACACCACCCAAGGAGTGGCTTCCTTTGTTAATCTTCCTCTCAAATGCAAATTGAAGGCGTGGATTCGTCGTGTCGTGCTCTCCCCGTCATCCTCTCCTCAAGAATTTCCTCCAAAACCCGGCCTCAAGCTCCCTAGGAAAAATGGTGAAGTCAAGCTCTCCCAAGACCTAGCTTCCTCCCTCAATCCCCAAAAACCCTTAAAAACGGATTCCAGTGAGTTATGCTGCCATCCATGCAGGGAGAGAAAATTCCTGAGAAATCCCAAAAATCGCGTAAGTTGCTACAGTGTCATTACAGTAGAACTGCTTCAGTACAGTATGCGGCCTGCAATGCGCCCGCATGAATCCCCTGAACAAGCTGTTCTTCAAGTCTTCGTGCTACAGTGGTTGCTACAGTACCCCCCTCAAAAACAGTGTTTTCGATGCCGATTTCTTCTCAAATTCTGTCAGCAAGCTCAATGGGGTCTCATTGGTACCTGTAACACGAAAGAAACCAATTCAGACAAAAAACGGGTGTCAACTCATATAAAAATATGCAATACATACGCCTAAATACCTAGGAAATAAGTATATTTAGGCGTTTATCACATCCTTCCTTAGGTTTAGAGAACTTCAAAAAATTCTCCTTCCTACTTTCACCACCATTCTTGCCTTTAAACCCCTTGTCTTTGAAGGATTTGGGTTTCTCCGGCTTCTTGAACTCTATGAGAGACTCAGCAATGGAAATGGTGGTGGCGAGGTCTTGAGCACCCCTTCTCTGGATCTCTAATCTAGCCCAATGTTGGAGTCCATCCAAGAAGGCGAAGAGAGCTTCCTTGTCGGGGTAGTCGGTAATTTCAAAGAGTACTTTGGAGAACTACTTCACATACTCTTGAATGTTATTTTTGTGGGATAGCCGACGAAGCTTCGCTCTTGCCTCATTCTCTGCATTCTCGGTATAGAATTGCTTCTTGAGTTCTCTCTTGAAGTCATCGAAAGTGTTGATAGTCAAGGTACCCTTTTCTTGTGAGGTATAAAGCCGCACTATCAACCTTCTTTGCCTCCACCAAGCCATGAGCCTTGCAATATTGTCTAGGACCCAATAATAATTGTCAATCTCCTTGGCATTCCTAGACCCATTGTAAGGCTTGGGCCTAGGAACATCGATTTTAGATGATGACGAGGTGATGGCCGGGATAGCCACACTTGCTCCTTGGGCAATCACCCTCTTGCATATTGCTAGTTCTTCTTCCACTTGCTTTAATCTTGCACAAAATTCGGTGTAGACACTCGCAAGTTCACCTTCCGTATGAACAACTTGTGGTTGGAGAGAATCCTCCAAGCTCTTAACATGGTCTAGGCATTTAGAGGTGGAGATGTTAAGAGCCCCTTGCATCTTCTCCCGAAACTCATCATTCACATGCTCGATACCCCTCAACACGATGCTCAAGTCCCTTGATGCGATGCTCAATATCATCACTCCGCTCTTGCCCCTCGGCCACCACAAGCTCCATCTTTAAGAGCCCTGTGTTCATGTCCGTCATGATGTCTCTTGAGTTTGCCCTCTCCTTCCTTGGTTGCTACTCCTTGATGGCTTGGGTCATGTCACTTTGAGATCCTGACATTTTCACAAAAGCAAGATGGAAAGGAAAACTGAAGCTCGATACCACTTGTCACGGGCTTGTTATTTCGTTTAAGGTTCCCTGTGGCCATTGGTTGGTTTTTGTTCACACTACACATGTTTGTTCAAGGGGTTCAAACCAAATCAACGCAGCCTTCCAACTTAGAATATTAAAGATTACAAGCTTACAAGTATGAAATATGTGAAGTACGCAAGAAAGTAAAGCAAGTAAGCACTTAAAGAATAATATACAAGAAGACAAGTAAAAGAACAAGAAAGAAGAT
The DNA here is from genome assembly GCA_020875875.1 of Dioscorea alata. NCBI lineage: Eukaryota > Viridiplantae > Streptophyta > Magnoliopsida > Dioscoreales > Dioscoreaceae > Dioscorea > Dioscorea alata. The sequence goes on along the minus strand of CM037013.1, from coordinate 8,229,513 downwards.
GAGGAAAATTCTCTCTTGTATATTTGAGGCTTGTAATGAAGCTCACTTATGTGTCTTTACAATTATCAAGAGGGGTTCATATAGCCCTCCACCTAACAAACCAAGGGCTAGGATCATATTGATCCAATGGTTCACATTAAGGGGGTAGGTGGCACCTACCACGAAATACAAAAAATAATCCCCAACAACCCCCACTCTCATTCTCTACCTACCACCAAGTCATGACAAGTAATGAGAAATGTCATCCTTGCCCTCCTATGGTGATGAAGAAAATTGTAGGGTGTGACACGACACCGTCGGCTGATCACTCAGTCACACTAGCGCGCTTAGGCTGAATCAGTGATCCTGCCGTGTAAACTCAACAAAACTTGGCCCGAGGGGGTTTCATGTGATGTCGAGTGATACGGTGATGGCGCCATGTCGGGATGCCACCGTTGCCAAGATGCCCCGCCGGCGCCACCAGCCCATGAGCGTGCTCTGGCGGGATCGGTCATCCCGCAGTGCAAACTCAATGAAACTTTGCCCGAGGGGGTTTCATGTGATGCCGAGTGATGTTGCGGGGTTGCTGATGAGCATCGCTAATGCGTGTCCCGCAAGTGCATGGGGTTTCCATGTAATTAATACCCCTCATGCACGCGTGAGGGGGTCGTATTCCCAAGGGCCGGAGAATCTTCCCTTACTTCCTTTTCGTATGATTGTTTGGCTGATTAATTCAAGTGTAGTGCAAAGAAAAGTAAAAAGACAATTAACATGCAAGTAAAGTGCTCTAAGGCGGAGGTGATAATCGGAGGTTAAGAACAATGTAAAGAGAGGGTCACGGATGAGGATTCCCAAGGGGGCTACAAAAGTGCAAAAGTTGCCCTAACTAGCATGCAAATGGGTAGTTTGGACCGAGAAACCCTAAATTAGACCAACCCGATGGTCACGGAAATTGGTCCCTAATCCGGTACAAGTATCGAGTATGGAATTCCTTCCGCCTGAATCCTCACACGATTGCAATGAGAATGATAGGTTTCTCAAGTTAGGGAGAAGACACAATCAAGGTCAACCCTAACAATGGAGGGGTACAAATACCCGATGGTCACGGTGTATTCATACATGTATCCCTACCAAGTTTAGTGAGCCTAATACTAGGGCAATGGTCATGCTCCTAGCATTTTCTAAACATTGATACACAGAGTTCTCATGCATACCAAGCATTCAAATACACCAAACAAGGTTCACAAACAAGTCCCAAATGCATAAAACTAATCAAACAAACATTCTACACAAGTTTACCCACAAGGTTCAGCTACATCCAGCGACCTTGGGGTTTAGTTGCTCATGAATACAAAATACTCAAGGAAATACATGAAAACAACCAAATATAATGAATGACAAGAACACTCCCTCAAAAGGTAGAGACCGAATGATGCTTCCAAAGATGCCACCAAAGGGGTGGCTTCCCGTGTCGATTCTTCTCTCAACTATGGATCAAGAAGGTGAATCTCGTTGTATGTCGCTCTCCTCGTCGTTCTCTCCCTAGAAATGGCCTCCAACGGCTACTCCTAGCTACGATTTGAAGATGGTGGCAAGTATGCTCAAGACCTAGGGCTTCCTCCTTTAAGAAAATCAACTCCTAAGCCTTAAAAACTCATTCTCGGGATGCCATGTGGCCTGGCATACGGTCCGCACATGGGCACTGTAGCACCCCGAATTTTGTGTATGTTGCTGCAGTAACTTTGCTAAGTAAAACTACTACACTGCTAATGCTATAGGGCTATATGCGGTCAGTTATGTGCTCGTATGGGTGCCCACATAGTCCTCCAGACTTAGCCATTTCTCCAAGTTCTCGTGCTACAATGCTGCTACAGTACCGGGGATCAAAAATGGTCTTTTCCAATCAATTTCTTCTAAAAATCTCAGTGACAAGCTCCCCACGGTAACTATTGTGCCTGTAACACGAAATAAACCAATTTAGACCGAAAACGGGCATCCACACATATAAAAATACACGAATAATATGTGGACATACATAAATAATACGTACAGTTAGGCGTTTATCAGTCGTGCAACAGGCTAAAAAGCTAGCACGCGACTCCCCGACCGTAACTGCACAGATCATCAAGTAATAACCTCTCATGCGAGCATGTGAGGATCATATTCCCAAGGGCTCCAAGATCTACTATTACTTCCCTTTGGGGGTCACTGTCTAGTCGATTGAAACATGGTTGTTGTAATTGCAAAACTAAAGACAACAAAATGAACAAGAAAATAAAACAGAATAGCACTCAATCCGAACAAGAATGGAGATGAAAAATCCAAGTATTAAGGAAGGCCTCGGGTGAGGATTCCCCTGGGAGAAGACTAAGTACAGATGACGATAGCAATCTTAAAGATAAGGTTGACTTGGTTTTGGTCGGCTAGACTCATATGTCAACTACCCCGGAACCTCCGTAGTATAGCCCTAATCTAGTACTGGTTCCTCTATCCAGAAGATATCCCCACGATGTCTTTGGGAACAAGGAGTCTTGGCTAGGATTATTCTAATGCATGCTCTCGGCTAAAATAACCCTAACAACGTGGAAGGCTATCAATACCTGGAACCTCCGGTGTATTAATACAATGAATCCATCTTTAATCATCACATGACCTAATAAAAGTTAACAGCCCGCCAAACAAGTATTTTTCAAAATCAATTCTACAGAATACATCCATTATTGAATGAACAAGCTAATGATAGATTAAAACCAATAACACAAGCCACACACATTCATTTATAAAATAACAAAGCCATCCATACAAACTCTTCTCCCAAGGTTCACTGAGAGCGCAATGGCCTTAGGGGTCTAGTTCGATATAACAAAATGGGTGATCTCGCAATACATGAAAACCATCATATAAACAATGAGAAAACTCCCCTCAAAATGTCACCTAGAAGGTGATGATAGGAACTCGTCGGATCAGCGCCGCTGAGCTCTTCGATGCTTTCCTATGTTCTCCCTTTCTTTTGTCCTTCAATCTATGCCGAAAATGCCTCCAAAGATGATGAGATGGACTTCAGGGTGTGTGGAGGTCGGCTGGTCATCAAAAAGCCCTACAAATGCCCTTATATAACCCGACATTGTGCGGGCCGTGTGCGGGACACATACGCACCCGCACAGCCTTCTGGCTGATGTGTGCGGCCAGTGTGCGGGCCACACACTGGCCGCACACTTCTCTGTGTGAGCTGTGTTTTGTGCTACCCATGGCATCCAGAACATGTAAATACTTCAATTCTTCTTCATTTTTCTACAGAACAACTCGAATATGGTTTATCCTCATGAAAATGGTCCTTGAAATGTTGAAATAAGAATAAATACATCAAATGCGCAAAAAATCATCGAAACACTAATACAAGTTGCATGAAAGAGTATAAACTTTACAATTAAAACATGATGTATTCAGGCACTTATCAAATACCCCCCACATGATTATTTGCTTGTCCCCAAGAAAACCGACATGAAGAGCAAGAAAGACTGATAAGTGAATAAATACACAACCTCAGGCTAAAAGATAGTGTATCATAGTAGGGTGAGTGGTGCGGGTCTCGCAAGCACACGGGGTCGCCAAGTAATACCCCTCTTGCACGCACAAGGAGGTTGTATTTCCAATGGCCCAAGAATCTACCCTTAGTTCCTCTTTGTATGATTGTTTCAACGATCGATTCGAGTGTTGTGAAAAGGAAAATGGAAACACAATTAAAATGCTAATGAAATGCTCTAAGGCGGAGGCAATAATCGGAGGGTAAAACAATGCAAGGAAAGAGTCACGGATGAGGATTCCCAAGGGGGCTACTAAAGTGTGAAGGTTGTCCTAACTAGCATGCAAATAGGGAGTTTTGACAGAGAAACCCTAAATTAGACCAACTCGATGGTCACGAAAATTGGTCCTTAATCCGGTACAAGTATTGAATACATAATTCCGTCCGCTCAAATCCTCGCACGATTGCAATGAGAATGATAGGTTTCTCAAGCTAAGTCCAAGACACAATCAAGGTCGACCCTAACAATGGAGGGATACAAATACCCAATGGTCACTGCGTATTCGTACATGTATCCTTACCATGCTTGGTGAGCCTAATACTAGGGCAATGATCATGCTTTCTAGCATTGTCTAGAAATTGATATACCGAGTTCTCATGCATACCAAGCAATCAAATACACTAAACAAGGTTTATAAACAAGCCCAAATGCATAAAACAAGTCAAGCAATCATTCTACTTAAGTTCACCCCCAAGGTTCACCTACATCCAGTGACCTTAGGGTTCTAGTTGTTCATAGTTACAAAATACTCAAGAAAATGCATAGAAATAACCAAATAAAACAATGAGAACACTCCCTCAAAAGGTAGAAGCCGAATGACACTTCCAAGGACTCCACCCAAACAGTTGTTTCCTTTGTCGATCTTCCTCTCAAATGTGGATTAAGGAGATAGATCTCGTCGAATGTCGCTCCCCTCGTTGTTCTCTCCCCGGAAATGGCCTCCAAGGTCATCTCCTAGCTCAGATTTGAATGGTCTTTTTCCTACCAATTTCTTTTAAAATCTCATTGTCAAGCTCACCAAGGCATCTTTTGTACTTGTAACAGGAAATAAACTAATTAAACCAAAAACGGGCATCCACACATATAAAAATACTCTGTTTATACGCACAACTACATAAATAATACATACATTTAGGCGTTTATTAGTAAGACTCAAGACATTAAGCAAGGTCCATTCAAGGTGTTTCATGCATTCAACAGCTGTGTCATGATGCTTGTGTGTAACCCCCCTATTTCGAGACCCTGTAGCCCAAGCAAGGTAGACAGAACCCTGAGAACCACATCTAGAAGTAGGTAAAGCCACTTTGTGGAATTTGGCCTTGAAGTGGTAGAGATGTCCCTAGTAGGGCCCTACAGATCTTTCCTCTTTTGTTCGAACAAACACGGTCATAAACTCTATTTTGTATGTACACATATGTCTATAAAAATTTCTTTCTTTTTTCGGGACAAACATGAACTGTAAATCCACATTACCTGCAGCTTTGCACATTCATATAGACGCGTTCATGCCCTATTTGCTTTTGGCGAAAGGAACACGCTGGTTAGGAGCAAGAACCCTAGGTTTCATTGCTAGTAGGGTGATAAGTGCTCGTGTTATAGTAATGCGAAGCATTATTATCTTGCAATGAGCATTAATTTAATCAGATTTTATCACTAAAAAGTGTGCATTTGTTTACTTTTGTGCATTATAGGGTTGTGAAGATAAAGTGAAGGAAAGGAACGAAGTTAGATCATGTTCGCCATTGTTTGGAAGATTCTTGGACTAAGCATGGAGCACGGCATGAGTAGAGACTTGTGAGTGTGTGCCAACCTCCTCCGAAGGGGCACAAAGGCAGTCACATTCACAATAAGTCTAACTCATGCTAGTAAGAAGAACTTCACCAATTAGGAGATTTGAAGCGATCGGCATGATCTACCGTTGATTGTGTGCCCAATTCAACGACCTCAATGAAGAACGACGAATTCGGGAGCGTTTCGGGACAATTAATGTAGCATTACTGTAGCAAGTAATGTAGCAAAATTGCTGTAGCAAGCTACTGTTCATCTTCGGCCGAAATTCAGAATTCCAGAGAATTCACATGGGCGTGTGGAAATTCCTCACGGCCGTGTGAATTAATTTTCCAGCAAGCCAGAAACTTGACACGCCCGTGTGGAAATTCCACACGGCCGTGTGAAGTCCCGATAAGTCCGATTTTTAAAGCCGTACTCAAGAATATAAAAAGCGATTAGGAGACTTTTGTGAGATCATTCGACCTATCTTTCTCCCAAGCTTCTGGAGATTGCGGCTAGGGTTTTGGAGAGGACTTCGTGGAGGTTTAGAGCGCGTCATCGGCATCGTCACCGATGTCCAGTGGCCGCACAAGACCACGGTCACACCATACACAAGGGGGTTTTCATTGATGTCTTTACTTTGTGCTTTCTTTCATATTTTGATGAGCATGTATAGCTCCATGAGGAGCTAAACCCCTTGTGGGTATTCGAACTTGTAAACTCTAGGGTTATTATGTTTCTTTCACATTATTATTATGCTTTTCCATTATTGATGAATAAAAATTGAGATTCGATCTTAATTTCATCTTGTTAATGTTTTCCTTTAGACGTGACACTAGGGTTAAGAACAATCTAGGTTGTCCTTTGGAGGTGTGACAACTCCTATAGGATTAGACTATTTAAGATTGAAGAGGGTTGAGAGGGTGAGTCGTGAGGTAGCGAAGCGTCCCCTTTCCCCTCCGATGTGGTTTCTCCCTACCTCCGTTTCCTTGATTTCTTAGCGGTCGAGATAGAGTGAAGGGCTAGGTAGATAAAATCCCCTGGGGCTTAGTTACGCAAGTAACAGAGTGAAGGGTTGAAGTGAATCCTACGCACTGGGGCTTGATCTAGACTAGGTTTCTTCCACCTGGACCAAAGGGCTTAGTCGTGCCAACGACAGAGTGAATGGTTGACGTGAATCCTAATACCGGGGCATAATGTTGGGGTTAGTCACGGTTGTCCTTAGGTTTGGTACCCTATATCTAAGGATTTCCTCGACTCAATTGACATCAATAGGAAAGTATAATAGCATCGTCTTGCACTAGAAGCAATGATCCTAGAGGTAGCTTGTCCGGATACCCTATTTCATCCATACCAGTTTCTCTCTATTCTCTTTTACTTGCACTTTCTTATCTTCCATTGATAAGTGTCTAAATGTAAATGTTTTAATATACGTACTCTGTACACTTAGCATGTATTTTGTTAAGAATTGATGCCCGTTTTGTGCTTAATCGACTATTATTTATGTTGTAGGACACGGGGGAGCCATGAGGAGCACGAGAATACAATTTGGGCGAAAAAGGATGAAATTCAGGTGTCGCAGCACTGTAGCGTATTTATTGTAGCTGGAGCAATGTAGCATTCTTACTGTAGCAGTTGCTGTTGCACCTGAGGAGTTTTGGGCTGGAAATGATGGAAGTGCATAAGTGTAAACAGTGCATCATACGGGGCCGTATAAGGGGCCGTGAGCATCAAAAGACAGTGATTTTATACTAGGGTTCACGGCCCCCTATCCACCCCGGGATCCATTCTTCCACCCCTGGATACACCCCCACATAAGCCAAGTTTTGCCTACCTATCCACCCCGGGATGGATCTATCCACCCCGGGATATTGCGGGCATATTTAAGGGCATTTTTAGGGCTTTTTAGGGAGACTTTTTCATTGGCCTTTTGGGCCGCCGCCACCACTTCATCTTGAGGCTTTCCGGCCACCTTTCGGCGGGGATCCAAGTGGGAAACGAGCACACATCATCACCAAGAGGGAGAGGAGCAAGGGAGAAAGGGTTGGAGTGAAGATCTAAGCCATCATCGACAATCTTGTGAAGCTTCATCCATTCAAGGAGATCATCACCTAGAGGGGGTTTTCATTGCTTCTTTTATGTTTTTATCTTCCTTGTATATTGTATAAGTGTCCCTTATCATGAGGGATTAACTTATTGTTGTGTTTGGATTTGGATGAACCCTAGGGTTTATCTTGTGCATGAACTTTGGATTGTTGTTGTTAATCTAATTTGATGGTTGTTTGAGGTTCAATCTTTCATGCTTCATGTCTAGAATCGCATTTGTGGAGAAATCCGTGATTCTTTTATGAGTTGTGCGCGTAGATGTGACCTACTCACGTGTACTAGATCTAGGAGAGATTGAAAGGGGATTCTTGTGCCGACATTGCCGAGAGATTGGGTGTTGGTAGCCCTCCTTTACTAGGTTTAAGCCGAAGGATAGTAGGTTTACTCCTATTAGAGATTTCCTTGAACTCATTGCGATCGTAGGTGGGTTAATCCGGAAGAGATTCCGATTAACACTCGTATGGGATTAGGGGTTAGTTGCCGAGAAATTGGGGCTAATCTATTCATGAAGTCTCTAGGTCTCAGCTATCGTCATTGCATCTTTAGATCATCCTAGTTCGGGTCTTAATGACAACCCTAGGTGGATTCCTTATCCAAACACTCCCTTCTCATGCTTGATACTCCCTTGTTTATTTACACTCGTGTGCTAGTGACCCGGCCATTAGGTTAGTTAGTTCACTTTATTTTGTTCTTTTCACTAAGAATTGTAGGCTAGAAAATAGATGAAGGGTGAGTAATAGTACTTCCTTGGCCCCAGTGGAATACGACCCCTGTGTCACTCACAGGGTATTACTTGGCGATCCCGTACACTTGCGGGGAAGCAATCAAGTTTTTGGCGCCGTTGCCGGGGACATTCAAGGAATATTAGGAAAGCTTGTAGTCTATTGCTCTAGTCATTTGCTTCGTAAATATTTGTCTTTGTATGTGTCTTTTATCATTTTGTGCATATTTCTTTATTTTACTTCTTGCTTATTTTATTTTTTAGCTTATTGTTTTTAGTTTTGATCATTTACACAGGGCCATGGATTTTCAAGAAAAGCTTTTGGCCGCCAAAATCTTTGCACTTGAAGAGAAGATAGAAAAGTTCATTGCCATGAAAGCACGCCAATGCAATCCACCCCAAAATGACTACAATCCATATTGGCAAGGGTACCAAAATTTTTCGACACATCATCATACTCAACAATGGGAGCACCCTTACCAAGGATTGCCACAAGAGCCCTCCTTTCAAGAACCATGGCATCACCCCCTTCCAGTATTTCAAAGTAAACCATTTATTGGATGGGATCTCAATACACAAGATGTGCTTGAGAGATTCATGATGAATGCGGATGCTGAACCTGAAGCCTTGACTGCCGCAAATTTTAATGCCCAACCATCTCTTCAAAGCATGGAAAGCCAGATAGGAGTGTCTTCTAGTACATCAACCAAGTTGCCATACATTTTAGAAGACCTATCTGAGAATGACACTAGAAGGGAAGAGCACAAAGGTGAACTTGAGGTGGAATTGTATTTTGAGGTATTGGACGTTAAAGCAAATGATGTTGCATCAATACCTTGTGAGCAAATGATAGATGTTCCATCTCAAGGTGAAGTTGAAGAAGAAAGAGAGGAGGATGACATCATGGCCATGGACGAATGTGAGGAAGTGGAAGAAGCTCCATCGACAACATTTGAAGACGCTACTTGCCTCGACATTGATCATTCAACGAACGAATCAATAATCTTCAAGTGCCGAGAGAAAATTCCGGGAATTGTATTTGAAGATGTGGGGGAAAGGCTAAGGTCATCCTTAAACCCACCAATGCCGGGCTTGGACAATTCCCAACCAAAAATATTCCCATGGCGGCCCAAGCAAATTTCATGGGCTATTTGTGACTATTCAAGAGGGGTTGAGAAAAAAATTGTGGATAGGATGTTGAGGCCTTCAATTGATCCACCTATGCAAAAATTAACAAGTTCTCAACCAAACTTGTTTCCTTGGAGACCCAAACAATTACTATGGGTAGTTCAAGGTCATTTACAAAGGGTTGAGAAAAAGGATGTGGATAGGATGTTGATGTCACACAATGATCCACCAATGCCGAGCTTAGATAACTCTCAACCAAAGCTTTTTCCATGGAGGCCCAAGCAACTTTGTGGTTGGGTACTCAAAGGAATTTTTGCCGGGAACAAAGAAGAAGCGGGGAGGAGGTTCAAGCCGTCTAAGGATCCGCCCAAGTTTGAATTGCACAACTCCCGGCCCAAGCTTTTTCCGTGGAGGCCAAAAGGTAGCTTATGCATTGCCTCCAAATGTGCATCATCCCGGAAGGTATGTTTCGTATTTCTTGGTAGTTCCTATGCAACCTCTTGCCGGGATGAACACACTATTTTCAAGCCTCCTTAGGTAAGAATAAGGTACGTCGAGCTAATGACGTTAAACAAGCGCTTCTTGGGAGGCAACCCAAGCTTTAAATTTCTTCATTTTCTTCTTTTTGTGTTTCTAGTTGAGTGTAATATTGTGTATTTGTTATGTATGCTTGTGTTTCTTTCATGTCTTTATTTGTTTGAATAAGCCCATGCTTGTTTGCCTTGTACATTTCTCTCATCGTCGTTCTTGTATTTTAATCGATAACCATCTTGAGAAACACATCTTTTTGATGTTATGTCATGTTTTAGATCGTGTTTTTAAGCATTTCTTTCAAGTTGGAGGTGTTCTAAATCACTTCATTGCCTTACTTAGTCAATTGGAGAAGTAATTTCTGAGTTTTTGAAGCTTCCCAGGTTCTCACGGCCTCAATGGGGCCGTATGGGAGGCCAATTTTGCAAAAACCAGTGAGATTTGCCTAGGGTATACGGCCCCCCATACGGCCCATGAGGGGGGGATAGACACTGTTCATCCTCATCATATTACCTCTCTCTCTCTTTCTCTCTTCATTTCTCCTTCTTCCCACACGATTTTTTCTTTTCTTTCTCCACCGAATCTTGGCCAAATCTTCTCATTTCTTCTCCTAGATCACCTCCTAACCTCTTTGAGAAGTCGATCTAATGGTTTTCTTCGAGCTTAACTCTAGTTTTCTCAAGTTTTCATCGGTAAGCTCTTTGGTGCCCTAACTTTATATTTTTCATTTTTCTTGCATTCTTGGAGCTTTTGTGTGGATGTTTTCAAGAATTTTGCTTGATTTTGGTGGTGTGATGGTTATGGATATGGTTTCAATTGATTTTATGTAAAAATTTTTGGATTTTCATGTTTTTGGGGAGGTTCTTTCAGAGTGAACAGTACCCATACGGCCCCCCATACGGCCGTATGGTTACTATTCATCATTTTACCAAATTTTTCCCCATCTTTTGCACCACATTTTGAGTTGTATTGGATTCCTCTATACTTGATTGGGTTCTTCATGGTTTGTAGGCATGTCAAGGATGAAGAAATCAGCTAGCGACCATGAAGTTATGTTTGCACCACATGGAACCACAATTTCGACGAACCCAATTCTAAAGACAAGGACTAGCATGGACACTTTGTTTTGTTGTTTTAGTCTTTATTTTTTTTTTTTTAGCTTTTGTGTTGTTTTTTGTGTTTTGTATTAGTTTTTGCATGATTACTCCCCATCTCTCCTTTGTGAATTTTGTGGAATGATGTTGTGCCCTTTTTGCCTTGTAGGGCATTAAGGGAAGTTTGGTGAGCTTCTTCACATTCAATGGAGATTGGACCCGACATGTATCGCTCGCCGTACTCTATGTTCGGGTCACACATCGCCGTCTGCGCAACAAGAACCGGGGAAGTTCATTTTCACCCTCCTCCTTTGTTATTATTGTGTATATTGCCTCTATTTTCATGAATAGCGTACATTGAGGGCAATGTACAACACTAAGTGTGGGGATGGGTGTATTACATGTTTAGTGGCCATATCTACATGCTAGTGTTATCAATGATGGCTTTGTTCATTCTTGTTAGATTCTTCAAGTATGAATTAATGATTGATGTGAGTTACATTTCTTTTGTTGTGCTCTATTGAATCCTGTTTCACCTCTAGTATTATTCTGTGCACTGAGTCTTTTGTTGATGCCCTGGGAATAGCCTGCTTGACTTTCTTAACTCTCTTGTATGCTTAACACACAATTTTGAGTACTTAGCCTTAGACTACTAAGTTCTATCCTTCAATGAACTCTTAAGAACTTCTAAGTCTTTTTGAGCTAGTCCTAATTTTGTAACTTGTAGTGCAGTCTAGGGTGAATATAAAAAAAAAAAAAAAAAAAAAAAGGAGAAAATGAGTCTATGACAGTATTCCTCTGCTAGTATAGCACGAATGCGTCTATGTAGACTGTAATCAAGTAGGATGGGTGGCTCTTGTGCCTGGCCAGCATGTGCATCCGTCTGAAAGATTATTTTTGTGCAGTCTACGTTAGTCGGACTTAAAAAAAAAAAAAAAAAAATGTATATACATGTAAATAAAACCCTAGTGATCTCTTGGACTGCCTACTTGAGTTCGTGAGTGGAAATGGAATTTAGTTTCAAGTATAGACTTAGAAGGATCTTTTTTGTTCATTGAAGTGGCGCTTAGCATTTTAAGACTTGGTACTCTGTACTTGTGGAGTGATTAGCATCTAGAGCTGTACTAATTGAAGTCATAGGGCTAGGCCATGTCAGGGCAAATGAGATGAAAGATTCACTTACACTGTACAGACATATAAGAGGTGAGACAGGATCTATTTGTTGTACGTATTGACTGTAACTCAACATTTGTATATCATTATTCTATACTTGTATAATCTTGTATTCATTTGAGCCGGAGATGTACATTTAGCCACTTATCATTCCCTTTATTTTTCATGATTTGTTTGCTTGGGGACAACCAAATGCTTAGGTGTGGGGATATTTGATAAGTGTCTAAATGTAAATGTTTTAATATACGTACTCTGTACACTTAGCATGTATTTTGTTAAGAATTGATGCCCGTTTTGTGCTTAATCGACTATTATTTATGTTGTAGGACACGGGGGAGCCATGAGGAGCACGAGAATACAATTTGGGCGAAAAAGGATGAAATTCAGGTGTCGCAGCACTGTAGCGTATTTATTGTAGCTGGAGCAATGTAGCATTCTTACTGTAGCAGTTGCTGTTGCACCTGAGGAGTTTTGGGCTGGAAATGATGGAAGTGCATAAGTGTAAACAGTGCATCATACGGGGCCGTATAAGGGGCCGTGAGCATCAAAAGACAGTGATTTTATACTAGGGTTCACGGCCCCCTATCCACCCCGGGATCCATTCTTCCACCCCTGGATACACCCCCACATAAGCCAAGTTTTGCCTACCTATCCACCCCGGGATGGATCTATCCACCCCGGGATATTGCGGGCATATTTAAGGGCATTTTTAGGGCTTTTTAGGGAGACTTTTTCATTGGCCTTTTGGGCCGCCGCCACCACTTCATCTTGAGGCTTTCCGGCCACCTTTCGGCGGGGATCCAAGTGGGAAACGAGCACACATCATCACCAAGAGGGAGAGGAGCAAGGGAGAAAGGGTTGGAGTGAAGATCTAAGCCATCATCGACAATCTTGTGAAGCTTCATCCATTCAAGGAGATCATCACCTAGAGGGGGTTTTCATTGCTTCTTTTATGTTTTTATCTTCCTTGTATATTGTATAAGTGTCCCTTATCATGAGGGATTAACTTATTGTTGTGTTTGGATTTGGATGAACCCTAGGGTTTATCTTGTGCATGAACTTTGGATTGTTGTTGTTAATCTAATTTGATGGTTGTTTGAGGTTCAATCTTTCATGCTTCATGTCTAGAATCGCATTTGTGGAGAAATCCGTGATTCTTTTATGAGTTGTGCGCGTAGATGTGACCTACTCACGTGTACTAGATCTAGGAGAGATTGAAAGGGGATTCTTGTGCCGACATTGCCGAGAGATTGGGTGTTGGTAGCCCTCCTTTACTAGGTTTAAGCCGAAGGATAGTAGGTTTACTCCTATTAGAGATTTCCTTGAACTCATTGCGATCGTAGGTGGGTTAATCCGGAAGAGATTCCGATTAACACTCGTATGGGATTAGGGGTTAGTTGCCGAGAAATTGGGGCTAATCTATTCATGAAGTCTCTAGGTCTCAGCTATCGTCATTGCATCTTTAGATCATCCTAGTTCGGGTCTTAATGACAACCCTAGGTGGATTCCTTATCCAAACACTCCCTTCTCATGCTTGATACTCCCTTGTTTATTTACACTCGTGTGCTAGTGACCCGGCCATTAGGTTAGTTAGTTCACTTTATTTTGTTCTTTTCACTAAGAATTGTAGGCTAGAAAATAGATGAAGGGTGAGTAATAGTACTTCCTTGGCCCCAGTGGAATACGACCCCTGTGTCACTCACAGGGTATTACTTGGCGATCCCGTACACTTGCGGGGAAGCAATCATCCATCTTTCTATTTAATTTCTTGTCTTTTATTATATTTACTTCCATATTCACTCATCGATTCTATTCTTATCTTTCCATACTCCACATAGCTTAAATAATGAAATCTCATATTTTAACTCCCTATTCCCTGTGGATTCGACTACCCACTCACCGGGGTAAATTTTATTACTTCGACGAACCCGTGCACTTTCGGGGCTTTGTCATAGGGCAGAGGAGGACTGCCCACCGAATTTTTTTTTTAACCATATTAAAATAAAAAGCAAAGTTGAAAGTTTATAAGAGTGTATTAGGAGAAATATCTAACACTTCAGGGCGGGAAATCCCATGAGTAGGTTAGCAATAAGAGGGCTAAGAGAGTCACTGTTGCTCCTTACCTAGGTGTCCAGGGTTCAACATAGGGGGTCAGTGCGAGAAATGCCGAGAATGACATGAAATGCTTGAGAGTTCAGGGTCACAGGTAGCTTAGTGTCTATCACGGCCTAACACTAACAATTAAGCATGCCGTCCTTGGTTCACCAATCATGCAAAAACCCTAACCTACCCCAATTATGTTCACATAATTTAATGTCATGCAAGAAAACACACCCACCCCCTACTTAGGGTAGTACATTGCCCTCAATGTACCTAAATCAGTAGTGGATAAAGAATGAACAACAAACATAAGGAAGGTGGGTTTGTGAACTTCACTGAAATTTGAAATGTGATCTTTGTGCCACCTAGGTCCGGGGTGCTCATGCATAGGCCGAGTGAGGAGTGGAGAGAAAAAGCATGTGTGACATCCAATTCATCCTGTAAGAAGAATAGACGTCGTATCGAGCATTCATCATACCCAAAAAGAGAAAATGCAAAATTTAAAACACACAACACATACTTGCAAAATAAAATTACACAAAACACCATCAAGCATCTGTACAATAAGAAGCACACAAAAGAAAATTACAACATGGAAAAGAAAAGAAACAGGAAATGAAAATGAACTCTCAATCCCAGTCATCCCAATTGTCAGTGGAAGCAGGTGGTGCCAAGGTGTTTTTGTCAAGTTGAAATTTTGATGGATCCATTCTCACTCTTTCATGTTTGCTCCAAGTATTTTGATCGGTCTTTTTCCTTGAAAGCTTGAAGAAAATTTGATTTCTCAGTAGTTTGAAGAGCCTTTCAAGGGAGAAATGATGTCATAGGAGATGACAAGATCAAGTTGAGGGTTTTAGGATGGAGACAAAAGGGCAAGAAGCAAGTATTGGCCATGCATTACAAAATGGTGTGCGGGTGGTGTGCGGCCACACATGATAAACGTCTAAAAGTACATATTTTATACGTATACTTATGCATGTCTCTTTGTATTGTGATAATGAATCGATGCCCTTTTAGGTCTAAATTGGTTTATTTCGTGTTTTAGGTTCAAAAGATGCTTTGGTGAGCTCAACGACCCGATTTGAGATGAAATCCACGCCGAAATCGTCGTTTTAGGGTCCCGGGAGGGGCGGAATGTAGCAATACTATAGCATCTTGAAGCATGAACATTTAAAGAAGTTTCTAAGTCTAGGAATCCTCAGGGACAAGCTCACGGCCGTGAGGTAATCAGTAAGCAATTCAAAGGCAAACAGTACTGTAGCAGTTTCACTGTAGTAGTTTGCTATAGCTATTTTACAACTTTGCGGATTCTTTCAAACCACATTACAAGCAACCTCATGGGCCATATATGGACCGTGAGGTCACCCGTGAAGAGCCATGAATTCATCCTTTTTATGGGGTTTCTAGGGTTTCCTAGAGGATGACTCTTCTTCTTGGAGACTCTCACCACCACCTTATATCTGAGGTAGAAGAAGTATTTGGAGGGCAATTTCGTGGAGAATATGGCGAGGAGAGCAAGTTTTTTGGAAGGATCTCCAAGCTAGAGCTTTGTATTTGAAGGTTGAAGACAAGGGAAGCCACCCCTACAAGAGGCGTTCTTGGAACTTCTCCGGCCTTCATCTTTGAGGGAGTCTTTCTCATGTTTTCTTTGGTTGTTTCTATGGACTTTGTGTTGTATTTCTTGAGCATGAGCAACTAAACCCCAAGGTCACCGGATGTAGGTGAACCTTGGGGGTGAACTTGTGATGTTTTGGATGAGTTTGTTCTAATTGATGCTTGTGGCATGTTTGTGATTGATAAGTGCCTAAATACATCATGTTATAGCTATGATGTTCTTGTACATTCATGCAACTTATGTGTATTTTCGATGAGTTTTTGCGCACTTGATGTTTTATTTTTTCATTTCAGGGTTTCAAGGACCAAGTGCGCAAGTTTTGACCATATTCGTGTCATTCCGGGGATGATTGAAGAAGGAACGAAGAGTTGGAGCACCCTGGAAGCCGACGCGCCGCACGCGGACACATTTTTCTCGGCCGTGTGCGGCCACTGTGCGGGCTGCGCAGTGGCCGCACACCCTGGCCAGAAGGGTGTGCGGCCACTGTGCGGCCCGCACAGTGACCGCACAAGAGAGACAGAGAAGTGTGCGGCCAGTGTGCGGCCCGCACACTGGCCGCACAGCACAGCCAGAAGGCTGTGCGGGCACTGTGCGGCCCGCACAGTGCCCGCACACCTTCGGGCTATATATGCTTGTTCTGAAGAGTTTTTCAGGGGATCTTTTTCTCATCCGGCCTCCACTTGCCCTAGACTTCATTTCACCATTTCTTGAGGGATTTTGGAAGGATTTTCGGCTAGTTTCGAAGGAGAGAAGAAGGGGAAGACGTTGAGAAGCTTCATAGGGCTCGCCGGCGCGGATCCGACGAGCTACGCCATCAACCCTAGTCGACATCTTCGAGGGGGTTTTTCTTGTTTTTATTGGATGGAATTGTTGTATGATGAGCTCCTTAGTTTTGTGATGTTGAACTAAACCTCCCAAGGCCGCCGGGCTCCCGGTGAACCTTGGGAGGAGACTTTGTATGAATGACCTATATTTTGCTTTAAATGAATGTGTTAGTTTGATTGTTTGGTTTTAATTCATCATCATGTTGTTCATTCTACAATGGATGGATTCCGTAGAATTGATTTTGAATGATACTTGTTTGGCGGGATGCTAGCTTGTATTAGGTCCTTTGATGAGTTAAAGAGGGTAACATGTATTAATACACCGGAGGTTCCGGGTGTTAATAGCCTCCCGCGCGATTAGGGTTAATTTAGCCGAGAGCGTGCATTAGATTAACCCTAATCAAGACTCCTTGTTCTCATTGACATCGTAGGGGTATTTTTCTGGATAGAGAAACCCGTACTGGATTAGGGCTACACTACGGAGGTTCCGGGGTAGTCGACATCCGAGTCTAGCGGACCAAAACCAAGCTAACCCTGGTTTTATAATTATCTTGGTCATTCGTATTTAGTCTTCTCCCGGGGGAATCCTCGCCCGAGGCCTTTCATAATTATTGGATTCTTCATCTCTATTTTATTCTGGATTGAGTTTTATCTCATTTGCATTCCTTTACTTGTTTTTATTATTTTAATATTGCTTCAACCCTGTTTCGATCGACTAGAAAGTGACTCCCAAAAGGAAGTAATAGTAGATCTCGGGCCCTTGGGAATACGACCCTCCTCGTGAGGTTTATTACTTGACGACCCGTGCACTTGCGGCCGGGGAGTCGCGTGCTAGCTCTGTAGCTAGTCGCGCGCTCGCTCATCAGTGATCCATTGTTTGGTGTTTTTACATGCTTGATATGTATGAGAACTCTATGTATCAAATGACCTAGGAAATGCTAGGTTGCATGACCATTTCCCTAGTGTTAGACTCGCCAAGCTTGGAAGGGAAATATGTATAAATACACCGTGACCATCGGGTATTTGTATCCCTCCACTCCTAGTGTTGAGTACTCACTTGTAATCCAATCCTAGTTTGAGAAAACCACTCTACCCATTGCAATCATAGGGGGAATCTTGGAAGAATGATAGAAGTGAGTTGTATTCTTATACTGTGCTTGAATGATGCCCTGTTTTATTTTTAGTGCTTTTTCATGCTCTATTATGATTGCTCCCACCTTGTATACTCTAACCAACCCATTATGATGATTTTGGCATTAGACTGTTAAATTCCTTCTTCAATAGTCTGTTAAGAGCTTTTGAGTTCCTTCGTTGTTTTTCTGTAGCCTTAAGTGAACTATTGTGACATGTTACCAAGGGACATGAGATACAGTGTGTACAAAACAAAACAAAAAAAAAAAAGAAGAATTTTGGTATCTCTACTTCGTCCCCTGGGACTTTTTGCACGGTCACTTAAGTGCTAGAGTTTTATTTAGGAACCCAAAAGACTCTTAACTGAGTATTGAAGATGTATTTAACTGTCTCATGCCACTCTCAGCATATGTGAGGTGAGTGGGCCCCTGGGGTAATCCAGGGTGTGGAGGTTAAGGTTGGGAGCCAGCACACACTCACGGAAGCACTTTAGATAAAACAGGGCTACCATTACTCGATCACTCAATGTACAGCTCACTTTCTAGATTTCTTTCCACCTGTGCTAGTGGGGTACTTTACAGTTGAGCTTGAGGTCGTATGTTTAGTCATTTATCATCGCGCCCCTGTTCTTCATGTGTGTTTGCTTGGGGACAAGCAAATGCTTAGGTGTGTGGATGTTTGATAAATGCCTAAACTTACGTATTTTCTATGTATTCAGGCGTACATATTGCGTATTTTTCTATTAGTTGAGGCCCGTTTTTGGTCTGAATTTGTTTCTTTTGTGTTACAGGTACCAATGAGACCCTTTTGAGCTCGTCCACAGAATTTTAGAAGAAATCGGCATCGAAAACACTGTTGCTGGGGGGGGGGGGGGGGGGTACTGTAGCGATCACTGTAGCAGTCGCTGTAGCACGAAAAGTTGGAGGACTTGGTCAGGAGATCCATGCGGGCGCTGTTGAGGCCGCATACGGACTGTAGCAGTTTCACTGTAGCATTTAGCGACTTTCGGGATTTTTTCGGAGACTTTCTCTCCCCGCATGCGGGGCCGCATGGGGGACCGCATAATTCGCAGGATCTTGTTTTTAATGGTTTTTAGTCCATTTTGAGAGGAAGAGAGCCTAGGTCTTGGGAGAGCTTGACTTCACCACCTTCCTTGGGAGCTTGAGGCCGGGTTTTGGAGGCGATTCTTGAGGAGAGGACGACGGGGAGAGCACGACACGACGAGTCCACACCTTCGATTCACATTTGAGAGGAAGATTGACAAAGGAAGCCACTCCTTGGGTGGCGTCCTTGGAAGTGTCATTCGGCCTTGATCCTTTGAGGGAGTGTTCTTGTTATGCTTTTGGTCGTTTTCATGTATTTTCCTACTTGTTTTGTGATCATGAGTAACTAAACCCCAAGGTCACCGGATGTAGGTGAACCTTGGGGTTGAACTTGTGTATTTTGGATGCTTGTTCTAGTTTTATGCATTTGGTGTGGTTTGTGATTCTTGTTTGGTGATTCTTGAATGCCTTGGTATGTATGAGAACTCTATGTATCAATTCCTAGACAATACTAGGTTGCATGACCATTGCCCTAGTATTAGGCTCACCAAGCTTGGAAGGGAATACATGTATGAATACGTGGTGAGAATGCGTTTGAATCGCTCACCCGCAAGTGCACGGGGTCGCCAAGTAATACCCCTCGCGCGAGCACGAGGGGGTCGTATTCCCAAGGGCCCGAGGAGCTATTCTTACTTCCTTATCACAATGTTGTTTGACCTAGTCGATCACTTGGAGTAAGACTTACTAAAAAAAAACTACTAAACAAAGAGCATGCAAATAGCAAGAATAAATACGGAGGGAGAGAAAATCAAGGTGAGGGAATGGCCACGGATGAGGATTCCCTCGGGGGCTACTAAAGTGCTAAGGATGCCCTAACTAGCATGCACGTGGGTGGTTTGGACCGGGAAACCCTAAATTAGACCAACCCGATGGTCACGGCATTGGTCCCTAATCCAATACAAGTATTGGAATACGGAATTTCTTCCGCCCAAATCCTTGTACGATTGCAAAGGGTTTAGTGGATTTCCCCAAGCTAGGGTTGAAACACAATCAAGGACAACCCTAACAATTGGAGGGGTACAAATACCCGATGGTCACGGCGTATTCGTACATGTATTCCCTTCCAAGCTTGGTGAGCCTAATACTAGGGCAATGGTCATGCAACCTAGCATCATCTAGGAATTGACATATAGAGTTCTCATACATATCAAGGCATTCAAGAACCACCAAACAAGGATCACAAACCAAACCAAATGCATAAACTAGAAAGAGTCATCCAAAATACACAAGTTCACCCCCAAGGTTCACCTACATCCGGTGACCTTGGGGTTAGTTGTTCATGATCACAAAACAAGTAAACAAACACATGAAAACAACTAAAAGCATAATGAAAACACCCCCTGAAAAGATCAAGGCCGAATGACGCTTCCAAGGACGCCACCCAAGGAGTGGCTTCCTTTGTCAAACTTCCTCTCAAATGCAAATCGAAGGTGTGGATTCGTCGTCTCGTGCTCTCCCCGTCGTCTCCTCCTCAAGAATTGCCTCCAAAAGCCGGCCTCAAGCTCCCAAAGAAGGTGGTGAAGTCAAGCTTGCTCAAGGTCTCTCCTCCCTTCTAAGAATGAACTCTCAAAACCCTTAAAAACATCATCCAGAACGTCATGCGGCCCCGTATGCGACCCCGCATGCGGGGAGAGAAAATCCCGAGAAAAACCCGAAATCGTGTAAGTTGCTACAGTGCCGCTACAGTAAACTGCTACTGTACCGTATGCTACAGTAAAACTGCTACAGTACCGTATACGGCCTCTGCAGTGCCCGCATGCCAGACCGCATGACCTCCAGACATAGCCATTTCGCCAAAGGGGTCGTGCTACAGGATCTGCTACAGTAGTCGCTACAGTACCCCCCTCAGGAATAGTATTTTCATCGCCGATTTCTTCTCAAATTCTATCAATCAGCTCGAAGGGGTCACATCAGTACCTGTAACATGAAAGAAACCAATTCAGACCAAAAACGGGTGTCAACTCATAGAAAAATACGTAATACATACACCCGAATACATAGAAAATACGTATGTTTAGGCGTTTATCAATACGCCGTGACCATCGGGTATTTGTGCCCCTCCAATTGTTAGGGTTGTCCTTGATTGTGTTTCAACCCTAGCTTGGGGAAATCCACTAAACCCATTGCAATCGTACAAGGATTTGGGCGGAAGTACTTCTGTATTCCAATACTCGTACCGGATTAGGGACCAACACCGTGACCATCGGGTTGGTCTAATTTAGGGTTTCCCGATCCAAACCACCCACGTGCATGCTAGTTAGGGCGTCCTTGTCACTTTAGTAACTCCCGAGAGAATCCTCATCTGTGACCACTTCCTCACCTTGATACTTTCCTCCGTATTTATACTTACCATTTGCATGTTCTTTGCTTTAGTAGATTATTTGTAGTCCTTCTTCCAAGTGATTGATTAGCTTGGACAACATTGTGATAAGGAAGTAGGAATAGATTCTCGGGCCCTTGGGAATACGACCCTCCTCATGTTCGTGTGAGGGGTATTATTTGGCGACCCCGTGCACTTGCGGGTGAGCGATTCAAACGCGTACCATGTTTTTGGCGCCGCTGCCGGGGACCCACGAGGAATATTCTGAAAACTTAAAGCGTGTTGATTTGACCATTTTATTTTTCCTCGTTTTTACCATTCTTGTTTATATTTCATCATTCCATCGTTTGCTTGTTTTGACTATTAATTATTTTGCGAGGTACCCATCGTATGACTCAGGCGGGTCAAGCAACTCTTGTTGAGCCCGATGATGAGATCGAACGCACTTTGCATCAACGATTAAGAGAGGTCATCGAGAGTTTGAGGCAACGAGAGGTTCGGGTCGAATCTAGTGAACCATCAGTTATGGCCGAATCAAGGAGAACTTTATCCGATTTTGAGAGACCACAGTTCACCGGGGAAGAATTCAGTGTGCAAGCTCCCACAGTCCCGGCGAACAACTTTGAGATCAAGGCGAGCACGATTGGGATGATACAAAATTCAGTTCAGTTTGCTGGTTTAGCTGATGAGGATCCGCATGCTCACCTATGATGCTATCAGTGTCCGATGATGCTATCAGACTGCGATTGTTTCCATTCAGTTTGAGGGGGGCAGCGTACAGATGGCTCACTTCCTTAGCTCCCGGGTCCATCACCACCTGGAAGGAAATGGTTGAGAAATTCTTGGCCCGGTATTTCCCGCCGAGCAAGGCCGCAAGATTGAGACAAGAGATCTCCTCTTTCAGACAGGGGGATTCTGAAACCCTTTTTGAGGCGCACGAGCGATTCAAAGACTTGTTACGTAGGTGCCCTCATCATGGCTTCCCTGCTTGGATGCGAGTGCAGATGTTCTGTAATGAGTTGAATTATGCCGCGAGACAACTCACTGACGCCGCGGCGGGTGCCTCCTTGAGTGACAAGCTCCCTGAGGAAGCTGAGAAACTGATTGAGAACATGGCAAGCAATGAGTGCCACTGGAGCACTCAGCAGAAGGGACCAAGGAATGCTGGCCTGTTCGAGGTGAATGAGACCACCGCATTGACAGCAAAGGTTGAGGCCTTATCGAAGAATGTCACCGATAACAACGCTGCAGTCAGTGCTTTGACACAGAAATTTGATCAGTTCATGTTGGGGTCTAGTTCTACCCCTAAGGCAGTGTTGTCCTGTGAGACTTGTGGTGCAGGACATGCAACTTCGCAGTGTCCAATTTTTATTGCTCCCCCTGCACCCGTGGAATCGGTGGATTATGTTGGTGGAGGTCCTCGGGGACCGGGGAATCAATACGGTAATAGCTACAACTCGGGATGGAGGAATCACCCGAACATGTCGTGAAACCAAGGCCAATTCCAACAGAGACCTCCACCACCCCAGGGACCCTAACTTCAGCCCCAGCAGGTCCAAGAGAAGAAATACTTGACTGAAAATGTTTTGGCTCGATTCATGATTTCTACGGAGGCAAAATTCCAAAATGTAGACAAGAGATTTGATGAATTCGGTACTATATTGAGAAACGTCCAAGCCTCCATTCAGTCTCTTGAGACCCAGGTGGGACAGCTTGCTAGGGCACAGTCAGATCGTCCCTTGGGTAGCTTGCCTAGCAACACTGAATGCAACCCAAGGGAACACTTAAAGGCAGTGACACTAAGGAGTGGGAAGCAGTTGGAGGTAAGGACCGGGGATGGTCCAAGTGCCTCCAACGATAGGGTAGCCGACCGGGAAGACCCTAAGGCAAGTAATGATGAAATTGATGAGATGGAGGGGAAGCACAATGGAAATGTTCCAAGTTCCTTGACTAAGAAGGAGCCTGAGTATAAACCTATGGTACCATATCCTTCAAGGCTCAAACAAGATAAAGAAGACGCTCAATTCAAGAAATTCTTGAGCATCTTTAAGAAACTTCACATAAACATTCCTTTGGTTGAGGCCCTTTCACAAATACCGAAATACGCTAAATTCATGAAGGACCTCCTCACCAATAAGAGGAAGCTTGAGGACTTGGAGACGGTGACTATGTCGGGAAATTGCTCGGCCGTAATTCAAAAGAAACTACCCAAGAAACTTAATGATCCGGGTATCTTCATCATCCCTTGTGTGATTGGGGATGGAGTGCAAGAAAGCGCCTTGGCCGACTCGGGAGCTAGCATAAACGTCATGCCGTACAACTTGTTCTTGAGGTTGGGGTTAGACAACTTGAGACCCACACGGATGACTTTGCAACTTGCGGATCGTTCAATGCGAAGACCCCGGGGAATCGTGGAGGACGTTCTTGTTCAAGTTGATAAGCTTATCATCCCGGTTGACTTTGTAATTCTAGATGTGGATGATGATGTGGAGGTCCCCTTGATCCTCGGGTGTCCATTTCTTAATACCGCCGGAGCACTAATTGATGTAAAAGGAGGAAAAATGATTTTGAGGGTTGGGGACGAACAAGTGGTTTTTACCCTCCCCGAAGCAATGAAGCGTACACTTGATCACGATGATACTTTGTATTTCACAGATACTACTGATGTGATTATCTCTGATTGTGTGCAGGAAGTCCTCACTTTGAACCCTTTGGAGGAGTACTTTGAAGATTTCGGAGATGATGTAGTGGATGATGAGATCCCCCCTCCACCAATGCAACAACTACCACAAGTAGAGGTTAAATCTTCACCACATTCTCATGAGGAGAGAACCTTGAAGAAGCTATGGAGGAAGAGAAAAGACAAGCAAAATTGGGGGATGAATATCTCGATGATGCAACCGGAGGAGGTTGACCACTTATTCTTTGATGACCGTGGGAAATTCAAGATTTTTTGGTGTCTCTCATTTAATTTTCCGGGTAATAATGCGTCGTCGAAAATTGGAGGTATCTCTCACCCCTTTGTTCCACCATGAGTTGAGGTAAGCCATGTCGAGCTAAAGACATTAAAAAACCGCTTCTTGGGAGGCAACCCAAGTCTTTAAATTCATTGCATCCATTTTTTCTACTTAGTTGTTGTTGTTGTTGTGTTTGGGTGTTTTTCGTATTTTTTTTTTGTGTGGTGCTTTTGAGTTTGAGTGTTGTTGATTTCTTTGATTGTGGTGGTTGTTTAGTCGTTTTCCTTAATTTATTTTACCATGTTGCTCCCTTGGTTTCATGATCATTGTATTTTTCCTTGAGTGTTGGTGCTTCAATTTCCATGTTTTCAATGATTTTTGAGTGTTTTCGGCTTTGTTTTCATGTATTTTTTGAGTGCTAGGTTGAGTTCGATGGTTAATTTGAGAGTTTTTGAGCCAGTCTTGTGCTGGAGAATTCTTGGCACTTGTGCGGCCTGCTATGCGGCCGCACAAGGGGCCGCATGTGTTTTCCCGAGAGCAGTGCGGCCTGCTATGCGGCCGCATAGCAGGCCGCATGGCCTGCCAGAGAGGGTTGCGGCCTCTATGCAGCCGCATAGCAGGCCTCAAGATTTTTCCCGAGCCTCATGCGGGGTACCATGCGGCCGCACAAGGGGCCGCATGGTCACCCGACCCTTACTTCTCTCTCTCTTCACCCCACTTCCTCACTATTCACTCAATTTTCATCAAACTTCTTCTCTTTTCTCCTTCATCTCCCCACCATTTTCCTTTATTCTTTTTGCATCCAAACACTCTCTTCATCCTAGCAAGCAAATTTTTGGAAGATTTTCAAGGTTTTATCAAGCTTTAAGCCGATTTTCACTTCATCTTCTCATTGGTGCCCTAGTTCAAGGTATACTTTCTTTTCACTCATTCTAGGGTTTTTGTTGGTTGAAATTATGGGGAAACATGGTGGATTTCATGGTGAATGCGTCTTGTAATTATTTCTCTTGAATTCTGGTACACGTTTGAATCGCTCACCCGCAAGTGCACGGGGTCGCCAAGTAATACCCCTCGCGCGAACACGAGGGGGTCGTATTCCCAAGGGCCCGAGAATCTATTCCTACTTCCTTATCACAATGTTGTCCAACCTAATCAATCACTTGGAAGAAGGACTACAAATAATCTACTAGAGCAAAGAGCATGCAAATAATAAGAATAAATACAGAGGAAAGTATCAAGGTGAGGAAATGGTCACGGATGAGGATTCCCTCGGGGGCTACTAAAGTGTTAAGGATGCCCTAACTAGCATGCACGTGGGTGGTTTGGACCGGGAAACCCTAAATTAGACCAACCCGATGGTCACGGTATTGGTCCCTAATCCGGTATGAGTATTGGAATACGGAATTATTTCCGCCCAAATCCTTGTACTATTGCAATGGGTTTAGTGGATTTCCCCAAGCTAGGGTTGAAACACAATCAAGGACAACCCTAACAATTGTAGGGGTACAAATACCCGATGGTCACGGTGTATTCGTACATGTATTCCCTTCCAAGCTTGGTGAGCCTAATACTAGGGCAATGGTCATGCAACCTAGCATTGTCAAGGAATTGATACATAGAGTTCTCATACATATCAAGGCAATCAAGAACCACCAAACAAGGATCACAAACCAATCCAAATGCATAAAACTAGAACAAGAATCCAAAATACACAAGTTCACCCCCAAGGTTCACCAACATCTGGTGACCTTGGGGTTTAGTTAGTCATGATCACAAAACAAGTAGGAAAATACATGAAAACAACCAAAAGCATAACAAGAACACTCCCTCAAATGATCAAGGCCGAATGACGCTTCCAAGGACGCCACCCAAGGAGTGGCTTCCTTTGTCAATCTTCCTCTCAAATGTGAATCGAAGGTGTGGACTCGTCGTGTCGTGCTCTCCCCGTCGTCCTCTCCTCAAGAATCGCCTCCAAAACCCGGCCTCAAGCTCCCAAAGAAGGTGGTGAAGTCAAGCTCTCCCAAGACCAAGGCTCTTTCCCTCAAAAATGAACTAAAACCCCTTAAAAACAAGATCCTGCTAGTTATGCGGCCCCCCATGCGGCCCTGTATGCGGGGAGAGAAAGTCTCCGAGAAAATCCCGAAAGTCGCGTAAATGCTACAATGAAACTGCTACAGTTCCGTATGCGTCCTCAACAGCGCCAGCATGGAACCCCGCATGGATCTCCTGACCAAGTCCTCCAAGTTTTCGTGCTACAGCGACTGCTACATTGATCGCTACAGTACCCCCTGGGCTCAGCAACAATGTTTTCGATGCCGATTTCTTCTAAAATTCTATCAACGAGCTCAAAGGGGTCTCATTGGTACCTGTAACACGAAAGAACCCAATTCAGACCAAAAACGGGCGTCAACTCATAGAAAACTACGCAATATGTACGCCCGAATACATAGAAAATATGTATGTTTAGGCATTTATCAAACATCCCCACACCTAAGCATTTGCTTGTCCCTAAGCAAACACACATGAAGAACAGGGGCGCGATGATAAATGACTAAACATACGACCTCAAGCTCAACTGTAAAGTACCCCACTAGCACAGGTGAAAAGAAATCTAGAAAGTGAGTTGTATAGTGAGTGATCGAGTAATGGTAGCCCTGTTTTATCTAAAGTGCTTCCGTGAGTGTGTGCTGGCTCCCAACCTTAACCTCCACACCCTGGATTACCCCAGGGGCCCATTCACCCCACATATGCTGAGAGTGGCATAAGACAGTTAAATACATCTTCAATACTCAGTTAAGATTCTTTTGGGTTCCTAAATAAAACTCTAGCACTTAAGTGACTGTGCAACAAGTCCCAGGGGACGAAGTAAAGATACTAAAATTCAGAAGGATGCACATGCCACTCTGAATTTTGGCATAGACTGCACAACAAATCTTTCAGAAGGATGCACATGCTGATTAGGCACAAGAGCCACCCAACCTACTCAATTACAGTTTACATAGACGCATTCATGCTGTACTAGCAGAGGAATACTGTCATAGACTTCACATTTTTTTTTCACTGTACACACTGTATATCATGTCCCTTGGTAACATATCACAATAGTTCACTTAAGGCTATAGAAAACAACGAAGGAACTCAAAAGCTCTTAACAGACTATTGAAGAGAGAATTTAACAGCCTAATGCCAAAATCATCATAATGGGTTGGTTAGAGTATACAAGGTGGGAGCAATCATGATAGAGCATGAAAAACACTAAAAATAAAACAGGGCATCATTCAAGCATAGTATAAGAATACAACTCACTTCTATCATCCTTTCAAGCTAGGAAGTGCTAAACACTAAAATCATTGCTATCATCGGTGATCATGCATGCAAAACAAGTAAAGTACCCCATCCCCACACCTAAAGTTGTACATTGCCCTCAATGTACATAGATCAGCAGAGTAAGGTGCGAGACATGCCAGAGAAATAAAGGAATGAGGTAAAGAAACTTCCCCAAGTGGTCGATGAGATGAACTCCAAATACGCATGAGCCGGGGAAAGTTGAGGGGTGCAAGGGGCGTGGAGCTTCTACAGTGATCAGTCCTGAAAATAGAAAGGAAGCAAATCACACCCCAAGGAATAAATAGAGAGCGGGAAAAGTAAGCACGAATCAAAAACGGGAAAGTACAGTTTAGGAGGGTCAGGACCCTTGCTAACTGAAAAGTACAACAATACAAACAAACAAGTCTAAAAATAAAAACCAGTACAAACAACAGAAAACTAAAAATGGTGCTGTGAGTCTAGAGATCTGGAGGGAGTGATGGTGCAAAGCACGTGGTAGCTGTGGAGGAGGTGCTGACAGATGATGAAGCGCCGCGCATGTATGATAAGATCTCGGCCATGCTGCTCTCGATGCGGCCCTGTGATTTGGCTAAATATCTCACTGATGCTGCCAGCGCCTCCTGAGATGTCCCAAGGGTCAGCAACTGCTGACGGACCTCGAAGCGGAACTCCGCGAAACTGTCCTCAAGTGATGGTCGACTCCCGCTAGGTGCTGCGTCGGGTACAGGGGCAGACTCTGAATCGGACTCGGATCCTGTCTCAGAATCCCGAGAGGTATCGGGATCATGGGCGCTCTTGCCTCAACTGCGTGGAAGGCGATAAGTGTCTACCGACCTCTCAACTATCCCAATATGAAGCAGGATCGACAGACTAAGTGGTGCGACAGTGCTCACAACGCTCATGCCTTGGGTGAGCTCAATCAATCCGAGGCCCCTGATAATGCGCGTAATATACGGTCCGGCAAATATAGCGCCAAGGCGAGTAGAGGTCCCCTGATGTGCAATAAGTCTGGGAAAAAGATGGCCCAGGTGGATGGGGTACCGCTCAAAGATACTGTACATCATAAGCAAGTCGGTACGAGAAACCACCCTAGTAGAATCAGCGCGACCGTTCACACTTCTGGATAGCAAGGCCTGAATGTATCTGTGAATGGGGTCTGTCTTCATAGAAGCCTTCATCGAATGTGAGCGAGCAATCGACCTCCAAAAAGTACCAGGGGAGACCGAGCGTGGGAAATCACGAGGCAAATCCACGAAGACTGAAGTTCGGGTGACCTCATCAGTGTATAACCCAACATAAACACCCAGATGGTCTTGATTGATCTTATGCCTCTTGTCGAAAGCTCTAAAAGATATAGTACTTGTTTGGCGCGCAAATTGACCGTACCCGGTAACCTCAATTGTGCTCAAGACTTCCAAGGTTAGCTCCCGATAGGTGGGCTCATTAATCTCAAATACCCTATCCCACCCGTCGTGAGAGATGGAGTCCCGGGTGGTGCTGTCGAGGCCCAAAGTCCTTAAGGCCTCCCAATCGATAACACGTACGGTGCCAAACCTCCTTTGCGACAAGAACGCGAATCTTGTCTTGTGGGCCTCGCTCTTGAAGGTAGGCTCGCAAACGAGTGGTGGAGAGCTTCTCCGAACTTGCTTAGCGGCCACGTGTTTGATCGGCATCCCTACAAGATAAGAGAAACATCATCAAGCCAAAAAAATATTAGAAAATTGCTTAATGTAAAACAAAGGCTGATTTTTGGCTAGTGCTACAGTAATGTCGGGGAAATTTTGGTAGAGTATCTCCTTGTAAAAGTGATAATCTAAATGTACAAAGCTTGGAATTCAAGAGAAACAATTACAAGAAGCATTCACCATGAAAACCACCATGTTTTCCCATCATTTCAACCAACAAAAACCCTAGAATGAATGAAAAGAAAGCATACCTTGAACTAGGGCACCAATGAGAAGATGAAGTGGAAATCGGCTTAAAGCTTGATAAAACCTTGAAAATCTTCCAAAAATTTGTTTTCTAGGATGAAGAGAGTGTTTTGATGCAAAAAGAATGAAGGAAAATGGTGGAGAGATGAAGGAGAAAAGAGAAGAAGAAGTGATGAAAATTGAGCAAATAGTGAGGAGGTGGGTGAAGAGAGGGGAAAATAGGGGTCGGGTGACCATGCGGCCCCTTATGCGGCCGCATGGTACCCCGCAACGCTCTCAGGAAAAATCTTGCGGCCTGCTATGCGGCCGCATAGTAGGCCGCAACTCTCTCGGGAAAAAAACGTGCGGCCCCTTGTGCGGCCGCATAGCAGGCCGCACAAGTGCCCGGAATTCTCCAGCACAAAAGAATGGCTCAAAAACTCTCAAATTAACCATCAAACTCAACCTAGCACTCAAAAATTACATGAAAACAAAGCCGAAAACACTCAAAAATCATTGAAAACATGGAAATTGAAACACCAACACACAAGGAAAAATACCAAGATCATGAAACCAAGGGTGCAACATGATAAAATAAATTAAGGAAAATGACTAAACAACGACCACAATCAAAGAAATCAACAACACTAAAACTCAAAAGCACCACAAAAAATATGAAAAACACCCAAACACAACAACAACAACTAAGAAGAAAAAATAGATGCAATGAATTTAAAGACTTGGGTTGCCTCCCAAGAAGCGCTTTTTTTTAATGTCTTTAGCTCGACATGGCTTACCTCAACTCATTGTGGGACAAAGGGGTGAGAGATACCTCCAATTTTTGATGACGCATTGTTACCCGGAAAATAATGTTTCAAACGGTGTCCATTGACTTTGAACGTCCCATGCTGTGGATGAGATATCTCAATGGCTCCATGAGGAAATACTTGGGTGAACGTATATGGACCGTGCCATCGCGATTTTAATTTCCCTGGGAAAAGTCTCAACCTGGCATTAAAAAGAAGTACATGATCCCCACATTGGAAACACTTTGGTTGCTTTATGTGTCGGTCGTGGTATTCCTTCATCTTCTCTTTGTACAGGACTGAAGTTTCGTATGCCAAAGCTCGACATTCTTCTAACTCATTCAGTTGAAATTTTCTCTTATGACCACAAAGATGGGGGTCAAAATTGAGTTGCTTTATTGCCCAATATGCTCTGTGCTCAAGTTCCACAGGCAAATGACATGCCTTTCCATAGACCAGTCGGTAGGGTGTTGATCAAGTAGGGGTCTTGAATGCAGTTCTGTATGCCCAAAGTGCATCCTCGAGCTGGTCTGCCCAATCTTTCCAGTGGTGGTTGACAGTGTTTTCCAGGATCCGCTTCAACTTCCTGTTCGACACTTCAACTTGACCACTTGTTTGAGGGTGATAGACGGTCGATGTTCTGTGAGATACCCCGTATCGTTTAAGAACTTTTTCGAACTGAGAGTTACAAAAATGTGTTCCCCTGTCACTTATGATTGCCCTGGGAGTTCCAAACCGAGAGAACAATTTTTTTAAAAATTTCACAACTACCCTTGCATCACAAGACGAGCAGGCCTGGGCCTCCACCCACTTGGAAACATAGTCCACTGCGACCAAGATATACTTGTTGCCCTGGGAACTAGGAAACGGACCCATGAAATCTACTCCCCACACATCAAATATTTCGCAGACTTGGTTCCAAGTTTGAGGCATTTCATCCCTCTTTGACAAATTACCCATTCTCTGACACCGGTCGCAATGCTGCACCAATGACTGTGCATCATGGAACATGGTGGGCCAGTAGAACCCCGCATCAAGTACCTTCTTAGCTGTTCTGGTACCACTATAGTGGCCCCCAGCAGGACCTGAATGACAATGTAACAAGATATCATGCCCCTCGTCCTTTGAGACACACCTTCTCACAATTTGGTCGGAGCAAGTCCTGAATAGGAATGGATCCTTCCATGTATAGTGTTTCAGATCGGCGAAGAATTTTTTTCGTTGTTGAGACGTGAGCCACTTTGGGAAAGTTCTTGCCGCTAAATAGTTTGCAAAGTCAGCAAACCACGGAGCCTCATCCTGCTCAATCACTCTTATGCTGCAGAGGTGCTCCCCCGGGAATGTGTCATTTATTTCTCCTTTTTGCAAGATACCCTCATATGGGTTCTCAAGGCGCGAGAGGTGATCAGCTGCTAAGTTCTTTGCCCCTTTTTTATCTCGTATCTCCAAATCAAATTCTTGTAACAGTAGAACCCAATGGATTAGACGAGGCTTGGCGTCGACTTTACTCAACAGGTACTTCAATGCTGAATGATCAGTATACATAATCACCTTGGATAGCACCAAATATGACCGGAATTTGTCAAATGCGAAACGACCGCGAGCATTTCCTTCTCAGTGGTGGTATAATTTTCCTGAGCATCGTTCAAAGTTTTGCTTGCATAATAGATAGGATGGAAATGGTTATCTCGTCGTTGCCCAAGTACGGCCACCACTGCAAAGTCACTTGCATCACACATTAATTCAAATGGCAGATTCCAGTCCGGGGAGACCATGATTGGTGCTTCTACAAGCTTCTTCTTCAGGGTGAGGAAGGCATTCATACAATCATCATTGAACTCAAAAGGGGCATCCTTCTCAAGCAGTTTTGTAAGCGGTCGAGCAATTGATGAAAAGTCTTTCACAAACCTTCGATAAAACTCTGCGTGCCCCAAAAAACTTCTGATTGCTTTAACTGAAGTAGTAGGAGGAAGTTTTTCGATGGTTGCCACTTTTGCCTTATCCACCTCAATCCCTTTTTGTGAGATTTTATGCCCGAGCACTATGCCTTCCTTGACCATGAAGTGACATTTTTCCCAACTGAGTGCCAAATTGGTTTCTACACATTGGTTCAAAACCCGTTCCAGATTTCTAAGGCATAGTTCGAATGAATCACCGAAGACTGAGAAATCATCCATGAACACTTCCATAATATCCTTAACCATATCTTCGAAAATTGCCATCATGCACCTCTGAAACGTCGCCGGTGCATTACATAACCCGAAAGGCATACGGCGGTATGCGAATGTGCCATAGGGAGAAGTGAAAGTTGTTTTCTCCTGATCTTCTGGGGCTATGGGAATCTGAAAATACCCGGAGAGACCAGCCAAGAAACAGTAGTAAGAATGTCCCGCTAGTCGCTCGAGCATCTGATCAATGAAGGGTAAGGGAAAGTGATCTTTCCTCGTGGCGTCATTGAGTTTCCTGTAGTCAATGCATACGCTCCAACCTGTGACAGTCCTGGTAGGAACAAGCTCATTCTTTTAATTAGCAATAACAGTCATCCCTCCCTTCTTTGGTACTTCTTGCACTGGGCTTACCCATGCACTGTCGGAAATGGGATAAATAATGCCAGCATCCAAAAGTTTAATGACTTTGTTCCTCACAACCTCTTTCATGTTAGGGTTGAGTCTTCGTTGGGGAATTGCCCGAGGTCGATGGTTGTCCTCCATGAGGATCTTATGGGTGCAAAAAGATGGACTAATTCCCTTAATATTCGAGATTTTCCACGCAATTGCCGTTTTGTGTCTTTTAAGCACATCCAACAGCTGCTCCTTCTGCATAACAGTAAGATCTGAGGCAATAATGACTGGAAGCTTGGACCCCTTTTCTAAGAAAGCATATTCCAGATGTTCGGGGAAAGGTTTCAACTCTAATTCTTGGGGTTCCTCGATAGATGACTTCAGCTTCCCATGATTTCCAAGATCAAACTGTTCGGTGTCACCGTAGCCCCCCACACCTGGGCTATCAACGCCCAACACTTCATCTACACACTGAAGCGCATTTTCAATCACACCTGCATTATTCTCTGGCTCATAGGGAATTCCCTCTGAATTGCCGGTTCGAGTTTGATCTGCCACACACGGTTGTCCCATAATAGATTCCAAAAATTGACTGAACACAGCCTGAGCTCCTTGTTCTTCAACAATTGTAGCTTCCCTGGCATCTTTCGGTGTTCTTATCCACTGTTCACTGTTAGGGCACATCTCATCCAACTGATATGGTGCATTCGAATAAGGGAAAAATGGTTCCTGTTGATAATGATTGTAAACCCAAGTGTTAGTCGAAGCCATGGTTTAAAGAGAGAAACAAAATAAACAACAATGATAAAAACGAACAAACGAAAAAAATGGTCAAATCAACACGCTTTAAGTTTTCAGAATATTCCTCATGGGTCCCCGGCAGCGGCGCCAAAAACATGGTACGCGTTTGAATCGCTCACCCGCAAGTGCACGGGGTCGCCAAGTAATACCCCTCGCGCGAACACGAGGGGGTCGTATTCCCAAGGGCCCGAGAATCTATTTCTACTTTCTTATCACAATGTTGTTCAACCTAATCAATCACTTGGAAGAAGGACTACAAATAATCTACTAGAGCAAAGAGCATGTAAATAGTAAGAATAAATACGGAGGGAAGTATCAAGGTGAGGAAATGGTCACGGATGAGGATTCCCTCGGGGGCTACTAAAGTTTTAAGGATGCCTTAACTAGCATGCACGTGGGTGGTTTGGACCGGGAAACCCTAAATTAGACCAACCCGATGGTCACGGTATTGGTCCCTAATCCGGTACAAGTATTGGAATACGGAATTGTTTCCGCCCAAATTCTTTTACGATCGCAATGGGTTTAGTGGATTTCCCCAAGCTAGGGTTGAAACACAATCAATGACAACCCTAACAATTGGAGCTGTACAAATACCCGATGGTCACGGCGTATTCGTACATATATTCCCTTCCAAGCTTGGTGAGCCTAATACTAGGGCAATGGTCATGCAACCTAGCATTGTCTAGGAATTGATACATAGAGTTCTCATACATATCAAGGCAATCAAGAACCACCAAACAAGGATCACAAACCAATCCAAATGCATAAAACTAAAACAAGCATCCAAAATACACAAGTTCACCCCCAAGGTTCACCTACATACGGTGACCTTGGGGTTTAGTTACTCATGATCACAAAACAAGTAGGAAAATACATGAAAACAACCAAAAGCATAACAAGAACACTCTCTCAAAGGATCAAGGCCGAATGACGCTTCCAAGGACGCCACCCAAGGAGTGGCTTCCTTTGTCAATCTTCCTCTCAAATGTGAATCGAAGGTCTGGACTCGTCGTGTCGTTCTCTCCCCGTCGTCCTCTCCTCAAGAATCGTCTCCAAAACCCGGCCTCAAGCTCCCAAAGAAGGTGGTGAAGTCAAGCTCTCCCAAGACCAAGGCTCTTTCCCTTAAAAATGAACTAAAACCCCTTAAAAACAAGATCCTGCGAGTTATGCGGCCCCCCATGCGGCCCCGTATGCGGGGAGAGAAAGTCTTCGAGAAAATCCCGAAAGTCGCGTAAATGCTACAGTGAAACTGCTGCAGTACCGTATGCGGCCTCAACAGCGCTCGCATGGAACCCCGCATGGATTACCTCACTGTAGCACGAAAACTTGGAGGACTTGGTCAGGAGATCCATGCGGGCGCTGTTGAGGCCGCATTCGGACTGTAGCAGTTTCACTGTAGCATTTAGCGACTTTCGGGATTTTTTCTGAGACTTTATCTCCCCGCATGCGGGGCCGCATGCGGGGACGCATAACTCGCAGGATCTTGTTTTTAAGGGTTTTTAGTCCATTTTGAGAGGAAGAGAGTCTAGGTCTTGGGAGAGCTTGACTTCACCACCTTCCTTGGGAGCTTGAGGCCGGGTTTTGGAGGCGATTCTTGAGGAGAGGACGACGGGGAGAGCACGACACGATGAGTCCACACCTTCGATTCACATTTCAGAGGAAGATTGACAAAGGAAGCCACTCCTTGGGTGGCGTCCTTGGAAGCGTCATTCGGCCTTGATCCTTTGAGGGAGTGTTCTTGTTATGCTTTTGGTCGTTTTCATGTATTTTCCTACTTGTTTTGTGATCATGAGTAACTAAACCCCAAGGTCACCGGATGTAGGTTAACCTTGGGGGTGAACTTGTGTATTTTGGATGCTTGTTCTAGTTTTATGCATTCGGTGTGGTTTGTGATTCTTGTTTGGTGATTCTTGAATGCCTTGGTATGTATGAGAACTCTATGTATCAATTCCTAGACAATACTAGGTTGCATGACCATTGCCCTAGTATTAGGCTCACCAAGCTTGGAAGGGAATACATGTACGAATATGCCGTGACCATCGGGTATTTGTGCCCCTGCAATTGTTAGGGTTGTCCTTGATTGTGTTTCAACCCTAGCTTGGGGAAATCCACTAAACCCATTGCAATCGTTCAAGGATTTGGGCGGAAGTACTTCCGTATTCCAATACTCGTACCGGATTAGGGACCAACACCGTGACCATCGGGTTGGTCTAATTTAGGGTTTCCCGGTCCAAACCACCCGCGTGCGTGCTAGTTAGGGCATCCTTGTCACTTTAGTAACTCCCGAGGGAATCCTCATCCGTGACCACTTCCTCAAATTGATACTTTCCTCCGTATTTATACTTGCCACTTGCATGTTCTTTGCTGTAGTATATTATTTGTAGTCTTTCTTCCAAGTGATTGATTAGGTTGGACAACATTGTGATAAGGAAGTAGGAATAGATTCTCGGGCCCTTGGGAATATGACCCCCTCGTGTTCACGCGAGGGGTATTACTTGGCAACCCCGTGCACTTGCGGTTGAGCGATTCAAACGCGTACCAATGATAGTAAACTAAGACTAGTATGCCTATTGTGTGATGATCATGTTTTACGGATTATAGGACATGTGATGTCAATCAATAGACATAGTGATGACTTAACCGCAAGCGCACGGGTCGCCAAGTAATACCCCTCGCGCAAGCACGAGGGGGTCGTATTCCCAAGGGCCAAGGAACTACTATTACTTCCCCTTCATCTATTTCCTAACCTAGCAATTATATGATAAAAGTAAGATAAGAAGAGTAACAAAGAGAAAACTATAAACAAGTGGACTAAGGCTCACCACAATAGCATTCTAAGGAAGCAAGTAACAATGAAAGTTCGAGGTCCCCGAGCGAGGATCCCCTCGGGACTACTAAAGCTAGAAGGATACTCGAATTATACAGGCAAGGGTGGTTAGGCCAAGAGACGTCCAAAGGTAGGTCACCCCGATGGTCACGGTGATAACCCCTAATCCGGTATAAGTATTGGAATACGGAATCACTTACGCCCAAATCCTCACACGATTGCAATGGGCCTAGGGAAATCCCTAATTAAGGTCAAACACACATCTAGGCTCAACCCTAATGGTTGGAGGGGTACAAATACCCGATGGTCACGGCGTATTCGTACATGTATCCCTTCCAAACTTGGTGTGTCTAATACTAAGGCGATGGTCACGCAACCTAGTATAACCTAGAAATCGATACACAGAGTTCTCATGCATACCAATACATCAAAGTGCACCAAGCTTGAACCATAAACCACACAAATACCATACATGTAAATCAAGTATTCATACAAGCAAGTTCATCCCAAGGTTCACCGGATGCCCGGTGACCTTGGGAGTCTAGTTCATCATCAACAAAGAAGAATGTATATAAAACAAGAAATACAAGATAAAGCTCATAACAACTTCCCTAAGATGAAGACTAGAAGAAGATGGTGATGGGAATCCGGCGGAACAAAGCCAACGAAGTCCTAGATGCTTTCCCTTGAGTGTGATCTTCCTCTCCCTTCGATTTGCTCCTCATAAATGCCTTCTCCCGCAGCCTTGATGTCCTAGAAGATGATAGAGGAGAAGAGGTGGCCAAATACCCCAAGAAAAATGCCCTAATCCTCTTTAAAAACACATTCCAGCGAGCTATGCGGCCTCCCATGCGGCCCCGCATGCGGGGAGAGAAAGTTTCCGAGAAATCCCGAAGATCGCGTAAGTTGCTACAGCGCGCTACAGTAACCTCTGCTGCAGTAAAACTGCTACAGTACATATGCGGCCTACTATGAGCCCGCATGGTAGCCCACATGAATCTCCTGACCAAGCCGTTCTTCAAGTCTTCGTGCTACAGAGGTTGCTACAGTGGTGCTACAGTACCGGCTCGAAAATAGTGTTTTTCTTGCCAATTTCTCCTTAAATCATGTTGTCGAGCTCCCCATGGTGACTTTTGTACCTGTAACACGAAATAAACCAATTTAGACCGAAAACGGGCATCCACACATACAAAAATACTCCATTTATATGAAGACATACATGAAAAATACGTACATTTAGGCGTTTTACACATAGACACGTGTTTGTGAACAGCGTGTCTGGATCGATCCGCTCACGAGATCACTACATGGTTGCAAAGTCATAAGTGGTTCTCGTGTAACGCTTATACTGAATCCTTAGACTCAAGGTCGCTATGGAGCTTGGATGAATGTTGGTGTACTTTGACATACGCCTAACGTCATTCGTAACAGAGTGACAAATGTGGGTATGATTGGGTGCATCGAGATTCATAGCAAGTAACATTTGCGATGCGAGGGGATTGCCACTCTCTGAGGAGAGAGAATATCACCGGCCACTTGATCGGTGAAACTGAGTAGTGCGTGGCCACGCCCAAGTGAAATGGTAAGGGTTATCATTTATTTAACCTAGTCAGTTCACCGAGGATCAAGAAATCGATCGACAAATAAATAAGGGTGACTAAGCTCCATGCCTTATGTTGATCGAGATATTAAATTGGCAAAGGAATCGGATAAGGTTACAAGGTTAGTTGATTACCCAGTCGACCTCCGTTTTAATTCGGGTAGTCACATTGCCATGCTAGACGGCATTTATGACTTATGGGCCTTAACGAGGTTAAAATCCCATTGCCGATTTTAAAACGGGCCTACAGGATCGCACACGTAAAAGCCATGAAATCCGGACTCAATCTAATGAGTCGAATAGCTAAATGGAGTTTAGATAAATCAAGAGTTGATTTGGTCTAACCGCGAATGTGTAAAGATTGAGTTATTAGATAACTTAAAAATTGAGGGACTTAATTAGAAATTAAGTGTTAGCTTATTGGATCTAATATGATTAATATCCAATAAGAGGAATCAATGGTTTCTATTGCATTGGGATTGGTTTTAGGGTTTTATAAATACATGTGTATTAGAGAAAACCCTAACCCTAATCTTTCCTCTCCCTCTCTCCCTCAAGGAGGCCGTCGGTCCGCCCTAGCCAAGAGGACGCCGCCGCCGGTCAAAGGTGTTGTCTGCCTTTTCCCCCTTTTTGGAGAAAGGTTTCTCCATCCGGATTGCCGCTACTCGGCTCCAGCGAAGGTATAGGTCGACACCCCTTTGGTCTTTCTTGTTTATTCATGTATGTTAGTTCACAGGCCGGCTTTTTCATTGATATTTCTTTATCAATGGAGCTCGCCGGGGTGAGAGTCTTTTGAGATTATTTCATAATGGTTGTGGAATTTTTATCAAAAGATTCTCACATGTGAAACATTCGCCGAGTGTCGATTTTTGGATTTACAATTCCTTACACATGTTTACGATTAGCTTTTGAGACCTAATTTTAATTGCTATTCATATTTCTCGATAAGTGTTATCGTTGGATACTAGCAATCCATACCGGATTGTTTCTGGCTTGTGTGTGTGTGTGAGTAGAGGGGAGTCGCGTATATGCAGTCCCTTTTTCAACTACACCCCTGGAATTGTATTTATTTATTTATTTTAGATTTTTATATCTTTATTCGTTTCCATTGCATGCTAGGGTCCATGCTAGTTTTTTTGTTTGTTATCCGCTATGCATATTTTGCTTCTAGCATGCTCGTAGACCCTTGTCTATCCCAACAGTGGTACCAGAGCTAGGTTTTCTTTTGCATGCTTTGGACTTTGGTTTTATTTGTTCTCGTCTTTCATATTATTTGATGTTTGTTTGGTTCAAATAAAACATAAAAGTTTATGGAATTGATTGATTGATTTTAGCACAAATCAATTAATAGTGAGTTCAAATTTATCGATTGATATCAAATGGCTTGATCTTATGGGGTAACTTGAACACATGATTCCAAACGGCATAAATTAAATTGTTTATTTAAAATGCGTTTTATATCATGTATTGATAGCATGCATGTGTGAATGTTTATTCATATGATGAATATTTGTATGGTGAATGTTATGAATGTATGATTTATTTCGTGCTATCATAGGCCTTAGATAGACACGGCCTGCGTGCCGTTTTTACATTTGGATACGACCTGCGTGTCGTGGTAATTTAATACGGCCTGCGAGTCATTTTTCATTGTATACGGTATGCGTACCTTTTATTTATTTTTCATTTAATTCCTTTTATGAAGACGGCGAGATTCAAAGAGGCGGATCCAGACGAGAAGCCCTAGCCCAAGAGATAGTCTCTAGGTTTAGGTTTTTCGGGCTCATGATTGTCACCATATTTTTCATGTTTTTATTTTTATTTCATTGTGAATGGATGCATGTTAAGCCGTAAAAGATTTAAATCCCATTAAATAGTAAGTCTTAAAATGCCTTCCACTACTCAAAACTTGTAAAGGCATCGATCGTCGAAACGGACGCCATACCGTCGCTGGTGTGCGCTAGATTATCTTTGTGAGGCAAGTGCCGGAATAAATGTTATGTCCAACATTTGGGTAAAGGTTTGACTTAACAAGGGTAGTAGTGACCGTCCTAGCTTTAGGCATTAAAATGGGAAGTGCTTTAACATAATAGTTGTTAATCCCATTTGATCCAAGGGTCTCATGGTGATGTGATTGGAAAGAGTTCCTACCTAAATAATCGAGTCTTGGGTGTACAAGCTCAGCTTGACCAGGACAAAGTGAAATATAGACCTTGGCCCACAATAAAACCACTAACACAAATTATTTTTGAATATTTGTGGGAATATTATAATAGCCAAAAAACTAATACTATTTTACACATTTTCTGTATAGTTTCAATGACAACTGTAAATCAGAACACTTTTTCTTTGCGATCTGTTCTTGAGAAGGACAAACTCAATGGGCCAAACTTTCTAGACTGGGCTCGTAACCTGAGAATTGTTCTTAGGCAAGAGCAGAAGCTAGAGGCCATTGAGAAGCCACTACCTGATCCACCGGGTAGGAGCGCTAGGGCTGCCGTCAGAGAGGCTTTTGAGAAAGCCAAGAAAGACTAACGACGTCACCTGCATGATGTTGGCAACCATGACTCCTGATCTGCAGAAACAGTTCGAAGATATGGAAGCCTATATCATCATGGTGTCACTCAAGGAAATGTTCCAAGAGCAAGCCCGTCATGAAAGGTTCATGACTACGAAAGCGCTTACCTCCTGCAAGATGGCTCCGGGTACTTCGGTTAGTGCCCATGTGCTCAAGATGAAGGGTTATATTGATACTGACACGACCTTTTGCGTGTGTACCGCAAGTGCACGGCCTTGTCGAAGTAATAAAATTACCCCGGTGAGTGGGTAGTCGAATCCACAGAGAATAGGGATTTAAAATACGAGAAATTGCTATTCAATCGTGCGATATAGGAAAAGAAACAATGATTGGCATGATGAGTGAGTTTATGAAAATTAGAGTAGATGCAAGGCAAGTAAATAGAAAGTTGAAAGAGAGAAAAGTGCAAGCAACGAATAAAGAGAGAGACTAGCAATAAGTGAGAATAGGGTATCTGGACAAGTTACCTCTAGGAATTATGCTTCTAGTGCAAGACTATGCTATTATACTTTCCTATTGATATTAATTGAGTCGAGGAAAATCCTTAAACACACGGTCCCAAATCTAAGGTCAACCGTGACTAACCCCCAACACTATGTCCCGGCAATAGGATTCACGTCAACCCTTCACTCTGTTGATTGCTCAACTAAGCCCCAGGGGAGTATTTCTACCTAAGCCTAACACTACGTGGAATTGCTTTGAGCTCTAGGGACTACTAGTGATAAAACCTGTTCCTATGTGTAGTAGTTCTAACCCTTTGGTCCAGGAGGAAGAACCGTAGTCTAAATTAAGCCCCAGTGCGTAGGATTCACGTCACCCCAAAGCATTGGGGGAGTATGTCTTCCTAGCACTTCACTCTATTTCGACCGCTAATAAATCAAGCAATCGGAGGTAGGGAGAAATCACATCGGAAGGGAAAGGGGTACGGTGCTACCTCACAACTCTCCCTCTCAACCCTCTTCAATTTTAAGTAGTCTAATCCTATAGGAGTTATCACACCTCCAAAAGATAACCTAGATTGTTCTCAATCCTTAGTGTCACGGCTAAGAGAAAACAATAGCACAAGATATCTAAAATTGAAACTCGAATTTATTCATCAATTAATGGAAAAGCATAATAACAATGTCAAAGAAACATAATTATCCTAGAGTTTTACAAGTCCGAATACCCACGAGGGGTTTAGCTCCTCATGGAGCTACACATGTTCATCAATGTATGAAATAAAACACAAACTAAAGACATCAATGAAAACCCCTCGCGTATGGTGTGGCCATGGTCTTGTGCGGCCGTCGAACGTCGGTGACGATGCCGATGGCGCGCTCCAATCCTCCACAAAGTCCTCTCCGAAACCCTAGCCGCACTCTCCAGAAGTTGGGGAGAAAGATAGGTTCAAAAGATCCTCAAAAAGTCTCCAAATCGGGCTTTAAATTGGCTGAGTGCGGCTTTAAATTTGAAGTTATCGGGGCTTCACACGGCCGTGTGGAATTTCCACACGCCCGTGTGAAGTTTCTGTCTTTCCTGAAAAATTACTTCACATGGCCGTGTGGAATTTCCACACGCCCGTGTGAAGTCTCTGGCTTGTTTGGAAATCAACTCACACGGTCGTGTGTTAATTCCACATAGACCTGTCCATTGGACGGGCCGGGCCGGGTTCGGGCCGGGGTTTATCTATAATTATTAAAATTCAACCTTGTCCAAGCCCGGCCCGGCACGAAAATTC
This sequence comes from Dioscorea alata, assembly GCA_020875875.1. Taxonomy (NCBI): domain Eukaryota; kingdom Viridiplantae; phylum Streptophyta; class Magnoliopsida; order Dioscoreales; family Dioscoreaceae; genus Dioscorea; species Dioscorea alata. The sequence continues at coordinate 8,187,247 of CM037013.1, read as the reverse complement.
GGGCCTTAACTCTTGCCCAAGCCCGCCCAAATTTAATAACCTCTACCCAAGTCCCGCCCAAGCCCGCCCAAATACATTTTTCAGCAAATAATATATAAGTTATAAAAAAATTAACAATAATATTAATATGTGAATATAACCAAATATTATTCTACAAAACACTTAAAAATTAAAATACCAAATGCAAATATTTATACAATTACAACAAGTAAAATTCAAACCATTATAATCAATGACAATCAACAATAAATATATATTATATAAGCATATACAAAACTAATTAATAAATAATCAATGGAAATTTACCATTATATATACAACTTTGGAGGGGTAGAAAATACAGCTCGTCCTATAAAGGACCTAATAAACAAAACTAATTAATAAATATATTTTATAATTCGGGCCTGGCCGGGTCGGGCTTGTAACAATAAAAACCAAACCCGGCCTATTTTTAAAATGGGCTTCTTTTTTTGTCCAAGGCCCGGACATCGGGCCTTATATACTTGTCCAAGCCCTCCCATTTTTCGGGCGGGCCTTCGGGCTTGGGCGGGTAGCCCGGCCCTTGGACAGGTCTAATTCCACACGCCCGTGTGAGGTCTCTGCTTGCTGGGAAATTAATTCACACGGCCGTGTGTTAATTCCACACGCCCGTGTGAATTCTCTGGAATCTTGATTTTCGGCAGAAGTGCACAGTACTTGCTACAGTGGTTTTACTACAGTAACAAGATACTGTGCTGCTACAGTAGCTTTTCGGAATGCTCCCGAATCCGTTGTTCTTGATCGAGGCCATTGTATTGGGCACACAATCAATGGTAGATCGTGCCTATTGCTTCAAGTTTCCTTCTTGGTGAAGTTTTCCTAAGGTACACGAGTTGGACTTGTTGTGAATGTGACTGCCTTTGTGCCCCTCCAATGGAGGTTGGCACACACTCACAAGTCTAAGCTCGTGCCTTGTTCCTTGCTTGGTCCGAAAACCTTCCAACAATGGCGAACACGACCTAACTTCGTTCTTCTTTCCCAACTTAGCTCCACGAACCTACAATGCACAAGAATACACAAATGCACACTATTTAGTGATAGAATCTGATAAAAAGTATGTTCATTGTAAGATAATAACGCTTCGCGTTACTACAACACAAGCACTTATCAAATCCCCCCACACTTAAGCTTTTGCTTGTCCTCAAGCAAAATAGAACGTGAAAGTACTTGGGAAGAACAATTGAAAGTGCTCATCCTTAGGTTCACCAAAAGTATGCAAAAGAAGTATTCTACAAGTAAGGGGAAATCAAAACATTACATATGGTTATCGTTGCTCTAGATAAAAACTTGAATCTAAAAGGATAAAAACTCGAAAACGTGTAAGTGTGTGCGAATTCACTCAAGAGAACCAACGAGTACTCCTCAAACTCTTGTTACAAGGACTTATTTATATATACTAAGTAAGGAAGTAGTAGCTTCACTCAACCTCTAAGGTAGCCCTTTCCTAGGCGGCCGCCAAAGGTGGCTTTCACACTTTCGAGGAGGTAGCTCTTTCTACTGGAGTGGTAGCTTTCACGCTTCCCATGAGATAGCTCTTTCTCTCATTAGGGCATAACTTGTATCCGACTTATGAGAGTAGCTTCATACTTCATAGGAGGTAGCTCTTTCCACCCCAAATGAAAAGCTTAAACTAATATTCATAAGCTAATAGTTTTTTTTTTTTTTGCTACATAGAACTTCACAACTTACTAAAGTAATACTAAAGTAGTCCTTAAAACTTCAAGATCGAGTTTCCAAAAGATTTCAAGAGTGAGTAGTGCAAGAAGGTGTAATCGAGCAAAAATCCCCTAAAATTCAAGTGGAACTAGAACAAGATAGAATATAATGTTAAAAATTCTCCTAAACTCTAAGAATACGAATGTTGCAACTAAGATGAACTGCCATAGGCTACATGAACATGAACAATTGAACGCACAAGTAAAGGTGTGTGCAATGTGAATCCCCCCCCCCCCTACACTTAAGATGTACATTGTCCCCAATGTACGCATGCAAGCACTATAACAATAAAACAATGAAAAACAATTAGTGCGGAAGTGGTAATTGAAACATTACTCCCCTGAACTCCAAGTGTTGTGTTTGATGGAGCTAGGTCATTGAGAGTTGAGTCTCAATGGTTTGTGGAGCACACACGGTCCCATGACCATGCCAATGACAATTCCTCAATTTCCTTAAATCCAAGACCATCTGCACACATACGCAAGGGTTCAGTATAGCTCAAGAAAAACCAAAATAAAGCACGAGTATATAAGGATATGATAATGAGATACAACTCGAGACAAAGTAAAGGAAAAATAAAAGCAAATCCAGAAGGAGAGTCCTTTCTGGGTACTACAAGTCCAACAAAATAAGAAAATAACAGTGCGACAAAAGAAAGATAAAATCTATGACGCCTCAGCGTCGGTGTCCTGATGAGTATCCTCTGGTACTGCTGCTGCTGCTGGTGGATCTGATGCTGATGGAGATGTAGGTGGAGTCGGTGAGGGGACCCGTCGGGGTCGCACCACAGATCGCTCAAACAACTGGATCACTGTGGCAAGCTGTGCCGACAGGTGAGCGAACTGTGATGCCTGAGTGGTCCTCAACTCGGCAAACCCTACTGCCTGTGCAACCCTCAGCTCTGCTAACTCCTGCTGCATGATACCCACAGCACTCTCGAGGCGCTCGAACCTGTCCTGTCCTCGAGATGGAGAAAAGATACGCACTGGAGGTGGCTCCGGTGCTGTGGGTGGTACCTCGGTCTCTGCCCCTGCCTCTGTGTCCACTGGTGGTGGCTCTAAGGCTGCCTGTGAGCCCTCGCAATGGTAAGCCTCGGGCCAGTATAGCGTGTAACGCTGGTAATGTCTCCAGGCCATGCCCATCTGTCTCAACATCTCCAAGTCGATTGGGAAAGGTGTGACTGTCTTTTTCTATCCCTCTGATTGCATCCCGAAGACCCATTCCCTTCATTAGTCTTGTGATGTATGGTCCTGCAAAAATCGTCCCAAGCCTGGGGTACTGACTTTGATGACGCATGGACTCAGCGAGTATGTACCCAATATGGAGTGGCTCCTTCTGTACCATTGAATATAAGTAAAGGAGTTCCTACCGACTAAGAACTCCTGTACTATCGCCCCGGCCGTTTATTGACCTACTCAGAATGGCATGAATGTATCTATAAGCCGGTCGTGATAGACAAGTAGCTTTTGATACACCTGGCTCATAGTTTCCTCGTCCACATAATACTTTGTAAGCTCTTTGAGGAGTCAAATTTCCGGGGTAGTCAGTTGGAAGGTTCTCGTACTCCTCTGTTTTAGTGAATGCCTCGTCGTACAACGCCAGGTAAATGGAAAACTGTGTCACCGACAAATTGTACTCATGCCCACATGCCCGAAACTGTATAGAGTTGGCGCTCATCGACTCTCAACTTGCTTTGTTGAATTTGAATGATGATAGCACCTCTAAAGTAAGCAGACGGTTTGCTGGATCTCGAATTGACAACAAGCTCTTCCAACTTCCTACTGCAACAAGCTCTTCAATCTCATCTGCCATTTCAATACCCCAATAAGCTGGTTTTACACATTCTATATCCAAGTATCGAGATTGTCCAATTTTGAGTTTCGCCAATCTTCTATATGTTTCTTGGTGTTCAGATGGGATGTCATTGATCAGCTCTGGAGAGTGTTCTCGTGCTCTTTTGTTGGTGCCTTTCCTGGGTGCCATTCCTGAAAAGTGGTTTAAAAGAAAATTAGTCACTGTGTTATAATGAATCATCCTGATAAGATCCACACGGCCGTGTGGAATTTCCACACGCCCGTGTGGATTATCGGACGGACATTGATGCAAAGTTGAGAATCAAAACTCCATAGTCACACAAAATTTTACTTAAGAACCCTTATAAACTCATTAGTAGCCAGGTTAATCATGCAAAACAGCCGAAATTTTTATCATAAACGATCTAAATCCGGATTAGTAAAGAGGAAGGGTTTGAAGTTCTCACCGACGGTGTGGATGAAGAAAAATTCGGAGTTTGGTCGGAGAACTCGAGAAGAAACCTTAATGACCGAAGGTACTTGTCGGGAAAGCAGCAAAAGAGGTAGGAGAGTGTTTTGGAGTGAAAGTGAAAGAGACACGAGTGAATTCCAAAAGAAAAACCTTCGGCATTTTGAAGTTCTGGGAATTCACACGGCCGTGTGAACTTGGTACACGGCCGTGTGCCTCTTTAATTAGGGTTCACAGGGGCCAACACACGCCCCTGTGCGCACTCTGTTCACTCTCTGAACTACCTCACACGGCCGTGTGAAACCATCCACACGGTCGTGTACCTTCACAGGGGAATTCACAGGGGCTGGTTCACGCCCCTGTGAGTTCTCTGGAGAATTCAGGAGGTTTCTGAAACTGTTCACACGGCCGTGTGGAATTTCCAAACGGCCGTGTGCCCAACCTGGTCAAGAATGCAAAGCCAGCCACAGGAGCACCTCACACGCCCCTGTGGCCTCTCTGACTTGCCCGAGAAACACTAAGTATTTTCACACGGCCGTGTGAATAATCCACACGGCCATGTGCCCATCACAAGCTCTTTCACAGGGGCTGTTACACGCCCCTGTGTATTCTTGGGGAGAAGGTTTTTTTTTTCGCAGAGTTTCACACGGCCGTGTGGAACTTGCACACGGCCGTGTGCCTTGGCACAGTGGCACTCACAGGGGCACCCACACGCCCCTGTGGACTCTCTGGGATAAGAGTAAAAGTTCTGCGAAAACCCACACGGCCTTGTGTTAATTCCACACGGCCGTGTGCCCCTTCTGGAGTTTTTCACAGGGGCAAGGTCACGCCCCTATGTCTCCTCTGGTTGAGTCCTAATTGGTAACACACGGTGATGAGCGAGCGCGCGACTAGCTACAGAGCTAGCATGCGACTCCCCGGCCGCAAGTGCACGGGTCGTCAAGTAATAAACCTCACGAGGAGGGTCGTATTCCCAAGGGCCCGAGATCTACTATTACTTCCTTTTGGGAGTCACTTTCTAGTCGATCGAAACAAGGTTGAAGCAATATTAAAATAATAAAAACAAGTAAAGAAATGCAAATAAGATAAAACTCAATCCGGAATAAAATAGGGATGAAGAATCCGATAATTATGGAGGGCCTCGGGCGAGGATTCCCCCGGGAGAAGACTAAATACGAATGACCAAGATAATTATAAAACTAGGGTTGGCTTGGTTTCGGTCCGCTAGACTCGGATGTCGACTACCCCGGAACCTCCGTAGTGTAGCCCTAATCCAGTACGGGTTTCTCTATCCAGAAAATACCCCTACGATGTCAATGAGAACAAGGAGTCTTGATTAGGGTTAATCTAATGCACGCTCTCGGCTAAATTAACCCTAATCGCGCGGGAGGCTATTAACACCCGGAACCTCCGGTGTATTAATACATGTTACCCTCTTTAACTCATCAAAGGACCTAATACAAGCTAGCATCCCGCCAAACAAGTATCATTCAAAATCAATTCTACGGAATCCATCCATTGTAGAATGAACAACATGATGATGAATTAAAACCAAACAATCAAACTAACACATTCATTTAAAGCAAAATATAGGTCATTCATACAAAGTCTCCTCCCAAGGTTCACCGGGAGCCCGGCGGCCTTGGGAGGTTTAGTTCAACATCACAAAACTAAGGAGCTCATCATACAACAATTCCATCCAATAAAAACAAGAAAAACCCCCTCGAAGATGTCGACTAGGGTTGATGGCGTAGCTCGTCGGATCCGCGCCGGCGAGCCCTATGAAGCTTCTCAACGTCTTCCCCTTCTTCTCTCCTTCGAATCTAGCCGAAAATCCCTCCAAAATCCCTCAAGAAATGGTGAAATGAAGTCTAGGACAAGTAGAGGCCGGATGAGAACCAAAAAATCCCCCCAAAAACTCTTCAGAACAAGCATATATAGCCCGAAGGTGTGCGGGCACTGTGCGGGCCGCACAGTGCCCGCACAGCCTTCTGGCTGTGCTGTGCGGCCAGTGTGCGGGCCGCACACTGGCCGCACACCTCTCTGTCTCCCTTGTGCGGCCACTGTGCGGGCCGCACAGTGGCCGCACACGGCCGAGAAAATGTGTCCGTGTGCGGCGCGTCGGCTTCCAGGGTGCTCCAACTCTTCGTTTCTTCTTCAATCTTCCCCGGAATGACACGAATACGGTCGAAACTTGCGCACTTGGTCCTCGAAACCCTGAAATGAAAATAAAACATCAAGTGCGCAAAAACTCATCGAAAATACACATAAGTTGCATGAATGTACAAGAACATCATAGCTAAAACATGATGTATTTTGGCACTTATCACACGGCCGTGTTTTAATTCCACACGGCCGTGTGTTTTCTCTGGTTTACTTAGAAAATTTACAGACTTCTCAGAAAAATTCAGAAATTCTTGTATGACACTTAGAACCTGTAAAAATCATGAAAACACGACCAGAGACCACAGAAAACACACTCAACCGACTTAAACTTCGTCAATTATCATTAAGGCACACGTGATTCATCAAAAACCCTCAAGAAAATTGCAGCGTAAGCACATGAAAAATTCAGGACATCAAAACCAAGACTTTTATTCAATCTAAAGCTAACTAAGTCCTAGAAAAACTGTAAAACCTTGGGTTGCCTCCCAAGAAGCGCTTGTTTAACGTCACTAAGCTTGACGTACCTGGCTTACCTTAAGGCGGTTGAAGGAAAAATATTTCTTTGTCGTTGTTGCAAACCTTTCCGCCAAAGTACGGTTTAAGCCGGTGTCCGTTTACTTTGAACGTGCCCTTCTCCGGATGAGTAATCTCAATTGAACCTTGGGGTGATACCTGAGTGACTGTGTATGGGCCAAACCATCTAGTCTTTAACTTTCCGGGGAAGAGTCGTAATCGGGAGTTGAATAGTAGGACTTGGTCGCCGACCTTGAATTCCTTAGGTAATTTGATATGCTTGTCATGCCACTTTCGAATCTTCTCTTTGTAAATTCTGGCATTCTCATATGCTCTCAATCTCCATTCATCGAGCTCATTAAGATGAAGCAGCCTCTGTTCACCAGCTCTTCATAAATCGAAGTTCATTGCTTTAATTGCCCAATATGCTTTATGTTCAAGTTCCACGGGTAGATGGCATGACTTCCCGTAGACCAGATTATACGGAGTGGTGCCTATGGGCGTCTTGTATGCTGTGCGATGAGCCCATAGTGTGTCATCCAACTGTTCTGACCAGTCTCGCTTTCCTTGTTCCACAAATTTGGTCAAGATTCGCTTGAGTTCTCTATTGGTGACTTCCACTTGACCACTAGTTTGAGGATGATATGGAGTGGCAAGGCGGTGGCGTACCCCATATCTTTTCAACACTTTTTCTAATTGGGCATTATAGAAGTGGGTCCCTCGATCACTAATGATGATTCGCGGAGTTCCAAATCAAGTGAATAACCTTTTTAAGAATTTCACCACCGTTCTAGCATCATTACTTGGCAATGCTTGTGCTTCAACCCATTTGGAGACATAGTCAACTGCTACTAGTATGTACTGGTTCCCGTTAGACTTCGGAAACGGTCCCATGAAATCAATGCCCCAGACATCGAATACCTCACAAAATTGCATAGGATTCTGAGGCATCTCATTCCGCCGAGATAAGTTTCCAGCCCTCTGACAATTGTCACATCGAAGAACGAACTGGTGTGCATCGTGAAAGAGAGTTGGCCAATAAAATCCTGCCGCCAAGACTTTTCGGCGGTCCTACTTGATGCATAATGGCCTCCAACTGGCCCTGAATGACAATGAGCAAGGATGTCCCATCCTTCCTCCCTCGATACGCATCTCCGAACTATATGATCTGCACAAATACGAAAGAGGAACGGATCATCCCAGAAGTAATTCTTTAAATCACTAAAGAACTTCTTCTTTTGCTGGAATGTGAGCCCTTGTTTGAGCACCCTCCCTGAAAGATAGTTAGCAAAATCCGCAAACCATGGAGTGTCACCTGATGAAGTCGATTTCTGAATCGAATACAAGTGCTCCTCCGGGAAGAAGTCATTAATTTCCTTGCTTGATGGCTCTTGACCAATGCTACCCTCTAACCGTGACAAGTGATCCGCCACTACATTTTCGGTTCCCTTCTTATCCTTTATCTCCATATCAAACTCCTGTAAGAGCAGTATCCAGCGGATCAATCTTGGTTTCGCATCAACTTTGTTCATGAGGTAATGGAGAGCTTAATGGTCTGTGAATACAATAACTCTTGATAAAATGAGATATGATATGAATTTATCGAGTGCAAACACCACCGCTAACAATTCCTTCTTTGTGGTAGTGTAATTCTCTTGTGCATCTGTGAGAGTCTTGCTTGCGTAATAGATGGGTTGGAATTGCTTACCTCTCCTTTGCCCCAAAACTGCTCCAACTGCATAATCACTAGCATCGCACATCAGCTCAAATGGTTCATCCCAGTTAGGGGTGATTAGAATCGGAGCTTGAACCAGTTTTTCTTTTAAGACCTTGAAAGCTACTGCACACTCTTCCCCAAAGTCAAATGGAGCATCTTTTTCGAGAAGCTTGGTCAACGGCTGAGTGATCTTTGAAAAATCTTTAATGAACCGCCTGTAAAAGCCTGCATGCCCCAGAAAACTTATGATTCTTTTAACGTTTGTCGGCGAAGGAAGTTTATCTATGACTTCTATTTTTGCCTTATCCACCTCCATACCCACACTGGAAATTTTGTGACCGATTCTTGAACCATGAAGTGACACTTCTCCCAATTTAGCATGAGATTTGTCTCCTCACATCTTATCAGCACTCGTTCTAAGTTTCTTAAGCCTATATCAAAGGAGTCACCAAAAACAGAGAAGTCATCCATGAATACCTCCATTACGTCTTCGATAAGATCATCGAAAATAGCAGTCTTACAGCGTTGAAATGTAGCAGGTGCATTACATAACCCGAACGGCATTCGTCTGTATGCAAATGTTCCATATGGACAAGTAAAAGTTGTCTTCTCTTGATCTTCCGGAGCAATAGGAATCTGAAAGTATCCTGACATTCCATCTAGGAAACAGTAAAACTGATGCCCTGCTAATCGTTCCAGCATTTGATCAATAAAAGGCAACGGAAAGTGATCCTTTCGGGTTGCGTCATTCAACCTTCTGTAATCAATGCAAACTCTCCATCCTGTGACTGTTCTAGTTGGGATAAGTTCATTCTTCTCATTCTTAATTACTGTCATCCCTCCTTTCTTCGGAACCACTTGAGTTGGGCTTACCCAAGTACTATCAGAGATTGGGTAAATAATTCCTGCATCCAGGAGTTTCACCACCTTTGCCTTCACAACCTCTTTCATGTTTAGATTCAGTCTTCTTTGAGGTTGGATCACCGTTTTGAAGTTATCCTCCATTAAAATCTTATGTATGCAGAATGAAGGGTTTATTCCTTTTAGGTCTGCGATTTTCCATGCTAGCGCAGACTTGTGTATTTTCAACATGTTTACCAGTTTATCTTTTTGCTCCCGAGAAAGATTTGATGCTATAATCACGGGCAACTTCATTTCTTCTGCCAAAAATGTATATTCTAAGTGCTCTGGGAGTGTTTTCAACTCTAAATCGGGTGGCTCATTGATGGATGGTCGAAGTCGATCCCCCTTTAGTCTGTTAATTTCTTCAAATTTAGTATCTTGGGGTTCATTGACGCATCCTGAGATCTTCTCTAGATCATACCCTTTGAGTTGGTCCTGGGACCCCAATCTAACCCCCAACTCACAAGCTTCCTCTATTAGGTTTACGATCCCCATTGAAAAGACTTCTTGCTTGTGTTCCCAATAACCTGTTTCAAACTGTGCGAGAACCTTCTCAAGGGTTTCTTCTGTGTCACCATTTGACGAAGCTAGAGCTGATTTATCAAATTTGTCCAACACACTGCCCAATTCATAATTCATGTTCTGCTCCTTGTAGAACTAATCTATACCATCCACCATTTCTGTACAAGGTTGCCTCACTGATTGCTCATACTCAGTATAACTTGGAAATGGTTGGGTGATAAACAACTGCATTTTCTGCTCCACTTCCTCAACTAGACCCACAAGTGTATCAAAAGCTTCGCTTGCGTTAAACATTCCCTCGGTAAACTGCAATTAGAGAGCAAAGAATTGATAAGAATAGTGATAGATAAAGAAAGTGTGAAATAGTCAACGAAGTGAATGACTAAAATAGCAAAAACAAGTATCCAAAATACGCCTATTCCCCGGCAACGGCACCAAAAACTTGACACGACCTTTTGCTTGTGTACCGCAAGAGCACGGCCTTGTCGAAGTAATAAAATTACCCCGGTGAGTGGGTAGTCGAATCCACAGAGAATAGGGATTTAAAATACGAGAAATTGCTACTCAATCGTGCGATATACGAAAAGAAACAATGATTGGCATGATGAGTGAGTTTATGAAAATTAGAGTAGATGCAAGGCAAGTAAATAGAAAGTTAAAAGAGAGAAAAGTGCAAGCAACGAATAAAGAGAGAGACTAGCAATAAGTGAGAATAGGGTATCCGGACAAGTTACCTCTAGGACTTATGCTTCTAGTGCAAGACTATGCTATTATACTTTCCTATTGATGTTAATTGAGTCAAGGAAAATCCTTAAACACACGGTCCCAAATCTAAGGTCAACCGTGACTAACCCCCAACACTATGTCCCGGCAATAGGATTCACGTCAACCCTTCACTCTGTTGATTGCTCAACTAAGCCCTAGGGGAGTATTTCTACCTAAGCCTAACACTACGTGGAATTGCTTTGAGCTCTAGGGACTCCTAGTGATAAAACCTGTTCCTATGTGCAGTAGTTCTAACCCTTTGGTCCAGGAGGAAGAACCGTAGTCTAAATTAAGCCCCAGTGCGTAGGATTCACGTCACCCTAAAGCCTTGGGGGAGTATGTCTTCCTAGCACTTCACTCTATTTCGACCGCTAATAAATCAAGGAATCGGAGGTAGGGAGAAATCACATCGGAAGGGAAAGGGGTACGGTGCAACCTCACAACTCTCCCTCTCAACCCTCTTCAATTTTAAGTAGTCTAATCCTATAGGAGTTGTCACACCTCCAAAGGATAACCTAGATTGTTCTCAATCCTTAGTGTCACGGCTAAGAGAAAACAATAGCACAAGATATCTAAAATTGAAACTCGAATTTATTCATCAATTAATGGAAAAGCATAATAACAATGTCAAAGAAACATAATTATCCTAGAGTTTTACAAGTCCGAATACCCACGAGGGGTTTAGCTAGTCATGGAGCTACACATGTTCATCAATGTATGAAATAAAACACAAACTAAAGACATCAATGAAAACCCCCTCGTGTATGGTGTGGTCGTGGTCTTGTGCGGCCGTCGAACGTCGGTGACGATGCCGATGGCGCGCTCCAATCCTCCACAAAGTCCGCTCCGAAACCCTAGCCGCACTCTCCAGAAGTTGGGGAGAAAGATAGGTTCAAAAGATCCTCAAAAAGTCTCCAAATCGGGCTTTAAATAGGCTGAGTGCGGCTTTAAATTTGAAGTTATCGGGGCTTCACACGGCCATGTGGAATTTCCACACGCCCGTGTGAAGTTTCTGTCTTTCCTGAAAAATTACATCACACGGCCGTGTGGAATTTCCACACGCCCGTGTGAAGTCTCTAGCTTGCTGGGAAATCAATTCACACGGCCGTGTGTTAATTCCACATGCCCGTGTGAGGTCTCTGCTTGCTGGGAAATTAATTCACACGGCCGTGTGTTAATTCCACACGCCCGTGTGAATTCTCTGGAATCTTGATTTTCGGCAGAAGTGCACAGTACTTGCTACAGTGATTTCGCTGCAGTAACAAGATACAGTGCTTCTACAGTAACTTTCCGAAATGCTCCCGAATACGTTGTTCTTCATCGAGGCCATTAAATTGGGCACACAATCAATGGTAGATCGTGCCTATTGCTTCAAGTCTCCTTCTTGGTGAAGTTTTCCTAAACTACACGAGTTGGACTTGTTGTGAATGTGACTGTCTTTATGCCCCTCCAATGGAGGTTGGCACACACTCACAAGTCTAAGCTCGTGCCTTGTTGCTTGCTTGGTCCGAAAACCTTCCAACAATGGCGAACACGACCTAACTTCGTTCTTCTTTCCCAACTTAGCTCCACGAACCTACAATGCACAAGAATACACAAATGCACACTATTTAGTGATAGAATCTGATAAAAAGTATGTTCATTGTAAGATAATAACGCTTTGCGTTACTACAACACAAGCACTTATCAGATACCCTAGAGAAACTTGATGCACCCATCCGTAAGGAGCTTGCCGTTGATCTAGTTCTTGGGTCTCTGCCCGAGGCCTATGATCAGTTTATATTAAATTATAATATGCACGGCATGGATAAGTCTTTGGTTGAGCTACATGGGATGCTTAAAAATGCTGAACCAAGTATTAAAAAGACTGTCCCGGTGATGATGGTCCAGAAGAACTAGGGTCAAAGTGGAAAGAGAAAGGGAAAGGCCAAGGCCAAGCTAAAGGAAAAGGTTGGACCTTACACCAAAGACAAGGCGGCTAAGTCTCCCAAATCCAAGCCTCTAAAGGAAGGCAGCTGTTTTCACTGCAAGGGAGCTGGCCACTGGAAGAGGAACTGTCCACTATATCTGGAAGATTTGAAGAAAGGAAAGGTTCCCCTTGCTTCAGGTAGTTACATGATAGAGATCAATCTCTCTATTTCTACTTCTTGGGTATTAGATACCGGATGTGGTTCTCACATTTGTTCAAATGTGCAGGGACTGAGAAATAGGAAGGTATTGAAGAAGGGCGAAGTCAACCTAAGAGTAGGTAACGGCGCAAGAGTTGCGGCGGTGGAGATAGGCGACTATTCTCTGACTTTACCTTCAGGATTAGTGATTCAATTATCGAATGTTTATTGTGTACCTACTATGAGCAGGAACATTATTTCGATTTCATGTTTAGACAATGATGGATTCAATTTTGTTATTTCGAATAATGAGTTTTCCATTCATCGTAATAACATCTTGTATGGCAATGGTGTGCTAAACAATGGTCTTTACGTTCTAGACTTGACTAATCACAAATCAATTTACAATGTAAATGGTAAGAGGATAAAAACAAATGAGTTAAATCCATCTTACATCTGGCATTGTCGTTTAGGACATGCAAATGACAAACGCATCTCAAGACTCCATAGAGACGGAGCACTTGGGTCATTTGATTTAGAGTCATTTGACACATGCGAATCTTGTCTGTATGGAAAAATGACAGAGAGACCCTTCACCAAAGTTGGTGAAAGATCTAGCGACTTATTGTGTCTCATATATAGCGATGTATGTGGACCTATGAGCATGCAGGCCAGAGGTGGTTATGTGTATTTCGTAACCTTTACGGATGACTTCAGCAGGTTTGGATACGTCTACCTGATAAAGCATAAGTCCGAAACCTTTGAAAAGTTCAAAGAATTTAAGAATGAAGTACAAAACCAGCTTGGCAAAAGTATTAAGGCCATTCAATCTGATCGAGGTGGCGAATATTTGAGCCAAGAATTTGATCATTATCTCAAAGAGTGTGGAATTGTTTCGCAGCTCACTCCACCTGGAACACCTCAGTGGAATGGTGTGTCCGAGAGGAGAAATCGAACCCTATTAGATATGGTCCGATCGATGATGAATCAAACGAGTCTTCCAAGATCCTTTTGGGGATACGCCCTTGAAACGACTGCATTCCTACTAAACCGTACTCCAACTAAGGCACTAAATAAGACTCCATATGAGATATGGTATGGGCGAAAGCCCAATATGTCTTTTCTAAAGATCTGGGGGTGTGAGTGTCATGTTAAGCGGTTAACATCGGACAAACTCGCATCCAAAACAGACAAATGCCTGTTTGTGGGATACCCTAAGGAAACGAAGGGTTATTCATTCTACAACCCCACTGAGAACAAAGTATTTGTTGCTCGACATGCTATTTTCTTAGAGAAGGAGTTTCTTCTCAAGAAAGATAGTGGGAGTAGAGTTGAACTTGAAGAGATTCAAGTCCCACAGACTCCGACTGAGGAAAGGTTGGAAATGGAATCGAATTCACAAGATGTTGTGGAACCCGAACCCATTACACAAGCACCTAGAAGGTCTGGTAGGGTGCGTCACGAGTATATGAGATATGGTTATCTCATAACTGATGACCAAAGCTTAGAGCTGGTGGATCAGGATGAACCCAACACCTACCGTGAGGCTATTGAGAGTCCAGACTCAGACAAATGGCTTGGGGCCATGAAATCTGAGATGCAATCAATGTATGATAATCAAGTTTGGAACTTGGTTGACCCACCGGAAGGTGCGAAGATCATTGAGTGCAAATGGATCTTCAAGCGTAAAGGCGATAATACCTTCAAAGGTAGACTAGTGGCGAAGGGATTTCGACAAACTCATGGTATAGACTATGACGAAACCTTTTCACCAGTAGTCATGCTCAAACCCATTAGGATTCTACTTGCCATAGCCGCATATTATGACTATGAGATATGGAAAATGGACGTCAAAACGGCTTTCCTTAACGGAAACCTTCTCGAGGATGTGTACATAACACAGCCTGAGGGTTTTGTCGACCAACAGAATCCTACAAAGGTTTGCAAGCTCCAGAGATCCATTTATGGACTCAAGCAAGCATCCCGAAGCTGGAATCTTCGATTTGATGAGACAGTCAAAGAGTTTGATTTTATAAAAAATGAAGATAAGCCTTGTGTGTACAAGAAGACTAGTGGGAGCATAGTCATCTTCTTAGTGTTATACGTCGATGACATTCTACTCATTGGGAATGACATCCCAACATTACTAAGTGTTAAGCAATGGTTGGGTAAGTGTTTCTCAATGAAAGACTTAGGTGAAGCCGAAACTATCCTAGGGATAAAGATCTATAGAGATAGATCACAACGGCTTCTTGGACTAAGTCAATCTAGATACATAGACAAGATGTTGAAGAGATTCAGCATGTCTAACTCCAAGAAAGGGTTCCTACCCTTGTCTCAGGGAGTAGTTCTTAGTAAAGGGGATTGTCCTAAAACTAAAGAGCAAAGGGAATACATGAGTAGGATTCCTTATGCTTCTGCAATAGGATCTATCATGTATGCCATGTTATGTACTAGATTGGATGTCGCTCATGCACTGAGTATAACGAGCAGGTTCCAACAGGATCCAGGTGAAAACCATTGGACTGCTGTCAAGAATATCCTAAAATACTTGCGAAGAACTAAGGATTATTTCTTAGTGTATGGTGGTGAGAATGAGCTCGTTGTAACTGGTTACACCGATGCTGCATTTCAAACCAACGCAGATGATTGCAAATCACAATCAGGTTACGTGTTCTGCTTAAACGGAGGAGCTGTTAGCTGGAAAAGCTCAAAACAAGACACCGTCGCTGATTCTACTACAGAGTCTGAGTACATAGCAGCTTCAGATGCTGCTAAGGAGGCTGTTTGGCTTTGGAGGTTCTTATCTGTGTTAGGCGTTATTCCATCAAGCCTAGATCCAGTTAGCCTCTATTGTGACAACAACGGGGCCATCGCACAGGCTAAGGAGCCCCGATCACATCAGAAGTCCAAACACATACTGAGGCGATTCCATCTCATCCGAGAGATCGTCGACAGAGGAGATGTGAAGGTATGCAAGATAGTTGGAGAAGATAACGTAGCTGACCCCCTGACCAAGCAGTTGGTTAAGGCGAAACATGACCGTCACATGATATCAATGGGTCTTAGGGCTATGCCCGATTAGGACTAGTGCTAGTGGGAGATTGTTAGTGTTAGCCCTAGCCCCAATACGTTGATCTGAACCTTTATTAGATATATGTTTTTTAATAAAACCTGGCTTGTTTTATCTTACTACATTTCTGTGCATGTGTGCTTGGATAGAACTATCCCTGAGAGTTTGTTCCGCACAAGTTGCCAAATACGTGATTCGGGCAGTAAAACCTTGGTGCGTGACACACCCCTTACGTATGTGTACCGCAAGTACACGGGTTGTCGAAGTAATAATTACCCCAGTGAGTAGGGTAGTCGAATCCACAGGGAATGGAAGTACTAGTAATAACTGATTCTTAGTTATCTAGTCGAATCAATGATATAAAGCAATGGGTGTAATGTGTAAAATAAGAAAATCGCAAGAAAGAAAACAAATAAAAGGAAAAGGGTAAAGGAGATCTCAATCAATGAGGATGAGATACCCGGGCAATGATCCCCCTAGACTCTATCATGAAGTGCAAGACTAACTAAATGCTTCTAAACCGAGTTCTATAAGTCGAGGTAATCCAATAACAATCGATCCCTGCTTCCAGGCCACCGATACTAGTCCCCTACAAGGTCCCGGCGGAGAAATCGCTCAATCTCAACACCTCACACCCCATATGACCGCAATGAGTTCTAGGGATACCTAAAAGTGAAACCGATTCCTAAAATTAGATCTAATCCTACTTCTAGGCGAAAGATCCCTAACCCCCTACAAAGGTCCAGACGGAGAAATCTATCAATCTCACGCCTCACACCCTATATAGTTGCATAAAACTTAGGGAATACGGAGATAGGAAACACTCAATTGGAAGAGAAATGATTAAACAAGATTAAAACTCAAACAAACTCGGAATTAAAAGAAAGCATAAAGAAAGTCAATACATGAATCGAAACCTAGGGTTCACATGCCCAAGTATCTACTAGGGTTTAGCCCTCCATAGGACTTATTACAAAGCAAAAGATAATGAAGAAAAAAGCAATGTAATCCATGAAAATAAACCCCCTCGAATTCGTGATGATGGCCTTGATGAATCGTTCAACGTCTCGAAGGAACCTTCTCCGAAGCTAGGTCGCCAATGGCTCCCCGATGCTATATCATCGAAAGATCTATCGAAGTTGGTGAAGAACGACTCCCAATATCGCCAAAGACCTCGTCCTTGAAACCCTAGCCGCTCTTGCCTTCAAACGTGCGCAAAAAGTCCTCTAAAAATCGGCAAATCGGGGTATTTATAAGTCTGAAAACGCGCCAGTCACGTGTCTTTATGCGACCACGTGAGATCCCACGCGGTCGCGTGGGTTGCAGAATTCCCACGCGGTCGCGTGGGATTTTGACGCGGTCGCGTGAACAGTAATTCTGCTACAGTACTCTTCATAACCATGATCCAAACTTTCTCATCTTGAGGCCACATGGTCGGGCACACGTCCATGTGATGAATTATAAGACTTCTTCTTCTTCGAATCATCATTTGAGAGCTATAACTATCTTCACACAAGTTGGGACATGAAGGTGTGACTGCCTTTGTGCCCTTCCATCGCACAAATCATCTTGAATTCTTTAGGAAGTTGGTACACACCCTCATGTGCATGATCCCCTCTTGTCCCTTGACATTTGTGTTGTATAAAAGCTCCCAACAATACGTCTTTATAACCCATCTTTGCTTCCTTTTCTTCCTTTAACACTTCCACAACCTAATTGCATAAAAGAACACCAAAATACACTTTATGAGACATAATCAATGGTAAAATGATGCTCAATATATGTAAAACAAGTAGGTAAAACATGTATACTCAAGCACTTATCAGTGCGTAAAGGAACAACTTTGTAAACATCCCTAGTCAATTACTGTCATGGGAATGATAGTAAACTAAGACTAGTATGCCTATTGTGTGATGATCATGTTTTACGGATTATAGGACATGTGATATCAATCAATAGATATAGACACGTGTTAGTGAACAGCGTGTCTGGATCGATCCGCTCATGAGATCACTACATGGTTGCAAAGTCATAAGTGGTTCTACTGTAACGCTTATACTGAATCCTTAGACTCAAGGTCGCTATTGAGCTTGGATGAATATTGGTGTACTTTGACATACGCCTAACGTCATTCGTAACAGAGTGACAAGTGTGGGTATGATTGGGTGCATCGAGATTCATAGCAAGTAACATTTGCGATGCGAGGGGATTGCCATTCTCTGAGGAGAGAGAATATCACCGGCCACTTGATCGGTGAAACTGAGTAGTGCGTGACCACGCCCAAGTGAAATGGTAAGGGTTATCATTTATTTGGCCTAGTCAGTTCACCGAGGATCAAGAAATGGATCGACAAATAAATAAGGGTGACTAAGCTCCATGCCTTATGTTGATCGAGATATTAAATTGGAAAAGGAATCGGATAAGGTTACAAGGCTAGTTGATTACCCAGTTGACCTCCGTTTTAATTCGGGTAGTCACATTGCCATGCCAGACGGCATTTGTGATTTATGGGCCTTAACGAGGTTAAAATCCCATTGCCGATTTTAAAACGGGCCTACAGGATCGCACACGTAAAAGCCGTGAAATCCGGACTCAATCTAATGAGTCGAATAGCTAAATGGAGTTTAGATAAATCAAGAGTTGATTTGATCTAACCGCGAATGTGTAAAGATTGAGTTATTAGATAACTTAAAAATTGAGGGACTTAATTAGAAATTAAGTGTTAGCTTATTGGATCTAATATGATTAATATCCAATAAGAGGAATCAATGGTTGCTATTGCATTGCGATTGGTTTTAGGGTTTTATAAATACATGTGTATTAGAGAAAACCCTAACCCTAATCTTTCCTCTCCCTCTCTCCCTCAAGGAGGCCGTCGGTCCGCCCTAGCCAAGAGGAC
This sequence comes from Dioscorea alata, assembly GCA_020875875.1. Taxonomy (NCBI): domain Eukaryota; kingdom Viridiplantae; phylum Streptophyta; class Magnoliopsida; order Dioscoreales; family Dioscoreaceae; genus Dioscorea; species Dioscorea alata. The sequence goes on along the minus strand of CM037013.1, from coordinate 8,168,564 downwards.
GCCGCCGCCGGTCAAAGGTGTTGTCCGCCTTTTCCCCCTTTTTGGTGAAAGGTTTCTCCATCCGGATTGCCGCTACTCGGCTTCGGCCAAGGTATAGGTCGACACCCCTTTGGTCTTTCTTGTTTATTCATGTATGTTAGTTCACAGGCCGGCTTTTTCATTGATATTTCTTTATTAATGGAGATCGCCGGGGTGAGTGTCTTTTGAGATTATTTCATAATGGTTGTGGAATTTTTCTCAAAAGATTCTCACATGTGAAACATTCGCCGAGTGTCGGTTTTTGGATTTACAATTCCTTACACATGTTTACGATTAGGTTTTGAGACCTAATTTTAATTGCTATTCGTATTTCTCGATAAGAGTTATCGTTGGATACTAGCAATCCATACCGGATTATTTCTGGCTTGTGTGTGTGAGAGTAGAGGGGAGTCCCGTATATGCAGTCCTTTTTTCGACTACACCCCTGGAATTGTATTTATTTATTTATTTTAGATTTTTATATCTTTATTCGTTTCCATTGCATGCTAGGGTCCATGCTAGTTTATTTGTTTGTTATCCACTGTGCATATTTTGCTTCTAGCATGCTCGTAGACCCTTGTCGATCCCAACACCAACTCACTTTAGTAGCCCCCGAGGGGACCTTCATCCATGACCACTCCTAGCCCTGATTTACCCTGTATCTTGTCCTCATTGATAAGTGCTTGTGTTGTAGTAACGCGAAGCGTTATTATCTTACAATGAACATACTTTTTATCAGATTTTATCATTAAATAGTGTGCATTTGTGCATTCTTGTGCATTGTAGGTTCATGGAGCTAAGTTGGAAAAGAAGAACGAAGTTAGGTCGTGTTCGCCGTTGTTGGAAGGTTTTCGGACCAAGCAAGGAACAAGGCACGAGGTTAGACTTGTGAGTGTGTGCCAACCTCCTTTGGAGGGGCACAAAGGCAGTCACATTCACAACAAGTCCAACTCATGTAGCTTAGGAAAACTTCACCAAGAAGGGGACTTGAAGCAATAGGCACGATCTACTATTGATTGTGTGCCCAATTTAATGGCCTCGATGAAGAAACAACGTATTCGGGAGCAGTTCGGGAGAGTACTGTAGAAGCACTGCAGCAAATCACTGTAGCAAGTTACTTTGTGGAGAGTGCGGCTACGGTTTCGGAGAGGACTTTGTGGAGGATTGGAGCGCGCCATCGGCATCGTCACCGACGTTGGACGGCCGCACAAGACCACTGCCACACCATACGCGAGGGGGTTTTCATTGATGTCTTTAGTTTGTGTTTTATTTCATACATTGATGAACATGTCTAGCTCCATGAGGAGCTAAACCCCTCGTGGGTATTCGGACTTGTAAAACTCTAGGATAATTATGTTTCTTTGACATTGTTATTATGCTTTCCATTAATTGATGAATAAATTCGAGTTTCAATTTTAGATTTCTTGTGCTATTGTTTTCTCTTAGCCGTGACACTAAAGATTGAGAACAATCTAGGTTATCCTTTGGAGCTTTGACAACTCCTGTAGGATTAGACTACTTAAAATTGAAGAGGGTTAAGAGGGAGAGTTGTGAGGTAGCACCGTACCCCTTTCCCTTCCGATGTGATTTCTCCCTACCTCCGATTCCTTGATTTATTAGAGGTCAAAATAGAGTGAAGTGCTAGGTAGACAAACTCCCCCAAGGTTTTGGGGTGACATGAATCCTACGCACTGGGGCTTAATTTAGACTATGGTTCTTCCTCCTGGACCAAAGGGGTAGGACTACTACACATAGGAACAGGTTTTATCACTAGGAGTCCTTAGAGCTTAAAGCAATCCCACGTAGTGTTAGGCTTAGGTAGAAATACTCCCCTGGGGCATAGTTGAGCAATCAATAGAGTGAAGGGTTGACGTGAATCCTATTGCCGGGACATAGTGTTGGGGTTAGTCACGGTTGACCTTAGATTTGGGACCGTGTGTCTAAGGATTTTCCTCGACTCAATTGACATCAATAGGAAAGTATAATAGCATAGTCTTGCACTAGAAGCATAAGTCCTAGAGATAACTTGTCCGGATACCCTATTCTCACTTGTTGCTAGTCTCTCTCTTTTTACTCATTGCTTGCACTTTTCTCTCTTTCATCTTTTTATTTACTTGCCTTGCTTCTACTCTAATTCCATAAATTCACTCATCACTCCGATCATTGTTTCTTTTCGTATATCGCATGACTCAATAGCAATTTCTCGTATTTTAAACCCATATTCCCTGTGGATTCGACTACCCACTCATCGGGGTAACTTTATTACTTCGACAAGACCGTGCACTTGCGGTACAGACGCAAAAGGTCGTGTCAAGTTTTTGGCGCCGTTGCCGGGGAATAGGCGTATTTTTGATACTTGTTTTTGCTATTTTAGTCATTCACTTCGTTCCGATTTTGCTAGACCCGCGGTAATGGGGACCCAATCAAGCATTGTGAGGCCCCCAATTACCGCAAATAACATTGAGTTGAAGCCGTCGTTCATTCAAATGTTGCAACAGTCCACACAGTTTAATGGGTTGGCCGATGAAGATCCCAACAACCATCTAGAGAACTTTCTTGAAGTTTGCGACATGTTGAAGATCAATGGGGTAACGGACGACGCAATCAGGTTGAGAGCCTTCCCATTTTCATTGAAGGGAAAAGCAAGACATTAGTTACATTCATTACCGAGAGCATCTATCACTACATGGGAGGAGATGGCGGAGGCATTCTTGGCTAGGTATTTCCCTCCGGGAAAATCAGCGAGGCTCCTGAATGATATCTCATCCTTCATGCAAGTGGAATTGGAGTCTCTATTCGAGACATGGGATAGGTTCAAGGAGCTCCTCCGGAAGTGCCCGCAACATGGATTCCCCGAGTGGATGATCATTCATACTTTCTACAACGGGTTGAATCCAAGCACGAAGCAACTTTTAGATGCGGCGGCAGGAGGGACTCTGGGAGGCAAGACCCCCGATGAAGCCCGGCACCTTATTGAAGAGATGGCGATGAATAGCTATCAATGGAACACAAGGGACAGAAGGAAGGTAGCCTGAATTCATGATGTTGATGCAGTTACATCTTTGGTTGCACAAGTAGAGTTATTAAGTAAGAAGTTGGACGCTCTAACTTCACCAAGAGTTGCGGCCATCACTACATGTAACGGTTGTGGGGGAGGTCATGCTTCAAGTGATTGTCCGATTGCTATTGGAGGCGCTAGTACGGTGGAGCAGGCTGATTTTGTGGGAAATAACTACAGAGGACAAGGCCAAGGCAACCCGTATAGTGGCACTTACAATCCGGGGTAGAGGAATCACCCAAATTTCTCATGGAGCAACCAAGGACAGTCATAACAAAAGAACAACACCCCACCAGGATTTCAGGGCCAACAAGCACCGAATTTAGAAAGCCGAGTGACAGGGATAGAAGGAAAGATGACTGATCTAGAAAGAGCTCTCACACGGTTTGTTTCTTCATCGGATGCTAGATTTCAGTCGGTGGAAGCTACACTTCGCAATCATACCGCCTCCTTACATAATTTGGAGAATCAAATAGGGCAAATTGCGAAGACATTAGCGGAAAGGCCTCAAGGAAGTTTGCCTAGTAATACGGAGACTAATCCGAGGGAACAATTGAAGGCAATCACATTGAGTAGTGGGAAAGAGGTCGAGAGAAATCTCCCTCTAGAGAAGGCCCTAGAGACACCCGAGGTAGTGGAGATAGAGGAAGGAGTAACAAAGGAAAAAGAGGTGGCATCCCCACCCTACAAGCCAAGGATCCCCTATCCTTCACGATTGAAGAATGACCAAGAGAACGAACAATACAAGAAATTTCTGGGAATTTTCAAACAGTTGCACATCAACATACCATTCGCGGAAGCATTAGCCCAAATGCCTAAGTACGCGAAGTTCTTGAAGGACCTCTTGACCAACAAGAGGAAATTGGAGGAGACTGCGTCTGTGATACTAGATGCCAATTGCTTGGCCGTATTGCAAAAGAACATGCCGAGCAAAATAAAAGATCCCGGGAGTTTCATAATACCATGTAACATTGGCAACATGGGTGAAGAGATGGCATTGGCCGACTCGGGGGCAAGCATCAATGTCATGCCCTACACGTTCTTCCAAAAGCTAGGCTTGGGCGAGCCAAGACCCACTCGGATGACACTTCAACTCACGGACCGATCAGTGAGACATCCGAGAGGAATCGCGGAAGATGTGTTGGTGAAAGTCGACAAATACATATTTCCTGTTGACTTCGTAGTGTTGGATGTCGATGAGGATGTCGAGGTTCCATTGATCCTTGGAAGGCTATTCTTGCGCACCTCCAAGGCGTTGATTGACATGGACGGCGGGGAGCTCACATTGCGTATGAAGGATCTCCATTGGTCTAATCAAGGATGACTTCAAGCAAGAAACGGAGCGTATGAAGAAAATGCTTCGGAGAATGAAAAGGTCGAAAAGACTGCACAAGAAGAACCCCAACAACAAGGGGAATGAACATTCAAGGAGTATGGGTGATTCACCCTTTGGTGGTAACAAATTCGACAACTCCCCCTCTACTCTACAAAGGTTATGTAATGCATGCTTTCAGGTTGTAGGGAAGAGGGCAACCTCCATTCATGAGCCCCGGTAAGGTAAGCCAGGTACGTCAAGCTTAGTGACGTTAAACAAGCGCTTCTTGGGAGGCAACCCAAGGTTTTACAGTTTTTCTAGGACCTAGTTAGCTTTAGATTGAATAAAAGTCTTGGTTTTGGTGTCCTGAATTTTTCATGTGCTTACGCTGCAATTTTCTTGTGGGTTTTTGATGAATTACGTGTGCCTTAATGATAATTGATGAAGTTTAAGTCGGTTGAGTGTGTTTTCTGTTGTCTCTGGTCGTGTTTTCATGATTTTTACAGGCTCTAAGTGTTATACAAGAGTTTCTGAATTTTTCTGAGAAGTCTGTAAAATTTTCTAAGTGATCCAGAGAAAACACACTGCCGTTTGGAATTAACACACGGCCGTGTGTTACTAAATAGAGCTCAGGCAGAGAAGACACAGGGGCGTGACTTTGCCCCTGTGAAAAAACTTCAGAAGGGGCACACGGCCGTGTGGAATTAACACACGGCCGTGTGAAATTTCGCAGAACTTCAACTCTTTTCCAGAGAGTCCACAGGGGCGTGTGGGTGCCCCTGTAAGTGCCACTGTGCTAAGGCACACGGCCGTGTGAAACTCTGCAGAAAACCCCCCTTTGACCCGAGAATACACAGGGGCGTGTGGGTGCCCCTGTAGGAGAGCTTGTGAAAGGTACACGGCCGTGTGTAACACTTAGTATTTTTCGGGTGAGTCAGAGAGGCCACAGGGGCGTGTGAGGTGCCCCTGTGGCTGGCCTTGTGTTCTTGGCCAGGTTGGGCACACGGCCGTGTGGAATTAACACACGGCCGTGTGAAAAAATTTCAGAGACCTTCTGTGGTTTCCCGAGAATCCACAGGGGCGTGGACCAGCCCCTGTGGATACCCTTGTGAAGGCACACGGCCGTGTGGAATTTCCACACGGCCGTGTGGGGTAGCCCAGAGAGTGAACAGAATGCACACAGGGGCGTGTGTTGGCCCCTGTGAACCCTAATTTCAGAGGCACATGGCCGTGTGGCATTGCCACACGCCCGGGTGAATTCCCAGAACTCCAAAACCCGCGCGATTTCTTTTAGTTTTCACTCGTGCCTCTTCCATTTTCATTCTAAACTCTTCTCCTACCCTCTTCACTAATTTCCCGATCGTCTCAGAGGTTTTTGAAGGTTTTTATTGGAGTTTTCCGGCCGATTCTTAGTATTTCTTCATCCACTACGTTGGTAAGGACTTCAAAGCCTTTTTCTTCGTCAATTCTTAATTTGATTCGATTCTTTGGATGATTTTGTTTGTTTTAAATGCTTATTATATATGCGAACATGCTTAGGGATGAATTAGAACAAATTAGAGTGTAAATTTTGGATTTCTAGACCCACGGCCGTGAGGCTCTGTCCGCCCGATGATCCACACGGGCGTGTGGAATTAACACACGGCCGTGTGGATTTCTGCAGATTGTTCTGTTTTAATGTTTTTTGATCAATTCTCTTTTCAATCTCACAGATATGGCTTCCAGATCCAAGAAGTCGGCTGGAAAGCGACCCCGTGAGCCCACACCCCCTCCAGAGGCGACAGAGTTTCGTATAACTGAGCACCAGACCAGGTTTGATAGATTGTCCACACTCCGTTTTGGATAGTCATGATACCCCGACCTGAGCATTATCAGAGGGATCCAGGGGGGTGACAGTATTGCTGAGGAGGTTGAGGAGCTACTCTCGGTGGGTGGCTGGAGGAGACTACTGAGGATCAGAGATCCAGCCATTCGAGGAGTGACACTGGAGTTTCTGGCCTCATTTGAGTTTGACAGATCATACAGGGACTTTTCTACTCCTGATGCGATTCAGTTCAGGGTATTAGGCCAGCATTTCAGCCTCATCTTGACCCAGTTTTTGATCCATATGGGGCTATACAATGAGGCCTATACACAGACCGAGGAGTATAGGGATCTTCCTACAGACTACCCGGGCAGTCTTACTCCGCAGAGGGCGTACAGAGATTTGTGCGGAGAAGGCCAGTATGAGCCAGGGGTCTCGAAGGCCACGTGTTTATCTCGCCCGGCCTACAGATATTTACATGCCATTCTGAGTAGATCAGTGAGTGGCCTGGGTGATAGCACTGGGGTTCTGAGCCGGCAGGAGCTTCTTTATCTATATTCTATGTCTCAGAGGGTACCACTCCACCTAGGGCACATTTTAGCAGAGTATTTGCGCCATCAGGGCCAGTACCCTAGGGTTGGAGTGATCTTCGCGGGACCCTACATTTCGAGACTCCTGATCGGAACGAGTCTCAGAGACGGAGTGCGAGGGGCAGAGAAGACTAGTGTACCGATCCCTCTGGGCGCAGATATACTGAGGATGATGGGGATGATCCGCAGAGCAGGATCAGGGACATATACATGGACCATTCCCCAGACAGAGCAGGGCGAGGGCTCACAGGCAGCATTAGAGCCATCACCAGTGGACACAGAGGCCGAGGCACCACCCACAGCACAAGAGCCACCTCCAGTGTGTATCTTTTCTCCATCTCGAGGACAGGACAGGTTCGAGCGCCTCGAGAGTGCTGTGGGCATCATGCAGCAGGAGTTAGCGGAGCTGAGGGTCGCACAGGCAGCAGGGTTTGCCGAGTTGAGGACCACTCAGGCATCACAGTTCGCTCACTTGTCGGCACAGCTCGCCACAGTGATCCAGTTGTTTGAGCAATCTGTGGTGCGACCCAGACGGGTCCCCTTACCGACTCCACCTCCATCTCTATCAGCATCAGATCCACCAGCAGCAGCAACAGCAGCACCAGAGGATACACATCAGGACACCGACGCTGAGGCGTCGTAGATTTTTTCTTTCTTTTGTCGCACTTTTATTTTCTTATTTTGTTGGACTTGTAGTACCCAGAAAGGACTCTCCTTCTGGGTTTGTTTTTATTTTTCCTTTATTTTGTCTCGAGTTGAATCTCATTATCATATCTTTATATACTCGAGCTTTATTTTGCTTTTTCTTGAGCTATACTGAACCCTTGTGTATGTGTGCAGATGGTCTTGGATTTAAGGAAATTGAGGAATTGTCATAGGCACGGTCATGGGACAGTGTGTGCTCCACAAACCATTGAGACTCAACTCTCAATGACCTAACTCCATCAAACGCAACACTTGGAGTTCAGGGGAGTAATGTTTCAATAGCAACTTCCACACTAATTGTTTTTCACTGTTTTATTGTTTATAGTGCTTGCATGCGTATATTGGGGACAATGTACATCTTAAGTGTGGGGGGAAATTCACATTGCACACACCTTTACTTGTGCGTTCAATTGTTCATGTTCATGTAGCCTATGGCGGTTCACCTTAGTTGCAACATTCGTATTCTTAGAGTTTAGGAGAAATTTTAACATTGTATTCTATCTTGTTCTAGTTCCACTTGAATTTTAGGGGATTTTTGCTCAATTACACCTTATTGCACTACTCACTCTTGAAATCTTTTGGAAACTCAATCTTGAAGTTTTAAGGACTAGTTTAGTATTACTTTAGTAAGTTGTGAAGTTCTATGTAGCTAAAAAAAAAAAAGAAAAAAAAAATTACTATTAGCTTGTGAATATTAGTTTAAGCTTTTCATTTGGGGTGGAAAGAGCTACCTCCTATGAAGTATGAAGCTACTCTCATAAGTCGGATACAAGTTATGCCCTAATGAGAGAAAGAGCTATCTCATGGGAAGCGTGAAAGCTACCACTCCGGTAGAAAGAGCTACCTCCTCGAAAGTGTGAAAGCCACCTTTGGCGGCCGCTTAGGAAAGGGCTACCTTAGAGGTTGAGTGAAGCTACTACTTCCTTACTTAGTGTATATAAATAAATCCTTGTAACAAGAGTTTGAGGAGTACTCGTTGGTTCTCTTGAGTGAATTCGCACACACTTACACATTTTCGAGTTTTTATCCTTTTTGATTCAAGTTTTTTTTAGCTAGAGCAATGATAACCATATGTAATGTTTTGATTTCCCCTTACTTGTAGAATGCTTCTTTTGCATCTTTTGGTGAACCTAAGGCCGAGCACTTTCAATTGTTCTTCCCAAGTACTTTCACGTTCTATTTTGCTTGAGGACAAGCAAAAGCTTAAGTGTGGGGGGATTTGATAAGTGCTTGTGTTGTAGTAACGCGAAACGTTATTATCTTACAATGAACATACTTTTTATCAGATTTTATCATTAAATAGTGTGCATTTGTGCATTCTTGTGCATTGTAGGTTCATGGAGCTAAGTTGGAAAAGAAGAACGAAGTTAGGTCGTGTTCGCCGTTGTTGGGAGGTTTTCGGACCAAGCAAGGAACAAGGCACGAGGTTAGACTTGTGAGTGTGTGCCAACCTCCTTTGGAGGGGCACAAAGGCAATCACAATTCACAACAAGTCCAACTCGTGTAGCTTAGGAAAACTTCACCAAGAAGGGGACTTGAAGCAATAGGCACGATCTACCATTGATTGTGTGCCCAATTCAATGGCTTCGATGAAGAAACAACGTATTCGGGAGCAGTTCGCGGGAGTTACTGTGCCGATCACTATAGCAATAGGCACGATCAGTGTAGCAAGTTACTGTGCCGAAAAATCAAGATTCCAGAGAATTCACACGGGCGTGTGGAATTAACACACCGCCGTGTGAAATAATTTTCCAGCAAGCCAGAGACTTCACACGGGCGTGTGGAATTAACACACAGCCGTGTGAATTGATTTCCCAGCAAGCCAGAGACTTCACACGGGCGTGTGGAATTAACACACGGCCGTGTGAAGTAATTTTTCAGGAAAGACAGAAACTTCACACGGGCGTGTGGAAATTCCACACGGCCGTGTGAAGTCCCGATAACTTCAAATTTAAAGCCGCACTCAACCTATTTAAAGCCCGATTTGGAGACTTTTTGAGCATCTTTCAACCTATCTTTCTCCCCAACTTCTGGAGAGTGCAGCTAGGGTTTCGGAGAGGACTTTGTGGAGGATTGGAGGGCGCCATCGGCATCATCACCGACGTTCGACGGCCGCACAAGACCACAGCCACACCATACGCGAGGGGGTTTTCATTGATGTCTTTAGTTTGTGTTTTATTTCATACATTGATGAACATGTATAGCTCCATGAGGAGCTAAACCCCTCGTGGGTATTCGGACTTGTAAAACTCTAGGATAATTATGTTTCTTTGACATTGTTATTATGCTTTCCATTAATTGATGAATAAAATCGAGTTTTAATTTTAGATTTCTTGTGCTATTTTTTTCTCTTAGCCGTGACACTAAAGATTGAGAACAATCTAGGTTATACTTTGGAGGTGTGACAACTCCTGTAGGATTAGACTACTTAAAATTGAAGAGGGTTGAGAGGGAGAGTTGTGAGGTAGCACCGTACCCCTTTCCCTTCCGATGTGATTTCTCCCTACCTCCGATTCCTTGATTTATTAGAGGTCAAAATAGAGTGAAGTGCTAGGTAAACAAACTCCCCCAAGGTTTTGGGGTGACGTGAATCCTACGCACTGGGGCTTAATTTAGACTATGGTTCTTCCTCCTGGACCAAAGGGGTAGGACTACTACATATAGGAACAGGTTTTATCACTAGGAGTCCCTAGAGCTTAAAGCAATCCCACGTAGTGTTAGGCTTAGGTAGAAATACTCCTCTGGGACTTAGTTGAGCAATCAACAGAGTGAAGGGTTGACGTGAATCCTATTGCCGGGACATAGTGTTGGGGTTAGTCACGGTTGACCTTAGATTTGGGACCGTGTGTCTAAGGATTTTCCTCGAGTCAATTGACATCAATAGGAAAGTATAATAGCATAGTCTTGCACTAGAAGCATAAGTCCTAGAGGTAACTTGTCCGGATACCCTATTCTCACTTGTTGCTAGTCTCTCTCTTTTTACTCATTGCTTGCACTTTTCTCTCTTTCATCTTTTTATTTACTTGCCTTGCTTCTACTCTAATTCCATAAATTCACTCATCACTCCGATCATTGTTTCTTTTCGTATATCGCACGACTCAATAGCAATTTCTCGTATTTTAAACCCCTATTCCCTGGGGATTCGACTACCCACTCACCGGGGTAACTTTATTACTTCGACAAGACCGTGCACTTGCGGTACACACGCAAAAGGTCGTGTCACTCATCAATTTGCATCAATTAATTATTTGTTTCGTTCCTTTACATTTAATTCACTCACTTAAGTCTTGTCGGTTAAACAACATTGCAAAAAGGAAGTAAGGGTAGCTTCTCGGGCCCCAGGGAATACGACCCTCTTGCGTTCGCATAAGAGGTATTAATTGACGAACCCTGCACTCGCAGGTTAGCACACACCAAGTTTTTGGCGCCGTTGCCAGGAACCCATAAGAAATACTCCGAAAACTTAGCGCGTGTTGATTTGACCATCGTCTTGTTTCATATTTACCCTTTTTGTATATAATCCATCTTTTCATTGTTTGCATTTAATTTTCGTGTTTAATTTTCCCTTTAGTGTGTACATATCTCTTTAATCATGTTTTCGACAGTTGACTTGAGTAATTTTGATTATCCACATGAATCCCATCTTTGTGACTCTAGCTCCGAGACTGCATTGGGTTCCCCCAAGCTTCTATAACCATCAATAGAGGAGGCAGTACTGTGAACGTTCAACCATTCTAACCATGGAAAATCACACTACTGAATCCGTATTCCATTAGTTTATGCAGTTGGAGAGGGAGAACCTTACAGGGTGTTCTTTTTCATCTAGTAATCAACAAAACCCTATCCGTGAATGGTCAAGAAGTAATTTGGACGGCCATTTAGCGTTAATGACTATAGTAGAAGAAGGGACAAACCAAACAAGGACAGATGGTTTCAAGGAATGGCATTACACAAAGGGAAATGACCTAAATTCTGTAAAGGCAGAAATATCAATAGCTGAAGACAATTCATACAGTGACATTTCATATGAAATGGTGAGCGACACGAGTGAAAAACATGCGTTAAGCAATTACGGGAGAGTGAAATCATCACTTGAAGAACCACCTAAACTAGAATTGAAACCATTACCTAAGCATTTGGAATATGCCTACTTGGGGAAAGATTCTAAATTGCCTGTTATCATTGCATCTGACTTGACAACGAAGCAGAAGAACAAACTTTTAGATGTGCTCAAGAAATACAAGCGGGAATTGCTTTGAAAATCGCTGATATCAAGGGGATCAGTCCATCATTCTGCACTCACAAAATTCTTATGGAAGACAATAACAAGCTTATGGCGATACCGCAACGAAGAGTAAACCCTAACATGAAGAAAGTAGTGAAGAACAAAGTCATCAAACTTCTCGATGCAGGTTTCATTAACCCTATTTCTGACAGTGCATGGGTGAGCCCAGTTCAAGTGGTACCTACGAAGGGGGTTATGACAGTTGTGACTAATGAGAAGAATGAACTCATTTCCACCAGAACAGTAACAGGATGGAGGGCTTGTATAGATTACCGGAAGCTCAATGATACCACAAGGAAAGATCATTTCCCCCTACTTTTCATTGCTCGGATGCTTGAGCGACTTCCTGGACAGTCCTACTATTGTTTCTTAGACGGTCTCTCCGGATACTTTCAGATCCCCATAGCTCCAGAAGATTAGGTAAAGACTACTCTCACTTGCCCTTACAGTACATTTGCTTATCGGCGAATGCTTTTTGGGCTTTGCAATGCAGTGGCCACTTTTCAGAGATGTATGATAGCTATCTTTGAGTACATGGTGGAAGACATTAGGGAAGTGTTCATGGATGACTTTTCAGTTTTCAGTGATTCGTTTGAGTTGTGCCTCAGAAACCTTGAATGAGTCCTGAGTAGATGTGAGGAAACAAATCTTGTGCTCAGTTGGGAGAAATGTCATTTTATGGTCAAGGAAGGTATAGTACTCGGACATAAAATCTCACAACAAGGAATTGAAGTGGATAAAGCTAAGGTCACCACTATCGAGAAACTTCCTCACCCAACTTCAGTGAAGGCAGTCAGAAGTTTTTTTGGACATGCCGGGTTCTATAGGAGATTTGTGAAAGACTTCTCAACCATTACCTAATAATTAACAAAGCTGCTGGAGAAAGATGCTCCTTTTGAATTCAATAGTAAATGCATGAGCGCCTTCTCAACACTCAAACAGAGACTAGTTGAAGCACCAATCATGGTTTCCCCTGACTGGAGTCTACCTTCTGAGCTGATGTGTGATGCGAGCGACTATGTGGCTGGTGTAGTACTTGGACAACGAAGGGAAAAACACTTCCATCCAATTTACTATGCAAGCAAAACCTTGAATGATGCTTAGGAAAACTATACCACTACCGAGAAGGAATTGCTGGCGATAGTCTTTGCATTTGAAAAGTTTTGATCATATTTGGTGCTATATAAGGTGATTGTCTACACAGACCATTCTGCCCTAAAGTATCTGTTGAATAAGTCTGATGCTAAGCCTCGACTGATTAGCTGGGTGCTGCTACTATAGGAGTTTGATCTAGAGATAAGAGACAAGAAGGTGGTAGAAAACTTAGCTACTGACTACCTCTCCCGCCTTGAGGGTCCCACTGATGATGTACAGGAAAGAAAAGAGATAAATGATACATTTCCTAGGGAGCAACTGTGTAGTATTCAAGTGGTAGTAGAAGATGAGACCCCACGGTTCGGTGATATTGCAAACTATCTAGCGGCAAAAGCTTTACCCAAGTGGTTCACTCACCAACAAAGAAAGAAGTTCTTTGCTGATTTGATGTACTATATTTGGGAGGATCCCCACTTATTCAGGGTTTGCTCTGATCAGATTATTAGGAGGTGTGTTTCAAATATGGAAGGGCAAGACATCTTGAGGCATTGTCATTTTGGGCCGACAGGAGGTCACTATAGTGGGAACCGAACAGCTAAGAAGGCCCTCAAGGCCGTGTTTTATTGGCCAACTATATTTCATGATGCTCAGGCATTGGTGCAGCATTGTGACAAATACCAGCGAACGGGGAATATCTCAAAAAAAGAAGAAATGCCACAATGACACGACCCCTTGTGTGTATCCCGCAAGTGCACGGGCTTGTTGACACGACCTTTTGCGTGTGTACCGCAAGTGCACGGCCTTTTCGAAGTAATAAAATTACCCTGGTGAGTGGGTCGTCGAATCCACAGGGAATAAAGATTTAGAACACAAGAATTTACTATTTAGTTATGCGGTGTACGAAAAGAAATAATTGGAGTGATGAGTGAATTTATGGAAACAATTAAAATAAACAACAAGAAAGTAATTAGAGAGATGAAAGATAAGAGAAAAGCAAGTAGAAGTTAAAAGAGAAAGACTAGCAATGGGTGAGATAGGGTATCCGGACAAGCTACCTCTAGGACTTATGCTTCTAGTGCAAGACGATGCTATTATACTTTCCTATTGATGTTAATTGGGTTGAGGATATCCTTAAACTCACGGTCCCAAAACTTAAGGTCAACCGTGACTAACCCCAACATTATGTCCCGGTATTAGGATTCACTACGACCCTTGACTCTTGTTGACCTGTCAACTAAGTCCCAGGGGAGTCTATCTTCCTAACCCTAACACTACGTGGGACTGCTTTAAGCTCTAGGGATTCCTAGTGATAAAACCTGTTCCTCTATGTAGTTCTAACCCTTTGGTCCAAGTGGAAGAACCCTAGTCTAGATTGAGCCCTAAAACTCTATCTTGAACGCTAATTAGCCAAGGAAACGGAGGTAGGGAAAAATCACACTGGAAGGGAAAAGGGGTACATTGCTACCTCACAACTCTCCCTCTCAACCCTCTTCAGTCTTAAGTAGTCTAATCCTATAGGAGTTGTCACACCTCCAAAAGATAACCTAGATTGTTCTCAACCCTAGTGTCACGGCTAAGGAAGAACAATAGCAAAAGATAATTAAAGCTGAAACTCGAATTTATTCATCAACATTGGAAAAGCATAATAACAATGTCATAGAAACATAATGATCCTAGGGTTTTACAAGTCCGAATACCCACGAGGGATTTAGCTCCTCATGGAGCTATACATGTTCATCAAAGTGTAATATAAATTGCAAAATAAGAACATCAATGAAACCCCCTCGCGTGTGATGTGGCCGTGGTCTTATGCTACCGTCGGACGTCAATGACGTTCTCCAATCCTCCATAAAGTACTCTCCAAAACCCTAGCCGCACCCTCTCAAAGTTGGAGAGAAATCTAGGTCCAAAGATTCTCAAAAAGTCTCCCAATCGGGCTTTAAATAGGCTGAGTGCGGCTTTAAATTTGAACTTATCAGGGCTTCACACGGCCGTGTGGAATTTCCACACGTCCATGTGAAGTTTCTGTCTTCTTGAAAAATTACTTCACACGGCCGTGTGGAATTTCCACACGGCCGTGTAAAGTCTCTGGCTTGCTGGAAAATGATCCACACGGCCGTGTGTTAATTCCACACGCCCGTGTGAATTCTCTGGAAACTTGATCTTCAGCAGAAAATGCACAGTAACTTGCCGAAACGCTCCCGAATATGTTGTTCTTCATCGAGGCCATTGAATTGGGCACACAATCAATGGTAGATCGTGCCGATTGCTTCAAATCTCCTTTTTGGTGAAGTTCTCCTAGGCTACACGAGTTAAACTTGTTGTGAATGTGACTGCCTTTGTGCCCTTCCAAAGGAGGTTGGCACACACTCACAAGTCCAAGTTCGTGCCTTGTTCCTTGCTTGGTCCGAAAACCTCCCAACAACGGCAAACACGACCTAACTTTGTTCTTCTTTTTCCAACTTGGCTCCACAAACCTACAACGTACAAGAATACACAAATGCACACTATTTAGTGATAAAATTTGATAAAAGAGATGCTAATAGTAAGATAATAACGCTTCGTGTCACTATAACACAAGCACTTATCAAATTCCCCCACACTTAAGCTTTTGCTTGTCCTCAAGCAAAAATAAAATGTGAAAATACTTGGGAAGAACAATTGAAAGTGCTCGGCCTTAGGTTCACCAAAAATATGCAAAGGAAGTATTCTACAAGTAAGGGGAAATCAAAACATTGCATAAGGTTATCATTACTCTAGCTAAAAACACGAATCAAAAAGGATAACAACTCGAAGACGTGTAAGTGTGTGCGAATTCACTCAAGAGAACCAACGAGTACTCCTCAAACTTTTGTTAGAAAGGACTTATTTATATACAAAAACCAAAACTAAAGAGAGAAGGAAGTAGTAGCTTCACGCATCCTTGAAGGTAGCCCTTTCCTAGGCGGCCGCCAAAGGTGGCTTTCACACTTTCGAGGAGGTAGCTCTTTCTACCGGGGTAGTAGCATTCACGCATCCCATGAGATAGCTCTTTCTCTCATTAGGGCATAACTTGTATCCGACTTATGAGAGTAGCTACATACTTCATAGGTGGTAGCTCTTTCCACCCCTAATGCATACATAAAACAAAGCAACTATTTACAAACTCATATATATATATATATATATATATATATATATATATATATATATATTTCATAATTTTCTGTCCTTATATATGCATTTTCCATTGTAAAACTAAGAACAACGATAAACTTGTCCTTAAAAACTTCAAGATTGAGTTTCAAAAAGATTCCAAGTGTAAGTTGTGCAATAAGGTGTAATCAAGCAAAAATTCCCTAAAAATTCAAGTAAAAACTAGAGCATGATAGGATACAATGTTTAAAAATTCTCCTAGTCTCTAAGAATACAAACGTTGCAACTAAGGTGAACCGCCATAGGCTACTTGAGCATGAGCAATTGAACGTGCAAGTAAAGATGTGTGCAATGTGAAACCTCCCCCCCCCCTCCCCCCACACTTAAGATGTACATTATCCCCAATGTACGCATGCAAGCACAATAAAAATAAGGCAATGAACAACAATTAGTGTGGAAGGAGATAATTGAAACATTACTCCCCTGAACTCCAAGTGTTACGTTTGATGGAGCTAGGTTCATCGAGAGTTGAGTCTCAATGTTTTTGTGGAGCATACACGGTCCCATGACCGTGCTTATGACTATTCCTCAAATTCCTTCCATCTAAGACCATCCGCACACATACGCAAGGGTTCAGTATAGCTCAAGAAAAACCAAAATAAGACTCGAGTATATAAAAATATGATGATGAAATACAACTCGAGACAGAATAAAAAATACGAAACTAAAAAAAACAAACCCAGAAGGAGAGTCCTTTCTGGGTACTACAAGTCCAACAGAAAAATATAAAGTGCAACAGAGGTGAAATAAACTAAAATAAACCTACGACGCCTCAGCGTCGGTGTCCTGCTGTAGGTCTCATCTCGGCCTGTGCGGCCCTCATCTCGGCCTCAGCGTCGATGCCTGAGTAGTCCTCAACTCTGCAAACTCTGCTGCCTGTGCGGCCCTCATCTCGGCCAGCTCTGTCTGCAGAACACCCGCAGCACTCTCATGGCGCTCAAACCTGTCCTGGCCTCGAGATGGGGAGAAAATATGCACTGGCGGTGCCTTCGGTGCTGTGGGTGGTGCCTCGGCCTCTGTGTACTCCGAGGGTGGCTCTATCGCTGCCTGGGTCCCCTCTATCTAATCTGGCTCTGTAGATCCTGAGTGGGGAATGATCAGTGTATAGACTCCTGGTCCTGCTCTGCGAACCATCCCCATCAGTCGCAATGTATCTCTAGTAAGCGGGGCTGGTGTAGCGATCTTCTCGGCCCCGCGCACCCTATCTCTGAGTCCCAAGCCTATGATGAGGCGTGTGACATAGGGACCTGCAAAAATGACTCCAACGCTGGGGTACTGGCCCTGGTGGCGCATGTACTCGGCTAGAATGTGCCCCAAGTGGAGTGGCTCGCTCTATACCATGGAATGTAAATATAGCAGCTCCTGTCTGCTCAATACCCCTGTACTGTCCCCTCTGCCACTGATAGATCTGCTCAAGATGGCATGAATGTATCTATACGCTGGCCAAGAAAGAAAAGTCGCCTTCGAGACCCTCGGCTCGTACTGACCATCCCCGCATTAGGTCCTGTAAATCATCTGTGGTGTGAGGGTCCCTGGATAATCTGTGGGCAACAATGTGTACTCCTATGTCTCAGTGAATGCCTGATCGTACAGGCCCATCACAATCGAGAACTGAGTGATACTCAGGCTTAAGTGTCTACCGAGGGCACGAAACTGGATCGTCTCGCCATTTGTGAAGCTATCGTACCCTCGGTCGAACTCAAACCTCGACAAGACCTCGAGGGTGAGTGCTCGAGTCGCTGGGTCTCTAATCGATAGTAGTCGGTCCCAACTGCCCACTGCCAGCAACTCCTCAACCTCGGTCGCTACAGCGTCGCCCCCCTGTATATCTCTCAACACACTCAAGTCTGGGTAGCGTGACTGTCCAAATCGAAGTGCCGAGAATTTTCTGAATCTCTGCCTGTGCTCTGGTATATCAAACTCCATCTCCTCAGGACGTAGAGTAGCTTCTCGCGAACACTTCCCTGCTGACTTCTTAGACCTAGAAGACATATCTGCAAGATTGAAGAAGAAAACGATCAATAAACAGTTAAGAAACACACTCTGCAGAAATCCACACGGCCGTGTGGAGCTTCTGGTGGACAGAGCCTCACGGCCGTGGGTCTAGAAATAAAAAAATTTACATTCTAGTTTGTTCTAATTCATCCCTAAGCATGTTTGCATACATAATAAACATTTAAAACAAGCAAAATCATCCAAAGAACGAATCAATTTAAGAATTGACGAAGAAAAGAGGAAGGGAGAGCTTACCGACGGTGTGAAGTGAAAAACCAAGGAAATCGGCCGGAAAACTCCAATAAAATCCTTCAAAAGGCCCAGAGAAAGTCGGGGAAGTAGTAGAGGGGGTAGGAGACGAGTTTGAAATGAAAATATCAGGAGGCACGAGTGAAAACTAAAAGAAATCGCGCGGCTTTTGAAGTTCTGGGAATTCACACGGCCGTGTGCCTCTGAAATTAGGGTTCACAGGGGCCAACACACACCCCTGTGTGCATTTTGTTCACTCTCTGACTACCCCACACGACCGTGTGAACAATACACACGGCCGTGTGCCTTCACAGGGGGATCCACAGGGGCTCTCACATAGCCCTGTGGATTCACGGGAAAATACAGAAGGTCTCTGAAAATTTTCACACGCCCGTGTGTTAATTCCACACGGCCGTGTGCCGTAGACAGTCGCACTCACAGGGGCACTCACACGACCCTGTGGACTCTCTCGAAAAGAGTTTAAGTTCTGCGAATTTTCACACGGTCGTGTGCCCCTTCTGAGGTTGTTCACAAGGGCATAGACACGCCCCTGTGCCCTCACTGGGTGAGCTCTTAGTTGGTAACACACGCCCGTGTGGAAATTCCACACGACCGTGTGTTTTCTCTGGTTTACTTAGAAAAATTCACAGACTCTTACAAAAAATTCAAAAAATCTTTTAAACCACTTAGAGCCTATATAAATCATAAAATACACGACCAGATACCATTGAAAACACACTCAACAGACTTAAACTTCGTCAATTAACAGTAAGGCACACGAAAGTCAACAATCCACACTAAAAATCGCAACACATGCATTAAAACTTCAGGACACCAAAACTAAGACTTTTATTCAACCTAAAACTAAACTAGATCTTAGAAAAACATGTAAACCTTGGGTTGCCTCCTAAGAAGCGCTTGTTTAACGTCACTTAGCTTGACGTACCTTGCTTACCTTACGGAGGTTCATGAATGAAGGTTGACCTTTTTCCTACAACCTGAAAACATGCATTACATAACCTTTATAGAATAGAGGGGGAGTTAGTAATTCTGTTACCACACAAGGGTGAACCACCCTTATTCCGTTCTTGCTCATCCCCGTTGTTCTTGGGTTTTTTCGTGTGGCTCCTACTTGCTCTCTTCATTCTTCTCCTCATCTTTTTCATTGCTCCCGGGTCCGGCTTGACTTCCTTCTCAGTTAGACCAAGTGAAAGCACTTCTTCCTTGTTCTCCACGTCTTGGTCCGGCCAATCTTCATATGGATCCGGGTTCAATATTTCCTGCACATAATCATCAATTAGTTCATCAGTAGTGTCAAGAAATATAAAGTATCATCAAAGTCAAGAGAGTGTCTCATGGCTTCGGTGAAGCGGTATGTAAGCTTGTCTTCTCCCACTCGAAATGTGAGCTCCCCGCCATCCATGTCAATCAAAGCCTTAGAAGTGCACAAGAACGGCCTTCCAAGGATCAAAGGAACCTCGACATCCTCATCGACATCCAACACCACGAAGTCAACAGGAAATATGTATTTGTCAACTTTTACTAGGACGTCCTCCATAATTCCCCTCAGATGCCTCACCGATCGGTCCGTGAGTTGAAGTGTCATCCGCGTGGGTCTAGGCTTACCTAAGCCTAGCTTTTGGAAGAATGTGTAGGGCATGACATTGATACTTGCCCCCGAGTCAGCTAGTGCCATCTCTTCACCAAAGTCGCCAATGTTACATGGTATTATGAAACTCCCGGGATCTTTTCTTTTGCTCAGCATGTTCTTTTGCAATACCGCCGAGCAATTGGCATCAAGAATCACGGACGCACTCTCCTCCAATTTCCTCTTGTTGGTCAAAAGGTCCTTCAAGAACTTCCCGTACTTAGGCATTTGGGCCAATGCTTCCGCGAATGGGATGTTGATGTGCAACTGTTTGAAAATCCCCAGAAATTTCTTGTACTGTTCGTTCTCTTGGTCATTCTTTAATCGTGAAGGATAGGGTATCCTTGGCTTGTAGGGTGGGGATGCCACCTCCTTTTCCTTTGTCGCTCCTTCCTCTACCTCCACTACCTCGGGTGTCTCTTGTGTCTTTTCTAGAGGGAGATTTCTCTCGATCTCTTTTCCACTCCTCAAGGTAATTGCCTTCAATTGCTCCCTCGGATTGGTCTCTGTGTTACTAGGCAAACTATATTGAGGTCTTTCGGCCAATGTCTTCGCAATTTGCCCCACTTGATTTTCCAAGTTGTGTAGGGAGGCGGTGTGATTGCGAAGTGTAGCTTCCACCGATTGAAACCTAGCATCCGACGAAGAAATAAACCTTGTAAGGGCTTTCTCAAGATCGGTCATCTTTCCCTCTAGCCCGGTCACTCGGCTTTCTAAATTCGGTGCTTGTTGACCTTGAAATCCTAGTGGTGTGTTGTTCTTTTGTTGTGACTGTCCTTGGTTGCTCCATGAGAAATTTGGATGGTTTCTCCATCCTGAATTGTAAGTACCACTATACAGGTTGCCTTGGCCTTGTCCTCTATAGTTATTTCCCACAAAATCAGCTTGCTCCACCATACTAGCACCTCCAATAGCAATCGGACAATCACTTGAAGTGTGACCTCCCCCACAACCGTTACAAGTAGTGATGGCCGCAACTCTTGGTGAAGTTAGAACATCCAACTTCTTACTCAATGATTCTACTTGTGCCGCAAAAGATGTAACTGCATCAACCTCATGAATTCCGGCTACCCTCTTTCGGTCCCTTGTGTTCCATTGATAGCTATTTATTGCCATCTCTTCAATAAGGTGCCGGGCTTCATCGGGAGTCTTACTTCCTAGAGTCCCTCCTGCCGCCGCATCTAAAAGTTGCTTGGTGCTTGGATTCAACCCGTTGTAGAAGGTATGGATGATCATCCACTCGGGGAATGCATGTTGCGGGCACTTTCGGAGGAGCTCCTTGAACCTATCCCATGTCTCGAATAGAGACTCCAATTCCACTTGCATAAAGGATGAAATTTCATTCCGGAGCCTCATTGATTTTCCCGGGGGAAAGTATCTAGCCAAGAATGCCTCGGCCATCTCCTCCCATGTAGTAATAGATGCTCTCGGTAATGAATGTAACCAATGTCTCGCTTTTTCCTTCAACGAAAATAGGAAGGCTTGATAAGTGCTTGAGTATACATGTTTTACCTACTTGTTTTACATACATTGAGCATCATTTTACCATTGATTATGTCTCATTAAGTGTATTTTGGTGTTCTTTTATGCAATTAGGTTGTGGAAGTGTTAAAGGAAGAAAAGGAAGCAAAGATGGGTTATAAAGACGTATTGTTGGGAGCTTTTATACAACACAAATGTCAAGGCACAAGAGGGGATCATGCACATGATGGTGTGTGCCAACTTCCTGAAGAATTCAAGATGATTTGTGCGATGGAAGGGCACAAAGGCAGTCACACCTTCATGTCCCAACTTGTGTGAAGATAGTTAAAGCTCTCAAATGATGATTCGAAGAAGAAGAAGTCTTATAACTCACTACATGGACGTGTGCCTGACCATGTAGCGTCAAGATGAGAGAGTTTGGATCGCGTTTATGAAGAGTACTGTTCACGCGACCGCATCAAAATCCCACGCGACCGCGTGGGAATTCTGCAGCCCACGCGACCGCGTGGGATCTCACGTGGTCACGTGGAGGCACGTGACTTTCGCGTTTCAGGCTTATAAATAGCCCTTTTTGCCGATTCTTTTGGGATTTTTTGTGTGGCTTTTGAGAGGTGAAGCGGCTAGGGTTTGAGGAGGAGGTCTTTGCCGAATTGGAGGGCCGTTCTTCACCAACTTTGATAGTTCTTTCCTCCGTCATAGCATCGAGGGAGTCATTGCGACCTAGCTTTGGAGAAGGATCCTTCAAGACGTTGAGCGACCCATCAAGGCCATCATCACGAATTCAAGGGGGTTTACTTCCATGGTTTACATTGCTTTTCATTGTATTATGTTTTGCTTTGTAATAAGCCCCATGGAGGGCTAAACCCTAGTAGATACTTGGGCATGTGAACCCTAGGTTTCGATTCATGTATTGACTTTCTTTATGCTTTCTTTTAAGTCCGAGTTTATTTGAGTTTTAATCTTGTTTAATCATTGCTTGCATGCCTTATTGATTCGTATGGTTGTTTGGTATGTTTGATTTGTTTCCTTGGTGAGAGAGAGGTCTCCATTAGGGATTAGAACATACAAGGTTAAAGAGGGTTGAGAGGGTGAGTCTTGAGATAGAGGAGTGTCCCCTTTCCCTTCCGATTGAGTGTTTCCTATCTCCCTATTCCCTAAGTTTTATGCAACCATATGGGGTGTGAGGCGTGAGATTGATAGATTTCTCCGCCGGGACCTTTGTAGGGGGTTAGGGATCTTCCGCCTAGAAGTAGGGTTAGATCTAATTTTAGGAATCGGTTTCACTCTTAGGTATCCCTAGAACTCATTGCGGTCATATGGGGTGTGAGGTGTTGAGATTGAGCGATTTCTCTGCCGGGACCTTGTAGGGGACTAGTATCGGTGGCCTGGAGGCAGGGACCGATTATTCTTGGATTACCTCGACTCATAGAACTCGGTTAGAAGCATTTAGTTAGTCTTGCACTTCATGATAGAGCCTAGGGGGAGCATTGCCCGGGTATCTCATCTTCATTGATTGAGATCTTCCTTTATTTACCCTTTGCCTATTCATCTCTGGTATTAATTTCTATGCACACTAGATCACCACAAAATCACATTAGTCATTAGGCTAGATTGCAGAGAAGAAGTTAGTACTAGTAGCCCTGTTCCCTGTGGATTCGACTACCCTACTCACCAGGGTAATTATTACTTCGACAACCCGTGCACTTGCGGTACACACACGCAAGGGTTGTGTCAAGTTTTTGGCTCCGTTGCCGGGGAATAGGATACTAGGAACACTAAGTCTTTGTTGCTCTAGCCATTTATCGTTTACGTTATCTTGTCTATTTCACACTTTCTTTTTCTTCCACCGTTCTCATTTGTTTTCTTTGACTTGTGTTACTTTTTCTTGCAAGGTACTTGAATGATGATTGATCCAATTACAAAGTTATATTTTCAGATTGAAGATTTCAGTGGAAAACTTGATAGACTTATTTCTGCACAACAACAAAGCAACCAATATCGCAGCACACATCATCCAAATCAATGGAGCTACCCGAACCACTTATGGAATATTGATGGACAGCAATGGGAAGCACCTATAGAAGAATTTCAGATGGATGAGAAACATGAGGAGGATGTACTTCGGTTGGAAAGCGTATTACTCAAATTCATTGAAGCAACCGATGCCCGCTTCGAAGATGTTGAAGCCACCTTAAGATGTCACGAAATCTCTATCAAAAATATTGAGCATCATATAGGAGAGATTTTAGACACACTTGCCAAGGAAAAAGAAGAATTTGAACAAGCAAGGCAAGTTTCTTCCACGCATGACAAGGCCATGAACCACATTGATGAAGTAGGGAAAATTGAGTACATTGCTGCAGAAATTGAAAGGACAGAAGAAGAACATCATTTTCAGAATTTGGATTGCTTGAATGAAGATTATGCTTGTGTGCAACGAAATTTTCAAGGGGATTTGCTAACATCATGTTCATTTCAAGCTGAAAATACACAAGAAGAAGCAAGCCCTAAGGTAATGGAGCAAGCACCTTTCTTTCGGATTAATCAACTCATTGAATGCAAGAAAGAGATTTTGGGTTTGGAAGAAGATGTGGGTAGGATATTTGACACGACCCCTTGCGTGTATCCCGCAAGTGCACGGGTTTGTCGAAGTAATAAATTTACCTTGGTGAGAAGGTAGTCGAATCCACAGGGAATAGGGAGATAGAATATAAGGTTTCACTAATTAAGCTATACAGAATACGGAGAACGATAATAAGATTGATGAGTGAAAATAATGCAAAGCAATAAACTAAATAGAGAGATGGAAGAAAGAAGTGCAAGTAGGAAAATCGAGAAGGACTAACAATGAGTAAAGGGGGGTATCCGGACAAGCTACCTCTAGGGTCTATGTTTCAAGTGCAAGACTATAATATTATGCTCTCCTATTAATGTCAATTGAGTCGAGGATATCCTAAGACTCACGGTCCCAAACCTAAGGACAACCGTGACTAACTCCAACACTATGCCCCGGTATTAGGATTCACAACACCCTTCACTCTGTCACCTAGATGACTAAGCCCCATGGGAGTCCATCTGCCTAAACCTCACACTATGTGGAGTTGCATTATGCTCTAGGGATTCCTAGTGATTAAACCTGTTCCTATGCGTAATTCTAACCCTTTGGTCCAGGTGGAAGAATCCTAGTCTAGATTGAGCCCCAGCAAATAGGATTCACTACAACCCTCCACTCTATTACTTACGTAACTAAGCCCTAGGGGAGTTTATCTACCTATTGCTTCACTCTATTTCGACCGCTATTAAATCAAGGAATCGGAGGTAGGTGATAAGTGCCAAAATACATCATGTTTTAGCTATGATGTTCTTGTACATTCATGCAACTTATGTGTATTTTCGATGAGTTTTAGCGCACTTGATGTTTTATTTTCATTTCAGGGTTTCGAGGACCAAGTGCGCAAATTTCGACCGTATTCGTGTCATTCCGGGGAAGATTGAAGAAGAAACGAAGAGTTGGAGCACCCTGGAAGCCGACGCGCCGCACACGGACACATTTTCTCGGCCGTGTGCGGCCACTGTGCGGCCCGCACAGTGGCCGCACAAGGGAGACAGAGAGGTGTGCGGCCAGTGTGCGGCCCGCACACTGGCCGCACAGCACAGCCAGAAGGCTGTGCGGGCACTGTGCGGCCCGCACAGTGCCCGCACACCTTCGGGCTATATATGCTTGTTCTGAAGAGTTTTTGAGGGTAATTGGGTTCTCATCCGGCCTCCACTTGTCCTAGACTTCATTTCACCATTTCTTGAGGGATTTTGGAAGGATTTTCGGCTAGATTCGAAGGAGAGAAGAAGGGGAAGACGTTGAGAAGCTTCATAGGGCTCGCCGGCGCGGATCCGACGAGCTACGCCTTCAACCCTAGTTGACATCTTCGAGGGGGTTTTTCTTGTTTTTATTGGATGGAATTGTTGTATGATGAGCCCCTTAGTTTTGTGATGTTGAACTAAACCTCCCAAGGCCGCCGGGCTCCCGGTGAACCTTGGGAGGAGACTTTGTATGAATGACCTATATTTTGCTTTAAATGAATGTGTTAGTTTGATTGTTTGGTTTTAATTCATCATCATGTTGTTCATTCTACAATGGATGGATTCCGTAGAATTGATTTTGAATGATACTTGTTTGGCGGGATGCTAGCTTGTATTAGGTCCTTTGATGAGTTAAAGAGGGTAACATGTATTAATACACCGGAGGTTCCGGGTGTTAATAGCCTCCCGCGCGATTAGGGTTAATTTAGCCGAGAGCGTGCATTAGATTAACCCTAATCAAGACTCCTTGTTCTCATTGACATCGTAGGGGTATTTTCTGGATAGAGAAACCCGTACTGGATTAGGGCTACACTACGGAGGTTCCGGGGTAGTCGACATCCGAGTCTAGCGGAACGAAACCAAGCCAACCCTAGTTTTATAATTATCTTGGTCATTCGTATTTAGTCTTCTCCCGGGGGAATCCTCGCCCGAGGCCTTCCATAATTATTGGATTCTTCATCTCTATTTTATTCCGGATTGAGTTTTATCTTATTTGCATTTCTTTACTTGTTTTTATTATTTTAATATTGCTTCAACCCTGTTTCGATCGACTAGAAAGTGACTCCCAAAAGGAAGTAATAGTAGATCTCGGGCCCTTGGGAATACGACCCTCCTCGTGAGGTTTATTACTTGACGACCCGTGCACTTGCGGCCGGGGAGTCGCGTGCTAGCTCTGTAGCTAGTCGCGCGCTCGCTCATCAGTAGGGAGAAATCACATCGAAGGGGAAAGGGGTACATTGCTACCTCACAACTCTCCCTCTCAACCCTCGTTAATCTTGAGTAGTCTAATCCTATAGGAGTTGTCACACCTCCAAAGGAAAGCCTAGATTGCTCTCAACCCTAATGTCACGTTTAAGGGAAAACAATATGAAAGGATAATCAAGATTAAAAACTCAATTTTATTCATCAATGATGGAAAGCATAATAATCAATGTCAAAGAAACATAAGAAACCCTAAAGTTTACAAGTCCGAATACCCCTCGAGGGGTTTAGCTCCTCATAGAGCTATACATGTTCATCAACGTGAGAAATAAAGCATAAAACATAAACATCAATGAAAAACCCCCTCGAATTAGTATGGCCGTGGTCTTGTGCAAATGTCGAACCTCGAAATCGATGCCGACGACGCGCTAGAACCTCCACGAAACCCTCTCCGAAACCCTAGCCGCACTCCAGAAAGTGGGGAAAAGATAGGTCCAAAAGATCCCTCCAAAGGTTGCAAAAATCCCCTTTTATATTGTTGAATCGCGGCTTTAAAATTATACTTATCGGGGGCTTCACACGGCCGTGTGGAATTTCCACACGCCCGTGTGAAGCTTCTGTCTCGGCTGAAAAATTAATTTCACACGGCCGTGTGGAATTTCCACACGCCCGTGTGTCTTCACTGGATGGCTGAAATTGCAAAACACACGGCCGTGTGGAATTTCCACACGCCCGTGTGACTTCTCTGTCTGGCTGGAAAATGGCTCACACGGCCGTGTGGAATTTCCACACGCCCGTGTGACTTCTCTGGAACACTAATCTTCAGCTGAACAGGCTTGGTAACTTGCCGAAACGCCTCCCGGGTCCATTGTTCTTCATCGAGGCCATTACTTGGGCACACAAGCAACGGTAGGTCGCGCCGATTGCTTCAAGTCTTCTTCTTTCGCGAGATTCTCCTAAGTAACACGGATTGGACTTGTTGTGAATGTGACTGCCTTTGTGCCCCTCCAAAAGAGGTTGGCACACATCCACAAGTCCAAATACGTGCTTCGTTCCTTGCTTGGTCCGAGAACATCCCAACATTGGCGAACGCGACCTAATTTCATTCTTCTTCTCCAATTAGGCTCCACAATACCTTCAATGCACAAGAGAACACAAATGCACACATTTAGTGATAAAACCTGATAAAAGGTATGCTTAATGTAAGATAATAGCGCTTCGCGATACTATAACACAAGCACTTATCAAACCCCCCCACACTTAAGCTTTTGCTTGTCCTCAAGCAAAATAGAACGTGAAAGTACTTGGGAAGAACAATTGAAAGTGCTTGGCCTTAGGTTCACCAAAAGTATGCAAAAGAAGCATTCTACAAGTAAGGGAAAATTAAAACATAGCATAAGGTTATCAATGCTCTAGCTAAAAACTTGAATCAAAAAGGATAAAAACTCGAAAGCGTGTTGGTGTGTGCGATCTTACTCAAGAGAACCAACGAGTACTCCTCAAACTTTGATTAAAAAGGACTTATTTATATACAAAGATAAAAAAAAAATAAAGGTGGAAGTAGTAGCTTCACACATCCTTGAAGGTAGCCCTTTCCTAGGCGGCCGCCAAAGGTGGCTTTCACTCTTTCGAGGAGGTAGCTCTTTCTACCGGGGTAGTAGCTTTCACGCATCCCATGAGATAGCTCTTTCTCTCATTAGGGCATAACTTGTATCCGACTTATGAGAGTAGCTTCATACATCATAGGAGGTAGCTCTTTCCACCCCAAATGCATAATCAAAACAAAGCTAATATTTACAAACTCATATTATTTTTTTTTTTTGCATTTTCCAAAGTAAAACTAAGAACGATGATAAACTTGTCCTTAAAAAAAACTTCAAGATTGAGTTTCCAAAAGATTCCAAGAGTAAGTTGTGTACTAAGATGATTCGAGCAAAAATTCCCTAAAATTCAAGTGAAAACTAGAGTATGATAGGATACAATGTTGAAAATTCTCCTAAACTATAAGAATACAACCGTTGCAACTGAGGTGAACCGCCATAGGCTACATTAGCATAAGCAATTGAACGCACAAGTAAAGGTGTGTGCAATGTGAACTCCCCCCCACACTTAAGATGTACATTGTCCTCAATGTACGCATATAAGCACAATAATAAGTGAAAACGATAAAAGCAATTAGTGTGGAAGTGGCAATTGAAACATTACTCCCCTGAACTCCAAGTGTTGCGTTTGATGAAGCTAGGTCATTGAGAGTTGACTCTTAATGGTTCGTGGAGCACACACGATTCCATGACCGTGTCAATGACTATTCCTCAAAATCCTTACATCCAAGACCATCTGCGCACACATAAACGAGGGTTCAGTAAAGCTCAATAAAACTCGAGTATATAAAATGTAAAGCAATGAATACAACTCGAGATAAAAAGAAAAAGCAAAATAAAAGCTATACTCAGAAGGAGAATCCTTTCTGAGTACTACAAGTCCAAAATAAAGTAAAGATATACAAAAATGACAAATAAAAGAAAAGAATCTAAAATCTAAGACGCCTCAGCGTCGGTGTCCTGAGTGGTGGCCTCTGGTGCTGCAGGAGGCTCTGGGTCTGCTGGTGGATCGGCTGATGTCGGGGGAGAAGGTGGTGGAGGAGAAACCCGAGGTCGGACCACGAAGGAGGAGGAGGAGGCGACAATCTGCTCGAAGATCTGTCGCAAGCTCTGGAACTGCGCCATCAACTCCTGGTGCTGTGTAATCTGTGTGGCCCTAACCTCGGCCACCTCGGTCTGTAGGATCCCCACTGCGCTCTCGAGGCGCTCCAGTCTGTCCTGGCCTCGAGACGGTGAAAACATCCGCACCGGAGGTGGCTCCGGCGCGGTGGGGGGTACCTCGGCCTCTGCCCCTGCCTCTGTGTCCACTGGTGGTGGCTCTAATGCTGCCTGGAACCCCTCGCCCGGGAATGCCTCGGGCCAGTATAGCGTGTAACGCTGGTAATGTCTCCAGGCCATGCCCATCTGTCTCAGCATCTCCAAGTCGATTGGGGAAGGTGTGACTGTCTTTTCTATCCCTCTGATTGCAGCCCGAAGACCCATTCCCTTCATAAGTCTTGTGATGTATGGTCCTGCAAAAATCGTCCCAAGCCTGGGATATTGACTTTGATGACGCATGGACTCGGCAAGTATATACCCAATATGGAGTGGCTCCTTCAGTAGCATTGAATATAAATAAAGGAGTTCCTGCCGACTAAGAACTCCTGTACTATCGCCCCGGCCGTTTATTGACCTACTCATAATGGCATGAATGTATCTATAAGCCGGTCGTAATAGACAAGTAGCTTTTGATACACCTGGCTCATAGTTCCCTCGTCCACATAACACTTTGTAAGCTCTTTGAGGGGTCAAATTTCCGGGGTAGTAAGTTGGGAGGTTCTCGTACTCCTCCGTTTCAGTGAATGCCTCGTCGTACAACCCCATGTAAATGGAAAACTGTGTCACCGACAAATTGTACTCATGCCCGCATGCCCGAAACTGTATAGAGTTGGCGCTCATCGACTCTCTACTTGCTTTGTCGAATTTGAATGATGAGAGCACCTCTAAGGTAAGCAAACGGTTCGCTGGATCTCGAATTGATAGCAAGCTCTTCCAACTTCCTACCGTAACAAGCTCTTCAATCTCATACGCCATTTCAATACCCCAATAAGCTGGTTTTACATATTCTATGTCCAAGTATCGAGATTGTCCAATTTTGAGTTTTGCCAATCGTCTATATGTTTCTTGGTGTTCAGATGGAATGTCGTTGATCGGCTCTGGAGAGTGTTCTCGTGCTCGTTTGTTGGTGTCTTTCCTGGGTGCCATTCCTGCAAAGTGGTTTTGAAAGAAAATTAGTCATTTTGGTATAATGAAGATCCACACGGCCGTGTGGAAATTCCATACGCCCGTGTGGAGTATCAGGCGGACACTGATGCAAGGTTGAGAAGCAGAACTCCAAAGTCACACAAAATTTTTCATAGGAACCCTTGTAAACTCATTAGTAGCCAGGTAAACCGTGCAAAACAGACGAAATTCTTATTACAAACGATCAAAATCCGGAATTTAGTAAAGAGGAAGGGCTTGTTGTTCTCACCGACGGTGGGGATGAAGAAAAATTCGGAGTTTGGTCGGAGGGCTCGAGAGGAAATCTTAATGACCGAAGATATTGGTCGGGAAAGCAGCAAAAGAGGTGGGAGAGTGTTTTGGAGTGAAAGTAAAAGAGACACGAGTGAATTCCAAAAGAAAAACCTTCGGCCTCTTTTGAAGTTCTGGGAATTCACACGGCCGTGTGAAGTAACCACACGGCCGTGTGCCTCAGAAATTAGGGTTCACAGGGGCCAACACACGCCCTTGTGCGCACTCTGGTCACTCTCTGAACTACCTCGCACGGCCGTGTGTTAATTCCACACGGCCGTGTGCCTCCGCAGGGATCGACACAGGGCCACCCACACGGGCCTGTGGACTCTCGGGAAAACACAGATGCTCTCTGAAAAAATTTTCACACGGCCATGTGAAACATCCACACGGCCGTGTGCCCAACTTGGCCAAGAACACAAGGCCGTCCACAGGGGCACCTCACACGCCCCTGTGGCTTCTCTGACTCGCCCGAGAAGCAATAAATGTTTCACACGGCCGTGTGAATAATCCACACGGCCGTGTGCCTTGACAAGCTCTCCCACAAGGGCTCACACACGCCCCTGTGGTTTCTCGGGATGAAAGGGAATTCCTGCAGAATTTTCACACGGCCGTGTGGAAATCTCACACGGCCGTGTGCCTTAGCACAGTGGCACTCACAGGGGCATCCACACGCCCCTGTGGACTCTCTGGAAAAGAGTTGAAGTTCTGCTAAATTTCACACGGCCGTGTGTTAATTCCACACGGCCGTGTGCCCCTTCTGAAGTTTTTCACAGGGGCAAAGTCACGCCCCTGTGTCTTCTCTGGTTGAGCTCCAATTGGTAACACACGGCCGTGTGTTAATTCCACACGGCCGTGTGTTTTCTCTGGTTTACTTAGAAAATTGTACAGACTCTCAGAAAAATTCAGAAACTCTTTTAAAACACTTAGAGCCTGTATAAACCATAAAAACACGACCAGAGACTATCGAAAACACACTCAACCGACTCAAACTTCGTCAATTAACGTTAAGGCACACGTAAATAATCAAAAATCCATATGAAAACTCAGCATATGCACATGAAAATTTGGACACCATTGCTAAGACTTTTATTCAACCCTAAAACTAAACTAGGTCCTAGAAAAACTGCAAAACGCTTGGGTTGCCTCCCAAGAAGCGCTTGTTTAACGTCACTTAGCTTGACGTACCTGTCTTACCTTACGGAGGTTTGAGAAAGAATACCTCCTTGTCATCATTGCACACTTCTCCACTGAAATAGGGCTTCAACCGATGCCCATTCACTTTAAATGTACCCTTCTCCGGGTGAGTGATCTCCACTGCCCCCTGGGTGAATACTTGCGTAACAGTATACGGGCCAAACCATCTTGATTTGAGTTTTCCGGGGAAGAGCCGCAATCGCGAGTTGAATAACAACACTTTATCGCCCACTTTGAATTCCTTTGGTGATTTAATGTGTTTATCATGCCACTTTTTGATCTTCTCCTTATAGATTCTAGCATTCTCATATGCTTTCAATCTCCACTCGTCAAGTTCATTAAGATGAAGCAACCTCTGCTCACCGGCTTTTTTCAAATCAAAGTTCATTGTCTTGATTGCCCAATATGCCTTGTGTTCAAGCTCCACCGGTAAATGACATGACTTCCCATAAACCAAATTGTATGGAGTAGTCCCTACAGGAGTCTTGTATGCTGTCCGATGGGCCCATAGTGTGTCATCTAACCTTTCAGACCAGTCTCGCTTCCCTTGCTCTACAGATTTTGTTAGGATCCTCTTAAGCTCTCTGTTGGTCACCTCAACTTGTCCACTTGTTTGTGGATGATACGGGGTTGCAAGGCGATGGTGTACTCCGTATCTTTTCAATACCTTATCCAATTGGAGATTACAGAAATGTGTTCCACGATCACTGATAATCACTCGTGGAGTGCCGAACCTAGTGAACAACCGCTTTAAGAATTTTACCACTGTCCTTGCATCATTTGTTGGCAAAGCTTGAGCTTCGACCCATTTAGAGACGTAGTCTACTGCCACTAGTATATATTGATTCCCGTTAGATTTCGGAAACGGTCCCATGAAGTCAATGCCCCATACATCAAAAACTTCGCAGAATTGCATAGGATTCTGAGGCATCTCGTCTCTTCGCGATAGATTCCCTGCCCTTTGGCAGCTATCACATCGAAGAACAAACTGGTGTGCATCTTGGAATAGAGTCGGCCAATAGAATCCTGCGGATAAGACCTTTTCGGCAGTTCTACTCGAGGCATAATGGCCTCCCATCGGACCGGAATGGCAATGAACAAGAATATCCCATCCTTCTTCTCTTGAGACACATCTCCGAACAACCTGATCCGCACAAATACGGAAAAGGAATGGATCATCCCAGAAGTAATGCTTCAGGTCGCTAAAGAATTTCTTCTTTTGTTGGAATGTAAGCCCTTGCTTGAGTACCTTTCCGGATAGGTAATTGGCAAAGTCTGCGAACCATGGCGCATCATCTGATGGTGAGTCTAGGTCTTTGATTGAGTATAGATGTTCTTCCGGGAAGGAATCATTAATTTCCTTACTCAATGGCTCTTGAACAAAACTCCCTTCTAGCCTAGACAAATGATCTGCTACCACATTTTCAGTCCCCTTCTTGTCCTTTATTTCCATATCAAATTCCTGCAGCAGTAATATCCACCTAATTAACCTTGGCTTTGCATCGGCTTTGTTCATGAGGTAACGGAGAGCTGAATGATCTGTAAAAACAATCACCCTTGACAAGATAAGATACGATCTGAATTTGTCTAGGGCGAACACTACTGCTAACAGTTCTTTTTCTGTGGTGGTGTAATTCTCTTGTGCACCTGTGAGAGTCTTGCTAGCATAATAAATGGGCTGAAACTGTTTTTCTTTCCTTTGCCCCAAAACTGCTCCAACAGCATAATCACTTGCGTCACACATGATCTCAAAAGGCTCATTCCAATCAGGTGTGATCAAAATTGGAGCTTGCACCAATTTGTCCCTTAACACATTGAATGCCGTCTTACATTCTTCCCCAAAATCAAATGGAGCATCTTTTTCAAGAAGTTTAGTTAGTGGTTGTGTGATTTTTGAGAAATCCTTAATAAATCGTCTATAAAACCCTGCATGACCCAAGAAGCTTCGAATGCCCTTTACATTTGCTGGTGGAGGAAGCTTGTCTATAACTTCAATCTTGGCTTTGTCTACCTCTATACCCTTCCGAGAGATCTTATGTCCTAAAACAATACCTTCTCGTACCATGAAATGACACTTCTCCCAATTGAGAACAAGGTTTGTTTCTTCACACCTTGTTAGCACTCTCTCCAAATTTTTTAAACACAGATCAAAGGAGTCACCAAACACCGAGAAGTCATCCATGAACACCTCCATTATATCTTCCAAAAGGTCATCAAAGATAGCAGTCATACATCGTTGAAACGTTGCGGGTGCGTTGCAAAGTCCGAACGGCATTCGTCTATATGCAAACGTACCATAGGGGCAAGTGAAGGTAGTCTTCTCTTGATCTTCCGGGGCTATAGGGATCTGAAAATACCCTGACATCCCGTCGAGGAAACAGTAAAACTCATGCCCGGCCAACCGCTCTAACATTTGATCTATGAAAGGCAATGGAAAATGATCCTTTCGGGTTGCATCGTTCAACCTTCTGTAGTCAATACACACCCTCCATCCTGTGACCGTTCTGGTTGGAATAAGTTCATTCTTTTCATTCTTGATCACTGTCATTCCACCTTTCTTTGGAACCACTTGCGTTGGACTGACCCAAGCACTGTCAGAGATGGGATAAATAATTCCTGCATCCAACAACTTCACCACCTCTGCCTTGACAACCTCTTTCATGTTTGGGTTCAGTCTTCTCTGGGGCTGAATTACTGACTTGAAATTATCCTCCATTAGAATTTTATGTGTGCAAAACGAAGGATTTATTCCCTTCAAATCTGAAATCTTCCAAGCAATAGCAGACCTGTGCTTCTTTAACATGTTCACCAACTTCTCTTTCTGTTCTAATGAAAGATCAGAGGATATGATAACAGGGAGTTTCATTCCGTCTGCTAGATATGCATACTTGATAAGTGTCTAAATGTATGTGTTTTAACATACATATTTTGTTCACTTAGCATGTGTTTTTATATGAATGGATGCCCGTTTTATGCTTAATTGAGCATTATTTATGTTGTAGGGCATGGAGGAGCCATGAGGAACATGATAATACGATTTGGGCGAAAAAAGGATGAAGAATCAGGGTGCTGGAGTACTGCAGCATACGGGGCCGTATAAGGGGCCGTGAGAATCAAAAGACAGTAGTTTTCAACTAGCCCTCACGGCCCCCTATCCACCCCGGGATCCATTCATCCACCCCGGGATGCACCCCCACATGAGACAGGTTTTGCCCTATTTTTGCCTATCTATCCACCCCGGGATCCTGCGGGAGTATATATAGAGGTTTTTAGGGCACACAAAGGGGACTTCTTGGCCGGCATCTAAAGGAAAGAAACGAAGAAATCTTTGAAGAGACGACGATTTGGAGCCAAGGAAGGAGGCAAGAACATCATTTTGAAGGGGAGAAGCTTCACCATCAAGGAGGCAAGGATCCAAGACAAGGGGAAGCGTCATTCGGCATCTCTTGGACGGAGGAAAGCGTCATTTGGCCGGACCTCCACCTCCTCCTTCATCATTTCATCTAGGGAGTGTCATTTATGAGCTTTTTAAGTGATTTACTTTGTATTTTTGTTGTTACTTGCTTGATGGCACACTAGACCCCCAAGGCCACCGGATGTTGGTGAACCTTGGGGGGTTTATCATGTATTTTGGATGATCTTTACTTAATTGCAAGCTTGGTTTGGTTTAAGATTTAGTTCATTGTGCCTCATGTCTAGAACTACCACATGGAGAGATCCGTAGTTCTTTCTTGAATTATACACGTAGACGTGACCTACTCACGTGTATTAGGTCATTAATGAATTAAAAGGGGTTACTTGTATTGGCACACCGAGAAATTGGGTGTCGATAGCCCTCCGAGCTTTAAGGATAGACTAGGGTTTAGTGTATCCTTATTTTGGGATCTCCTTATACTTAATGCAATCGTAGGGATGTTGGTTAGGAAGAGATTCCAACCAATATCCGTATGGGATTAGGGTTCAATCGCCGAGAAATTGGGGTTGATCTAATCTTGAGATCCTTCGGTCTAAATCAACCAAGCTACCTTTCATCCTTCATCCATGTATCATGATGACCCCTCAAGGGGATCCACATCCATAGGCCTTTACTCTTCATTGTAGCACTTGCAACCACATTGTATGCTTTTAAATTTGTTTAATCATATCGTATTTATCTCTTTGCTTTAGTAGAACAAACATCCATGCTTGTGTTGTTAGGTTAGATAATAGGCGATGGAGGAGTAAGAGTAGCTCCTTAACCCCGTGGAATACGACCCTCGTGCTTTTGTGCGAGGTATTACTTGGCGACCCGTGCGCCGTTGCCGGGGATCTATCTAAGGAATTCTGAGAAACTTCTAGCCTATTGCTCTAGCCATTCATTTATTTATTTATTGTTTCTTTTATTTCCTTTTGTTTTTTGTTTCTTTTGAGCTTAACTTATTTTATCTTTCTTGATCTTGCAAGGCACCGTGCATGGCAAACTTAAACTATACACAAGGAAATGAATCAATTTTGAATGAGATTTGGCGGGAGTGGTTACCACCTAAACATCACTTGTCACACATTCAGGATAATTCTTTCTGCAGATTTAGGCCATGGGAAGGCTCAACCCTAGAAAACAAGGGTGACACATTGAAGACACTATTCACAGAATACATGAACAACGGGGTGGTTTCACAAAATGAGGATGGTAACTTCTCTACTGAGTTGCTGCTTCGAAAATTGAAAGGAATAGATGAACCCCGGCCAAGTCGGATGGTCAAATTTGTAGAGGATCAGAGAGATACACAAGAAAGCATTATGCAACATGTGTTTGGCATAAATGATAGCTCGGATGAGGGTTCGGAGTCAGAAGAACAGGAGAATGCAGTTCAGCATGTTGGACTGGGAAATAAAAGCTTAAGACCGTCAACAGAAGAAGCACCTGAACTAGAGCTGAAAGAGTTGCCTGAACACCTCGAGTATGCTTTTCTTGGAGAAGGAACACAACTTCCAGTTATCATTGCTGCGAATCTAACAGTTGAACAGAAAAGGAGTTTAGTGAATGTGTTAAAGAAACATAAGAAAGCAATTGCGTGGAAGATAGCCGACATAAAGGGAATAAATCCATCTTTTTGCACTCACAAAATTCTGATGGAAGAAAATCACAGACCCTCAGTACTGCCTCAAAGAAGACTCAATCCAAATATGAAAGAAGTGGTCAGGGCCGAGGTCATAAAGCTCCTTGATGCAGGCATCATCTACCCAATATCTGATAGTGAGTGGGTTAGTCCAGTGCAAGTGGTCCCTAAGAAAGGAGGGATGACCGTGATCACCAATGAGAAAAATGAGTTGATTCCAACCCGAACTACCACTGGGTGGCGTGTCTGCATTGACTACAGAAAATTGAATGATGCCACTCGGAAAGACCATTTCCCGCTGCCATTCATTGACCAGATGCTGGAGCGGCTAGCAGGGCACTCCTACTACTGCTTCTTGGATGGGTTTTCTGGGTACTTTCAAATCCCCATTGCACCGGAAGATCAGGAAAAGACCACATTCACATGTCCTTATGGGACGTTTGCCTATCGCCGAATGCCTTTTGGACTTTGCAATGCCCCTGCTACTTTTCAGAGGTGCATGATGGCAATTTTTGAAGACATGGTGGAAGACTTCATGGAGGTGTTTATGGATGACTTTTCCGTCTTCGGAGACACATTTGATTGTTGCCTCAAAAATCTTGAGCGGGTTCTCGTTAGGTGTGAGGAAACTAATCTTGTGCTAAGTTGGGAGAAATGCCACTTCATGGTACAAGAAGGGATAGTCTTGGGTCACAAAA
This sequence comes from Dioscorea alata, assembly GCA_020875875.1. Classification (NCBI taxonomy): domain Eukaryota; kingdom Viridiplantae; phylum Streptophyta; class Magnoliopsida; order Dioscoreales; family Dioscoreaceae; genus Dioscorea; species Dioscorea alata. The sequence goes on along the minus strand of CM037013.1, from coordinate 8,131,198 downwards.
TCTCAAAGGATGGGATTGAGGTAGATAAGGCGAAGATCTCTGTCATAGAAAAGCTACCTCCCCCAAATTCAGTGAAAGCCATTAGAAGTTTTCTGGGACATGCAGGTTTCTATAGAAGATTCATAAAGGATTTCTCCAAAATTGCTAGACCCTTAACAAAGTTATTGGAAAAAGATGTTCCATTTGAGTTTGACAATGATTGCATGAGATCTTTTCTTACACTCAAGGAAAAGCTAGTTCAAGCACCTATTATGGTAGCCCCAGATTGGGACTCCCCATTTGAACTAATGTGTGATGCAAGTGATTTTGCAGTGGGGGCAGTCCTTGGACAGCGACGAGACAAACATTTCCATCCCATCTATTATGCGAGCAAAACATTGACTGGAGCTCAGGAGAATTACACTACAACTGAAAAAGAATTACTTGCCGTGGTGTTCGCATTTGATAAATTCCGTTCCTACTTAGTTTTGTCTAAAGTTGTGGTGTACACTGATCATTCAGCCTTGAGATACCTGCTGAGCAAGTCAGATGCCAAACCAAGGTTGATTAGATGGGTGTTGCTCCTTCAGGAGTTTGATCTTGAAATCAAGGATAAGCGTGGGGCAGAGAACCTTGCAGCAGATCATTTATCTCGATTGGAGAACCCTAGCAGGGAAACCCTAACAGAGAAGGACATCAATGATTCATTTCCTGAAGAGCACTTATACAACATTCAAGTCACGGAGGAAAAAGAGCCACCATGGTTTGCCGACATTGCCAACTATTTGGTTGGAGGGATCACCCCGAAATGGTTCACATATCAACAACGAAAGAAATTTTTTTCAGATGTCAAGCACTACATATGGGAAGAGCCCTACTTGTTCAGAGTGTGTGCCGATCAAGTTGTTCGAAGATGTGTTTCCCGACCTGAGGGTCTAAGTATCTTGAGACATTGTCATTCAGGACCCACTGGAGGCCACTACAATGCAAACCGAACAGCCAAGAAGATTCTTGATGCCGGTTTTTATTGGCCATCACTATTTCAAGACACCCAGAAATTTATACAGTCTTGTGATCGTTGTCAACGAGTAGGCAACATTTCTCGCTGGGATGAGATGCCCCAGAATTGGAATCAAGCATGTGAAGTCTTCGATGTGTGGGGGATTGACTTCATGGGACCATTCCCTAGCTCCCATGGGTGCAAGTTCATCCTTGTGGCAGTTGATTATGTATCCAAATGGGTGGAAGCACAGGCCTTGCAGACAAATGATGCTAGGGTGGTGGTGAAATTTTTGAAGAAACTGTTTTCCAGATTCGGCACGCCACGAGCAATCATTAGTGACAGGGGCACTCACTTTTGCAATGCTCAATTCGCAAAAATCTTGAAGCGTTATGGTGTGCACCACAAAATGGCGACACCGTATCACCCACAAACCAGTGGGCAGGTAGAAGTATCCAACAGAGACTTAAAGCGAATCCTGGAGAAAATGGTTGCCCAAAATAGAAGAGACTGGGCAGAACACTTAGATGACGCACTCTGGGCATACAGAACTGCATACAAGACATCTATAGGAACTACTCCTTATAGGCTAGTCTATGGGAAAGCATGCCACTTACCTGTTGAACTTGAGCACAAAGCTTATTGGGCAATTAAATTTCTGAATCTTGATTCTACTCTTGCAGGAATCAAGAGGAAGCTACAACTGAACGAGCTGGATGAATGGCGTTTTAATGCATATGAGAATTCAAAGCTTTACAAAGAAAAAGTGAAGGAGTACCATGACCGACACATCAAGCATCCAAAACAATTTCAAGAAGGAGACCAAGTGTTACTTTTCAATTCAAGGTTGAAACTATTTCCCGGGAAGCTAAAATCACGTTGGTCGGGCCCATACACTGTTACTCAAGTCTTCCCGCATGGAGCAGTGGAGGTCACTCACCCAGAAAAAGGTACTTTCAAGGTGAATGGATAGAGACTGAAATGCTACTTCAACAATAACGATTCAATGGGGACCGGGGGTAACCGAAAGCTTTTTGAACCCCCTTAAGGTAAGAAAGAAGGTACGTCAGGCTCGTGACGTTAAACAAGCGCTTCTTGGGAGGCAACTGACACGACCCCTTGCGTGTATCCCGCAAGTGCACGGGTTTGTCGAAGTAATAAATTTACCTTGGTGAGAAGGTAGTCGAATCCACAGGGAATAGGGAGATAGAGTATAAGAATTCACTAATTAAGCTATGCGAAATATGGAAAACAATGGTGATATTAATGAATGAATGTATTTCAAAACAATAAACTAAATAGAAGGATGAAAGTAAGAAATGCAAATAGGAAAATCGAGAAGGACTTGCAATGAGTAAAAGGGGGGTATCTGGACAAGCTACCTCTAGGGTCTATGTTTCAAGTGCAAAACTATGATATTATACTCTCCTATTGATGTCAATTGAGTCGAGGAAATCCTAAGACTCACGGTCCCAAACCTAAGGACAACCGTGACTAACCCAAATGCTATGCTTTGGTATTAGGATTCACAACACCCTTCACTCTGTCACCTAGATGATTAAGCCCCAGGGGAGTCCATCTACCTAAACCTCACACTATATGGGATTGCATTATGCTCTAGGTATTCCTAGTGATTAAACCTGTTCCTACAACAATAGTTCTAACCCTTTGGTCCAGGTGAAAGAACCCTAGTCTAGATTAAGCCCCAGCATATAGGATTCACTACAACCCCTCACTCTATTACTTGCGCAATTAAGCCCTAGGGGAGTTTATCTACCTATTGCTTCACTCTATTTCGACCGCTATTAAATCAAGGAATCGGAGGTAGGGAGAAATCACATCGGAAGGGAAAGGGGTACATTGCTACCTCACAACTCTCCCTCTCAACCCTCTTTAGTCTTAAGTAGTCTAATCCTATAGGAGTTGTCACACCTCCAAAGGAAAACCTAGATTGCTCTCAACCCTAATGTCACGTTTAAGGGAAAACAATATCAAGAGATAATTAAGATTAAAACTCAATTTTATTCATCAACGATGGAAAGCATAATAATCAATGTCAAAGAAACATAAGAACCCTAAAGTTTACAAGTCCGAATACCCCACGAAGGGTTTAGCTCCTCATAGAGCTATACATGTTCATCAATGTGGAAAATAAAGCATAAAACATAGACATAGATGAAAACCCCCTCGAAGTTAGTGTGGCCGTGGTCTTGTGCAAACGTCGAACCTCGAAATCGACGCTGACGATGTGCTAGAACCTCCACGAAATCCTCTCCGAAACCCTAGCCGCACTCCAGAAAGTTGGGGAAAAGTTAGGTCGAAAGATCCTCCAAAAGGTTGCAAAAATCCCCTTTTATAATGTTGAATCGCGGCTTTAAAATTGGACTTATCGGGGGCTTCACACGGCCGTGTGGAATTTCCACACACCCGTGTGAAGCTTCTGTCTCGGCTGGAAAATTAATTTCACACGGCCGTGTGGAATTTCCACATGCCCGTGTGTCTTCACTGGATGGCTGAAATTGCAAAACACACGGCCGTGTGGAATTTCCACACGCCCGTGTGACTTCTCTGGAACACTAGTCTTCAGCTGAACAGGCTTGGTACTTTGCCGAAACGCCTCCCGGGTCCATTGTTCTTCATCGAGGCCATTACTTGGGCACACAAGCAACGGTAGGTCGCGCCAATTGCTTCAAGTCTTCTTCTTTCGCGAAATTCTCCTAAGTAACACGGATTGGACTTGTTGTGAATGTGACTGCCTTTGTGCCCCTCCAAAGGAGGTTGGCACACATCCACAAGTCCAAATACGTGCTTCGTTCCTTGCTTGGTCCGAGAACATCTCAACATTGGCAAGCGCGACCTAATTTCATTCTTCTTCTCCAATTAGGCTCCACAATACCTTCAATGCACAAGAGAACACAAATGCACACATTTAGTGATAAAATCTAATAAAAGGTATGCTTAATGTAAGATAATAACGCTTCGCGATACTATAACACAAGCACTTATCAAACTCCCCCACACTTAAGCTTTTGCTTGTCCTCAAGCAAAAAATAAAACGTGAAAGTACTTGGGAAGAACAATTGAAAGTGCTTGGCCTTAGGTTCACCAAAAGTGCAAAAGAAGCATTCTACAAGTAAGGGGAAATCAAAACATTGCATAAGGTTATCAATGCTCTAGCTAAAAACATGAATTAAAAAAAAAGATAATAACTCGAAAACGTGTTAGTGTGTGCGACTTCACTCAAGAGAACCAACGAGTACTCCTCAAACTCTTATTTACAAGGACTTATTTACGAACGGAGAAAAATTAGGAGAGGAAGTAGTAGCTTCACACATCCTCGAAGGTAGCCCTTTCCTAGGCGGCCGCCAAAGGTGGCTTTCACTCTTTCGAGGAGGTAGCTCTTTCTACCGGGGTAGTAGCTTTCATGCATCCCATGAGATAGCTCTTTCTCTCATTAGGGCATAACTTGTATCCGACTTATGAGAGTAGCTACATACTTCATGGGTGGTAGCTCTTTCCACCTCAAATGCATACATAAAAGAAAGCAACTATTCACAAACTCACATTTTTCTCTTTTTTTTTTTTTTTTTTTTTTTATATATATATGCATTTTCCAAAGTAAAACTAAGAACGATGATAAACTTGTCCTTTAAAACTTCAAGATCGAGTTTCCAAAAGATTTCAAGAGTGAGTAGTGCAATAAGGTGTAATCGAGCAAAAATCCCCTAAAATTCAAGTGGAACTAGAGCATGATAGGATACAATGTTAAAAATTCTCCTAAACTATAAGAATACAACCGTTACAACTAAGGTGAACCGCCATAGGCTACATGAGCATAAACAATTGAACGCATAAGTAAAAGTGTGTGCAATGTGAACTCCCCCCACACTTAAGATGTACATTGTCCTCAATGTACACATGCAAGCACAATAAAAAGTATAACAATCAAAACATAATGTGTGAAGGTGGGCAATTGAAACAATACTCCCCTGAACTCCCAGTGGTACGTTTGATGGAGCTATGTTCATTGAGGGTTGAGTCTCAACGGGTTGTGGAGGGTACACGGTCCCATGACCGTGCCTATGACTAGTACTCAAATTCCTTGCATCCAAGACCATCTGCACGTACACAAGGGGGATCAGTGAAGCTCAATAAAAGTAAAATAAAACAAAAGAAAACTAAAGCTAAAAACGCCTCAAGCGTCGGTGTCGTCCGTTCTTCGATCTCCGGTGCTGCTGTCAGTACTGATACTGGTGGATCTGGTGTTGAAAAAGAAAAGATTGACGAAGAAAAGGAGAAAATATGCTTACCGACGAAGTGAAAATCAAAAACTTCGAATATGGTCGGAAAACAACTTAAAAACTCCTTGAATGGACAAAGAGAGGGTTGGGAAAATGTGAGGAAACATCCCTTGAGTGTGGAGGCATTTAGAATTGAAAAGGCAAAAGAAGATTTTAAAATTAAAAACAACCTATCATGTTCTGTACATCCACACGGCCGTGTGGAATTTCCACACGGCCGTGTGCCTTCACTGGTAAGGTTCACAGGGGGCAGTCACACCCCCCTGTGTTTCCTCTGTTTGCTTCTCAGAACATCCACACGGCCGTGTGGAAATTCCACACGGCCGTGTGCCCAAACTGGCCAACACAAGGCCGACCACAGGGGCACCCACACGCCCCTGTGGACTCTCTGGATCCCAAGAAAATCATCTAAGTGTTCCACACGGCCGTGTGGAATTTCCACACGGCCGTGTGCCATGCAGACGCTCACCCACATGGGCACTCACACGTCCCCTGTGAGCCTCTAGATGAAGTTCTTGTTCTGCAGAACATCTACACGGCCGTGTGGAATTTCCACACGGCCGTGTGCTATAAACATGGGCACTCACAGGGGCACTCACACTGCCCCTGTGTCTCTCGGGATGGAGAGTTGTAGCTCTGCAAAGATCCACACGGCCGTGTGGAAATTCCACACGGCCGTGTGCCTTCATATGGTTGTTCACAGGGGCAATCACACGCCCCTGTGTCTTCTCTGGATGAGTTCTGAACTGTGACACACGCCCGTGTGGAAATTCCACACGGCCGTGTGTCTTCTCTGAATGACTTAGAAAAATTTGCAAGCTTTGCAGAAAATTTCAGAAACTCAAATACAACGTTCAGAGCTTGCATGTACAATAAAAATTCGACCAGAGATCCATGAAAACACATTCAAACGACCTAAAACTTCGACAATAACAATTAGGCACACTACAACACCAATAATCCATAAGAAATCACAGCACACGCATAATAAAATGAAAACACCAACACTAAGCAATTATTCATGGTAAAACTAAACTAAAACCTAGAAAAGCAATAAAAACTTGGGTTGCCTCCCAAGAAGCGCTTGTTTAACGTCACTAAGCTTGACGTACCTCTTTCTTACCTCAAGGCGGCTTGAAAAGAGTGTGTTCCTCCCGACAAGATCTTGCATAGCTACTTCCTTTAAACCAAAAATCGACTTGCCGAGGTGGAGTATTTGTTGGAGGGTCCAACCATCCTACTTTTGGCCTCCAAGGAAACAATTTGGGTTGGGAATTATCCAAGCTTAGCATAGGTGGGTCATTGGATGGTTTAAATATCCTCCCCACATCTTTTTCCCATCCCAAAATCCCTTTCTTGCTTTTTGTGAGTTGATCAATCCCAAAGAAGGATGCTTGCTCCATTACCTTAGGGTTTGCTTCTTCTTGTGTATTTTCATCTTGAACGGAACATGAAACTAGCAAATCCCCTTGAAAATTTCCTTGCTCACAAGCACCATCTTCATTTAAGCAATCCCAATTCTCCAAATGATCTTCTTCTTTTTCCTCTTCAATTTCTACAACAACGTACTTGGTTTGCCCCGTTTCTTCATTATTGTTCACTACCACATCATCTCTACAAGGAACTTGCGTCGCTTGCTCAAATACTTCATTTTCCTTGGAGAGTGTGTCAAGTATCCATCCCAATTGATGCTCAAGGTTGTTATAGGAGGCTTCATGACACTTTCGTGTGGCTCCCATACTTTGGCAAGAGGCATCGGATGCTTTAATAAAGTTATCTATCGCTTTTTTCCATTGAGGTGCATCCTCTTCAAGTACCTCATCCTTTTGAAATTGCTCTTGAGGTGCTTCCCAATGTTGTCCATCATTATTCCATGAAAAATTTGGGTAGCTCCTTTCATTTGGATGATATGTGTTGTAGCATGGATTGCTTTGTTGTTGTGAAGCAATAATTCTATCAAGCCTTGTACTGAGAGCTTCAACTTGAGAATATAGCTCAATGATTGAATCAATCTCCATTTAGACTCCTTGCAAGAAAAAGTAAGACAAATCAAAAGAAAACAAACAAGAATGACGGAAGAATAAGAAAATGTGAAATAGAATGAATGATGAATAGCAAAAATAGCAAAGTACAAATGTCTCTAAAACGCCTATTCCCCGGCAACGGCGCCAAAAACTTGACACGACCCCTTGCGTGTATCCCGCAAGTGCACGGGTTTGTCGAAGTAATAAATTTACCTTGGTGAGAAGGTAGTCGAATCCACAGGGAATAGGGAGATAGAGTATAAGAATTCACTAATTAAGCTATGCGAAATATGGAAAACAATGGTGATATTAATGAATGAATGTATTTCAAAACAATAAACTAAATAGAAGGATGAAAGTAAGAAATGCAAATAGGAAAATCGAGAAGGACTTGCAATGAGTAAAAGGGGGGTATCCGGACAAGCTACCTCTAGGGTCTATGTTTCAAGTGCAAAACTATGATATTATACTCTCCTATTGATGTCAATTGAGTCGAGGAAATCCTAAGACTCACGGTCCCAAACCTAAGGACAACCGTGACTAACCCCAATGCTATGCTTTGGTATTAGGATTCACAACACCCTTCACTCTGTCACCTAGATGATTAAGCCCCAGGGGAGTCCATCTACCTAAACCTCACACTATATGGGATTGCATTATGCTCTAGGGATTCCTAGTGATTAAACCTGTTCCTACAACAATAGTTCTAACCCTTTGGTCCAGGTGAAAGAACCCTAGTCTAGATTAAGCCCCAGCATATAGGATTCACTACAACCCTTCACTCTATTACTTGCGCAATTAAGCCCTAGGGGAGTTTATCTACCTATTGCTTCACTCTATTTCGACCGCTATTAAATCAAGGAATCGGAGGTAGGGAGAAATCACATCGGAAGGGAAAGGGGTACATTGCTACCTCACAACTCTCCCTCTCAACCCTCTTTAGTCTTAAGTAGTCTAATCCTATAGGAGTTGTCACACCTCCAAAGGAAAACCTAGATTGCTCTCAACCCTAATGTCACGTTTAAGGGAAAACAATATCAAGAGATAATTAAGATTAAAACTCAATTTTATTCATCAACGATGGAAAGCATAATAATCAATGTCAAAGAAACATAAGAACCCTAAAGTTTACAAGTCCGAATACCCCACGAAGGGTTTAGCTCCTCATAGAGCTATACATGTTCATCAATGTGGAAAATAAAGCATAAAACATAGACATAGATGAAAACCCCCTCGAAGTTAGTGTGGCCGTGGTCTTGTGCAAACGTCGAACCTCGAAATCGACGCCGACGATGTGCTAGAACCTCCACGAAATCCTCTCCGAAACCCTAGCCGCACTCCAGAAAGTTGGGGAAAAGTTAGGTCGAAAGATCCTCCAAAAGGTTGCAAAAATCCCCTTTTATAATGTTGAATCGCGGCTTTAAAATTGGACTTATCGGGGGCTTCACACGGCCGTGTGGAATTTCCACACGCCCGTGTGAAGCTTCTGTCTCGGCAGGAAAATTAATTTCACACGGCCGTGTGGAATTTCCACATGCCCGTGTGTCTTCACTGGATGGCTGAAATTGCAAAACACACGGCCGTGTGGAATTTCCACACGCCCGTGTGACTTCTCTGGAACACTAGTCTTCAGCTGAACAGGCTTGGTACTTTGCCGAAACGCCTCCCGGGTCCATTGTTCTTCATCGAGGCCATTACTTGGGCACACAAGCAACGGTAGGTCGCGCCAATTGCTTCAAGTCTTCTTCTTTCGCGAAATTCTCCTAAGTAACACGGATTGGACTTGTTGTGAATGTGACTGCCTTTGTGCCCCTCCAAAGGAGGTTGGCACACATCCACAAGTCCAAATACGTGCTTCGTTCCTTGCTTGGTCCGAGAACATCTCAACATTGGCAAGCGCGACCTAATTTCATTCTTCTTCTCCAATTAGGCTCCACAATACCTTCAATGCACAAGAGAACACAAATGCACACATTTAGTGATAAAATCTAATAAAAGGTATGCTTAATGTAAGATAATAACGCTTCGCGATACTATAACACAAGCACTTATCAGCAACCCAAGTGTTCGGGGGTTTTTAAATTCAATTTTCATATTTTAGTTGTTCATATCTACTTTGCATTGTGCTAGTTTCCTTATTTGTTTTGCATTTGAATAAGTCCATCCTCAAAATCTTTACTCTCATCATGTGTGTTGTTTTATATTTTTCCTTGTTGTGCCTACTTGTTGTATTGTCAATTTATGAGTTTATTCGAGTCTTTTGCGTATTTCTTCCGAGTAGGAGGTGACTTGGATCATGTTATTACTTTTCCGGAGAGTTTTAGATTGTGTTGAGACCCCAAACCAGCCTCCCCAGGTCCTCACGGCCCTAAAGGGGCCGTGAGGGAGGCCGTGAATGATTCTCCAGTGAAAATACACTAGAGTTCACGGCCCCCCTCATGGCCGTATAGGGGGCCGTGAGTGTGTTTTACTCGCGGGCTGGGAGTTTATACTAGCCTTCACGGCCCCCCTCACGGCCGTGAGAGGGGCCGTGAGGCTCGGCCTAGTACCTTAACCCCCCCATTGTTTGGTTCTTTGGGTCTTCTTCTCCATTCTCCCTTCATCTCCACCATTTCCCCTCCCCTTTTTCCATCATTTCTCAACCAAATCTCTCCATTTTTCGTTCTAGATCACCTCCTAGACATTTTGTGACCTCGATCTAGTGATTTACCAAGAGCTTCAAGCAAGTTCCACCAAGGATTCACCGGTAAGCTTTTTGGTGCCCTAGATTTCTCTTTCTCATTTTCTCTTGAGTTCATGGGGCTTTTTGGTGGATAAATTCATGCTTTTATCATGTGTTGGTGGTGTGATTGTTGTTTGTTCAATTTCCATTGAATTCTTGTAAAAAATTTTTCGATCTTCATGTTGGTAATGAAATGCTACACCATGAATAGTGTCCATACGGCCCCCTATACGGCCGTATGGACCCTATTCATGGTCATTACTCATTTGTTTCTTGCTTCTTGAGTTATTTTTGGTGTTGTATTGGATTGGTTTAGGCTTGATGAGGATCTTATGTGTTGTAGGGATGCCAAACTTCAAGAGGGTTGCTTCAAAACGTCCAAGAACTTCAACACAAATTCCCGAGGAACCTACGTTCACGCACCCCCTTCACATGGCACACTACGAGATATTGAAGACTAAACCCTTTGGCACCGCCCGACGTATTGATTGGAATTTTTTGTAAGAGCTTGGAATTGCCGACCAAGTGAGGGAGGTTCTATCTCAAAATAGTTGGGTGAATTTATTTACTATCGATGAACCAACATACCGGCAGCTCACTTTGGAGGTTTTGAGCACCTTTGAGGCACAACAAGACTGGCACCGCATCCTGCACCGACACACCTGTCCCACCTGTTATCGACGAGCCGTTTCATTCTTGAGCATGGACACTTATTTCTCTTTTAGCAGCATGTTGTTTCTTTTATTGTTGTTTTCTTTATTTTCTGCACGTGTGTTTGTTTGTTTTGAATAAGTTGGGAAGGGTTATACCCTGAACAACACTTTGTAGAACTCTGTTTGCTTTTATTTAGTTGTGTGTTTGACCGCTCCCTAGTATTAATCTTTCTTGTTTTATTTTTTTTGGAATGATGGTTTTGCCCTTACGCTTTGCAGGGCATTGAAGGGAATTTGGTGAGCATCTCCACATTTTGTGGGAGCCGGACCCGACATGTAAAGCTCGCCGTACACTTTTGTCGGGTCACACTTCGCCATTCTTACCAAATAAACCGGGGAAGTTCGTTTTCACCCTCCTCCTTTGTAATTATTGTGTATATTGCCTCTATTTTCATGATTAGTGTACATTGAGGGCAATGTACAACACTAAGTGTGGGGATGGGTGTATCTTCATGTATTAGGTCAACTTTACATGCTAGTGTCATCAATGATAGCTTGTTACTTTCTTGTGAGATTCTTCAAGTATGAATTAATGATTGATGGGAGTTACATTTTTTTGTTGTGCTCTATTGAATCCTGTTTCACCTCTAGTATTGTTCTGTGCACTGAGTCTTTTGTTGATGCCCTGGGAATAGCCTGCTTGACTTTCTTAACTCTCTTGTATGCCTAACACACAATTTTGAGTACTTAGCCTTAGACTACTAAGTTCTATCCTTCAATGAACTCTTAAGAACTTCTAAGTCTTGTTGAGCTAATCCTAGGTTTGTTACTTGTAGTGCAGTCTAAAGGTGTGATCTAGGGTATGTAAAAAAAAAAAAAAAAAAAAAAAAAAAAAAAAAAAAAAAGAGTCTATGTCAGTATTCCTCTGCTAATGGAGCATGAATGCGTCTATGTAGACTGTAATCGAGTAGTTGGGTGACTCTTGTGCCTAACCAGCATGTGCATCCTCCAGAAAGATTTTTGTGCGGTCTACGTTAGGCGGACTCGAAAAAAAAAAAAAAAAAGTGTTTATACATATAAATAAAAATAACCCTAGTGATCACTTAGACTGCCTACTTGAGTTGAGTTTGTGAGTCGAAATGGGATTTAGTTTCAAGTTGTAGAATTAGAAGGATCTTAATTGTTCATTGGAGTGGCACTTAGCATTTTAAGACTTGGTACTCTCTACTTGTGGAGTGATTAGCATATAGAGCTGTACTGATTGAAGTCATAGGGCTAGACCATGTCAGGGCAAATGAGATGAAAGATTCACTTACACTGTACAGACATATAAGAGGTGAGACAGGATCTGTTTATTGTACGTATTGACTGTAACTCGACATCTGTATATCATTATTCTATACTTGTATAATCTCGTATTTATTTGAGCCGGAGATGTACATTTAGCCACTTATCATTCCCTTTGTTTTTCATGATTTGTTTGCTTGGGGACAAGCAAACGCTTAGGTGTGGGGATGTTTGATAAGTGTCTAAATGTATGTGTTTTAACATACATATTTTGTTCACTTAGCATGTGTTTTTATATGAATGGATGCCCGTTTTATGCTTAATTGAGCATTATTTATGTTGTAGGGCATGGAGGAGCCATGAGGAACATGATAATACGATTTGGGCGAAAAAAGGATGAAGAATCAGGGTGCTGGAGTACTGCAGCATACGGGGCCGTATAAGGGGCCGTGAGAATCAAAAGACAGTAGTTTTCAACTAGCCCTCACGGCCCCCTATCCACCCCGGGATCCATTCATCCACCCCGGGATGCACCCCCACATGAGACAGGTTTTGCCCTATTTTTGCCTATCTATCCACCCCGGGATGGATCTATCCACCCCGGGATCCTACGGGAGTATATATAGAGGTTTTTAGGGCACACAAAGGGGACTTCTTGGCCGGCATCTAAAGGAAAGAAACGAAGAAATCTTTGAAGAGACGACGATTTGGAGCCAAGGAAGGAGGCAAGAACATCATTTTGAAGGGGAGAAGCTTCACCATCAAGGAGGCAAGGATCCAAGACAAGGGGAAGCGTCATTCGGCATCTCTTGGACGGAGGAAAGCGTCATTTGGCCGGACCTCCACCTCCTCCTTCATCATTTCATCTAGGGAGTGTCATTTATGAGCTTTTTAAGTGATTTACTTTGTATTTTTGTTGTTACTTGCTTGATGGCACACTAGACCCCCAAGGCCACCGGATGTTGGTGAACCTTGGGGGGTTTATCATGTATTTTGGATGATCTTTACTTAATTGCAAGCTTGGTTTGGTTTAAGATTTAGTTCATTGTGCCTCATGTCTAGAACTACCACATGGAGAGATCCGTAGTTCTTTCTTGAATTATACACGTAGACGTGACCTACTCACGTGTATTAGGTCATTAATGAATTAAAAGGGGTTACTTGTATTGGCACACCGAGAAATTGGGTGTCGATAGCCCTCCGAGCTTTAAGGATAGACTAGGGTTTAGTGTATCCTTATTTTGGGATCTCCTTATACTTAATGCAATCGTAGGGATGTTGGTTAGGAAGAGATTCCAACCAATATCCGTATGGGATTAGGGTTCAATCGCCGAGAAATTGGGGTTGATCTAATCTTGAGATCCTTCGGTCTAAATCAACCAAGCTACCTTTCATCCTTCATCCATGTATCATGATGACCCCTCAAGGGGATCCACATCCATAGGCCTTTACTCTTCATTGTAGCACTTGCAACCACATTGTATGCTTTTAAATTTGTTTAATCATATCGTATTTATCTCTTTGCTTTAGTAGAACAAACATCCATGCTTGTGTTGTTAGGTTAGATAATAGGCGATGGAGGAGTAAGAGTAGCTCCTTAACCCCGTGGAATACGACCCTCGTGCTTTTGTGCGAGGTATTACTTGGCGACCCGTGCGCTTGCGGATCGATTCAACCAATACTCCAGGTGCTGCGGTAATGTTTTTAACTCCAAATCAGGTGGTTCTTCAATGGACGGCCGCAAACGGTTCTCTCTCAATCGATCAATCTCTTCAAACTGACATGATTCTTGTTCTTCTACACTTTCCGTGTTGTTCTGTAAAACTTGGCTATTGAGATGATCTTGGGGTTCCACTGCAACCTCTATACTACATGCTTTACGGGTTTAATCAATTGTCTCTACTGAAAAGACCTCCTGTTTCTGTTCTTGACAATATGATTCAAACTGGGAGAGAACTTTCTCTAGAGTCTCTCCTGACTCTTCCCTTGAAGCTGTTGCAGACCTTTCAAATTCATCCAATACCCCATACAATTCACATCCTATGTGCTGTTCCATGCAAGACTGATAAACCTTGGTGTCTTCTTCAACGAAAGGAGTGAGAATTATTTGCTCATACTCAATACCACTCATAACTGCTTGTACTGTGAATGACTGAAATTTCTATTCCACCTCTTCTACTAATCTTGTAAGTGTATCGATCATTTCAGTTGCATAAAGCATCCCTTCTTTTCTGTACTTAAGATCAAGTCAGTGCAAACCACTAAGAACAATGGTAGATAAGGAAAATATGAAATAGAATGCGAAGTGAATAGCTAAAATAGTGAAAAACAAATATCTAAAACGCCAATTCCCCGGCAGCGGCGCCAAAAACTTCACACGACCCCTTGCGTGTATCCCGCAAGTGCACGGGTTTGTCGAAGTAATAAATTTACCTTGGTGAGAAGGTAGTCGAATCCACAGGGAATAGGGAGATAGAATATAAGGTTTCACTAATTAAGCTATGCAGAATACGGAGAACGATAATAAGATTGATGAGTGAAAATAATGCAAAGCAATAAACTAAATAGAGAGATGGAAGAAAGAAGTGCAAGTAGGAAAATCGAGAAGGACTAACAATGAGTAAAGGGGGGTATCCGAACAAGCTACCTCTAGGGTCTATGTTTCAAGTGCAAGACTATAATATTATGCTCTCCTATTAATGTCAATTGAGTCGAGGATATCCTAAGACTCACGGTCGCAAACCTAAGGACAACCGTGACTAACTCCAACACTATGCCCCGGTATTAGGATTCACAACACCCTTCACTCTGTCACCTAGATGACTAAGCCCCATGGGAGTCCATCTGCCTAAACCTCACACTATGTGGAGTTGCATTATGCTCTAGGGATTCCTAGTGATTAAACCTGTTCCTATGCGTAATTCTAACCCTTTGGTCCAGGTGGAAGAATCCTAGTCTAGATTGAGCCCCAGCAAATAGGATTCACTACAACCCTCCACTCTATTACTTACGTAACTAAGCCCTAGGGGAGTTTATCTACCTATTGCTTCACTCTATTTCGACCGCTATTAAATCAAGGAATCGGAGGTAGGGAGAAATCACATCGAAGGGGAAAGGGGTACATTGCTACCTCACAACTCTCCCTCTCAACCCTCGTTAATCTTGAGTAGTCTAATCCTATAGGAGTTGTCACACCTCCAAAGGAAAGCCTAGATTGCTCTCAACCCTAATGTCACGTTTAAGGGAAAACAATATGAAAGGATAATCAAGATTAAAAACTCAATTTTATTCATCAATGATGGAAAGCATAATAATCAATGTCAAAGAAACATAAGAAACCCTAAAGTTTACAAGTCCGAATACCCCTCGAGGGGTTTAGCTCCTCATAGAGCTATACATGTTCATCAACGTGAGAAATAAAGCATAAAACATAAACATCAATGAAAAACCCCCTCGAATTAGTGTGGCCGTGGTCTTGTGCAAACGTCGAACCTCGAAATCGATGCCGACGACGCGCTAGAACCTCCACGAAACCCTCTCCGAAACCCTAGCCGCACTCCAGAAAGTGGGGAAAAGATAGGTCCAAAAGATCCCTCCAAAGGTTGCAAAAATCCCCTTTTATATTGTTGAATCGCGGCTTTAAAATTGGACTTATCGGGGGCTTCACACGGCCGTGTGGAATTTCCACACGCCCGTGTGAAGCTTCTGTCTCGGCTGAAAAATTAATTTCACACGGCCGTGTGGAATTTCCACACGCCCGTGTGTCTTCACTGGATGGCTGAAATTGCAAAACACACAGCCGTGTGGAATTTCCACACGCCCGTGTGACTTCTCTGTCTGGCTGGAAAATGGCTCACACGGCCGTGTGGAATTTCCACACGCCCGTGTGACTTCTCTGGAACACTAATCTTCAGCTGAACAGGCTTGGTAACTTGCCGAAACGCCTCCCGGGTCCATTGTTCTTCATCGAGGCCATTACTTGGGCACACAAGCAACGGTAGGTCGCGCCGATTGCTTCAAGTCTTCTTCTTTCGCGAGATTCTCCTAAGTAACACGGATTGGACTTGTTGTGAATGTGACTGCCTTTGTGCCCCTCCAAAAGAGGTTGGCACACATCCACAAGTCCAAATACGTGCTTCGTTCCTTGCGTGGTCCGAGAACATCCCAACATTGGCGAACGCGACCTAATTTCATTCTTCTTCTCCAATTAGGCTCCACAATACCTTCAATGCACAAGAGAACACAAATGCACACATTTAGTGATAAAACCTGATAAAAGGTATGCTTAATGTAAGATAATAGTGCTTCGCAATACTATAACACAAGCACTTATCAATATTTAAACCATCCAATAACCCACCGATGCTAAGCTTGGACAATTCCCAACCCAAATTGTTTCCTTGGAGGCCAAAGGTAAGATGGTTGGACTCTCCAACAAGAACTCCACCCCAGCAAGTAGATTTTTGGTTTAAAGGAAGTAGCTATGCAATGTCTAGTCGGGAGGAACACACTCTTTTCAAGCCTCCATAAGGTAAGGAAGAGGTACGTCAAGCTTAGTGACGTAAAACAAGCGCTACTTGGGAGGCAACCCAAGTTTTTAATTGCTTTCTAGTTTATATTTTAAATTCTATAGTAATTGATGAGTCGCCGCGCGACACGCTAAAGAGCGAGCACGCGACTCCCCGGCCGCAAGTGCACGGGTCGTCAAGTAATAAACCTCACGAGGAGGGTCGTATTCCCAAGGGCCCCAAGATCTGCTATTACTTCCTCCTAGGTATCACTATCTAGTCTACCAAACAAGGATAGTTGTATAAAACACAAATAGGAAAATTAAATAAAAGAAAAGCTATATACAAGATGGACTAAGGCACACCATGCTGGCGAATGAAGATAGCAAGTGACAATAAGCACAAGAGGCCTCGGGCGAGGATCCCCTTGGGAGAAGAACAAGTAAGGATGAATTTAGGAAATGGAGTGCTAAGTTGGCTAGGTTTGGTCCGCTAGACTCGGGAGTCGACTACCCCGGAACCTCCGTAGTGTAGCCCTAATCCAGTACAGGTTCCTCTATCCAGAAGATACCCCTACGATGTCTTTGAGAACAGGGAGTCTTGCCTAGGGTAATTCTAATGCTCGCTCTCGGCTAGAATCACTCTAAAGCTCGCGGGGGGCTACCGGCACCCGGAACCTCCGGTGTACTGATACATTGAATCCCCCTTCAATCTATGTGGATCTAATACATGGTCGCATCCCGCGCATCCAAGTACAATCGACAAGATAAATCACAGAGTTCTCATGCGATTCACAACAATCAAGCACACATAGAATGAAACCAAGCAACAAACCAACAATAATTCATAAACAAAATCATCATCCATATATACAAGTTCTCCTCCCAAGGTTCACCGGATGCCCGGTGGCCTTGGGAGTCTAGTTCCACATCACAAAGAGAGAAAACAAAATATAATCAATGACAAAGCTCATAAAAACTCCCTTAGAAGTAGACTAGAAGGTGGTGACAAGAGTTCGCCGGATCCGCGCCGTCGAGCTCCTCGATGTTCTTCCTTGAGTGTGACCTTCTCCCTCTTGAATTCTTGCTTCTTCAAATCGTCTTCCAACAACCCCTTCTACGGCCGGCGAGATGCTCCGGTGATGGTGGTGGAGAATGGTAGAGGTGATGGTGGAGAGGTGTGGAGGTGATGGTGGCCAAAGACCCCTCCAAATGACCTAGAAAGCCCATTTTATAACCAAATGCATCTCTTCAGCCCGTGCGTGTGCGGGCACTGTGCGGGCCGCACAGTGCCCGCACACCCTTCTGTCTACCTTGTGCGGGTGGTGTGCGGGCGCACAGTGCCCGCACACTGCTACAGTGCCGATGCTACAGTGGATATCTACAGTGCTGGCGCTACAGTACCGCTGCTACAGTGACCGGTGACTGAAAATCCTCTCTTTTCTAGACCAAAACTTGTCAAATATGGTTCATCCTTGCGCAATTGGTTCTCGAAACCCTGAAACAAAAATAAAACATCAAATGCGCAAAATGTCACCGAAAACTAACACAAGTTGCATGAAAGTAAATAAACATCATAGCTAAAACATGATGTATTTAGGCACTTATCAAATACCCCCCACTTAAGCATTTGCTTGTCCCCAAGCAAACGGACATGGAAAACCAGGGATACTGATAAGTGACTAAATACATAACCTCAGGCTAAAAAGGAATGTATCATAGCAAGAATGAGACTCAAAACACCAAGCAAGGACCACTCGAGATTATTCGTGCATTCATCGGCCGTGTCATGATGTGTGTGTGCAAATCCCCTAGTTCAAAGCCCTGTAGTCCAAACAAGGTAGACAGGACCCCGAGGACCACGTCTTGAAGCAATTCACGCCACTTAGTGGAATACGGCCTTGAGGTGGTAGAAATACTTCTAGTAGAGTCGTAAGGATCCTTCCTCTTATTATCGAACAATAACCGGTCAAAATTTATTTTTCTGTACGCAAAATGTTTATCTTTTTCTTTTCCGGGACTAACATGAACTGCAAATCCACATTACCTGGAGCTTTGCACATTCATGTAAACGCGCTCATGTCCTTATAGCTTTTGGCGAGAGGAACACTCTGGTTAGGAGCCAGAACCCCAGGTTACTTCGCTATTAGGACAGAGGAGCACTGTCCACGTTTTTATTCACTTTGCCTCTTTTTTTTTTTTTTTTTTTTTTTTTTTCGACCGTATTGCAAAAAAGAACAAGAAGAAGGTCCTTAAAACCCTATTAGAAGGTATTCTAACACGTCAAGGCGCGAAACCACTAGTATGGGTTAGCAACTAAGAGGGTCACGAAAGTGCTGTGGTCCCTCGCCTAGATGTCCAGGGTTCTACCTAAGGGAATA
Source organism: Dioscorea alata (assembly GCA_020875875.1). Lineage (NCBI taxonomy): Eukaryota > Viridiplantae > Streptophyta > Magnoliopsida > Dioscoreales > Dioscoreaceae > Dioscorea > Dioscorea alata. The sequence continues at coordinate 8,112,344 of CM037013.1, read as the reverse complement.
GTGCGAGAATTGCCTAGAATGACATGAAAATCTCAAGTGTGCAAGGTCCCATGAAGCTTAGCATTTATCACAGTTTCGAGCTATAATACGATCACAAATAAGTATGCCATCCTAGGTTTTACAATCATGCAATAATTCAACAATTTTCATACAAGTTCACGAAACAAGTAGTAAAGCTCAGACATGCATACCCACCCCCCACTCAAAGCAGTACATTGCCCTCAATGTACATGGATCAGCAGTACAGAAAAATTTATGCATGGAAAATAAGGAGGGTGGTTTCGTGAACTTCCCTGAGTCTCAAAACATAATCTTGAAGGCCATGAGATCAGGGTGACCACCAATGATTCCTGTAGATGTCGGGGGAGAAAGTCGCATTTGATGCCCCAATTCCACCTGCAAGGTAGAAAAGAACATCATCTCAAGGCATCCATCACACACACAAAAATAAAAACAAACAAACAAATAAACAAACAAATCTAAGAACAAAAGAAGCAAGAAACACGAAAAACAATGTGTGGGTGCTCGAGTGAAAGTTTCTAACTCAATGCTTGGCAAAACTTGAAAACAAATGATATAAGATTATGCATTTTCAAGTTTACAACATTCTAACATCAAGAAGCTTGGGAATTACAAAAAAAATTCAAATAATGAAACCCAATAAAGATGAGAGATACGCTTAAACCCAAAGCTAGACGACAAAATTCAAACATGTTGGTGAAAACTCGATGAAAACGATAGATCGACAAAATTAAAACTCAAAAATGATGAGAACTTTAAGATCAATGAAAGGTTGGCCAAATGAGGAGGCAAACTAAGAGGATTCACCAAAAAAAATTGGAGAGAAATCGGGTGAAAGGAAGGCGAAGAAATCAGCCCCGAAGATGCTGAAATTTGGCTGAAAAAAGGGCTGAAATGGCTGTGTGCGGGCTGTGCACAGCCCACGCATGCGTGTGCGGGCTGTACACAGCCCGCACACCCTTCTGGTGTCTGTGTGCGGCCTGTGTGCGGCCCCGCACACTGGCCGCACACCCTTCTGTCTGGTGTGTGCGGATAGATGTGCGGGGCGGCACAACAGCCGCACAATGCTCTGGTTAGTGTGTGCGGGCTGTGCACAGCCCGCACACCCATAAAATTTGTTCTTCTGGCTTTGAAATGCTATGAATCACCTCCCAAAAACTAACATTCTCAACCTAACATGCATAATACTCATCAAAACACAAAGATGATCATAAATCAATGATGGACACACCAAGAATCACCAACATGCACGATAACACTCATCCAAGAATCATATGCAATTTGAGTATGAAATGAATACATCCACACAATGCTAAACAACCAAAACTAATAAAACTACAACATACAAACAAACCAATGCAAAATACGGAATTTGACACCTTGGGTTGCCTCCCAAGAAGCGCTTGTTTAACGTCACGAGCTTGACGTACCTCTCTTACCTCATGGAGGCTTGAAAACGGTGTGCTCCTCCCGGCTAGACATGGAATAAGAACTACCAAAAAATACAAAACATACCTGCCGAGATGGAACAAGTGTGGAGGTCAAGCATGAACTACCTTTTGGCCTCCATGGAAAAAGCTTGGGTCGGGAATTGTGCAGTTTGAACTTGGGCGGATCCTTGGACGGCTTGAACCTCCTCTCCGCTTCTACTTGAGTCCCGACCAAAATTATTTTGAGTATCCCACCAAATTGTTTGGGTCTCCAGGGAAAGAGCATTGGTTGAGAACTATCCAAGCTTGCCACGGGTGGGTGCACGGATGGCTTTAAACTCCTACCCACATATCCTTCCTCAACCACGGTGGGATAATCTCGAATTGCCCACAAAATTTGTTTGGGCCTCCAAGGAAATATTTTTGGCCGGGAATTGTCCAAGCCCGGCATTGGTGGGTTCAAGGATGACCTTATTTTTGTACCCACATCCTCGAAGATAATTCCCGAAATTTTCTTAGTGCACAAGACCAAAATGGGCAAATGGGTGGAATGGTCGATGTTGAGGCAAGTAACATCTTCAATTGCGCTTGATGGACTTGTTTCTACTTCCTCACACTTTTCCACAGCCACTATTTGATCCTCTCCCTTTTCTTCTTCAATTTCATCTTGAGGTGAAACTTCTACTATTTGTCCACTGGGTATTGATGCCACTCTATTTTCTTCTTCAGCCTCAAGTACCTCAAAATTTGCTTTCACCTCAAATTCATTTCTATTCTCTTCCCTTCTAGTGTCATTCTCAGATAGGTCTTCTATAGTGTGTAGCAACTTGGTCGAGGTACTAGAAGACGCTCCTATCTGGCTTTCCATGCTTTGAAGAGATGGTTGGGCATTAAAATTTGCGGCAATCAAGGCTTCAAGTTGAGCATCCGCATTCATCATAAATCTTTCAAGCACATTTTCTGTATTGAAACCCCATTCATTAAGTGGCCTACTTTGAACAACTGGAGGGGGGTGACGCCATGGTTCTTGAAAGGAGGGCTCTTGTAGCAATTCTTGGTTAGAGGGCTCCCAATGTTGTCCATGTGGATGCGATGAAAAATCTAGGTGCCCTTGCCAATAAGGATCATACACATGTTCAAATTGATTGGTACTTCTTGCTCTCAAGGCCTCATACTCATTAATCTGCCATTTCTCAAGATGAAAAGGGAAACCACCTGAGCCTCCTTGATAACTCATTGCCCTGTGCACAAAACAAAATAAAAAAAAAATTAAGGTATAAAACAAAAGAAGAATATTTACAAAAGAACAGATAAATAACTAGAGTAGCGAGCTAGAAGTTTTCCTAGCATTCTTGGATGTTCCCCGGCAGCGGCGCCAAAAACTTGATGAGCGAGCGCGCGACTAGCTACAGAGCGAGCACGCGACTCCCCGGCCGCAAGTGCACGGGTCGTCAAGTAATAAACCTCACGAGGAGGGTCGTATTCCCAAGGGCCCCAAGATCTGCTATTACTTCCTCCTAGGTATCACTATCTAGTCTACCAAACAAGGATAGTTGTATAAAACACAAATAGGAAAATTAAATAAAAGAAAAGCTATATACAAGATGGACTAAGGCACACCATGCTGGCGAATGAAGATAGCAAGTGACAATAAGCACAAGAGGCCTCGGGCGAGGATCCCCTTGGGAGAAGAACAAGTAAGGATGAATTTAGGAAATGGAGTGCTAAGTTGGCTAGGTTTGGTCCGCTAGACTCGGGAGTCGACTACCCCGGAACCTCCGTAGTGTAGCCCTAATCCAGTACAGGTTCCTCTATCCAGAAGATACCCCTACGATGTCTTTGAGAACAGGGAGTCTTGCCTAGGGTAATTCTAATGCTCGCTCTCGGCTAGAATCACTCTAAAGCTCGCGGGGGGCTACCGGCACCCGGAACCTCCGGTGTACTGATACATTGAATCCCCCTTCAATCTATGTGGATCTAATACATGGTCGCATCCCGCGCATCCAAGTACAATCGACAAGATAAATCACAGAGTTCTCATGCGATTCACAACAATCAAGCACACATAGAATGAAACCAAGCAACAAACCAACAATAATTCATAAACAAAATCATCATCCATATATACAAGTTCTCCTCCCAAGGTTCACCGGATGCCCGGTGGCCTTGGGAGTCTAGTTCCACATCACAAAGAGAGAAAACAAAATATAATCAATGACAAAGCTCATAAAAACTCCCTTAGAAGTAGACTAGAAGGTGGTGACAAGAGTTCGCCGGATCCGCGCCGTCGAGCTCCTCGATGTTCTTCCTTGAGTGTGACCTTCTCCCTCTTGAATTCTTGCTTCTTCAAATCGTCTTCCAACAACCCCTTCTACGGCCGGCGAGATGCTCCGGTGATGGTGGTGGAGAATGGTAGAGGTGATGGTGGAGAGGTGTGGAGGTGATGGTGGCCAAAGACCCCTCCAAATGACCTAGAAAGCCCATTTTATAACCAAATGCATCTCTTCAGCCCGTGCGTGTGCGGGCACTGTGCGGGCCGCACAGTGCCCGCACACCCTTCTGTCTACCTTGTGCGGGTGGTGTGCGGGCGCACAGTGCCCGCACACTGCTACAGTGCCGATGCTACAGTGGATATCTACAGTGCTGGCGCTACAGTACCACTGCTACAGTGACCGGTGACTGAAAATCCTCTCTTTTCTAGACCAAAACTTGTCAAATATGGTTCATCCTTGCGCAATTGGTTCTTGAAACCCTGAAACAAAAATAAAACATCAAATGCGCAAAATGTCACCGAAAACTAACACAAGTTGCATGAAAGTAAATAAACATCATAGCTAAAACATGATGTATTTAGGCACTTATCAGTAATAATTACCATGAGTGTGTGCCTTGATTAATTTTTGTTGGTGTTGAACTTTTCAAGGAAAATTTTTTGTGATTTGAAGTGTTTTTCACATGTATGACATGATTCAGGGTGCAATGCATGATAATTGTTGAAGAATAGGGTTAATTTTGAAGTTTGGAGAGCCGCGTGGACTGTTTGCAGAAATTCTGCAGCTCACGTGGCCGCATGAGATTCTCACGTGGCCGTGTACAGTACCCACGCGGGGGTGTGGAATTCCCACACCCCCATGTGACCTATAAACAAAGACGAAGAGTCATTATTCATTATCCATAACTTACAACTCTTGATTTTCTAATCTCTTCCTCTCCAAACTTCCCATCCTTAAGATTCCAAATCTATTTTTCTTCGACTTATTTGAGATTTAGAAGTGTTTTGCCGGCATTTGCATCAAGTTTTCTCCATCGATTCGCGTCGGTAAGGACTCATCTCCCCCTATCATGTCCATGCTTTCATGTTCAATTCCATCGAGTTTTCTTGTTTCTTGGATGATATTTTCCATGGAAAACATTGTGAAAACACTTAGAAAACATGTAAACGAAACTTAGTGAGGCGTTGGAGCCCAACTATGGCTCTATGGCCATGGTTGGACGTCCACGCGGGCGCGTGGCCTAGCCACACGGCCGAGTGGACCGGCCAACAGCCCACGCGGGCGCGTGGCTCGGTCCACGCGACCGCGTGGAGCTCACCAATCTTCGACCGAAAAGCCACCCGACCGCATGGCTGGGTCACGCGGTCGCGTGGTCCTTCTGCCGTGCCAGAACGCGTCCACACGGGCGCGTGACTATTCCACACGCCCGCGTGGGCTGGAAACGTGGCAAATTAAGCCACGTGGGCACGTGGCTTGCCCATACGCCCATGTGGATTCCTGCATCTTGCCATATCATGTAAATTTGCACTTCTTTGGCAATTTTCTTGCAGGTATGACACCAAGGACTAAAAAGCTTGCTCCAAAAATGCCTTGATCATTTATAGCTGACCTTGGATGAGGACATGCCTTCTAACACACCAGCAGCACCAGCAGATGATGCCAATGCTTGAGGCGTCCCACGCATGAGACCTTAGTTTTCTTTACTTTAGTTTTCATTTCTAGTTTCCTTTATTTTATCTTTTAGACTTTAGTTATCTTTATACTTTGTTTTGATTGTGCGAGTTGTGCTTTATTTTGCTTCATTCGTAAGAACTCGTGCAACTTTTCTATTTTATTGAGTTTCACTGAACCCCGTAAATCCGTGCAGATGGCCTTGAGAGTGATGATGATGAATTTTTTTTTTTCATACACACAACCATGTGACGTGGTTGTGTGAGCTTCACAACCTGTTGAACAACAACACACCCTCAAGTTAGCTTCACCGATCGATCAATAAGGAGTTCAGGGGAGTGTTGTTTTAATTGCATCTTTACCCACATCATGTTTTTATTGCATATATTTTTATTGTGCTTACATATGTACATTGAGGACAATGTACATCTTAAGTGTGGGGGAGGGTTCACCTTATACACGTCCTTTACTTGAGTTTTAATGATCATGCTCATGTTGCCCATGAAGGTTCACCATAGGGTTGAGAGTTTAATTCTTAGTTTTTGGAGGTTGCAAACATTAGGTTTTATCATGCTCTAGTTTTTATATAATTTTCTTGGAATTTTTGCCCGATTGCTCTTTAATGCACTTCTCTCACTCATTAAACCTATGGAAATTTACTCTAGTTCATTATTGTGGGATTTTCTAGTGTTAGTTTTGTTAAAAAAAAAAAAAAAAAAACAGAAAATTCACAAAATTCACAAAAATCAAAATTGTAGTTGTGTTCTGTATATAGGGGGCGGAAAGAGCTACCACCTATGTTGTATGAAGCTACTCTCATAAGTCGGATACTTGTTATGCCCTAATGAGAGAAAGAGCTATCTCATAGGATGCTTGAAAGCTACCACCTTCGGCAGAAAGAGCTACCACCTCAAAAGTGTGAAAGCCACTCGGGAGGCATCTCGTGAAAGGGCTACCTTAGAGGATGTGTGAAGCTACTATCTTTTCTTTTTGTGCATAAATAAGTTCCATTATTAATAAGAACTTTGAGTAGTGGATATAGTGTTGACATGAGTTGAGTTTTCACACACACACGCTTTCGGACTTTAGTACTTTCATTTTTTATTGGATTATTTGCTAGAGTATTGATTGTTTCATCTATTGTTTGTTTTTCTCCATGATTTTAGAATTTTATTCTTGTACCCTCTTGGTGAACCTAAGGCCAAGCACTTCTCTTTGCTTTTCATGAGTTTATGGTTAATTTTGCTTGAGGACAAGCAAAGGCTTAAGTGTGGGGGAGTTTGATAAGTGCTTGAGTATACATGTTTTACCTACTTGTTTTACATACATTGAGCATCATTTTACCATTGATTATATCTCATTAAGTGTATTTTGGTGTTCTTTTATGCAATTAGGTTGTGGAAGTGTTAAAGGAAGAAAAGGAAGCAAAGATGGGTTATAAAGACGTATTGTTGGGAGCTTTTATACAACACAAATGTCAAGGCACAAGAGGGGATCATGCACATGAGGGTGTGTGCCAACTTCCTGAAGAATTCAAGATGATTTGTGCGATGGAAGGGCACAAAGGCAGTCGCACCTTCATGTCCCAACTTGTGTTAAGATAGTTAAAGCTCTCAAATGATGATTCGAAGAAGAAGAAGTCTTATAACTCACTACATGGACGTGTGCCCGACCATGTAGCCTCAAGATGAGAGAGTTTGGATCGCGTTTATGAAGAGTACTGTAGCAAAAACACTGCTCGTTTCACTGTAGCAGTACTGTAGCAGAAATTACTGTTCACTCGACCGCGTGGGATCTCACGTGGTCGCGTGGAGGCACGTGACTGACGCGTTTCAGGCTTATAAATAGACCTTTTTGCCGATTCTTTTGGGATTTTTTGTGTGGCTTTTGAGAGGTGAAGCGGCTATGGTTTGAGGAGGAGGTCTTTGCCGAATTGGAGGGCCGTTCTTCACCAACTTTGATAGTTCTTTCCTCCGTCATAGCATCGAGGGAGTCATTGGCGACCTAGCTTCGGAAAAGGATCCTTCAAGACGTTGAGCGACCCATCAAGGCCATCATCACGAATTCAAGGGGGTTTACTTCCATGGTTTACATTGCTTTTCATTGTATTATGTTTTGCTTTGTAATAAGCCCCATGGAGGGCTAAACCCTAGTAGATACTTGGGCATGTGAACCCTAGGTTTCGATTCATGTATTGACTTTCTTTATGCTTTCTTTTAAGTCCGAGTTTATTTGAGTTTTAATCTTGTTTAATCATTGCTTGCATGCCTTATTGATTCGTATGGTTGTTTGGTATGTTTGATTTGTTTCCTTGGTGAGAGAGAGGTCTCCATTAGGGATTAGAACATACAAGGTTAAAGAGGGTTGAGAGGGTGAGTCTTGAGATAGAGGAGTGTCCCCTTTCCCTTCCGATTGAGTGTTTCCTATCTCCCTATTCCCTAAGTTTTATGCAACCATATGGGGTGTGAGGCGTGAGATTGATAGATTTGTCCGCCGGGACCTTTGTAGGGGGTTAGGGATCTTCCGCCTAGAAGTAGGGTTAGATCTAATTTTAGGAATCGGTTTCACTCTTAGGTATCCCTAGAACTCATTGCGGTCATATGGGGTGTGAGGTGTTGAGATTGAGCGATTTCTCTGCCGGGACCTTGTAGGGGACTAGTATCGGTGGCCTGGAGGTAGGGACCGATTATTCTTGGATTACCTCAACTCATAGAACTTGGTTAGAAGCATTTAGTTAGTCTTGCACTTCATGATAGAGCCTAGGGGGAGCATTGCCCGGGTATCTCATCTTCATTGATTGAGATCTTCCTTTATTTACCCTTTGCCTATTCATCTCTGGTATTAATTTCTATGCACACTAGATTACCACAAAATCACATTAGTCATTAGGCTAGATTGCAGAGAAGAAGTTAGTACTAGTAGCCCTGTTCCCTGTGGATTCGACTACCCTACTCACCAGGGTAATTATTACTTCGACAACCCGTACACTTGCGGTACACACACGCAAGGGGTGTGTCAAGGCTCTCAATCTGATTGCGTCGTCTGTTACTCCATTGATCTTCAACATGTCGCACACTTCAAGAAAGTTCTCAAGATGGTTGTTGGGATCTTCGTCGGCCAACCCATTAAACTGTGCGGACTGTTGCAACATTTGAATGAACAACGGCTTCAACTCAAAGTTATTTGTGGTAATTGGGGGCCTCACAATGCTCAATTGGGTTCCCATTACCGCGGGTCTAGCAAAATCGGCTAACGTCCTTTGTTGGTCGTTCTGTTCTGCCATAGCTTCTGACCCTTCTGAATCTATGCTGGCTTGCTTGGATTGTTCTTCCACAGGCTCTTTCCCTTTACGGTGCGTTCTTCTACCAATGTCCGGGTCTCCTTCAACAAGAATAGAAGGATTCCCGCGGGTCATAACCTGAAACCAACACAAAGAAAAGAAAAATAAGAACGGTGATAGATAAAGAAAGTGTGAAATAGACAACGAAGTGAATAACTAAAGTAGCAAAAAATAGTATTAAAAATACGCCAATTCCACGGCAATGGCGCCAAAAACATGACACGACCTTTTGCGTGTGTACCGCAAGTGCACGGCCTTGTCGAAGTAGTAAAATTACCTTGGTGAGTGGGTAGTCGAATCCACAGGGAATAGGGATTTAGAACACAAGAATTTACTATTTAGTTATGCGGTGTACGAAAAGAAATAATTGGAGTGATGAGTGAATTTATGGAAACAATTAAAATAAACGACATGAAAGTAAATAGAGAGATGAAAGATAAGAGAAAAGCAAGTAGAAGTTAAAAGAGAAAGACTAGCAATGGGTGAGATAGGGTATCCGGACAAGCTACCTGTAGGACTTATGCTTCTAGTGCAAGACTATGCTATTATACTTTCCTATTGATGTTAATTGAGTCGAGGATATCCGTAAACTCACGGTCCCAAAACTTAAGGTCAACCGTGACTAACCCCAACATTATGTCCCGGTATTAGGATTCACTACGACCCTTGACTCTTGTTGACCTGTCAACTAAGTCCCAGGGGAGTCTATCTTCCTAACCCTAACACTACATGGGATTGCTTTAAGCTCTAGGGATTCCTAGTGATAAAAACTGTTCCTCTATGTAGTTCTAACCCTTTGGTCCAGGTGGAAGAACCCTAGTCTAGATTGAGCCCTAAAACTCTATTTTGACCGCTAATTAACCAAGGAAACCGAGGTAGGGAGAAATCACACCGGAAGGGAAAGGGGTACATTGCTACCTCACAACTCTCCCTCTCAACCCTCTTCAGTCTTAAGTAGTCTAATCCTATAGGAGTTGTCACACCTCCAAAAGATAACCTAGATTGTTTTCAACCCTAGTGTCACGGCTAAGGAAGAACAATAGCAAAAGATAATTAAATCTGAAACTCGAATTTATTCATCAATATTGGAAAAGCATAATAACAATGTCATAGAAACATAATGATCCTAGGTTTTTACAAGTCCGAATACCCACGATGGGTTTAGCTCCTCATGGAGCTATACATGTTCATCAAAGTGTAAAATAAATTACAAAATAAGAACATCAATGAAAACCCCCTCTCGTGTGATGTGGTCGTGGTCATATACTGCCGTCGGACTTCGATGACGATGCCGTTGGCGTGCTCCAATCCTCCACAAAGTCCTCTCCAAAACCCTAGCCGCACCTTCTCGAAGTTGGAGAGAAAGCTAGGTCAAAAGATTCTCAAAAAAGTCTCCCAATCGGGCTTTAAATAGGCTGAGTGCGGCTTTAAATTTGAACTTATCGGGGCTTCACACGGCCGTGTGGAATTTCCACACGCCCGTGTAAAGTTTCTGTCTTCCTGAAAAATTACTTCACACGGCCATGTGGAATTTCCACACGCCCGTGTGAGGTCTCTGGCTTGCTGGAAAATGATTCACACGGCCGGGTGTTAATTCCACATGCTCATGTGAATTCTCTGGAAACTTGATCTTCAGCAGAAAATGCATAGTAATTACCGAAACGCTCCCGAATATGTTGTTCTTCATCGAGGCCATTGAATTGGGCACACAATCAATGGTAGATCGTGCCGATTGCTTCAAGTCTCCTTCTTGTTGAAGTTCTCCTAGGCTACACGAGTTAGACTTGTTGTGAATGTGACTGCCTTTGTGCCCCTCCAAAGGAGGTTGGCACACACTCACCTGTCCAAGTTCATGCCTTGTTCCTTGCTTGGTCCGAAACCATCCCAACAACGGCGAACACGACCTAACTTTGTTCTTCTTTTTCCAACTTGGCTCCACAAACCTACAACGTACAAGAATACACAAATGCACACTATTTAGTGATAAAATCTGATAAAAGAGATGCTAATAGTAAGATAATAATGCTTCGCGTCACTATAACACAAGCACTTATCAAGTGCTTTAATCTCTAAGGATTCCTAGTGATAAAACCTGTTCCTCTATGTAGTTCTAACCCTTTGGTCCAGGTGGAAGAACCCTAGTCTAGATTGAGCCCTAAAACTCTATCTTGACCGTTAATTAACCAAGGAAACGGAGGTAGGGAGAAATCACATCGGAAGGGAAAGGGGTACATTGCTACCTCACAACTCTCCCTCTCAACCCTCTTCAATCTTAAGTAGTCTAATCCTATAGGAGTTGGCACACTTCCAAAGGATAACCTAGATTGTTCTCAACGCCAGTGTCACAGCTAAGGAAGAACAATAGCAAAAAATAATTAAAACTGAAACTCGAATTTATTCATCAATAATGGAAAAGCATAATAACAATGTCATAGAAACATAATGATCCTAGGGTTTTACAAGTCCGAATACCCACAAGGGGTTTAGTTCCTCATGGAGCTATACATGTTTATCAAAGTGTAAAATAAATTGTAAAATAAGAACATCAATGAAAACCCCCTCGCATATGATGTGGCCGTGGTCTTGTGCTGCCGTCGGACGTCGATGACGATGCCGATGGTGCGCTCCAATCCTCCACAAAGTCCTCTCCGAAACACTAGCCGCACTCTCCAAAAGTTGGAGAGAAAGATAGGTAAAAAGATATTCAAAAAGTCTCCAAATCCCGCTTTAAATAGGCTGAGTGTGGCTTTAAAATTGAAGTTATCGGGGCTTCACACGGCCGTGTGGAATTTCCACATGCCCGTGTGAAGTTTCTGTCTTCCTGAAAAATTACTTCACACGGCCGTGTGGAATTTCCACACGCCCGTGTGAAGTCTCTGCCTTGCTGGAAAATAATTCACACGGCCGTGTGTTAATTCCACACGCCCGTGTGAATTCTCTGTAAACCTGATCTTCGGCAGAAATGCACAGTAACTTGCTACAGTGAATTACTACAGTAACAAAGCTACAGTGCTGCTGCAGTACTCGCTGAAACGGTCCCGGATACGTTGTTCTTCATCGAGGCCATTGAATTGGGCACACAATCAATGGTAGATCGTGCCGATTGCTTCTAGTCTCCTTCTTGGTGAAGTTCTCCTAGGCTACACAAGTTAGACTTGTTGTGAATGTGACTGCCTTTATACCCTCCAAAGGAGGTTGGCACACACTCACAAGTCCAAGTTCGTGCCTTGTTCTTTGCTTGGTCCGAAAACCTCCCAACAATGGCGAACACGACCAAACTTCGTTCTTCTTTTCCAACTTGGCTCCACAAACCTACAATGCACAAGAATACACAATTGCACGCTATTTAGTGATAAAATCTGATAAAAGGTATGCTCATTGTAAGATAATACCGCTTCGCGTTACTATAACACAAGCACTTATCAAACCCCCCGCACTTAAGCTTTTGCTTGTCCTCAAGCAAAAATAAAATGTGACAGTACTCGGGAAGAACAATTGAAATTGCTCGGCCTTAGGTTCACCAAAAATATGCAAAGGAAGCATTCTACAAGTAATGGAAAATCAAAACATTGCATAAGTTTATCATTACTATAGCTAAAAACACGAATCAAAAAGGATAACAACTCGAAGACGTGTAAGTGTGTGCGAATTCACTCAAGAGAACCAACGAGTACTCCTCAAACTCTTATTCAAAAGGACTTATTTATATACGAAAAATCAGAGAGGAAGTAGTAGCTTCACACATCCTCGAAGGTGGCCCTTTCCTAGGCGGCCGCCAAAGGTGGCTTTCACTCTTTCGATGAGGTAGCTCTTTATACCGGGGTAGTAGCTTTCACGCATCCCATGAGATAGCTCTTTCTCTCATTAGGGCATAACTTGTATCCGACTTATGAGAGTAGCTTCATACTTCGTGGGTGGTAGCTCTTTCCACCCCAAATGCATACATAAAAGAAAACAACTATTCACAAACTCAGATTTTTCCCTTTTTTTTTCATATATTTTTTTATCTTTTTATATGCATTTTCCAAAGTAAAACTAAGAACGATGATAAACTTGTCCTTAAAAGCTTCAAGATCGAGTTTCCAAAAGATTTCAAGAGTGAGTAGTGCAATAGGGTGTAATCGAGCAAAAATTCCCTAAAAATTTAAGTAAAAACTAGAGCATGATAGGAAACAATGTTAAAAATTCTCCTAGACTCTAAGAATACAAATGTTGCAACTAAGGTGAACCGCTATAGGCTACATGAGCATAAGCAATTGAACGCAGAAGTAAAGGTGTGTGCAATGTGAATCCCCCCCCCCCAACACAAACACTTAAGATGTACATTGTCCCCAATGTACGCATGCAAGCATTATAAAAATAAAATAATGAAAAACAATTAGTGTGGAAGTAGGAAATTGAAACATTACTCCCCTGAACTCCAAGTGTTGCGTTTGATGGAGCTAGGTTCATTGAGTGTTGAGTCTCAATGGTTTTGTGGAGCATACAGGGTCCCATGACCGTGCCTATTACTATTCCTCAAATTCCTTCCATCCAAGACCATCTGCACACATACCGCAAGGGTTCACTATAGCTCAAGAAAAACCAAAATAAAACTCGAGTATATAAAGATATGAAGATGAAATACAACTCGAGACAAATAAAAGCAAACCCCAGAAGGAGAGTCCTTTCTGGGTACTACAAGTCCAACAGAATAAGAAAATAAAAGTGCAATAGACGTAATATAAACTAAAATAAAACTATGACGCCTCAGCGTCGGTGTCCTGCTGTGGGTCCTCTGGTGCTGCTGCTGCTGCTGCTGCTGGTGCTGGTGGATCTGATGCTGATGGAGAAGGAGGTGGAGTCGGTGAAGGGACCCATCGGGGTCGCACCACGGATTGCTCGAACAACTGTATAACTGTGGCAAGCTGTGCTGATAAGTGAGCGAACTGTGATGCCTGAGCTGCCCTCAACTCGGCAAACCTTGCTGCCTGTGGGGCCCTCATCTCGGCCAGCTCTGTCTGTAGCATCCCCACTGTGCTCAAGAGGCGCTCCAACCTGTCCTGGCCTCAGGAGGGTGAGAAAATGCACACCAGAGGTGGCTCCGGTGCTATGGATTGCGGCTCGGCCTCTGTGTCTGTCAGGGGTGGCTCCAAGGCTGCCTGGAACCCCTCTGCCTGATCTGACTGGGGTATGACCCAAGTATAGGTCCCTGATCCCACTCTGCGGATCATCCCCATCATCCTCAGTGTCTCTGCGCCCAGAGGAGCTGGTATACTGGTCTTCTCTGTCCCTCACACTCCGTCTCTGAGACTCGTCCCGATCAGAAGTCTCAAAATGTAAGGTCCTGTGAAGATCACTCCCACCCTAGGGTACTGGCCCTGATGGCGCAAATACTCTGCTAGGATGTGCCCTAGGTGGAGTGGTACCCTCTGAGCCATAGAGTATAGATAGAGAAGCTCCTGCCGGCTCAGTACTCCAGTGCTATCACCCCGACCACTCACTGATCTACTCAGAATAGCATGTGCGTATCTGTAGGCCGGGCGGGAGAAGCACGAGGCCTTCGAGACCCCTGGCTCATACTGGCCCTCTCCGCATAAATCCCTGTAGGCCCTCTGCGGAGTAAGGCTGCCCGGGTAGTCGGTAGGAAGACCCTCATACTCCTCTGTCTGTGTATAGGCCTCGTCATATAACCCCATATGGATCAAAAATTGGGTCATGCTGAGGCTAAAATGCTGGCCTAATACCCTGAACTGAATCGCGTCGGGAGTAGAGAAGTCCCTTTGCGATTTGTCAAACTCGAACGAGACCAAGAAGTCAAGTGTCACTCCCCGAATGGCTGGATCTCATATCCTCAGTAATTTCCTCCAACTCCCCACCGAGAGTAGCTCCTCAACCTCGTCGGCAATACTGTCACCCCCCTGAATCCCTCTGATAATGCTCAGGTCGGGATATCGTGACTGGCCAAACCGCAGTGCAGATAACCGCTCCAACCAGGCCTGGTGCTCAGGTATACTGAACTTAGTCTCCTCTGGAGGGGGTGTGGGCTCACGGGGCCGCTTCCCAGCCAATTTCTTGGACCTGGAAGTCATATCTGCAAGATTGAAAAGAGAATCGATTAAAAACAGTTAAATAGAACAATCTGCAGAAATCCACACGGCCGTGTGGAATTTCCACATGCCCATGTGGAGCTTCCGGCGGACAGAGCCCACGGCCGTGGGGGCTAAAAATCCAAAATTTACATTGTAATTCGTTCTAATTCATCTCTAAACATGTTCGCACACATAATAAGCATTTAAAACAAGCGAAATCAACCAATGGAAGAATCAAGAGGCACAAGTGAAATATAAATGAAAACGCGCGGCTTTTGAAGTTCTGGGAATTCACATGCCCGTGTCGAAATTCCACACGGCTGTGTGCCACTGAAATTAGGGTTCACAGGGGCCAACACACGCCCCTGTGCGCACTCTGGTCGCTCCCTGAACTACGCCACACGGCCGTGTGAGTATCCCACACGGCCGTGTGCCTTCACAGGAGGATCCAAAAGGGTACCCACATGGCCCTGTGGATTCACAGGAAAACTTTGAAAGTCTCTGCAAAATTTCACACGGCCGTGTGGAATTTCCACACGCCCGTGTGCCAAACCTGACCAAGAACACAAGGCCGGCCACAGGGGCACCCACACGCCCCTGTGGCCTCTCTGACTAGCCCGAGAAACGCTAAGTATTCCACACGGCCGTGTGAATAATCCACACGGCCTGTGCCTTTCACAAGTTCTCCCATAGGGGCACACACACGCCCCTGTGTATTCTCGGGAAGAAGGGTTTTCTCTGCAGAGTTTCACACGGCCGTGTGGAATTTCCACACGGCCGTGTGCATTAGCACAGTGGCACTCACAAGGGCACCCACCGCCCCTATGGACTCTCTGGAAAAAGAGTTGAAGTTCTGTGAGATGTCACACGGCCGTGTGGAATTTCCACAAAGCCGTGTGCCCCTTCTGAGGATATTCACAGGGGCACACACACGCCCCTGTGTCCTCACTGGTTGAGCTTTGATTTGGTAACACACGCCCGTGTGGAAATTCCACACGGCCGTGTGTTTTCTCTGGTTTACTTAGAAAAATTCACAGACTCTTCCAAAAAATTCAGAAACTCTTTTAAACCACTTAGAGCCTATACAAATCATAAAAACACAACCAGAGACCATCAAAAACACACTCAACCGACTTAAATTTCATCAATTAACATTAAGGCACATGAAAACATCAACAATCCACAATAAAATCACAGTTTTAAGCATTAAAAATTTAGGACACCAATACTAAGACTTTTATTCATGCTAAAAACTAGACTAGATTCTAGGAAAACTGTAAAACCCTTGGGTTACCTCCCAAGCAGCGCTTGTTTAACGTCACTTAGCTTGACGTACCTGTCTTACCTTATGGAGGTTCATGAATGAAGGTTGACCACTTTCTTACAAACTGAAAACATGCATTATATAACCTTTGTAGAATAGAGGGAGAGCTAGTGATTCTGTTACCACACAAGGGTGAACCATGATAAGTGTCTAAATATATCATTTTTACTATGTACATTTTATAAACTTTCATGCATTTTTGTATGACTCCGATGCCCTTTACGTGTTTTATTTGTTATTATTGTTTCAAGAAATCGCATGATCATCTAGTGCGTGAATGAGCGTTGTTTTGGCATAGATAGGAGAATTTATTGATGCTCACACGCATCCTTATATTTCGGGCAAGAAAATAGTGGCTTTTCAGGGCGTTACTGCAGAAACGCACTGTAGACATTTACTGTAGCACCAGTACTGTAGCAGTGTGCGGGCACTGTGCGGCCCCGCACACCACCCGCACAAGGGAGACAGAAGGGTGTGCGGGCTGTGTGCAGCCCGCACACAGCCCGCACACACACGGGCAGAACCGGGATTTTGAAGCTTTATAAGAGAAGTTAGGGCTTTTGGGAGACTTGTCTTTGGCCACCATCCTCTCCACTATTCTCCACCATCATCTCCACCGTCCTCCACCATCATCTCCATCATTCTCCATCATCACCACCGGATTGGAGAGGCAACTTGAAGAGCAAAACTCAAGGGGAGAAGAAAGGAAGCACTCAAGGTTGTCATCACGGAGCTTGATCGGCGCGGATCCGGCGAGCTTTCATCACCACCTTCTAGCCTACATCTGAGGGAGTTTCTTATCAGCATTTTCATTGTTTATCTTGTGTTTTCTCTCTTTTGATGTGGAACTAGCCTCCCAAGGCCACCGAGCTCCGGTGAACCTTGGGAGAGGAACTTGTATGGATGATATTTATTTATAGATGATTGTTGGCTTGTTTGTTTGATTTCAATCTATTGTCTTATTGTTCAACCTACAATGGATGGATTCCATAGGTTTTGATTCATGAATTATATGTGTATGGCGGGATGCTTGCATGTATTAGGTCACACAATGATTGAAGGGGGATTCAATGTGCCGGTACACCGGAGGTTCCCGGTGCTGGTAGCTCCCCGCGTGGTTAGGGTTGTTTTAGCCGAAAGCGCGCATTAGAATAACCCTAACCAAGACTCCCTGTTCCCAATGACATCGTAGGGGTATCTTCTGGATAGTGGAACCCGTATCGGATTAGGGCTACACCACGGAGGTTCCGGCGTAGTCGACTCCCGAGTCTAGCGGATCAAACCTTGCCAACTTAGCACTTAATTTCCTATATTCATCCTAACTTGTTCTTCTCCCGAGGGGATCCTAGCCCGAGACCTCTAGTTCTCATTGCTAATTGCTCATTAGATTGCTCGTATGGTGTGCCTTAGTCCATTTTGTTTATAGTATTTCTTTTATTTATTTTCATATTTGTATTTTATACTTCAACTCTTGGTTTGGTAGACTAGATAGTGATACCTAGGAGGAAGTAATAGCAGATCTTGGGGTCCTTGGGAATACGACCCTCTCGTACTCGCGCGAGAGGTTATTACTTGACGACCCGTGCACTTGCGGTCGGGGAGCCGCGTGCTCGCTTCTTTAGCGTGTCGTCCGGCACCCATCAAGTTTTTGGCGCCGTTGCCGGGGACATCCAAGAATGCTAGCAAAACTTCTAGCTCGCTACTCTAGTCATTTATCTTTTCTTTTGTAAATATCCTTGTTTTCTTCTTATACCTTAATTTTTTTTTTGTGCACAGGGCAATGAGTTATCAAGAAGCCTCAGGTGGTGCAAATTTTCATCTTCAAAAATGGCAGATCAATGAGTATGAGGCCTTGAGGGCATGCAGTACCAATCAATTCGAGCATGTATACAATCCATATCAGCGAGGGCACCTAGATTTTTCATCACATCATTATGGACAATAATGGGAGCCCTCTCACCTTGGACTGCTGCAAAAACCCCCACAACCACCAACGAAGAGGACGTATACCACTGAAGATGTCTTAGCCAAATACATGCAGGTCACGGACTCTCGTTTGGATGCGTTGGAAGAAAACGTGACAATTGTCCAGACATCTATTCACAGAATCGAAAAACAAGTGGTAGAACTTCTCAAACTAATGGATGAGGAAAACAAGAATAATGAGCAAGCTGTTGAAGTTCTACCTGTAGATGCTATGGAAGAAGACAGGGGGATTGGAGAAAACCGGGACATTGAGAGGCGTGAGGAAGTAGAATCAAGTCCGTCAATCACAAATGAAGAAGCTACTTGCCTCAACATGGACCATTCCACCCACTTGCCCGTTTTGGTTTTGTGCACTAAAAAATTTTCGGGAATTGTCTTTGATGATGTGGGTAGAAAAATGAAACCATCAATGAACCCACCTATGCCTGGATTGGACAATTCCCAACCAAAAATATTTCCTTGGAGGCCCAAACAAATTTTGTGGGCAATCCAAGCTCATCCCACCATGGTTGAGGAAAAAGATGTGGGTAGGAGGTCGAAGCAGTCCAAGAACCCACCGGTGCCAAGCTTAGATAGTTCTCAACCAAAGCTCTTTCCTTGGAGACCCAAACAATTTGGTGGGATACACAAAGGAAGAATGGCCGGGAATGAAGAAGAAGCGGAGAGGAGGTTCAAGCCATCCAAGGATCCGCCTAAGTTCAAATTGCACAATTCTCGGCCCAAGCTTTTTCCTTGGAGGCCAAAAGGTAGTTTGTGCTTGACCTCCACACTTGCTCCATCTCGGCAGGTATGTTTTGTATTTGTTTGTAGCTCTTATGCCATGTCCAGCCGGGAGGAGCACACCATTTTCAAGCCTCCATGATGTAAGAAGGTACGTCAAGCTCGTGACGTTAAACAAGCGCTTCTTGGGAGGCAACCCAAGGTGTTAAATTCCGTATTTTGCTTAGTTTGTTTGTGTGTTGTAGTTTTCTTAGTTTTGGTTGTTTAGCTTTGTGTGGATGTATTAATTTTATGTTCGTATTGTTTATGATGCTTGGATGAGTTTTTTTTCATTCATGTTGGCGATTCTTGGTGTGTTCATTGATTTATGATCATCCTTGTGTTTTGATGAGTTTTATGCATGTAGGGTTGAGAATGATAGTTTTTGGGAGGTGATTCATGACATGTCAAGGCCGAAGCAATAAATTTTATGGGGTGTGCGGGCAGTGTGTGGCCCTGCACACGGGCCGCACACCCTTCTGGAGCCAGTGTGCGGCCTGTGTGCGGCCCTGCACACAGGCCGCACACCTTACAGCCTAGTGTGTGCGGGTGGTGTGCGGGGCTGCACACAGCCCGCACACAGCCTTTTCAGCCCATTTTCAACTCAATTTTCAACATCTTTGGGGCAGATTTCTTCGCCTTCCTTTCACCCGATTTTTCTCCAATTTTTTTGATGTTTCCTCTTCATTTACCTCCTCATTTGGCCAACCTTTCATTGATCTTAAAGTTCTCATCATTTTTGAGTTTTAATTTTGTCGATCTATTGTTTCCATCGAGTTTTCACCGACATCTTTGAACTTTGTCATCTAGGTTTGGGTTTTTGCGTATCTCTCATCTTTGTTGATTTTCATTGTTTAAAATTGTTTTAAATCCCAAACTCTTTGATGTGAGAATGTCTTTAACTTGAATTTGCATGCTCTTATATTATTTCTTTTCAAGTTTTGCCAAGCATTGAGTTGGAAAGTTTCACTCGAGCACCCACACATTGTGTTTCATATTTCTTGTTTTCTTTGTTCTTAGCCTTGCTTATTTGTGTGTTTGTTGTATTTTATTTTTGTGTGTGTGATGGATACCTTGAGATGATGTTCTTCTCTACCTTGCAGGTGGAATTGGAGCATCTAGTGCATTTTTCTCTCCCAACATCTACAAGATTCATCATTGGCCACCCTGATCTCATGGACTTCAAGATTATACTTGGAGACTCGGGGAAGTTCACGAAACCCTCTTACCTTGCTTTAATTGCATATATTTCACTGAGCTGCTGATTTAGGTACATTGGGGACAATGTACTACTTTAAGTAGGGGGGTGGACTTTCATGATTTTCGTGAACTTTAAGAATTTTTGAACAACTTTGCATGTTAGTAAACCAAGGATGGCATGAATGATTCTTGTAGGTGTATGATAGTGTAGAACAATGATAGATGCTAAGTTACTCATAACCTTGCACTCTTAAGAATTTTGTGTCATTCTCGGCATTCCATCACTTAACCTCCTATGTAGGACCTTGGACACCTAGGTTAGGAAAGCAGTAACCTTCGTGACCCTCTTAGTGGCTAACCCATTCGTGGGGTTTCGTGCTTTGACGTGTTAGGTATTCCTCCTAATAGACTCTTAAGGACTTTCCTCTATGTTTTTCGCTCAGCACGGTAAAAAAAAAAAAAAAAAAAAAAATGGACAGTGTTCCTCTGCCATACTAGCGAAGTAACCTGGGGTTCTTGCTCCTAACCAGAGTGTGCCTCTCGCCAAAAGCTATAAAGGCATGAGCGTGTTTATATGAATGTGCAAAGTTCCAGGTAATGTGGATTTGCAATTCATGTTAGTCCAGAAAAAAATATGTGTGTAAATATATACTTATACATGTACATATATGTGTATAACAGAAGAAAGTGTAACGACCGGTGGTTGTTCGAACAATAGAGGAAAGATCCTTGGGAGCCTACTAGGAGCATCTCTACCACTTCAAGGCCGAATTCCACTAAGTGGCGTGATTTGCCGCAAGATGTGGTCCTCGGGGTTCTGTCTACCTGACTTGGACTACAGGGCTTCGAAATAGAGGGGTTGCACACACACACACACTATATCATTGCCGTTGAATGCATGAAATTTCTTAAGTGGTTTGTTCTTAGTATCTTGAGTTTTACCATTTCTATTCTACACTTGCACTTAAGCCGGAGGTTGTGTATTTAGCCACTTATCAATCCCTTTTGTTCTTCATGTTTGTTTGCTTGGGGACAAGCAAACACTCAAGTAGGGGAATATTTGATAAGTGTCTAAATATATCATTTTTACTATGTACATTTTATACACTTTCATGCATTTTTGTATGACTCCGATGCCCTTTACGTGTTTTATTTGTTATAATTGTTTCAGGACATCGGATGATCATCTAGTGCGTTAATGAGCGTTGTTTTGGCATAGATAGGAGAATTTATTGATGCTCACACGCATCCTCATATTTCGGGCAAGAAAATAGTGGCTTTTCAGGCCGTTACTGTAGGAACGCACTGTAGACATTTACTGTAGCGCCGGTACTGTAGCAGTGTGCGGGCACTGTGCGGCCCTGCACACCACCCGCACAAGGGAGACAGAAGGGTGTGCGGGCTGTGTGCAGCCCGTACACAGTCCGCACACACACGGGCAGAACCGGGATTTTGAAGCTTTATAAGAGAAGTTAGGGCTTTTGGGAGACTTGTCTTTGGCCACCATCCTCTCCACTCTTCTCCACCATCATCTCCACCATCCTCCACCATCATCTCCATCATTCTCCATCATCACCACCGGATTGGAGAGGCAACTTGAAGAGCAAAACTCAAGGGGAGAAGAAAGGAAGCACTCAAGGTTGTCATCACGGAGCTTGATCGGCGCGGATCCGGCGAGCTTTCATCACCACCTTCTAGCCTACATCTGAGGGAGTTTCTTATGAGCATTTTCATTGTTTTTCTTGTGTTTTCTCTCTTTTGATGTGGAACTAGCCTCCCAAGGCCACCGGGCTCCGGTGAACCTTGGGAGAGGAACTTGTATGGATGATATTTATTTATAGATGATTGTTGGCTTGTTTGTTTGATTTCAATCTATTGTATTATTGTTCAACCTACAATGGATGGATTCCGTAGGTTTTGATTCATGAATTGTATGTGTATGGCGGGATGCTTGCATGTATTAGGTCACACAATGATTGAAGGGGGATTCAATGTGCCGGTACACCAGAGGTTCCGGGTGCCGGTAGCTCCCCGCGTGGTTAGGGTTGTTTTAGCCGAAAGCGCGCATTAGAATTACCTTAACCAAGACTCCCTGTTCCCAATGACATCGTACGGGTATCTTCTGGATAGTGGAACCCGTATTGGATTAGGGCTACACCACGGAGGTTCCGGGGTAGTCGACTCCCGAGTCTAGCGGATCAAACCTTGCCAACTTAGCACTTAATTTCCTATATTCATCCTAACTTGTTCTTCTCCCGAGGGGATCCTAGCCCGAGTCCTCTAGTTCTTATTGCTAATTGCTCATTAGATTGCTCGTATGGTGTGCCTTAGTCCATTTTGTTTATAGTATTTCTTTTATTTATTTTCATATTTGTATTTTATACTTCAACTCTTGGTTTGGTAGACTAGATAGTGATACCTAGGAGGAAGTAATAGCAGATCTTGGGGCCCTAGGGAATACGACCCTCTCGTGCTCGCGCGAGAGGTTATTACTTGACGACCCGTGCACTTGCGGTCGGGGAGTCGCGTGCTCGCTTCTTTAGCGTATCGCGTGGCGCCCATCAAACCACCCTTACTCCGTTCTTGCTCATCCCCATTGTTCTTGGGTCTTTTCGTGTGGCGGCTCCTTGCTCTCTTCATCCTTCTCCTCATTTTTTCCATGGCTCCCGGGTCCGGCTTGTCTTCGTTCTCGATTAGACCAAGTGAAAGCACTTCTTCCTTGTTCTCCATGTCTTGATCCGTCCAATCTTCATACGGATCCGTGTTCAATATTTCCTGCACATAATCATCAATTAGCTCGTCGGTAGTGTCAAGAAAATATAAAGTATCATCAAAGTCAAGAGAGTGTCTCATGGCTTCGGCTAGGCGGTATGTAAGCTTGTCTTCTCGCACTCGCAATGTGAGCTCCCCACCATCCATGTCAATCAAAGCCTTAGAAGTGCGGAAGAACGACCTTCCAACGATCAAAGGAACCTCGACATCCTCATCAACATCCAACACCATGAAGTCAACAGGAAATATGTATTTGTTGACTTTTACTAAGACGTCCTCCACAATTCCCCTCGGATGCCTCACCGATCGGTCTGCGAGTTGAAGTGTCATCCGTGTGGGTCTAGGCTCGCCCAAGCCTAGCTTTTGGAAGAACGTGTAGGGCATGACATTGATACTTGCCCCCGAGTCGGCTAATGCCATCTCTTCACCCAAGTTGCCAATGTTGCATGGTATTATGAAACTCCCAGGATCTTTTCTTTTGCTCAGCATGTTCTTTTGCAATACAGCCGAGCAATTGGCATCAAGACGCGCTCTCCTCTAATTTCCTCTTGTTGGTCAAGAGGTCCTTCAAGAACTTTGCATACTTAGGCATTTTGGCCAATGTCTCCGCGAATGGTATGTTGATGTGCAATTGCTTGAAAATTCCCAGAAATTTCTTGTATTGTTCGTTCTTTTGGTCATTCTTTAATCGTGAAGGATAGGGGATCCTTGGCTTGTAGGGTGGGGATGCCACCACTTTTTCCTTTGTCGCTCCTTCATCTACCTCCACTACCTCGGTTGTCTCTTGTGTCTTCTCTAGAGGGAGATTTCTCTCAACCTCTTTTCCACTCCTCAAGGTGATTGCCTTCAATTGTTCCCTCGGATTGGTCTCCGTATTACTAGGCAAACTCCCTTGAGGTTTTTCCACCAATGTCTTCGCAATTTGCCCCATTTGATTCTCCAAATTGTGTAAGGAGGCGGTGTGATTGCGAAGTGTAGCTTCCACCGATTGGAACCTAGCATCCGATGAAGCAACAAACCGTGTGAGAGCTCTCTCTAGATCGGTCATCTTTCCCTCTAGCCCGGTCACTCGGCTTTCTAAATTCGGTGCTTGTTGACCTTGAAACCCCGGTGGTGTGTTGTTCTTTTGTTGTGACTGTCCTTGGTTGCTCCATGAGAAATTTGTGTGGTTTCTCCACCCCGAATTGTATGTGCCACTATACGGGTTGCCTTGGCCTTTTCCTCTATAGTTATTTCCCACAAAATCAGCCTGCTCCACCTTACTAGCACCTCTAATAGCAATCGGACAATCACTTGAAGCATGACCTCCCCCACAACCGTTACAAGTACTGATGGCCACAACTCTTGGTGAAGTTAGAACATCCAACTTCTTACTCAATGATTGATTCTACTTGTGCCGCCAAAGATGTAACTGCATTAACCTCATGAATTCCGGCCATCTTCTTTCGGTCCCTTGTGTTCCATTGATAGTTATTCATTGCCATCTCTTCAATAAGGTGCCGGGCTTCATCGGGAGTCTTACTTCCTAGAGTCCCTCCTGCCGCCGCATCTAAAATTTGCTTGGTGCTTGGATTCAACCCGTTGTAGAAAGTATGGATGATCATCCACTCGGGGAATCCATGTTGTGGGCACTTTCGAAGGAGCTCCTTGAACCTATCCCATGTCTCGAATAGAGACTCTAATTCCACTTGCATGAAGGATGTGATTTCATTCTGGAGCGTTGCTGATTTTCCTGGAGGGAAATAGCTAGCCAAGAACGCCTCGGCCATCTCCTTCCATGTAGTAATAGATGCTCTCGGTAATGAATGTAACCAATGTCTTGCTTTTCCCTTCAATGAAAATGGAAAGGCTCTCAACCTGATTGCATCGTCCGTTACTCCATTGATCTTCAACATGTCGCACACTTCAAGAAAGTTCTCTAGATGGTTGTTGGGATCTTCGTCGGCCAACCCATTAAACTGTGCGGATTGTTGCAACATTTGAATGAACGACGGCTTCAACTCAAAGTTGTTCGCGGTGATTGGGGGCCTCACAATGCTTGATTGGGTCCCCATTACCGCGGATCTAGCAAAGTCGGACAACGTCCTTTGTTGTTCGTTCTGTTCTGCCATAGCTTCCGACCCTTGTGAATCTATGCTGGCTTGCTTGGATTGTTCTTCTACAGGTTCTTTCCCTTTACGGTGCGTTCTTCTACCAATGTCCGGGTCTCCTTCAACAAGAATGGAAGGGTTCCCGAGTGTAATAACCTGAAGCCAACACAAAGAAAAGAAAAATAAGAACGATGATAGTCGAAGAAAGTGTGAAATAGACAACGAAGTGAATAACTAAAGTAGCAAAAACTAGTATTAAAAATACGCCTATTCCCCGGCAACGGCGCCAAAAACTTGACACGACCTTTTGCGTGTGTACCGCAAGTGCACGGCCTTGTCGAAGTAATAAAATTACCCTGGTGAGTGGGTAGTCGAATCCATAGGGAATAGGGATTTAGAACACAAGAATTCACTATTTAGTTATGCGGTGTATGAAAAGAAATAATCGGAGTGATGAGTGAATTTATGGAAGCAATTAGAATAAAAGATAAGAAAGTAAATAGAGATATGGAAGACAAGAGAAAAGCAAGTAGAAGTTAAAAGAGAAGACTAGCAATGGATGAAATAGGGTATCCGGACAAGCTAACTCTAGGACTTATGCTTCTAGTGCAAGACTATGCTATTATACTTTCCTATTGATGTTAATTGAGTCGAGGGTATCCTTAAACTCACAGTCCCAAAACTTAAGGTCAACCGTGACTAACCCCAACATTATGTCCCAGTATTAGGATTCACTACGACCCTTGACTCTCATTGACCTGCCAACTAAGCCCTAGGGGAGTCTATCTTCCTAACCCTAACACTACGTGGGAGTGCTTTAAGCTCTAGGGATTCCTAGTGATAAAACCTGTTCCTCTATGTAGTTCTAACCCTTTGGTCCAGGTGGGAGAACCCTAGTCTAGATTGAGCCCTAAAACTCTATCTCGACCGCTAATTAACCAAGGAAACGGAGGTAGGGAGAAATCACACTGGAAGGGAAAGGGGTACATTGCTACCTCACAACTCTCTCTCTCAACCCTCTTCAATTTTAAGTAGTCTAATCCTATAGGAGTTGTCACACCTCCAAAGGATAAACTAGATTGTTCTCAACCCCAGTGTCACGGCTAAGGAAGAACAATAGCAAAAGATAATTAAAACTGAAACTCTAATTTATTCATCAATAATGGAAAAGCATAATAACAATGTAATAGAAACATAATGATCCTAGGGTTTTACAAGTCCGAATACCCACGAGGGGTTTAGCTCCTCATGGAGCTATACATGTTCATCAAAGTGTAAAATAAATTGTAAAATAAGAACATCAATGAAAACCCCCTCGCGTATGATGTGGTCGTTAGCTTGACATGTTTTACCTCGACAATCATGGTGGGACAAAAGGAGGGAATTTACCTCCATTCTTTGGTGATGCAATGTTACCCGAAAAGTTCATTGATAAGCATGAGAAGATCTTGAATTTTCCTCGATTCTCCTAGATTATGTTATCCACTTCCTCTGGTGACGTTGTTGCCACCTTCACGACATTGTTTTGCTTATTCTTCGTTTTTCTCCACACACTCTTCATGGTTTTTTGCTCCTTGTCATGTGGTGGAGATTCAACCATTACTTGTGCAACCTGAAGCAATGGTGAAGGAGGAGCATCCTTTTCTTCAGTTTCTCCATCCTCTAGCCTTCCCAAAATTTCATCTAGTGGGTTTAGAGTTAGGACCTCCTGCAAACAATCAGAAATAATTGCATCAGTTTTATCCATAAAATATAAACTATCATCATGGTTGAGTGTGTGCCTCATTGCATCGGGGAGGGTGATGATCACTTGGTCATCTCCCACTCTCAAAGTCATCTTACCACCCTTAATATCAATTAAAGCACCAGATGTGTTAAGGAAAGGGCGGCCAAGAATTATGGGAACCTCCACATCATCATCCACATCCAATATAACAAAGTCCACCGGGATGATAAGTTTATCGACCCTAACAAGAACATCTTCAACTACCCCACGTGGTCTTCGCATTGAACGGTCGGCGAGTTGTAGGGCCATGCGTGTGGGCCTCAAATCTTCCAACCCTAACTTTAGAAATAGCTTATACGGCATCACATTGATGCTCACCCTTGAGTCGGCCAATGCATTTTCTTGCATTCCATCGCCAAGCACACACGGAGTAATGAAGCTACCGGGGTCATTGAGTTTTTTCAGCAGTTTCCTCTGGATCAATGCAGAGCAGTTCCCAGATAGTGTCACAGAATCAAGTTCTTCCAATTTTCTTTTGTTTGTGATGAGATCCTTCATAAACTTCGCGTACTTCGGCATTTGAGATAAGGCCTCAACCAATGGGATGTTGATATGGAGTTGCTTGAATATGTTCAAAATTTTTTTAAACTGTGCATCATCCTTGTCATTTTTCAGTCTTGATGGGTAAGGCACAACGGGCTTGTAGTCATTTCCCTTCAGAAGGGTACCTTCCTTATGCTTGCTTTTATTCTCTTCACTAGCACCCTTGCTCAAAATAGGGTCTTCCTAGACGGTTACCCTATCACTGGAGCCACTTGGGCTTCTCTCAGCCCTTGCCTCCAGCTGTTTTCCACTTCTCAACGTGATAGCCTTCAAGTGTTCCCTCTGGTTGCTTTCAGTGTTGCTTGGCAGACTACTTGAGGGCCGATCAGATTGTGCTCGAGTAAGCTGCCCAACCTGGTTCTCAAGAGATTGAATAGAGGCTTGGACATTTCTCAATACAGTACCGAACTCATCTACCTTTTTTTCTATTCCGTGAAACCTTGCTTCAGTATTGATCATGAATTTTGCAAACACATCCTCGGTGGTGTATTTTCTTTCTTGTTGTTGAGGTGCTTGGTATTGGTTTGCTTGAGGTGGCGGGGGTCTCTGCTGTGCTTGCCCTTGGCCCCATGACATGTGTGGGTGGTTCCTCCACCCCTTATTGTAGGTGTTGCCAAATTGGTTTCCTGGTCTTGTAGGGCCTCCTCCAACATAGTCCACACTCTCCACAGGTACCGACGGGGCAATGAATATAGGGCATTGAGATGTTGCATGCCCCGCACCACAAGTATCACATGACATCACTGCCATAGGAGTGGAATTAGACCCAAGCATCAACTGTTCAACCTTCTGTGCCAAGGAACTGACTAATGCATTGTTGTCTAAGAGATTCTTCGTCAAGGCCTCGACCTTAGCAGTTAATGCCGTATTCTCATTCACCTCAAATAAGCCTGCAGCCTTTGGTGCTTTCTATCGAGTGCTCCAGTGGCACTCATTAGTTGGCATGTTTTTAATTAGGGCTTTAGCTTCTTCGGGCAGCTTGTTGCTATGGGATCCACCTACTGCAACATCAATCAATTGCCTAGTAGAGTAACTTAGGCCATTGCAGAACATCTGTACTCTCATCCAAGATTGGAATCCATGGTGAGGACACTTGCGCAACAAATCCTTGAACCTCTCGTGAGCCTCAAAAAGTGTTTCTGAGTCTCCCTGCCGAAAGAATGATATCTCTTGTCTCAGTCTCGCGGCCTTACTTGGCGAAAAATATCTAGCAAGGAATTTCTCTACCATGTCCTTCCACGTGGTGATGGATCCGGGAGCTAAAGATGTGAGCCATCGGTATGCTGCTCGCCTTAGACTAAACGGAAACAATCTTAGCCTAATAGCATCATCTTAGACCGAGTTGATTTTGAAAGTTGAACAAATTTGCAGAAAGCGGAACAAGTGAGCATGTGGGTCTTCATCCGCTAACCCGTCAAACTGTACTGAATTCTGTATCATTCCAATTGTGCTCGCCTTGATTTCGAAATTATTAGCCGAGACAGCAGGCGCTTGCACACTAAATTCATCACCGGTGAATTGTGGCCTTTCATAATCTGACAAAGTCCTCCTAGGTTCGGCCATTACGGATGGTTCACTAGATTCAACCTGAATTTCTTGTTGCCTTGAACTTTCCGTTACTTCTCTCAACCTTTGATGCAAAGTTCGTTCAATTTTGTCGTCGGGCTCAAACAAATTAGCTTGACTCGCTCTTGTCATAAGATGGGTACCTCGCAAAAATTAGAGTCAAGGATCAGAAACCAAATAGAAAAAATAAAATAAAATACAAATAAAGGAATGATGGAATATATACAAAGATGGTGAAAATGAAACAAGGAAATGGTCAAATCAACACGCTCAAAGTTTTTCGAGTATTTCTCGTTGGTTCCCGGCAGCGGCGCCAAAAACTTGATACACATCGTACGACGCGAGATCCTGCAAGCGCACGGATCGTCAAGTAATACCTCTCGTGCGAACACGAGAGGGTTGTATTCCCTGGGGCCCGAGAAGCTACCCTTACTTCCCTTTTACATTGTTGTTTAACCGATACAATTCAAGAGAATGAATAGCATGTAAAGACACTAGGCAAATAATAAACAATACAAACATACGAGGACAAAATACGGGATGAAGTTAGGGCTAGGAGTGGTCACGGATAAGGATTCCAAAAGGGGCTACTAAAGTGGGTAGGAAGCTTGGACTAACATGCAAGTGGCTAATTTGACCGAGAAAACCCTAAACTAGGCCAACCCGATGGTCACGGCAAGTGGTTTTCTCAAACTAGGATTAAAATACAACTGAGTACTTAACCCTAGGAGTGGAGGGGTATAAATACCCGATGGTCATGGCGTATTTATACTTGTTTCCCTTCCAAAGTTGGTGAGTCTAACACTAGGGCAATGGTCATGCAACCTAGCATTACCTAAGTCTTTTGATACATAGAGTTCTCATACATACCAAGCATGTAAAAACACCAAACAATGGATCACAAACAAGCCACAAACATGAATTAGAACAAGATCATCCAAACATCACAAGTTCACCCCCAAGGTTCACCTACATCTAGTGACCTTGGGGTTTAGTTGCTCATGTTCAACAAATACAACAAAGAATACATGCAAACAACCAACAAAGGCATGAGAAGAACTCTCTCAAAGGATGAAGGCCGGAGAAGTTCCAAAGATGCCACTCAAAGGGGTAGCTTCCCTTGAATTCAACCTCCAAATGTGAGCCCTAGGATGTAGATTCTTCCCAAAACCTTGCTCTCCTCGCCAAATCCTAGCCGAGATCACCCTCCAAAAGCTCCTTCTTCCTCAGATCTAAGGTGGTGGTGAGTGGCTCCAAGAAGAAGACTTTTTTTCCCTTAAGGAAAACCTTTAAGGAAAATCCTAGCCTGTAATGCGGGACGAAAGAATCTGCAAAGATGCGAAACTACTACAGTAGCTGCTACAGTGCCTGCTGTATTACTCTTCTACAGTACTCTGCCCCTGAATTCCTTGCGGTTGACCTCACGCCAGTGAGGGTTTCCAGACTTAGAAAAATCTCCAAATGTGCGTACAGTAACCTGCTGTATTACTTCTAGTTGTACTCCTAAGGCAGTGATGCCCTGTGATACCTGTAGTGCCGGGCATGCAACTTCGCAATGCCCCATATTTGTTGCCCCTGCTGCACCAGTGGAAACAGTGGATTATGTCGGTGGTGGACCTAGAGGGCGGGGGATCCAATATGGCAACACTTACAATTAGGGGTGGAGGAACCACCCAAACATGTCATGGGGCAAAGAGAAAGCACAAAAGAGACCCCCGCCACCTCAAGCAAGCCAATATCATGCACCTCCACCACAAGAAAAGAAGTACACCATCGAGGACGTATTAGCCAAATTCATGATAAATACTGAAGCAAGGTTTCAGACTAGTGAGAAAAGGCTTGATGAATTTGGCACTATACTGAGGAATATGCAAACTTCTATCCAGTCACTTGAGAACCAGGTTGGGCAGCTTGCTAGGGCCTAGTCTGACTGACCCTCGGGCAGTTTGCCAAGTAATACCGAGAGTAACCCGAGGGAGCACTTAAAGACTGTCACATTGAGAAGTGGAAAACAGTTGGAGGCAAGGGCTGAGGGAAGCTCAAGTATCTCCAATGATAAGGTAGCCATCCCGGAAGACCCTGTTCTGAGCAAGGATGCTAGTGAAGATAATAAGAGCAAGCATAAGGAGGATACCCAGTTTTTCAAAGCTCCGAAAGAAAATGTGTACAAGCCCGTTGTGCCTTACCCTTCAAGACTGAAACATGATAAGGAGGATGCCCAGTTTAAAAAATTTTTGAACATATTCAAGCAACTCCATATCAACATCCCATTGGTTGAGGCCCTATCCCAAATGTCCAAGTACGGCAAGTTTATGAAGGACCTTATCACGAACAAAAGAAAATTGGAAGAACTTGACTCTGTGACATTGTCCGGGAACTGCTCTGCATTGATTCAGAAGAAACTACCGAAGAAACTCACCGATCCCGGTAGTTTCATCATCCCGTGCATGCTTGGCGATGGATTACAAGAGAATGCCTTGGCAGATTCAGGGGCAAGCATAAATGATAAACGTCTAAATGTACGTATTTTATACGTATACTTATGCAGTCTGAAGCACGAACGTTTGAAGAATTCTCTAAGTTTGGAAATCCTCACGGGCAAACTCACGGCAGTGAGGTCAACCGTATGGAATTCAGGGGGGCAATGTCACTGTAGCAGAGAGTACTGTAGATGGGGTACTGTAGCAGTGCTGTAGCAGTTTCGCAGCTTTGCATAATCTTTCATCCCGCATTACAGGCTACCTCACGGGCCATATATGGACCGTGAGCTCACCCGTGAAGAGACACGAACTCACCTTTTTATAGACTTGGAGACTTCTTTTTAGGGCATCTTGAGTTTTCTTCTTAGGGCCTCTCATCACCACCTTCGAATTGAGGAAGAAGAAGCTCTTGGAGGGCGTTCTAGGCAAGGATTTGGCGAGGAGAGCAAGGTTTTGGGAAGATTCTACGTTCTACGGCTTACATTTGGAGGTTGAAGACTAGGGAAGCCACCCTTGTAGTGGCTTCTTTGGAACTTCTTCGGCCTTCATTCTTTGAGGGAGTTCTTCTCATGCCTTTGTTGGTTGTTTCTATGCATTTCTTGTTGTATTTAGTGAACATGAGCACTTAAACCCCAAGGTCACCGGATGTAGGTGAACCTTGGGGGTGAACTTGTGATGTTTTGGATGATCTTGTTCTATTAATTGTTTGTGGCTTGTTTGTGATCCATTGTTTGGTGTTTTTACATGCTTGGTATGTATGAGAACTCTATGTATCAAAAGACTTAGGAAATACGAGGTTGCATGACCATTGCCCTAGTGTTAGACTCACCAAACTTGGAAGGGAAATACGTATAAATACGCCGTGACCATCGGGTATTTGTACCCCTCCACTTGTAGGGTTAAGTATTCTTTTGTATTGTAACCCTAATTTGAGAAAACCACTTCACCCTTTGCAATCGTGGGGGAAATCTTGGGCGGTATACGTACCATATCCAATACCCGTACCGGATTAGGGGTTGACTTCTGTGACCATCGGGTTGGCCTAATCTAGGGTTTTCTCGGTCCAATTAGCCACTGGCATGTTAGTCCAAGCTTCCTACTCACCTTAGTAGCCCCTAAGGGAATCCTCATCCGTGACAACTCCTAGTCCTATTTTACCCCGCATGTTGCCCTCGTATGTTTGCATTAGTTATTTACTTATTTAGCTTCTTTGCATTATATTCACTCTCTCTTGAATTGTATCGGTCAAACAACATTGTAAAAGGGAAGTAAGGGTAGCTTCTCGGGCCCCAGGGAATATGACCCCTATGTCACGCACAGGGTATTACTTGACGACCCGTGCACTTGCGGGATAGCACTCATCAATAAACATAATGCCGTATAAATTGTTTTTGAAACTAGGGTTGGAAGATTTGAGGCCAACACGTATGACCCTACAGCTTGCTGACCGTTCGGTTTGGAGACCACGAGGTGTAGTCGAGGATGTTCTTGTGAGGGTCGACAAACTTATCATTCCGCTGGATTTTGTGATATTAGATGTTGACGATGATCTAGAGGTCCCCATAATCCTTGGACGCCCTTTCCTTAATACTTCTGGTGCTTTAATTGATGTTAAGGGCGGTAAGATGACTCTAAGGGTGGGGGACGAACAAGTGATCATCACCCTCCCCGAAGCAATGCGGCACACACTCGACCATGATGATAATTTGTATTTCATAGATAAAACTGATGCAATTATTTCTGATTGTGTGCAGGAAGTTCTAGCTTTAAACCCGCTTGATGAAATTCTGGAGGAGTTAGGGGAAGAAGAGATAGAAGAAGAAGAAGCCCCTCCTTCACCAATGCAACAAATTGTGGAGAAAAATGAAGGAAAAGACAAAGAAGGTTGTGAAGATTGCAACAACATCACACGAGGAAGTGGATAGCATACTCTTTGAAAATCGAGGAAAATTCAAGATCTTTTCATGCCTCTCAATGAACTTTTCGGGTAACAATGCATCACCAAAGGTTGGAGGTAACTTCCCTCCTTTTGTCCCACCATGAACTTTGAGGTAAAACACGTCAAGCTAATGACGTTAATCAAGCGCTTCTTGGGAGGCAACCCAAGTTTTAAATTCATTGCAAATTCCTTTTTCTTGTAGTTTGAATGCATGTCTTGTTTCTTTTCCGTATTCTTGAAGTGTGCTCGCATGTTAGTCGTCTAAGTCTTCTTCATGTTTTAGTTATCTTTTCATCAATTTTTTTGTTTCATCCTTCATGCATGCTTGTGTGTTGTTTTGAGTTGTTTAATGATTAGATTTCATGAGATTCATGTTTTGAATGCTTTCATGCTTTGTT
Source organism: Dioscorea alata (assembly GCA_020875875.1). NCBI lineage: Eukaryota > Viridiplantae > Streptophyta > Magnoliopsida > Dioscoreales > Dioscoreaceae > Dioscorea > Dioscorea alata. Next base: position 8,078,695 of record CM037013.1, on the reverse strand, counting down.
CGGCTTTATTTTGAGTGTTCTTAAGACTTAGAGGAGTATTCTTCATTGCTAAATCGAGTTGTGAGCCATTTAATGCCCATGAGTAAGCCTTTACATGAGTGAAAGAGCCCATGCGGGCAAGCTCACGGCCGTGAGTTTGCCAGCAAGACAAACCGAGGCTACTCACGGGCGAGCTCACGCCCGTGAGCAAACCCGAGAGGGCTCAGGGACAAGCTCACGGCCGTGAGCTTGGCCGTGAGCCAAACCGAGAACGCTCACGGGTAGGCTCACACCCGTGAGCCTACCGGTGAGGCCTTTCATTGCTTGCGTTTTTAAGACCCTCTTTGGATCTTCATCCTATTCATCATCCTCTACCCTTCTGACCCTCACTTCTCTCTCATTTTCTCTCCATTTTCCTTTATTTTTCTTTCCCTAGAACACTCTCCATCTCCTCTAAAAACAGTTTGTGCTAAATTTTTGAAGAAAAACCACTCTTTTGGCCGGATTTAAACTAAGGATCACTCCATAAACCCTAGTGTTTGAGGTGAGCATGCTTTCTCATAAACTTGGTGTTCTCATGGTTGTTTGGACTGATTTTTCCATGGTTTCTTCTCTCCTTGGTTACTACAATGTTGTAATGATGTTTTGGAATGGTTGTATTTTTAGATCATCAAGTTTTCAAGCAAGACTCTTGCCAAAATTTCTCGTAATTACTGTAGCACTGCAAAATTTTCATCAATCTTTCATTTTTTTCAAGTTTGTTTTGCTTGCAACTTGTTTAATTGGGTTTCTCTTGACCTTGTAGGATGAGGATGAAGAAAGTTGCTTACAAGAGAGCCCGGAGTGCACCTTCTCCGCCCTCGAGCAACCTAAGTTTAAAAAGGAAGAACATAAGAACCGTTTTGCACTCCTCTCACGCAAGAGGTTTGGAACGATAAAAAAAATCGATTGGGATGTATTGAAGACTCTAGGCTTGGATGAAACAATCTTGGAACTCATCTCACACGGCGGTTGGGATAAGTTATTCTCTATTGAAGAACCGACATATAAAGAATTGACTCTCGAAGTGTTGAGCACTTTCGAAATCTATAACTACAATCCCTTCTCTCGCCAACCCGGCTACGTTTCATTTCGTGCTTTTGGGAAGAGCCACGGAATAACTCAAGATCAATTGGGAGTTTACATGGGATTCTATATGGAAGCATTTACCCAAAGGCCGGAATTCAAGAATTTGGGCAAGGATTTCCCGTATCCTGTGACCGGTCCCACCTACCGGAAATCCATTGCCACCGGATCGCGCACCAAGAAGGCCTCCCATTTGAAGGACGCTACCCATAGATATATCCATGCCCTCCTGACATGTGGCATAGGGGGTCGACTGGATTCCACCGGGGTGGTATCACACACTGACCTCCTGATGTTATACAGTATCATACAGTGGTACCCCCTTCATTTGGGTCACTTGGTCGCCGATGATTTTGCTCATCAGGGAAAGTTTGTTCGCCTTGGATCCATTTATGCCGGGCCCTACATCGCTCGCATGATCAAGGGTATGGAGCTTATTGATAGAACCCAAGGCATGACAGTTGTGGGTGCAGTTGTTCCACTCAGTATGTAGATACTGGTGTGTATTGGTATGGTTGAGCGGCGGGGTAACACCCACAGGTTGGTGCGACACCAAACTGACCCCGGCCCATCTTATGGCACCGAGTCTGAGTCTCAGTCCGAGTCAGAGCTGGACGATGATGCTGCACCCAGGGAGCGTCGACATTCACTTGAGGAGAGATTTGACACATTTCATGCTGAGGTCTGCAAGCAGTTGCAGATACTGTCTCCCTCGGTGAACCATATTGAGACCACCACTGCCGACATTTTAGCGTTTTTGCGCAGCTCTTCATCATCAGTCGGCACCATCTCTGCGGCCACCACCTGCGCAGCACCATCATTTCCTTCAGGGACCTAGACTCGCATAGTATGCTTGTTGCTTTACTTTATTGCTTTTATTTCTGTATTAGCTACATTTCCTGTTTTTTGTTGTACTGTATACTTTTGAGTTAGTTAGGGCTTCACCCCACTAAACTTTTTCTACTTGCTCTCTTCCACTATTTTGATTTCTAGAGTTGTGATCTGAGCTTTTCTTTTGTACTTTCAGGACGTTTGTACTGAGTTTCACACTCCATGCCCTCGTTACATTGTTTTCCCTAACCGACTAGAGGATCACATCACAAACTTCATCAGCTATTGGGGAAGTTTCTTTTACTCCATTTTCTTGTACTTAGCATGTTTGTCCCACCCTGTTCTACTAACTTATGTACATTGGGGACAATGTACAACTTTGGGTGTGGGGATGGATTTTTGGAGTACTTTTTTTCTGTGCATGTTTTGACTACCTATGATAGCTATGAATTACATGTTTAGAACTTCCTGGCTTGGTAGAACGATAGTTGTGAGCTGTACTTTTACCTGTGCTTGAATGTAGTTCTGTTTCACCTTTAGTGCACCCCTATACCTGTACATGATCACTCCTACCTTGTACACTCCAACCAACCCATCATAATGATTTTGGCATTATATTGTTAAATTCTATTTTCAATACTCTTTTAAGAGCTTTTGAGTTCCTTTATTGTTTTCTTTAGCCTAAAGTGAACTATTGTAGTGGGTTTAACCAGGGGATTTGAGAGTTAGTCTGTACATATATATATCTCTAAAAAAAGAAAAAGAAAAAAAGAGAAAAAGAGGAGTCTGACAGTATTCCTCTGCTAGTATAGCATGAATGCGTCTATGTAGATTGTAATCAAGTAGGATGGGTGGCTCTTGTGGCTGGCTAGCATGTGCATCCGTCTGAAAGATTTTTGCTTAGTCTATGTTAGTCGGGGACTCAGAGAAAAAAAAAAGTGTATGTCTATATATACGTGAGAGTAATAAAGCCTCTTAATCTCCTGGTGCTCACTGCGTAGTCATTTAAGAGCTAAAGTTTTATCTAGCAACCGAATGACTCTTAACTGAGTATTGATGATGTATCTAACATTTTAATGTCATTTTCATTGTGTGTGGGGTGAATGGGCATCCTAGGGTAATCTAGGATGTGGAGGTCAAAGTGGGAGTTGGCACACACTCATGGGGCACTCTAGGGGAAATAGAACTAGTATTACTTAACTATTCAATGAACAACTCATTTCTTGATTTCTGTCCATTTATGCTCATGAAGTTCTTTACTTTTGAGATTGAGGTCGTACATTTTGCCGTTTATCTTATTTCCCCTGTTCTTCATGTTTGTTTGCTTGGGGACAAGCAAACGCTTAGGTGTGGGGATGTTTGATAAACGTCTAAATGTACATATTTTATATGTATACATGCTCATAGTTTTCATATATTGTTAATGAATCGATGCCCTTTGGTTGTCTGAATTGGGTTATTTTCTATTTTAGGTGCAAAAGATGCTTTGGTTAGCTCAACGACGCTATTTGAGAATAAATCCACGCCGAAATCGTCGTTTTAGTGTCCCGGCACTGTTGTAACACTATAGCAGCCTGAAGCACGCACATTTAAAGAAATTTTCTAAGTCTGGAAACCCTCATGGGCAAGCTCACGGCCGTGAGGTCAACTGCAAGGAATTCATGGGCAGACAGTACTGTAGGAAGGTTAATGTAGCAGTGTTACTGTAGCAGTTTCGCAACTTTGCAGATTCTTTCGTCTCACATTACAGGCTACCTCATGGGACATATATGGATCGTGAGCTCACCCGTGAAGAGGCACGAATTCACCCTTTTATGGGATTTGGAGGGTTTCTTTTAGGGTATCTTGTGTCTTCTTATTGGAGCTTCTCACCATCACCTTTGATCTGAGGAAGAAGAAGCTTTTGGAGGGCAACTTCGTGGAGAAGCCACCCCTTTGAGTGGCGTCTTTTAGGGTATCTTTTAGGGTATCTAGAGCTTACATTTGGAGGTTGAAGACTAGGGAAGCCACCCCTTTGAGTGGCGTCTTTGGAACTTCTCCGACCTTCATTCTTGGAGGGAGTTCTTCTCATGCTTTTGTTGGTTGTTTTCATGTATTTCTTGTTGTATTTAGTGAACATGAGCAACTAAACCCCAAGGTCACTGGATGTAGATGAACCTTGGCGGTGAACTTGTGATGTTTTGGATGTTTTGTTCTAATTAATGTTTTGTGGCTTGTTTGTGATCCATTGTTTGGTGTTTTTACATGCTTGATATGTATGAGAACTCTATGTATCAAAAGAATTAGGAAATTCTAGGTTGCATGACCATTGCCCTAGTGTTAGACTCACCAAACTTGGAAGGGAAATACATATAAATACACCGTGACCATCGGGTATTTGTACCCCTCCACTACTAGGGTTAAATACTCCTTTGTATCTTAACTATAGTTTGAGAAAATCACTTCACCCATTGCAATCGTTGGGGTAATCTTGGGCGGTAGACGTGCTGTGTCTAATACCGGTACCGGATTAGGGGTCAACTGCCGTGACCATCAGGTTGGCCTAGTCTATGGTTTTCTCGGTCCAACTAGCCACTTGCATGTTAGTCCAAGCATCCTACTCACTTTAGTAGCCCCTAAGGGAATCCTCATCCGTGACCACTCCTAACCCTAATTTATCCTGTATCTTGTCCTCGTATGTTTGTATTGGTTGTTTATTTGTTTAGTTTCTTTGCATTCTATTCACTCTCTCTTAAATTGTGTCGGTTGAACAACATTGTAAAAGTGAAGTAAAGGTAGCTTCTCGGGCCATATGGAATACGACCACTGTGTCACGCACAGGGTATTACTTGATGACCAGTGCGCTTGCCGGATAGCATTCATCAGCGTCTATCCCGTCCACTATGCCAGCGATGTTCTCCTGGCCTTAACTGGCTAGCTCGTGCCTCCAGTGCCATTACTTTGAAGAAGTTAGAGTGCTCAAAGCAAGACCATGCTCTAGATACATTAGCATGGGATAACATCATACGATTCCATTCCTATTGTGTTAGCCTTCGTGATCAGTGTAATGATTAAGAGGGCCAGTCGGGAGCATTTGTATTTCATAGTCAGAGGTGAAATTCTTAGATTTATGAAAGACGAACCACTACGAAAGCATTTGCCAAGGATGTTTTCATTGATCAAGAATGAAAGTTAGGGGATCGAAGATGATCAGATACCGTCTTAGTCTCAACCATAAAAGATGCCAACCAGGGATCGGCGGATGCTACATTTAGGACTCCACCAGCACCTTATGAGAAATCAATGTCTTTGGGTTCCAGGGGGAGTATGGTCGCAAGGCTGAAACTTATAGAAATTGATGGAAGGGCACCACCAGGAGTGGAGCCTGCGGCTTAATTTGACTGAACACGGGGAAACTTACCAGGTCTAGACATAGTAAAAATTGACAGACTGAGAGCTTTTTCTTGATTCTATCGGTGGTGGTGCATGGCCGTTCTTAGTTGGTGGAGCGATTTGTCTGGTTAATTCCGATAACGAATGAGACCTCAGCCTGCTAACTAACTATGCGGAGGAATCCCTTAGCGGCCAGCTTTTTAGAGGGACTGTGGTCGTTTAGGCCACTGAAGTTTGATGCAATAACAGGTTTGTGATGCCCTTAGATGTTCTAGGTCGAACACGCGCTACATTGATGTATTCAATGAGTCTATAGCCTTCGTCGATAGACCCGGGTAATCTTGTAAAATTTCATCGTGATGGGAATAAATCATTGCAATTATTGGTCTTTAACGAGGAATCCTTAGTAAGCGTGAGTCATCAGCTCGTGTTGACTACGTCCCTGCCTTTTATACACATCGTCTGTCACTCCTACCGATTCGATGGTCTGGTGAAGTATCTGGATCACGGTGATGGGTGCGATCTCGCTGCCAGTGACGTCCAAGAAGTCCACTGAACCTTATCATTTATAGGAAGGAGAAGTCGCAACAAGGTTTCTGTAGGTGAACTTGTGGAAGGATCACTGTCGACACCTACCGCAAACATGCAGAAGACCCGAAAACACGCGGAAGCGCTGGGTGCGGCCACGAAGGTGTGAGTGAAAGGGGCGCACGCGCGAGTGTCGTGTCACCTCGCTCGCCCGCCGGTGTGCCGTGCCCCCACCTTCGGTGTATCCTCAGCGGCGTGCTGATAAGTGCTCGTGTTATAGTAATACGAAGTGTTATTATCTTGCAATGAGCATTAATTTAATCAGATTTTATCACTAAAAAGTGTGCAATTGTTTACTTTTGTGCATTGTAGGGTTGTGAAGATAAAATGAAGGAAAGGAACGAAGCTAGGTCGTGTTTGGCATTGTTGGGAAGATTTTCGGACCAAGCAAGGAGCAAGGCGTGAGCATAGACTTGTGAGTGTGTGCAAATCTCCTTTGGAGGGGCATAAAGGCAGTCACATTCACAATAAGTCTAACTCATGCCAACAATGAGAAATTCACCAATTAGGCGATTCAAAGCAATTGGCACGATCTACCGTTGATTGTGTGCCCAATTCAACGGCCTCGATGAAGAACGACGAATCCGGGAGCGTTTCGGCACAATTACTGTAGTGAAAACACTCCAGCAAGTTACTGTTCACAGTCGGCCGAAAATCAGAATTCCAGAAACTTCACACGGGCGTGTGGAAATTCCACACGGCCGTGTGAAATCCCGTTTTCAGCAAATTTAAAACCGCAACTCCACATTATAAAAGCCCGATTTGGAGACTTTTTGAGATATCTTTTGACCTATTCTTCTCCCCAACTTCTGGGAGTGCGGCTAGGGTTTTGGAGAGGACTTCGTGGAGGTTTAGAGCGCGTCATCGGCATTGTCACTGACGTCCGGCGGCCGCACAAGACCACGGCCACACCATACGCAAGGGGGTTTTCATCTATGTCTTTACTTTGTGTTTTATTTCATACATTGATGAACATGTATAGCTCCATGAGGAGCTAAACCCCTTGTGGGTATTCGGACTTGTAAATTCTAGGGTTATCATGTTTCTTTGACATTGTTATTATGCTTTTCCATTATTGATGAATAAGAATTGAGTCTCAATCTTGATTTTATTTTGCTATTGTTTTCCCTTAGATGTGACACTAGGGTTGAGAGCAATCTAGGTTTTCCTTTGGAGGTGTGACAACTCCTATAGAATTAGACTATTCAAGATTGAAGAGGGTTGAGAGGGAGAGTTGTGAGGTAGCGATGTACTCCTTTCCCTTCCGGTGTGATTTCTCCCTACCTCCGTTTTCTTGATTTATTAGCGGTCAAGATAGAGTGAAGTGCTAGGTAGATAAACTCCCCTGGGGCTTAGTTACGCGAGTAACAGAGTGAAGGGTTGAAGTGAATCCTATGCACTGGGGCTTAATCTAGACTAGGGTTCTTCCTCCAGGACCAAAGGGTTAGAACTACACATAGGAACAGGTTTAATCACTAGGGATCCCTAGAACTTAATGCAATCCCACGTAGTGTGAAGTTTAGGTAGATGTACTCCCCTGGGACTTAATCGTGCGAGTGATAGAGTGAAGGGTTGTTGTGAATCTTAATACCGGGGCATAATGTTGGGGTTAGTCACGGTTGATCTTAGGTTTGGGACCGTGAGTCTTAGTATTTCCTCGACTCAATTAGCATCAATAGGAAGGTATAATAGCATAGTCTTGCACTAGAAGCATAGATCCTAGAGGTAACTTGTCCGGATACCCCACTTCATTCATTATTAAATCCTCCTTAATCTCGTTTTCTTGCACTCTCTAATCTTTCACCTCTCTCTATTTAATTTCCTGTCTTTTAGTATAGTTGTTCTCACAATTCACAAACGAATCGATTATTACTTTTCCGTACTTCGCATAGTTTTAATAGTGAAATCTCATACTCTAACTCCCTATTCCCTGTGGATTCGACTACCCTGTCACCGGGTAACTTTTATTACTTCGACAAACCCGTGCACTTTCGGGGAGCCTATCACGTGGGCGGGGATGGGGCGGGAGGACATGAAAGCCACAACCAGCGCGGGAAGCGCCAAGGACGTCTCGACCCAACGCGCGGGCACCGGCGCCCGCCAGGGCGCCGTGCTCAAGCGCGGAGTAAAGAAATGACACATGAGTCACACGACTCTAGTAACGGATATCTTGGCTCTCGCATCGATGAAGAACGTAGCGAAGTGCAATACTTGGTTTGAATTGATGAGCCTCGTACAACAAGCTACGGAGTTAGCACGCGACTCCCCGGCCGTAAGTGCACGGGTCGTCAAGTAATAACCTCTTGCATGAGCATGAGAGGATCGTATTCGCTAGCATCCCGAGATCTACTATTACTTCCTTTTGGGGATCACTGTCTAGTCGAATGGAACAGGGTTGTTGCAATTAAATAAGCTAAGAACAATAAAATCAACAAGAAAACTGTCGATTATAACAAGAATAAGGGTGAAGAATCCAAATATTAGGGAAGCCCTCGGGCGAGGATCCTCCTTGGAGAAGACTGAGTACGGATGACAATAGCACTTTTAAAGATAAGGTTGGCTTGGTTATGGTGTGCTAGACTCGGATGTCGACTACCCAGGAACCTCCGTAGTGTTGCCCTAATCCAATACAGGTTCCTTCATCTAGAAGATACCTCCATGATGTCTTTGGGAACAGGGAGTCCTCGCTACGGTTATTCTAATGCACGCTTTCGGCTAAAATAATCCTAATCACGCGGGAGGCTATCAATACTCGGCACCTCCGATGTCTTAATACAATGAATCCCTCTTTAAACATCACATGACCTAATACAAGCTAGCATCCCACCAAACAAGTATTTTTCAAAATCAATTCTATGGAATCCATCCATTGTATAATTAAGCTAATGATAGATTAAAACCAACAACATAAGCCACACACATTCATTTATAAAATAACAAAGTGATCAATACAAACTCTACTCCTAAGGTTCACTGGGAGCCCTATGGCCTTGGGGGTCTAGTTCGATATAGCAAAATGGGATAGTTCGCAATACATGAAAACCATCATACAAACAATGAGAAAACTCCCCTCGAAATGTCGCCTAGAAGGTGATGATGGGAATCTGTCTAATCTGTGCCGTCGAGCTCTTCGATGCTTTCCTATGTTCTCCCCATTTTTTCTTCTTCAATCTTTGCCGAAAATGCCTCCAATGATGATGAAATGGACTTCACGGAGTGTGGAGGTTGGCTAAGAGCAAGCTCCTTCAAAAACCCTACAAATGTCCTTATATAACCCCGAGGCTGTGCGGGCTGTGTGCAGGCCGCACACGTACCTGCACAGCCTTCTGGCAGGTGTGTGCGGCCAGTGTACATGCACACTGGCCGCACAAGTCACTGGCTGCTGTGTGAGACCAGTGTGTGGGCTACACACTGGCCGTATAACTCACTAACAGAACTGTGCGTCCAGTGTGCGGCCCCGAACCGCACACTGCTATGTGTGAGCTTAGTTTTCTGCGACCCATGGTGTCCCGAGCATGTAAACACTTCAATTCTTCTTCAATTTTCTCCGGAACAACTCGAATATGGTTTATCCTAGCGGAAATGGTCCTTGAAACCCTGAAACAAGAATAAATATATCAAGTGCACAAAAAATTATCGAAACATTATACAAGTTGCATGAAAGTGTACAGATTTTACAAGTTAAAAGTGATGTATTTAGGCACTTACCAAATACCCCCCACTTGAGCATTTGCTTGTTCCCAAGCAAACAAACATGAAGAGCAAGAAGGACTGATAAGTGACCATTCAAGGTGTTTCATGCATTCAACGGCTGTGTCATGATGCGTGTGTGTAACCCCCCTATTTCGAGATCCTATAGTCCAAACAAGGTAAACATAACCCCGAGAGGCTATGCATTATAGAATGGTGAAAAATAGGCAAGAACAAGTTTCGGCCATGCATTACAGAATGGTGAGCGGGCTGCACACCACCTGCACACCTCTCTGGCAAGGGTGTGCCGCCACTGTGCGGCCCACATAGTGGCCGCACACTACTCTAGTCGTGCGCAAAAACCAGTTTTCAGCCCCCTAAACAAGTCAACAATGGTGAAAAAGTACCTCAAGCTCATTTTGGATGTAAAATGCAAGTTTTTAACCACAAAACACACAAGAAATTGTCAAAATGAAGATGAAACAAGGGCACACAAGTAAGGCACAAATTGAAAGAATGAGAGAAAGAGCTCATAATCCAAACAATAACACACGAACAACTAAAATACGGAAATGAAATAAAATATGAGCATGTAAAAATTTGGGTTACCTCCCAAGTGCGCTTGTTTAGCTTCGCTAGCCTGACGTTAAATTGTTCAAGGTTAAGGAGGTTCAAAGGAAGAGATTTTACCTAAAGCGTTCACGGGTGTAAATGATGACCCAGCTGTTAAATTCAAAGAAAGGAGAGAATCGATATGATGCATACCTAGGTCGATGAAGCATGCTATTTGTACCTTGTTGTTAGAGTGTTTGCTTACTTTGTTGACCCTAGGGCTCACTTTTTTCCATTCTCATTTCCATGATCTTTCTCCTTTGCTTTTTTCTTGCATCTTGTCCGGTGGTATTGGAGAAGGGTCTTCTTGTGACTTCTTCGGTGCTTCTTCTCCATCAACATCAATTTCTTGCAAATATTCATCTAGAGGGTTCATCATAAGTACCTCTTGCACACAATCTTCAACTTGTAACTCTGTGTCATCAAGTGCATAAGAAGTGTCATCGAGCTCTTTAGGATGCTTCATAGCATCGGGAATCTTGAAAGTTGCTTCTTCGCTTCCGGCACGCAAGGTCATTTTCCCAGTCTTGGATATCCAAAAGAGCTCGGGAAGTGGCAAGGAATGGTTAGCCTACGATGATGGGGACATCAGTGTCTTCATCCACATCTAGAATGATAAAGTTAGCCGGAAAGACTAACCCACCCACCTTGAAAATAACATCACTTACGACACCACATGGGCGTCTAATGGTTCCATTGGCAAGTTGGATGGTGATTTGTGTCGGTTCCAAATCTTGAAGGCCCAATTTAAGGAAAAGCTTGTAGGGAATTACATTGATGCTTGCACCGAAGTCAGCGAGGGCTTTCTCTTCAACCGAATCCCCAAAGTGCCATTCTACAATCAGACCGCCCGGGTCCTTGATCTTCTTGGGCAGCTTGCTTTCAACAATTGTCAAGCAACGCTCTCCAAGGGAAACCGTGGAAGTTTCCTCAAGTTTCATTCGATTTGTAAGCAACTCCTTCATGAATTTTGCATATTTTGGCATTTGAGCAAAAGCTTCGACTAGTGGAAGATTGATGTGAAGTTGCTTAATCATTTCCAAGAATCTCTTGAATTGTGCATCCTCCTTGTCTCTTTTGAGTGTCGCAAGGTATGGGACTTTTGGTTGGTGCTTCTCCTTGCCATTAGGTTCACTCATTTTATCATGGATGTCATTAGCTTCCTCCCCAACAATGGGGCATTGCCTCTCACCATGTTCTTCACTTTATCCACAGTTGGCCTAGTGTTTGGCAGAGCCTCAACCTCTTTGCTACTTCGTAGAGTGATAGCTTGCAGATGTTCCCGTGGGTTAGTCTCAGTATTGATAGGAAGGATATCTTGTGTTCTCTCTGCCATTGATGCTGCAATTTGTTCCAAATGTTTCTCAATACTCTGAATTGAAGCTTGCATGTTTCTCACTGTCGTCTCTAATGTGTTCAATCTGGCATCAGTGATTTGTATGTATTTTGCTAAGACATCCTCAGTGGTGAACTTACATTTTGTTGGGGGTACATGTTGTTGTTGTGTCTAAAACCCCGGTGACTGTGAGGATTTTTGTTGACCTTGATTCCCCAAATAAAAATTTGGATGATTTCTTCACCCATGGTTGTATGTCCCAGCATAAGGATTTCCTTGGAATTTCTGTCCTTGATTCACATAGTCAGCATGTTCAACTGGGACGGGGTCGAGCACTGAAATTGAGCAATTAACGACATTGTGCCCTCTTCCAGAAGTTTCACAGCTCAAGACTTGTTTGGTACTCAAGCATGACCGTTCAGCTCTATCAGACATCAGTAGACTCACTTGCTTTGCTAGTGCTTCAAGCCTAGCATCCTAAGCCATTTTACTATCTACTTCATGAACCCCTCGAGATTGAGTCATCTTCGCTCTAGAACCCCAATAAGACTCATTCCTCGCCATATTTTCAATCAACTCTTCTGCATACTTAGGGTATTTACTACTTAAGAAGCCACCATTTGCAGCAACAATGAGTTGGCAGTTCTGGTAACTCAACCCATTATATAATATCTGCACTCGCATCCATGATTCGAAACCATGATGTGGGCATCTTTGCAGGAGATCTTTAAATCTCTCATGTTCTTCAAAGATTATTTCAGAGTCTCTTTGACTAAATCTTGAGATATCTTGCCTCAGTCTTACAGCCGTACCTGGGGGGAAGTATCTACCCAGAAACTTACTCACCATGTCTTCCCAAGTCTTGACGGATCACGGGGCAAGTGATGTGAGCCATCTAAAAGTGGCACCCCGAAAACTAAATGGGAATAGGCGAAGTCTTGCTTCGTCATCAGATAATCAATTGACCTTGAAAGTCGAGCACATTTGACGAAACTGGGATAAGTGCTCATTCGGGTCCTCAACGGCCAAACTATCAAAATGCACTGTATTCTGTATCATGCCTAATGGTCTAGCAAAATCGAAATTGCACGCACTGACAACTGGTCCATGCACACTAAACTCTCCCCCAGTAAACTATGGCCTCTCATAGTCTGATAGGGTCCACCTCTCTTCAGCCATTGCAACAAAAATCTCCTCTGGCACTTCAACTGATCTTGCCGGTGAACCCACTTGGGCTTCTCTCAACCTTTGATGTATGACGCACTCAATTTCTTTGTTCGGTTCTACAAACCCTGTGGGGTTTTCATGAGTCATACATAGAGTACCTGTGAAAAACAAAAAAAAAATCAAAAAGATATATTAGTTGAGATGTAGAAAAGATGAAAATAAAAGCAAGAAGGGGTGAATAATTACAGATGAAAGTGAAATGACTAGATCATTGAACCAAAAGTTTTCCTAGTATTCTCGGATGGTCCCTGGCAATAGTGCCAAAAACTTGATGAGCGTCGCGTGACAAGCAACGGAGCTAGCACGCAACTCCCCGCCCTCAAGTGCACGGGTCATCAAGTAATAACCTCTCATGCGAGCATGAGAGGGTCGTATTCCCTAGGGTCCCGAGATCTACTATTACTTCTTTTTGGGGGTCAATGTCTAGTCGATTGAAACATGGTTGTTGCAATTAAATAAGCTAAGAACAATAAAACAAACAAGAAAACTCTCGATTCGAACAAGAATAAGGGTGAAGATTCCAGATATTATGGAAGGCCTCAGGCAAGGATCCCCTAGCAGAAGACTGAGTATGGATGATGATGGGCATCGCGCGACACGCTAAAGAAGCGAGCACGTGACTCCTAGGCCGCAAGTGCACGGGTCGTCAAGTAATAACCTCACACGCGAGCGCTGGAGGGTCGTATTCCCAAGGGCCCCAAGATCTGCTATTACTTTGTCCTAGGTATCACAATCTAGTCTACCAAATCAAAAGTTGTTGTATAAGACACAAATATAAAATTAAATAAAAAAAAGCTATAAACAAAATGGACTAAGGCACACCATGCTGGCGAATGAAGAGGGCAAGTGACAGTGAGCACAAGAGGCCTCGGGCGAGGATCCCCTCGGGAGAAGAACAAGTAAGGATGAATTTGGGGAATTAACTGTTAAGTTGGCTAGGTTTGGTCCGCTAGACTCGGGAGTCGACTACTAATAAGTACCTAAATACATCATGTTTTAACGATGATATTCTTGTACTTTCGTGCGGCTTTTATGTATTTTCGATGACATTTTGAGCACTTTATGTTTTTATTTTCGTTTCAGGGTTTTGAGGACCAAGTGCGCGAGATTAAACCGTATTCGTGTCATTTCGGGGATGTTTGAAGAAGAGACGAAGAGTTGGAGCACCCCGGAAGCCGACGCGCCGCACACGGGCTGATTTTCTCGGCCATGTGCGGCCACTGTGCGGGCTGCGCAGTGGCCGCACACATCTAACAGAAGCCTGTGCGGCCTGTGCGCAGGGCCGCACACTGGCCGCACAGTACAGCCAGAGGGCTGTGCGGCTTGTGTGCAGCCCCGCACACAGGCCGCACAGCACAGCCAGAAGGCTGTGCGGTCACTGCGCAGCCCCGCGCAGTGCCCGCACACCTTCGAGCTATATAAGGTTTCCTTCAGGGTTTTTTGGGGCATGTTGTTCTCTATCCGGCCTCCACTCCACCACACACCATTCTTATCAGGTATTAGAAGGAATTTTTGGGCAGATTTGAAGGAGAGAAGAAGGGGAAGACGTGGAGAAGCTTCATTGGGCTCGCCGGCGCGGATCCGACGAGCTACACCATCAACCCTAGTCGACGTCTTTGAGGGAGTTTTTCTTGTTTGTATTTGATGGATTCTTTGTATGATGAGCTCCTCAACTTTGTGATGTCGAACTAAACCTCCCAAGGCCACCGGGCTCCCGGTGAACCTTGGGAGTAGACTTTGTATGAATGACCTTGTATTGATTTGAATGAATGTGTTGGTTTGATTGTTTGGTTTTAATTCATCAACATGTTATTCATTCTACATTGGATGGATTCCATAGAATTGATTATGAACGATACTTGTTTGGCAGGATGCTAGCATGTATTAGGTCAGTTGATGAGTTAAAGAGGGATGCATGTATTAACACACCGGAGGTTCCGGGTGGTAATAGCCTTCCGCGCGTTTAGGGTTGATCTAGCCGAGAGTGTGCATTAGACCAACCCTAATCAAGACTCCTTGCTCTCATAGACATCGTAGGGGTAATTTCTGGATAGGAATACCCGTACTGGATTAGGACTACACTACGGAGGTTCCGGGGTAGTCGACATCCGAGTCTAGCGGACCAAAACCTTACCGACCGTATTTTTATAGTTGTCATGGTCTTTCTTATTTAGTCTCCTTCCGAGGGAATCCTCGCCCGAGTCCTTCCTTAATTATCGGCTTCTTCATCTCTATCTTTATTTCGGACTGAGTTCTACTTTATTTGCATTTCTTTACTTGTTCTTTTTATTTAAATTTTGCATCAACCCTGTTTCGATCGATTAGAAAGTGACTCCCAAAAGGAAGTAATAGTAGATCTGGGGCCCTAGGGAATACGACCCTCCTTGTGAGGTTATTACTTAACGACCCTTGCACTTGCGGCCGGGGAGTCGCGTGTTAGCTCTATAGCTAGTCGCGCGCTCGCTCATCAAGTTTTTGGCACCGTTGCCGGGGATCACGCCGAGAATACTAGGAAAACTTTTGGATCATTGCTCTAGTCATTTCGCTTTCATTTGTAATTATCCATCTTTTATTATTTTTGTTTCCATTATTTGTATATATTCACTAATACCTTTTCACTCTTGTCCATTTCCAGGTACCCCATTATAACTCTTTACATCGATGGATCAACACTTAACCGAACCTACTTCTTACTACTTGGATCAATGGAAAAGAAATTTCTGGTTCACGATGGGGGTTCTAATTTGAGAACTACAGATCAAAATGTCTGCACTCTCAGCAACGATGAAATTTTTTCTCAATTAATAAATAAAGCTGAGTTTTTAGATTTTTCAAGAGGTGGGAATTACAACCAACAGCCGAGTACAGTTGTTGAGTACACCGGCCCTGTACAGTCTGAAGAATGTGTGTATGAGGTAAAAAGGGAATCGGAGTCTGAATCGGAAAGCTCCACAGATGAAATGGAAGAATTTGAGAGAGTACAACGTGATAACATGAACAGGCTGAAGCCATCCATCGATGAACCACCGGAATTAGAATTGAAAGAATTACCCCCACACCTTGAGTATGCATTTCTTGAGGGGAATTCTAAGCTACCGGTGATAATTTCCTCTAGCTTGTCTGCAGAAAACAAGATTGAGCTCTTAAGGGTGCTAAAGAAGCACAAGCGGGCTTTGGCATGGAAAATTTCAGACATCAGGGGAATAAATCCATCTTTCTGCACTCATAAAATTTTAATGGAAGACAACCACAAGCCGTCGACTCTCCCCCAAATGAGGTTAAACCCGAATATGAAAGAAGTGGTGAAAGCTGAAGTGATCAAGCTGCTAGATGCCGGCATAATCTACCCAATCTCTGATAGTGCTTGGGTCAGTCCCACCCAGGTGGTGCCAAAGAAAGGGGGCATGACGGTAGTGACCAACGAGAAGAACGAGCTCATTCCTACAAGGTAGGTCACTGGTTGGAGAGTCTGTATCGATTACAGGAAACTCAATGACGCCACTCGCAAGGATCACTTCCCTCTTCCATTTATTGATCAGATGCTTGAAAGGTTGGCTGGACACGAGTACTACTGCTTCCTAGACGGTTTTTCCGGATACTTTCAGATTCCCACAGCTCCTGAAGACCAAGAAAAAACTACTTTCACCTGTCCTTATGGTACGTTTGCTTATCGCAGGATGCCTTTCGGGTTATGTAATGCCCCTGCCACATTTCAGAGATGCATGCTTGCTATCTTCGAGGATATGGTTGAAAAAACGATGGAAGTGTTCATGGATGATTTTTCTGTATACGGGAGCTCATTTGGTTTATGTTTGAAGAACATGGAGCGTGTTTTGGAACGATACGAGGAAACCAACCTAGTGCTGAGTTGGGAAAAATGCCATTTCATGGTAAAGGAAGGGATAGTTTTGGGGCATAAAATTTCAGGTGATGGCATTGAAGTAGACAAGGCAAAAATCTCTGCCATTGAGAAGCTCCCTCCTCCAGCATCTGTCAAGGCCATTAGGAGTTTTTTGGGGCATGCTGGATTTTATAGGAGATTTATAAGAGATTTTTCCAAGATTGCAAAACCATTAACCAAACTTCTCGAGAAGGATGTGCCATTCCATTTCACCCCAGAATGCTTGAATGCTTTTACCATTCTAAAGAATCAACTTATCCAGGCACCTATCCTTGTTGCCCCAAACTGGGAACTACCGTTCGAACTAATGTGCGATGCTAGTGACTTTGCAGTGGGAGCAGTTCTGGGGCAAAGGAAAGACAATCATTTCCATCCGATTTACTTTGCAAGCAAAACTCTCACTGGGCCTTAGGAGAATTATACTACCACTGAGAAGGAACTCTTTGCAGTAGTCTTTGCTTTCAATAAGTTCAGACCTTATTTAGTGCTTTCCAAAGTGGTGGTTTACACTGATCATTCAGCACTTTGATTTCTCCTGAGTAAGACTGATGCTAAGCCACGTTTGATCCGTTGGGTGCTTCTGCTTCAAGAATTCGACTTGGAAATCAAGGACAAGCGAGGCGCTGAAAATTTAGCCGCTGATCATCTGTCTCGATTAGAGAACAACTGCTCATCATCTACCATGGATGTCGAGATCAATGACTCCTTTCCAGGGGAACAACTTCTCCATGTTCAGGTGGTTCTTGAAGAAGAGCAACCCTGGTTCACCGACATTGCTAATTACCTCGCAGCCGGCGTGCTTCCAAAGTGGTTCAGTTATCAACAAAGGAAGAAATTCTTCACTGATCTTAAGCATTACTTTTGGGAGGAACCCTTTTTGTTCCACGTCTGTGCCGATCAAGTGGTTAGGCGATGCGTGACTCGACAGGAAGGGATGAACATACTTATGCATTGTCATGAAGCGCCAACTGGGGGACATTACAGCACAAATCGAACAACAAAAAAAATTCTTGATGCTGGTTTCTTCTGGCCCACTATTTTTCTGGACACACAGAAGCATATTTAGTCCTGTAACCGCTGCCAAAGAGTTGGGAACATTTCGCGCCGGGACAAAATGCCTTAGAATACTATTCAGGTCTGCGAGGTTTTTGATGTGTGGGGGATTGATTTTATGGGCCCATTCCCAAATTCCCGGGGACACAAGTTTATTTTGGTCGCAGTGGACTATGCGTCTCGTTGGGTGGAAGCTCAGTCGTTGCCATCTAGTGATGCTCGTGTTGTTGTGCAACTTTTGAAGAAGTTGTTCTCGAGGTTTGGGACACCACGAGCAATTATCAGTGACCGAGGAGCACACTTTTGTAATTCCCAGTTTGCAAAGATCCTGAGGAGATATGGCGTTTCTCATTACGCATCTACTGCTTATCATCCACAAACTAGTGGTCAGGCTGAAGTTTCTAACCGAGAACTCAAGCGAATTTTGGAGAAAACTGTAGCTCATCACCGCAAAGATTGGGCAGATCATCTAGATGATGCTCTTTGGGCTTACCGTACAGCTTACAAGACGCCTACTCGAAGCAGTCCGTATTTCCTGGTTTACGGCAAGGCCTGCCACCTCCCCGTTGAGCTTGAATACAGAGCATTTTGGGCCACAAAATTTTTGAACTTTGATTTCAACCTGGTGGGGGAGAAAAGGAAATTGCAACTGGACGAACTTGAAGAATGGAGGAGTCTGGCTTACGAGAACTCGAGATTATACAAAGAAAAAATGAAGCGGTTCCACAACAAAAACATAAAACAAGACAAGAAGTTTGAAGAGGGGGACCAAGTGTTGCTATACAATGCTCGACTTCGCCTATTCCCCGGGAAGCTCAAATCACGATGGTCAGGACCATACACAGTCACTAGTGTGTCGGCTCAAGGAGTAGTAGAAATTCTTAACCCAGAAAGAGGTCAGTTCAAGGTTAACGGGCATCGCCTCAAACCATATTTCAGTAAGAACTCGATATCGCTCGATGCATCAGGTAAAATCTTTCCTTTTGACCCACATTAACTCTAAGACACCTGGTCGTCAAGCTCTTGACGCTAAACCAGAGCTCTTGGGTGGCTACCCAAATTTTTCTGTTGACATTTTCGTATCTTTGCATTTTGGTTATGTGTAGTCAATTTGTCATCATTCCGCGAACCTCTTTATGTCTCTACGATCATATGCATGCTTTCCTTGCTTATATTTTAGTCTCAGTGGGCCGTGTGCGGGTGATGTGCGGCTCCGCACATCAACCGCACAGCATGGACAGAACCCTGTGCGGGTGATGTGCGGCTCCTCACATCAACCGCACAACATGGGCAGAACCTTGTGCGGGTGATGTGCGGCTCCGCACATCAACTGCACAGCTTGGGCAGAACCGTGTGCGGTTGATGTGCGGCTCCGCACATCAACCGCACACTTGGTTGTGCCACCCGTCCTTTTGAGTGACAAGTGGCAGAGATGCTGCCACTTGTCCATTTCTCTTCACTTTTCTTAGCCTCCACCAGACCCATTTACTCCTCCCACATCACAAAACGTCTCCAGCTTGTTGCCCTAACCTCCATCTTCCGCCTAGAAGCTCCAATCATCCTCCTTGAGCTATCTCCTCCTAATTCCTGCAAGGTATGCCTCCATAACCTTTCCTCCTTATTTTTCTTGTACTCGATGTGGTTTGATTCTTTTATCTTTGTACTTAGTAGTGCTAATTATTGTTGCTATGCAAAAGCTTGGGCATGCCCTTAAATATTGAATTCTTGTAATCATCTTGTCCTCCAAATTGATGAACTCTTTGTACGCCTTACTTCATTGCATACTTGAAAGATTTTGTCCAAGTTTGACCCTTGCTTTCACCATTATAGAGTTCATGTCATCCTCACGTACGGCGGGGAAACGTGCGAGGACGGGGGCGAGAGCGTCACCCGATCTGCATTTCGACAATGAAACCTTTCAAGACCGCTACAGCGCTGATAAGTGCTTGATTATACATGTTTTACCTACTTGATTTACATACATTGAGCATCATTTTACCATTGATTATGTCTCATAAAATGTATTTTGGTGTTCTTTTATGCAATTAGGTTGTGGAAGCGTTAAAGGAGGAAAAGGAAGCAAAGATGGGTTATAAAGACGTATTGTTGGGAGCTTTTGTACAACACAAGTGTCAAGGCACAAGAGGGGATCATGCACATGAGGGTGTGTGCCAACTTCCTTAAGAATTCAAGATGATTTGTGTGATGGAAGGGCACAAAGGCAGTCACACCTTCATGTCCCAACTTGTGTGAAGATAGTTAAAGCTCTCAAATGATGATTCGAAGAAGAAGAAATCTTATAACTCACCATATGGACGTGTGCCCGACCATGTGGCCTCAATATGAGAGAGTTTGGATCATGTTTATGAAGAGTACTGTAGCAAAACACTGTTCATTTCACTGTAGCAGTACTGTAGCAAAATTACTGTTCACGCGACCGCGTCGAAATCTCACGCGACCGCGTGGAAATTCTACAGCCCACGCGATCGCGTGGGATCTCGCGCGGTCGCGTGAAGACACGTGACTGGCGCGATTCAGACTTATAAATAGGCCGTTTCGTCGATTCTTTTGATATCTTTTGTGTGGCTTTTGAGAGGAGAAGCGGCTAGGGTTTGAGGAGGAGGTCTTTGCCGAATTGGAGGGCCGTTCTTCACCAACTTTGATAGTTCTTTCCTCCGTCATAGCATCGAGGGAGTCATTGGCGACCTAGCTTCGGAGAAGGATCCTTCAAGACGTTGAGCGACCCATCAAGGCCATCGTCACGAATTCAAGGGGGTTTATTTCCATGGTTTACATTGCTTTTCATTGTGTTATGTTTTGCTTTGTAATAAGCCCCATGGAGGGCTAAACCCTAGTAGATACTTGGGCATGTGAACCCTAGGTTTCGATTCATGTATTGACTTTCTTTATGCTTTCTTTTAAATCCGAGTTTATTTGAGTTTCAATCTTGTTTTATCATTGCTTGCATGCCTTATTGATTCGTATGGTTGTTTGGTATGCTTGATTTGTTGCCTTGGTGAGAGAGAGGTCTCCATTAGGGTTAGAACATATGAGATTGAAGAGGGTTGAGAGGGTGAGTCATGAGATAGTGGAGTGTCCCCTTTCCCTTCCGATTAAGTGTTTCCTATCTCCGTATTCCCTAAGATCTATGCAACCATATTTGGTGTGAGGTGTGAGATTAAGAGATTTCTCCGCCGGGACCTTGTAGGGGGTTAGGGATCTTCCGCCTAGAAATAGGGTTAGGTCTAATTTTAGGAATCGGTTTCACTTTTAGGTATCCCTAAAGCTTATTGCGGTCATATGGGGTGTGAGGTGTTGAGATTGAGCGATTTCTCCACCGGGACCTTGTAGGGGACTAGTATCGGTGGCCTGGAGGCAGGGACCGATTATTCTTGGATTACCTCGACTCATAGAACTCGGTTTAGAAGCATTTAGTTAGTCTTGCACTTCATGATAGAACCTAGGGGGAGCATTGCCCGGGTATCTCATCTTTATTGATTGAGATCTCACTTTATTTACCTTTTGCCTATTCATCTCTGGTATTAATTTCTATGCACACTAGATCACCACAAAATCACAGTGGTCATTAGGCTAGATTGCAGAGAAGAAGTTAGTACTAGTAGCCCTGTTCCCTGTGGATTCGACTACCCTACTCACCAGGGTAATTATTACTTCGACAACCCGTGCACTTGCGGTACACACACGCAAAAGGGTGTGTCAAGCGCCCTCCGTTCCAAACCATTTGGCCTGACTCGTGTCATCGATTGGGAAGTACTTGAACAATTGGGGCTTGCCGATGACGTACGACAATTGGTGGGGTTTGATCGTTGGCTTTCAATCCTTGATATCGATGAGCCCGTGTATCGCGAACTGACATTGGAGGTCCTTAGTACACTTGAGGTGAAACGTACATTTGCTCGTCTTCATCGCCCGGGTGGCATTACCTTTCAAGTTCATGGTGAACCCCGATCCATCACCTTTCGAGATTTTGCCAATTATTTGGGGATCTACGACAGCGATTTCCTTACGAGCATGGACTACCCTGGCCTTCCTCTCGACTTTCCTGCGCATGTCGAACCGAGATACTTTTGGCGCACCATCACACAAGCCGCTGGCCAAGACTCCAGAAAGGCGTCACTTCTACGCAATCCGGCTCACAGATATATTCACACATTGTTGAGCCGGTCTCTGACAGGCCGAGCCGATAGCACTGGGGTCGTGTCTCGAATGGATTTATTAATCATGTATAGCATGATAAACCGCTACGCCGTCAATATAGCTTCTGTCGTGGCCAACTGTCTTGCTCGTCATAACCAGCATCCACCTGTTGGAAGCATCTTCGCAGGACCTTACGTCACTCGTCTCGTGCGTGGTTTAGGTGCTTGTGGCCGCATTCGTTCTATGGAGAGAGTCGGAGAAACAGTCGCACTCGGAATTCAGGTTCTTAGAGCTATAGGCCTGGTTCGGCGCCACGGATCCACGTACACCCTTGCCCCTCACGCTGAGCCTTCCTCGGATTCTGATAAAGATACCAATGCACCGGGAGCTTCACAGGGTGCACAATCTCAACTGCGCGCTGGCCACCCCCTTACCCTCACTGAGCTACATCACGAGCTACAGGATTTGCGTGACACGCAGCGGCAGCAGGGACAAGACATCACCAGACTTCTGCATGGACAGCAGGAACTTCTCCGTGGCCAGCAGAGCCTCATCGCCCTATTGCAGCAACCCCCATCTCCGGATACCTCCGCACCTCCTGCTTCCACTGAAAACTGGGACAACTGGGATTAGATCTCACCCTTCGTTCGTTTTCCCTTTAATGTTTTGGTGTGCTTTTCTATTCTAGTGGGTTTGGGCCTATCCCTACCATTTTGTTGTGTTCTTTTACTTTGGCTTATGACTCTATTTCACTGTTTTGCAATTTCGTATTGTGTTTTGGTTTGGTGGATGCTTCTCTCGACGTCTTTTCTCCTTGCAGGTTGTATAAGACGTCCATTTCTCTCCCTCTTCACTTTGCTTGTTGCCATGGTGATGGCCACACCGAGCTCATGCCCTACAAGTTTCATTACACAATTCTCGGGGAAGTTCACGAAACCACCTTCCTTATTTTCCATGCATAAATTTTTCTGTACTGCTGATCCATGTACATTTAGGGCAATGTACTACTTTAAGTGGGGGGTGGGTATGCATGTATGTGATTTACTACTTGTTTCGTGAACTTGTATGAAAACTTTTCAAATTTTTTCGAATTGTCGCATGATTGAAAACCTAGGATGGCGTACTTAATTGTGATGGTATTATAGCTCGAAACCATGATAAATGCTAAGTTTCTTTTATGACCTTGCACACTTGAGATTTTCATGTCATTCTAGGCATTTCTCACACTATTCCCCTAGGTAGAACCCTGGACATCTAAGCGAGGGACCACAGCACCTTCGTGACCCTCTTAGTTGCTAACCCATTCTAGTGGTTTCGCGCCTTGATGTGTGATTGCTTCCCCGCAAGTGTACGGGATCGCCAAGTAATACCCTGTGAGTGACACAGGGGTCGTATTCCACTGGAGCCAAGGAAGTACTATTACTCACTCTTCATCTATTTTCTAGCCTACCATTCAATATGAGTGGAAAGAAAATAAAGCAAACAAACTAATTTAAACTAATCCTATGGCCTGGTAACTAGCACACAGATGTAAACAATCAAGGGAGTATCAAGCATGAGAAGGGTGTGTTTGGACAAGGAATCCACCTAGGGTTGTCATTTAGTCCAGAACTAGGATGATATAAAGATGCATTGATGATAGTTGAGACCTAGAGACCTCCTGAGTAGATTAGCCCCGATTTCTCGGCGACTAACCCCTGATCCCATACGAGTGTTAATCGGAATCTCTCCGTATTAACCCACCTACGATCGCAATGAGCTCCGTGAAGTCTCTAATAGGAGTAAACCTACTATCTTTCGGCTTAAACCTAGCAATGGAGGGCTACCGGCACCCAATTTCTCGGCGTGTCGGCACAAGAATCCCCTTTCAATCTCTCCTAGATCTAGTACACGTGAGTAGGTCACGTCTACATGTACAACTCATAAAAGAATCACGGATTTCTCCACATATGCAATTCTAGACATGAAAGCATGAAAGATTGAATCTCAAAACAACCAACAAACTAAATTAAATACAACATCCAAAGTTCATACACAAGATGAACCCTAGGGTTCATCCAAATCCAAACACAACAATAAGTTAATCCCTCATGATAAGGGACACTTAAACAACATACAAGGAAGAAAGAAACATAAAAGAAGCAATGAAAACTCCCTCTAGTTCTTGATCCCCTTGAATGGATGAAGCTTCAAAGGTTTGTCAATGGTGGCTTAGATCTTCACTCCAACTCCTTCTCCCTTGCTCCTCTCCCTCTTGGTGATGATGTGTGCTTGTTTCCCACTTGGATCCCCGCCGAAAGGTGGCCGGAAAGCCTCAAGATGAAGTGGTGGCGGCGGCCCAAATGGCCAAGGAAAAGTCTCTCTTGTGTGCCCTAAAAACAACCTTAAATATGCCCGCAATATCCCGGGGTGGATAGATCCATCCCGGGGTGGATAGGTAGGCAAAACTTGGCTTATGTGGGGGTGTATCCCGGGGTGGAAGAATGGATCCCGGGGTGGATAGGGGGCCGTGAACCCTAGTATAAAATCACTGTCTTTTGATGCTCACGGCCCCTTATACGGCCCCGTATGATGCACTGTTTACACTTATGCACTTCCATCATTTCCAGCCCAAAACTCCTCAGGTGCAACAGCAACTGCTACAGTAAGAATACTACAGTGCTCCAGCTACAGTAAATACGCTACAGTGCTGCGACGCCTGAATTTCATCCTTTTTCGCCCAAATTGTATTCTCGTGCTCCTCATGGCTCCCCCGTGTCCTACAACATAAATAATAGTCGATTAAGCACAAAACGGGCATCAATTCTTAACAAAATACATGATAAGTGTACAGAGTACTTATATTAAAACATTTACATTTAGACACTTATCAAATATCCCCACACCTAAGCGTTTGCTTGTCCCCAAGCAAACAAATCATGAAAAATAAAGAGAATGATAAGTGGCTAAATGTACATCTCCGGCTCAAATGAATACAAGATTATACAAGTATAGAATAATGATATACAAATGTTGAGTTACAGTCAATACGTACAACAAATAGATCCTGTCTCACCTCTTATATGTCTGTACAGTGTAAGTGAATCTTTCATCTCATTTGCCCTGACATGGCCTAGCCCTATGACTTCAATTAGTACAGCTCTAGATGCTAATCACTCCACAAGTACAGAGTACCAAGTCTTAAAATGCTAAGTGCCACTTCAATGAACAAATAAGATCCTTCTAAGTCTATACTTGAAACTAAATTCCATTTCCACTCACGAACTCAAGTAGGCAGTCTGAGAGATCACTAGGGTTTTATTTACATGTATATACATTTTTTTTTTTTTTTTTATAGTCCGACTAACGTAGACTGCACAAAAATAATCTTTCAGACGGATGCACATGCTGGCCAGGCACAAGAGCCACCCATCCTACTTGATTACAGTCTACATAGACGCATTCGTGCTATACTAGCAGAGGAATACTGTCATAGACTCATTTTCTGTTTTTTTTTTTTTTTTTTTTATATATATTCACCCTAGACTGCACTACAAGTTACAAAATTAGGACTAGCTCAAAAAGACTTAGAAGTTCTTAAGAGTTCATTGAAGGATAGAACTTAGTAGTCTAAGGCTAAGTACTCAAAATTGTGTGTTAGGCATACAAGAGAGTTAAGAAAGTCAAGCAGGCTATTCCCAGGGCATCAACAAAAGACTCAGTGCACAGAACAATACTAGAGGTGAAACAGGATTCAATAGAGCACAACAAGAAAAAATGTAACTCACATCAATCATTAATTCACACTTGAAGAATCTCACAAGAAAGTAACAAGCCATCATTGATAACACTAGCATGCAAAGTTGACCTAATACAGGTAAATACACCCATCCCCACACCTAGTGTTGTACATTGCCCTCAATGTACACTAATCATGAAGAACATGGCAATTTAAGCAATAAAAACAATAGAGGAGGGTGAAAGTGAACTTCCCCGGTTTATCTTGTACAAATGGCGAAATGTGACCCGACCAAAGTGTACGGCGAGCTATACATGTCGGGTCCAATCTCCATTGAATGTGGAGAAGCTCACCAAACTTCCCTTAATGCCCTACAAGGCAAAAAGGGCACAACATCATTCCACAAAATTCACAAAGGAGAGATGGGGAGTAATCATGCAAAAACTAATACAAAACACAAAAACAACACAAAAGCTAAAAAAAAAATAAAAAAAAATAAAGACTAAAACAACAAAACAAAGTGTCCATGCTAGTCCTTGTCTTTAGAATTAGGTTCGTCGAAATTGTGGTTCCATGTGGTGCAAACATAACTTCATGGTCGCTAGCTGATTTCTTCATCCTTGACATGCCTACAAACCATGAAGAACCCAATCAAGTATAGAGGAATCCAATACAACTCAAAATGTGGTGCAAAAGATGGGGAAAAATTTGGTAAAATGATGAATAGTAACCATACGGCCGTATGGGGGCCGTATGGTACTGTTCACTCTGAAAGAACCTCCCCAAAAACATGAAAATCCAAAAATTTTTACATAAAATCAATTGAAACCATATCCATAACCATCACACCACCAAAATCATGCAAAATTCTTGAAAACATCCACACAAAAGCTCCAAGAATGCGAGAAAAATGAAAAATATAAAGTTAGGGCACCAAAGAGCTTACCGATGAAAACTTGAGAAAACTAGAGTTAAGCTCGAAGAAAACCATTAGATCGACTTCTCAAAGAGGTTAGGAGGTGATTTAGGAGAAGAAATGAGAAGATTTGGCCAAGATTCGGTGGAGAAAGAAAAGAAAAAATCGTGTGGGAAGAAGGAGAAATGAAGAGAGAGAGAGAGAGAGAGGTAATATGATGAGGATGAACAGTGTCTATCCCCCCCCTCATGGGCCGTATGGGGGGCCGTATACCCTAGGCAAATCTCACTGGTTTTTGCAAAATGGCCTCCCATACGGCCCCATTGAGGCCGTGAGAACCTGGGAAGCTTCAAAAACTCAGAAATATCTTCTCCAATTGACTAAGTAAGGCAATGAAGTGATTTAGAACACCTCCAACTTGAAAGAAATGCTTAAAAACACGATCTAAAACATGACATAACATCAAAAATATGTGTTTCTCAAGATGGTTATCGATTAAAATACAAGAACGACGATGACAGAAATGTACAAGGCAAACAAGCATGGGCTTATTCAAACAAATAAAGACATGAAAGAAACACAAGCATACATAACAAATACACAATATTACACTCAACTAGAAACACAAAAAGAAGAAAATGAAGAAATTTAAAGCTTGGGTTGCCTCCCAAGAAGCGCTTGTTTAACGTCATAAGCTCGACGTACCTTATTCTTACCTAAGGAGGCTTGAAAAGGGTGTGTTCATCCCGGCTAGAAGTGGCATAAGAACTACCAA
Source organism: Dioscorea alata (assembly GCA_020875875.1). Lineage (NCBI taxonomy): Eukaryota > Viridiplantae > Streptophyta > Magnoliopsida > Dioscoreales > Dioscoreaceae > Dioscorea > Dioscorea alata. Next base: position 8,051,414 of record CM037013.1, on the reverse strand, counting down.
GAAATACAAAACATACCTTCCGGGATGATGAGCTTGTGGAGACCAAGAACATGTTACCTTTAGGCCTCCATGGAAAAAGCTTGGGCCGGGCATTGTGCAACTTTAACTTTGGCGGATCCTTAGATGGCGTGAACCTCCTCCCCGCTTCTTTTATAGTCCCGGTAATTATTCCTTTGAGTATCCCAACACAAGATTGCTTGGGCCTCCATGGAAAAAGCTTTGGTCGAGAGTTATTTAAGCTCGGCATGAGTGAGTCCATGGATGGTTTCCACCTCCTACCCACATGTTCTTCCTCGACTCTTATTAAATGTCCTTGAACTTCCCATATGTGTTGTTTGGGTCTCCAAGGGAACAAGTTGGGTTGAGAACTTGTCAAGCTTGACATGGGTGGATTAATTGGTGGCTTTAACATCCTTTCCACAATTTTTCTCTCAACCGCACTTGAATGATCAACAATTGCCCACAAAATTTGCTTGGGCCGCCATGGAAATATTTTTGGGTGGGAATTGTCCAAGCCCGGCATTGGTGGGTTCAAGGATGGCCTAAGCTTCCTTCCCACATCATCAAATACAATTCCCGAAGTTTCTTTTCTGCACTTGAAGATTAAAGATTGGTTTATTGAATGCTCAATGTTGAGGCAAGTAGCATCTTCAAATGTGGTCGATGGAGCTTCTTCCACTCCCTCACATGTTTCCATGGCCATGATGACATCCACATCCCTGTCTTGCTTGACCCCATCTCCCATGACACTTGGACTTTCTTTGGCTCCCACCACTATTTGCTTCCCAATCATAGGAGTGATGGCCCTCAAGTGCTCGATTGGGTTAGTTTCGATATTGCTCGATGGGCTACTTGAAGAATGCTCGGAATTTTCCCTAACAAGTTGCCCGACTTGGTTCTCGAGAGATTGAATAGAATCTTGGACATTTCTCAATATGGTTCCAAATTCATCAAACCTTTTGTCTATATTCCGAAACCCTGTTTCTGTGTGGATCATAAATGTAGCCAAGACTTCTTCAGTGGTGTACTTTCTCACTTGTTGTGGTTGGGGCTGAAATCGGAGAACTTGGGGTTGTGGTGGATTGCTTGGGATTGCTTTCATGGCAAGAAACTTTTCTATCTTCTCTTCAAGTGCAAAAATTTTGGCGGCCAACAACTTTTCTTGGAAATCCATGGCCCTGTGTAAATAATTAAAAAAAATAAAAAATAAAAACAATAAGCTAACAAAGAAAATAAGCAAGAAGTAAAATAAATAAATATGCACAAAACGGTAAAAGACACATACAAAGACAAATATTTACAAAGCAAATGACTAGAGCAATAGACTACAAGCTTTCCTAGTATTCCTTGAATGTCCCCGGCAACGGCGCCAAAAACTTGATTGCTTCCCCGCAAGTGTACGGGATCGCCAAGTAATACCCTGTGAGTGACACAGGGGTCGTATTCCACTGGAGCCAAGGAAGTACTATTACTCACTCTTCATCTATTTTCTAGCCTACCATTCAATATGAGTGGAAAGAAAATAAAGCAAACAAACTAATTTAAACTAATCCTATGGCCTGGTAACTAGCACACAGATGTAAACAATCAAGGGAGTATCAAGCATGAGAAGGGTGTGTTTGGACAAGGAATCCACCTAGGGTTGTCATTTAGTCCAGAACTAGGATGATATAAAGATGCATTGATGATAGTTGAGACCTAGAGACCTCCTGAGTAGATTAGCCCCGATTTCTCGGCGACTAACCCCTGATCCCATACGAGTGTTAATCGGAATCTCTCCGTATTAACCCACCTACGATCGCAATGAGCTCCGTGAAGTCTCTAATAGGAGTAAACCTACTATCTTTCGGCTTAAACCTAGCAATGGAGGGCTACCGGCACCCAATTTCTCGGCGTGTCGGCACAAGAATCCCCTTTCAATCTCTCCTAGATCTAGTACACGTGAGTAGGTCACGTCTACATGTACAACTCATAAAAGAATCACGGATTTCTCCACATATGCAATTCTAGACATGAAAGCATGAAAGATTGAATCTCAAAACAACCAACAAACTAAATTAAATACAACATCCAAAGTTCATACACAAGATGAACCCTAGGGTTCATCCAAATCCAAACACAACAATAAGTTAATCCCTCATGATAAGGGACACTTAAACAACATACAAGGAAGAAAGAAACATAAAAGAAGCAATGAAAACTCCCTCTAGTTCTTGATCCCCTTGAATGGATGAAGCTTCAAAGGTTTGTCAATGGTGGCTTAGATCTTCACTCCAACTCCTTCTCCCTTGCTCCTCTCCCTCTTGGTGATGATGTGTGCTTGTTTCCCACTTGGATCCCCGCCGAAAGGTGGCCGGAAAGCCTCAAGATGAAGTGGTGGCGGCGGCCCAAATGGCCAAGGAAAAGTCTCTCTTGTGTGCCCTAAAAACAACCTTAAATATGCCCGCAATATCCCGGGGTGGATAGATCCATCCCGGGGTGGATAGGTAGGCAAAACTTGGCTTATGTGGGGGTGTATCCCGGGGTGGAAGAATGGATCCCGGGGTGGATAGGGGGCCGTGAACCCTAGTATAAAATCACTGTCTTTTGATGCTCACGGCCCCTTATACGGCCCCGTATGATGCACTGTTTACACTTATGCACTTCCATCATTTCCAGCCCAAAACTCCTCAGGTGCAACAGCAACTGCTACAGTAAGAATACTACAGTGCTCCAGCTACAGTAAATACGCTACAGTGCTGCGACGCCTGAATTTCATCCTTTTTCGCCCAAATTGTATTCTCGTGCTCCTCATGGCTCCCCCGTGTCCTACAACATAAATAATAGTCGATTAAGCACAAAACGGGCATCAATTCTTAACAAAATACATGATAAGTGTACAGAGTACTTATATTAAAACATTTACATTTAGACACTTATCAATGTGTTAGAATGTCTTCTAATAGTGTTCTAATAGTGAATGATCTCAAGTGGTCTTTTCTTAGCATTTTGAGTTTCGTTTTGGCTATGATACTTTCATCCCTTGCCTGAGGTTGTGTATTTAGTCACTTATCAGTATCCCTGGTTTTCATGTCTGTTTGCTTGGGGACAAGCAAATGCTTAAGTGGGGGGTATTTGATAAGTACCTAAATACATCATGTTTTAACGATGATATTCTTGTACTTTCGTGCGGCTTTTATGTATTTTCGATGACATTTTGCGCACTTGATGTTTTTATTTTCGTTTCAGGGTTTTGAGGACCAAGTGCGCGAGATTAAACCGTATTCGTGTCATTTCGGGGATGTTTAAAGAAGAAACGAAGAATTGGAGCACCCCGGAAGCCAACGCGCCGCACACGGGCTGATTTTCTCGGCCATGTGCGGCCACTGTGCGGGCTGCGTAGTGGCCTCACACATCAGACAGAAGCCTGTGCAGCCTGTGCGCAGGGCCGCACACTGGCCGCACAGCACAGCCAGAGGGCTGTGCGGCTTGTGTGCAGCCCCGCACACAGGCCGCACAGCACAGCCAGAAGGCTGTGCGGTCACTGCGCAGCCCCGCGCAGTGCCCGCACACCTTCGAGCTATATAAGGTTTCCTTCAGGGTTTTTTGGGGCATGTTGTTCTCTATCCGGCCTCCACTCCACCACACACCATTCTTATCAGGTATTGGAAGGAATTTTTGGGCAGATTTGAAGGAGAGAAGAAGGGGAAGACGTGGAGAAGCTTCATTGGGCTCGCCGGCGCGGATCCGACGAGCTACACCATCAACCCTAGTCGACGTCTTTGAGGGAGTTTTTCTTGTTTGTATTTGATGGATTCTTTTTATGATGAGCTCCTTAACTTTGTGATGTCGAACAAAACCTCCCAAGGCCATCGGGCTCCCGGTGAACCTTGGGAGGAGACTTTGTATGAATGACCTTGTATTGATTTGAATGAATGTGTTGGTTTGATTATTTGGTTTTAATTCATCAACATGTTGTTCATTCTACATTGGATGGATTCCGTAGAATTGATTATGAACGATACTTGTTTGGCAGGATGCTAGCATGTATTAGGTCAGTTGATGAGTTAAAGAGGGATGCATGTATTAACACACCGGAGGTTCCGGGTGGTAATAGCCTTCCGCGCGTTTAGGGTTGATCTATCCGAGAGTGTGCATTAGACCAACCATAATCAAGACTCCTTGCTCTCATAGACATCGTAGGGGTAATTTCTGGATAGGAATACCCGTACTGGATTAGGACTACACTACGGAGGTTCCGGGGTAGTCGACATCCGAGTCTAGCGGACCAAAACCTTACCGACCGTATTTTTATAGTTGTCATGGTCTTTCTTATTTAGTCTCCTTCCGAGGGAATCCTCGCCCGAGGCCTTCCTTAATTATCGGCTTCTTCATCTCTATCTTTATTTTGGACTGAGTTCTACTTTATTTGCATTTCTTTACTTGTTCTTTTTATTTAAATTTTGCATCAACCCTGTTTCGATCGATTAGAAAGTGACTCCCAAAAGGAAGTAATAGTAGATCTCGGGCGCTAGGGAATACGACCCTCCTTGTGAGGTTATTACTTGACGACCCGTGCACTTGCGGCCGGGGAGTCGCGTGTTAGCTCTGTAGCTAGTCGCGCGCTCGCTCATCAACTACCCCGGAACCTCCGTGGTGTAGCCCTAATCCAATACGGGTTCCTCTATCCAGAAGATACCCCTACGATGTCTTTGAGAACAGGGAGTCTTGCCTAGGGTAATTCTAATGCTCGGTCTTGGCTAGAATCACTCTAAAGCTCGCGGGGCGCTATCGGCACATAGAACCTCCGGTGTACCGATACATTGAATCCTCCTTCAATCTATGTGGATCTAATACATAGTCACATCCCGCGCATCCAAGTAAAATTGATAAGATAAATCATAGAGTTCTCATGCGATTCACAACAATCAAGCACACATAGAATGAAACCAAGCAACAAACCAATAATAATCCATAAACAAAGTCATCATCCATGCATACAAGTTCTCCTCCCAAGGTTCACCGGATGCCCGGTGGCCTTGGGAGTCTAGTTCAACATAACAAAGGGAAAATACAAAGATGATCAATGACAAAGCTCATAAAAACTCCCTTAGAAGTAGACTAGAAGGTGGTGACAAGAGTTCACCGGATCCGCGCCGTCGAGCTCCTCGATGTTCTTCCTTGAGAGTGACCTTTTCCCTCTAGAATTCTTGCTTCTTCAAATAGTCTTCCAACAACCCCTTCTCCGGCTGGTGAGATACTCCGATGATGGTGGTGGAAAATGATGGAGATGATGGTGAAGAGGTGTGGAGGAAAATGGTGGCCAAAGACACCCAAAAACAAGCCCTAGAAACACTTAAATAGCCAAACATGACAAGTTCAGCCCGAGTGTGTGCGGGCCGCACACAGCCTGCACACCCTTCTGTCTACCCTGTGCGGGCCACACACTGCCCGCACACTGCTACAGTGCTTGTGCTACAGTGACAACACTACAGTAGCACTGCTACAGTGAACGATGCCTGAAAATCCACTCTTTTCTTGCCCAAAACATGAGGATGCGTGTGAGCTTCAATAAATTCTTCAATTCATGACGAAACAAGGCTCAATCACACGCGAGATGATCTTCCAATGTCCTGAAACAATAGTAACAAATAAAACACATAAAGGGCATCGGAGTCATAAAAAAATGCATGAAAGTGTATAAAATGTATATAATAAAAGTGATGTATTTAGACACTTATCATATGACAATAACACTTTTAAAGATAAGGTTGGCTTGGTTGTGGTCCGCTAGACTCGGATATCGACTACCCCGGAACCTCCGTAGTGTAGCCCTAATCCAGTACAGGTTCCTCTATCCGGAAGATACCCCCACGATGTCTTTGGGAATAGGGTGTCTTAGTTAGGGTTATTCTAATGCATGCTTTTGGCTAAAACAATCTTAACCGCGTGGGAGGCTATCAATAACCCAAACCTCCGGTGTATCAATACAATAAATCCCTCCGGTGTAGCAGTGTGCGGGCACTGTGCAGCTCCGCACACCATCCGCACAGAAGAGACAGAAGGGTGTGCGGGTTGTGTGTAGCCCCGCACACAACCTGTACACACACGGGCAGAACATGGCTGTTTTGGTTATTTAAGGTCTTCTAGGGCTTTTGGGAGGCTGTTTTTGGCCACCATTTTCCTCCACACCTCTCCACCATCACCTCCATCATTGTCCACCACCATCATCGAAGTATCTCACCGGCCGGAGAAGGGGTTGTTGGAAGATGATTTGAAGAAGTAATAATTCAAGAGGGAGAAGGTCACACTTAAGGAAGAACATCGAGGAGCTCAACGGGGCGGATCCGACGAACTCTTGTCTCCACCTTCTAGTCTACTTCTAAGGAAGCTTTTATGAGCTTTGTCATTGATCATCTTTGTATTCTCCCTTTGTTTTGTTGAACTAGACTCCCAAGGCCACCGGGCATCCGGTGAACCTTGGGAGGAGAACTTGTATGCATGGATGATGACTTTGTTTATGGATTATTGTTGGTTTTTTGCTTGGTTTCATTCTATGTGTGCTTGATTGTTGTGAATCGCATGAGAACTCTGTGATTTATCTTGTCAATTGTACTTGGATACGCGAGATGCAACCATGTATTAGATCCACATAGATTGAAGGGGGATTCAATGTATCGGTACGCTGGAGGTTCCATGTGCCGGTAGCCCCCCACGAGCTTTAGAGTGATTCTAGCCGAGAGCGAGCATTAGAATTACCATAGGCAAGACTCTATGTTCTCAAAGACATCGTAGGGGTATCTTCTGGATAGAGGAACCCATATTGAATTAGGGCTACACCACGGAGGTTCCGGAGTAGTCGACTCCTGAGTCTAGTGGTCCAAACCTAGCCAACTTAGCACTTAATTCCCCAAATTCATCCTTACTTGTTCTTCTCCCGAGGGGATCCTTGCCCGAGGCCTCTTGTGCTTATTGTCACTTGCTCTCTTCATTCGCCAGCATGGTGTGCCTTAGTACATTTTGTTTATAGCTTTTCTTTTATTTATTTTTGTATTTGTGTCTGATACAACAACTATGTATTCGGTAGACTAGATAGTGATACCTAGGAGGAAGTAATAGCAGATCTTGGGGCCCTTGGTAATACGACCCTCTCGTGCTCGCGCGAGAGGTTATTGCATGACGACCCGTGCACTTATGTCCAGGTAGTCGCGTGCTCGCTCTTTAGCTTGTCGCACAACGCTTCATCAAGTTTTTGGTGCCATTGCTAGGGACATCCAAGAATGCTAGGAAAACTTCTAGCTCGCTACTCTAGTCATTTATCTTTTCTTTTGTAAATATCCTTGTATTTTTTTATACATTAATTTTTTTAGTTTATTTTGCTCACAGGGCAATGAGTTTTCGAGAAGCCTCAGGTGGGTTTAACTTTCATCTTGAAGAATGGCAGATCAACGAGTATGAGGCCTTGAGAGCAAGCAGTACCAATCAGTTCGAACATGTATATAATCCATATTGGCAAGGGCACCTAGATTTTTTATCACATCACCATGGACAATATTGGGAGCCCTCTAACCAAGAATTGCTATAAGAGCCCCCCTTTTAATAACCATGGCACTATCCGAGTGATATGTTTACAATCCATATTCGAGAAGCCACCAAAATTTGTTGGAACATCACCACACACAACAATGGGAATACCCTTACCAAGGATTGTCACATGAGCCCTCCTTTCAAGAAACAAGGCATTATCAACCTCCAATCACTCAGAGTGAGCAACATCAGCAAGGGAAAGTCAAGACAGAGGAGGTGTTTGAAAATTTAATGACGCGACTATACCCTGAATTTGCAGCCATGGATAGCACAAATTTTAATTCCCAAGAATATTTTCAAGGAATAGAGAGCCGGATAAAAAAATCTCTCAAGGTAGTGGTAGAATTCCTACAAATTCATGAACCAACTACAGAATTGCTACCTGAGATTGATACTGGAAGGAGAGAGGGTAGAAATGAAATTGTGGTGGAAGCAAATTTTGAGGTATTTGAGCTGAAGAAGAAAATAAAGTGGCATCAATACCCAGTGAGCAAATATTAGAAGTTTCACCACAAGATGAAATTGAAGAAGAAAAGGGGGAGGATCAAATAGTGGCTGTGGAAAATGTGAGGAAGTAGAAGCAACTTCATCGATCACAATTGAAGAAGCTACTTGCCTTAACATTGGACATTCAACCCATTTGCCCATTTTGGTCGTGTGCACTAAAAAAATCCCGGGAATTATATTTGAAGATGTGGGTCGGAAGCTAGAAACATCCAAGGACCCACCTATGCCAGGCTCGAACAATTCCCAACCAAAAATATTTCCTTGGAGGCCTAAACAAGTTTTGCGGGCAGTCCGAGATTATCCCACATGGGTGAGGAAGGAGATGTGGATAGGAGGTTGAGGCCGCCCATGAACCCACCTATACGATGCTTAGATACTTTTCAACCAAAAATCTTTCCCTAGACACCCAAACAATTTGGTGGGATACTCAAAGGAACTCTGGTCAGGAATCAAGAAGAAGCGGAGAGGAGGTTCAAGCCATCCAAGGATCCGCTCAAGTTCAAATTGCACAATTCTCTGTTCAAGCTTTTCCCTTGGAGGCCAAAAGGTAATTCGTCCTTGACCTCCACCTCGGCACCATCCCAGTAGGTATGTTTCATTTTCTTTGGTAGTAGATATGCCACATTTGGCCGGGAGGAGCACACCATCTTCAAACCTCCATGAGGTAAGAGAGGTACATCAAGCTCGTGACGTTAAACAAGCGTTTCTTGGGAGGCAACACAAGGTTTTAAATTCTGTATTTTGTTTAGTTTGTTTATGTGTTGTAGTTTTCTTATTTTTGGTTATTTAGCTTTGTGTGGATGTATTAATTTCATGTTCATATTGCATATGATGCTTGGATGAGTATTTTCATTCATGTTGGTGATTCTTGGTGTGTTCATCATTAATTTATGATCATCTTTGTGTTTTGATGAGTTTTATGCATGTCGGGTTGAGAATGCTAGTCTTTGGGAGGTGATTCATGACATTTCAAAACCAGAAAAACAAATTTTTAAGGGTGTGCGGGTAGTGTGCAGCCCCGCACACCACGCGCACACACCAGACAGAGCTATGTGCGGGCTTCATGCAGCCCCGCACATCAACCGCACAGACCAGCCTGTAGGGTGTGCGGCCAATGTGCGGGGCCATACACGGGCACCAGAACGTTGTGCTGGCTGTGTGCAGCCCCGCACATAGCCTTTTCAGCCCACTTTAACTCAATTTTCAGCATCTTCAGTGTTGATTTCTTCGTTCTTCGTTCGCCTATTTTCCTCCATTTTTTTTTTGTGTATCCTCTTAGATTACCTCCTCATTTGGCCAACCTTTCATTGAGCTTAAATTCTCTCATCACTTTTGAGTTTTAATTTTGTCGATCTATTGTTTTTCATCGAGTTTTCACCGACATCTTTGAAATTTGTCATCTAGCTATGGGTTTGAGTGTATCTCTCATCTTTATTGATTTTCATTGTTTAAATTTGTTTTTAAATCCCAAGCTCATTGATGTTTGAATGTTTTTAACTTGAAAATGCATTCTCTTATAACATTTATCTTCAAGTTTTGCCTTGCATTGACAATTTGAAAATTTTCACTTGAGCACCCACACATTGTGGTTTGTATTTCTCGTTTCCTTTGTTCTTAGCTTTGTTGTTTGTTGTTTGTTTGTGTGTTTGTATTTTCTTTTTGTGTGTGATGGATGCCTTGAGATAATGGTCCTTTCTACCTTGTAGGTGGAATTGGGACATCAAACGCACCTTTCTCCATCAACATCTACAAGAATCATTGGTAGCCACCCCGATCTCATGGACTTCAAGACTCGTTATTTGAGACACGGGGAAGTTCACAAAATCCTCTTACTTTGCTTTACTGGCCTATATTTTTTGCATTCTGCTGATTTAGGTACATTAGGGGCAATGTACTACTTTAAGTAGGGGGGCGGATTTTTATGATTTTCGTGAACTTTGAGAATTTTTGAAAATTTTGCATGTTAGTAAACCAATGATGGCATGAATGATTGCAGCAGGTGTATGATAGAGTAGAACAATGATAGATGCTAAGCTACTCATAACATTGCACTCTTAAGAATTTTGTGTCATTCTCTGCATTCCATCACTTACCCCCTATATAGGACCTTGGAAACCTAGGTTAGGAAATCATTAACTTTCGTGACCCTCTTAGTTGCTAACCCATCTGAGTGGTTTTGTGCATTGATGTATTAGGCATTGCTTCTAATAGACTCTTGAGGACTTTCCTCTTTGTTTTTCTCTCAGGACGGTCAAAAAGAAAATGAAAAATGAAAAAAAAAGATTTTAGCAAATAAAAAAAGGGTCAGTGCTCCTCTGCCCTACTTGAGAAGTAACCTGGGGTTCTTGCTCCTAACCAGAGTGTTCCTCTCGCCAAAAGCTATAAAGGTATGAGCGCGTATATATGAATGTGCAAAGCTCCAGGTAATGTGGATTTGCAGTTCATATTAGTCCCGAAAAACAAAATGTGTGTGTATAGCAAAATAAAGTTTTATGACTGGTGTTTGTTTGAACGAAGGGGGAAAGATCTTTAGGAGTCTACTATGAGTATCTCTACCACCTCAAGGCTGAATTCCACTAAGTGGCATGACATGCCTCAAGACGTGGTCCTCGGTGTTCTGTCAACCAGACTAAGACTACAGGACATCGAAATAGAGGGGTTGCACACACACACACACCATATCATTGCCGTTGAATGCATGAAATTTCTTAAGTGGTTCGTGCTTAGTATCTTGAGTTTTACCATTGCTATTGTACACTCACACTTTAGCCAGAGAATGCGTATTTAGCAACTTATCAATCCTTTTTGTTCTTCATGTTTATTTGCTTGGGGACAAGCAAATGCTCAAGTAGGGGGGTATTTGATAAGTGTCTAAATACATCACTTTTATTATGTATATTTTATACACTTTCATGCGTTTTGTATGACTCCGATGCGCTTTACGCATTTATTTGTTATTATTGTTTCAGCACATCGGAAGATCATTTAGTGCATGATTGAGCCTTGTTTCGACATAAATCGAAGAATTTATTGAAGCTCACACGCATCCTCATGTTTTGGGCAATAAAATAGTGGATTTTCAGGGTACTGTAGCACCGTTATTGTAGACATTTGCTGTAGCACCGGTACTGTAACAGTGTGTGAGCACTGTGCGGCCCCGTACACCACACGCACAGAGGAAACAGAAGGGTGTGCGGGCTGCGTGCAGCCCCGCACACACACGGGCAGAACAAGGCTGTTTTGGTTATTTAATGTCTTCTAGGGCTTTTGGGAGGCTGTCTTTGGCCACCATTTTCCTCCACACCTCTCCACCATCACCTCCATCATTATCCACCATCATCATCGAAATATCTCACCGGCCGAAGAAGGGTTTGTTAGAAGACGATTTGAAGAAGTAAGAATATAAGAGGGAGAAGGTCACACTCAAAGAAGAACATCGAGGAGCTCGACGGCGCGGATCCGACGAACTCTTGTCTCCACCTTCTAGTCTACTTCTAAGGGAGTTTTTATGAGCTTTGTCATTGATCATCTTTGTATTCTCCCTTTGTTATGTTGAACTAGACTCCCAAGGCCACCGGGCATCCGGTGAACCTTGGGAGGAGAACTTGTATGCATGGATGATGACTTTGTTTATGGATTATTGTTGGTTGGTTGCTTGGTTTCATTCTATGTGTGCTTGATTGTTGTGAATCGCATCAGAACTCTGTGATTTTTCTTGTCAATTGTACTTCGATGCAGGGGATGTGACCATTTATTAGATCCACATATATTGAAAGGGGATTCATTGTATCGATACACTGGAGGTTCCGCGTGCCGGTAGCCCCCCGCGAGCTTTAGAGTGATTCTAGTCAAGAGCGAGCATTAGAATTACCGTAGGCAAGACTCCCTATTCTCAAAGACATCGTAGGGGTGTCTTCTGGATAGAGGAACCCATATTGGATTAGCGCTACAGCACGGAGGTTCCGGGGTAGTCGACTCCCGAGTCTAGCGGACCAAACCTAGCTAACTTAGCACTTAATTCTCCATATTCATCCTTGTTCTTCTCCCGAGGGGATCCTCGCCCGAGGCCTCTTGTGCTCATTGTCACCAACTCTCTTCATTCGCCAGCATAGTGTGCCTTACTCCATTTTGTTTATAGCTTTTTTTTTTCGTATTTGTGTCTGATACAACAACTCTGTATTCGGTAGACTAGATAGTGATACCTAGGAGGAAGTAATAGCAGATCTTGGGGTCCTTAGGAATACGACCCTCTCGTGCTCACGCGAGAGGTTATTACTTGACGACCCATGCACTTAGTGCCGGGGAGTCGCGTGCTCGCTCTTTAGCGTGTCGTGTAATGCTTCATCACACAACTCATTAAAGAATTATAGATTTCTCCACAATTGTAATTCTAGACATGAAAGCATGAAAAAATGAACCTCAAACAATGACCAAACTAGATTAATAACAACATCAAAAGTTAATACACAAGATGAACCTTAGGGTTCATACAAATCCAAACACAATGATAAGTTAATCCCTTATGATAATGGATACTTATACAACATACAAGGCAAAGAAAGACAATAAAGAAGAAAGAAAACTCCCTCTACTAGCTTGATCTCCTTGAATCGATGATGTGTGCTCCTTGAATCGATGATGCAATCGTGGCTTAGAACTTCATACAAACTCCTTCTCCCTTGCTCCTCTACCTCTTGGTGATGATGTGTGCTCTTTTCCAACAAGGATTGTCGGCGGAAGATGGCCGGAAGGCCTCAAGATTGAGTGGTGGTGGCAGCCCAAAAGGCAAAGAACAAGTTTCCCTTGTTGCCCTAAAAGAATCCTTTTATAATGCCAAAACCCGAGGCATATCGGGGTCAATGATGGGATCATCGAGGTAGTATGAACTAGTAATTCTTCTCTGGATGTGGCAGACGGCCTCCCATACGACCCCCTTGAGGCCATATGCTTTGAATTGAATTCCTGCCACAAAAAATACCAAGGTGCTATAGTGTATGCTACATTATTTCTGCTGCATTAATATGTTACAGTACTCCAGCTACACTAACTATGCTAACGTACTGTGACCACTGGTTTTTCTCCTTTTTCTAACCTAATTGCATTCTCGTGTTCCCCGTGGATCCTTCATGCTCTGCAATGCAAATAATACTCGATTAAGCACAAAACGGGCATCTATTCCTATAAAATACATGCTAAGTGTATAAAATATGTATACTAAAATATATGCATTTAGATGATTATCAGGAACTTGTCGGATCCGCACAGCTAAGCTCTTCAATGCTTTCCAATACTCTTCCCTTCTTCTCTACTTCAATCCTTACCGAAAATGCCTCCAAAGATGATGAGATGGACTTCAGGGTGTGTGGAGGTCGGCTGAGAGCAAACTCCTTCAAAAACCCTACAAATGCCCTTATATAACCCTGAGGATGTGCAGGCTGTGTGTGGGCCGCACATGTGCCCACACAGCCTTCTGGCGAGTGTGTGCAGCCAGTGTGTGGGCCACACACTGGCGGCAAAAGTCACTGGCTGGTTTGTGTGGCCAGTGTGTGAAGCGCACACTAGCCGCACAACTTACTGGCAGAGCTATGCGGCCTCGTACAGTGGCCGTATACTGCTCTGTGTGAGCTGAGTTTTGTGCATCCCATGGCGTCTGGAGCATGTAAACACTTCAATTCTTCTTTAATTTTCTCTGAAATAACACGAATAAGCTTTATCCTCGCGGAAATGGTCCTTAAAACCCTGAAACAAGAATATATACATCAAATGTGCAAAAAGTCATCGGAACAATATACAAGTTGCATGAAAATGTATATATTTTACAAGTAAAGAATGATGTATTTAGGTACTTATCATGAATTGCAGAATCCCGTGAATGATAAGTGCTCGTGTTATAATAATGCAAAGTATTATTATCTTACAATGAGCATTATTTTCATCAAATTTTATCACTAAATAGTGTGCATTTGTGTGCTTTTATGCATTGTAGGGTTGTGAAGATAATTTGGAGGAAAGGAGCAAAGTTAGATCGTGTTCACCATTGTTGGGGAGTTTTCAGACCGAGCAAGAAACAAGGCACGAGTCTAGACTTGTGAGTGTGTGCCAACCTCCTTTAGAGGGGCACAAAGGCAGTCACATTCACAATAAGTCTAACTCGTGTTAGCATAGGAGAACTTTCCCAATAAGGAGAATTGAAGCAATCAATACAGTCTACCAATGATTGTGTGCCCAATTCAACAACCTCGATGAAGAACAACGAATTCGGGAGCATTTCAGCAAGATTACTATAGCAAAAATGTAGCAAATACTGTAGCAAGTTACTGTTCACTATCTGCCGAAAATCAGCAAAACAGAGACTTCACACAGGCGTGTGTAAATTCCGCATGGCCGTGTGAAATCCCGATTTCAGCGATTTAAAGCCGTGACTCAGCATTATAAAAGCTCATTTTGGAGACTTTTTCTGGGTCTTTTTGCCTAACTTTTGACCTAACTTCTAGAGGGTTGCGGCTAGGGGTTCAGAGAGGACTTTATGGAGGTTTAGAGTGCGTCATTAGCGTCGACATCAATGTCCAGCAGCCGCACAAGACCGCGGCCACACTTTACACAAGGGGGTTTTCATCTATGCTTTCAATTTGTATCCATTTTCATAGTTTGATGGATTTGTATAGCTCCATGAGGAGCTAAACCCCTTGTGGGTACTCAAACTTTTAAACCCTAGGATGATTATGTTTCTTTGACATTGTTATTATGTTTTTCTTTATTGATGAATAAAATTGAGTTTCAATCTTAATTACATCTTGTATTGTTTTCCCTTAGCCATGACACTAGTTTTGAGAACAATCTAGGTTATACTTTGGAGGTGTGATAACTCCTATAGGGATAGACTACTTAAGATTTGAGAGGGTCGAGAGGGTGAGTCATGAGGTAGCGAAACGTCACCTTTTCCCTCTGGTGTGATTCTCCCTACCTCCGTGTTCCATGAATTCATAGCGGTTGAGATAGCGTGAAGTGCTAGGAGATGAACTCCCCTGGGGCTTAGTTGTGCGAGCAACAGAGTGAAGGGTTGTAGTGAAACCTAGTGCTGGGGCTTAGTTAAGACTAGGGTTCTTTCACCTGGACTAAAGGGTTAGAGCTATACATAGAAACAGGGTTTATCACAAGGAATCCCTAGAACATAAAGCAATCCCACATAGTGTGAGGCTTTGGAAGATGAACTCCCCTAGGGCTTAGTTGACAGGTCAACAAGAGTCAAGGGTCGTAGTGAAATGACAGGGGCTCGAAAGTGCACGGGTTGTTGAAGTAATAAAATACCCTGGTGAGTGGGTAGTCGTATCCACAGTGAATATGGATTTGAGATATAAGTATTCACTATTTAGCTAACTTGATGTGTGAAAAGAAAGCAGTGAGTGAGTGCGAGAATAATTGGTAAAAGCAAGAATTAAAAGAGAAGTGTGGAAGATGAGAGAGTGCAAGTAAGAGTAGAAGAGTAGGACAAGCAATGGGAGAAGATGGGTATCCGGACAGGCTACCCCTAGGACTTATGCTTCTAGTGCAAGACAATACTATTATACCTTCCTATTGATGTTAATTGAGTCGAGGAGATCCTTAAACACACGATCCCAATCCTAAAGTCAACCATGACTAACCCCAACACTATGTTCCAGTCATTATGTTTCACTACGACCTTGACTCTCGTTGACCTGTCAACTAAGTCCTAGGGGAGTCTATCTACCTAAGCCTCACAATGTGTGGAATTGCTTTAAGTTCTAGGGACTCCTAGTGATTAACCCTGTTCCTATGTGTAGTTCTAACCCTTTGGTCCAGGTGAAAGAACCCAAGTCTAAACTAAGTCCCGACACTAAGATTCACTTCAACCCTATACCTTGGTATTTGTGCAATAAAGCCCTAAGGGAGTTTATCTCCTAGCATCTAACTCTATCTCGACTGCGAATAAATCATGGAACATGGAGGTAGGGAGAATCACATCGGAGGGGAAAGGGGACGTTCTGCTACCTCACGACTCACCCTCTCAACCCTTTTCAACCCTAAGTAGTCTAATCCTATAGGAGTTGTCACACCTCTAAAGGATAACCTAGATTGTTCTCAACCATAGTCTCATGGCTAAGGGAAAACAATAATAAAAGAAGAGAAATTAAGATTGAAACTCAATTTTATTCATCAATTACGGAAAAGCATAATAGCAATGTCAAAGAACATAATAATCCTAAGGTTAACAAGTCCAAATACCCACAAGGGGTTTAGCCCCTCATGGAGCTATACAAATCCATCAAAATAATTAGAAGAACACAAATTGAATGCATAGATGAAAACCCCCTTGTGTGCGATGTGACCGTGGTCTTGTGCCGCCGTCAGACATTGATGTCGACGCCGATGACTCACTTCAAACCTCCATGAAGTCCCCTCCAAACCCTCGCCGTTCCTCTCCATAAGTTAGGGCAAAGAAAAAGCCAAAAAGATACCCAAAATAGTGTTTTCCGAATTTCGGCCGAAAATGAAAAGCAGCTTGCTACAGTACTTACCGAAACGCTCCCGAATTCGTCGTTCTTCATCGAGGCCAGTAAATTGGGCACACAATCAATGGTAGATCATGCCGATTACTTCAAATCTCCTAATTTGGTGAAGTTCTCCTTGTTAGCATGAGCTAAACTTATTGTGAATGTGACTGCCTTTGTGCCCCTCCAAAGGAGTTTGGCACACACTCACAAGTCTATACTCATGCCGTGCTCCTTGTTTAGTCTGAGAATCTTCGCAACAATGGCGAACACGATTTAACTTCGTTCCTTTCCTTCACTTTATCTTCACAACCCTACAATTCGCAAAAGTAAACAAATGCACAATTTTTAGTGATAAAATCTGATTAAATTAATGCTCATTGCAAGATAATAACGCTTCGCATTACTATAACAAGAGCACTTATCATGAAACCAAATGCCGGGGCATAGTGTTGGGGTTAGTCACGATTGACCTTAGGTTTGGGACCGTGTGTTTATGGATATCCTCGACTCGTTAATCATTAATTGAAGAGTATAATAGTATTGTCTTGCACTAGAAGCATAAGTCCTAGGGTAGCTTGTTCGGGTACCCTACTTTATTCATTGATAGTTCTTCTCTATTTACTCTTACTTGCACTCCCTTACCTTCCACACTTCTCTTTTATTTCTTGTTTCTTTATAATTACTTTTTGCACTCACTCATTGATTATATTCTCAGTCATCGTACATTGCATAGCTAAATAATGAAGTTTTGTGTCCTAAATCCCTATTCCCTGTAGATTTGACTACCCTCTCACCGGGGTACTATTATTACTGCGACAACCCGTGCACTTTCGGGCCAAAGAAGGTGAGAGCCCTGTCGTGCCCGGACCATGCCGCACCACGTGGCACTGTCGAAGAGTCAGGTTGTTTGGTAATACATCCTTAATCGGGCGGTAATTTTTGTCTAAGGCTGAATATGGGCGAAAGATTGATAGCGAACAAGTACCGCTGGGGAAAAGATGAAAAATACTTTCAAATGAGAGCCAAAGAGTTCTTAAAATTACCATGAGGGAAGCGGATGGGGGCCGGCGATGCTGCCCGGCCGGATGCGGAACGGCGATGAGCCGGTCCGCCTCTCGGCTCTAGTCGCGCCAGTAGCCGAAGCCCAGGCGGAAAACCCCGCTCGGGAGACACCGCCGGTGAGGCCGTGGACAGAGCGCGCGCCAACCCCTCGGCGTGCCCACCAGCGGCACAGGCACACTCCTAGCACTGGCCCGTGGGCTCCCATACGACCCGTCTTGAAACACAGACCAAGGAGTCTGACATGCGTGCGAGCCGACGGGCGGCGTAACAAGGAAGGCGTAAGGGAGCTGAAGGACGAAATCCCCCCGATGGGTGCACCGCCGACCGACCCCAATCTTCTGTGAAGGGTTCGAGTTGGAGCATGCCTGTCGGGACCCGAAAGATGGTGAACTATGCCTGAGTGGGGCGAAGCCAGAGGAAACTCTGGTGGAGGCCCGCAGCGATACTGATAGGCAAATCATTCGTCTGACTTGGGTATAGGGGCGAAAGACTAATAGAACCATCTAGTAGCTGGTTCCCTCTAAAGTTTTGACATGACCCCTTGCGTGTATCCCGCAAGTGCACGGGCTTGTCGAAGTAATAAATTTACCCTGGTGAATGGGTAGTCGAATCCACAGGGAATAGGAACTTAAGACACGAGGTTTCACTAATTAGCTAAGTAATGTACAGTGGGTTTGAAGAGAATTAATGAGTGAACATGAAAGCAATATAAAGAAACAAGAAATTAATTAGAAAGATGGAAGGTAGAAGAGTGCGAGAACAAGTAAATAGAGAAGGACTAGCAATGAATGAAATAGGTTACCCGGGCAAGCTACTGATAAACGTCTAAATGTACATATTTTATACGTATGCATGCACATTGTTTTTGTATCTTGTTAATGAATCGATCCGCTTTTGTAGTTTAAATTGGGTTATTTCATGCTTTAGGTGCAAAAGATACTTAGGTGAGCTCAACGACGCAATTTGAGAAGAAATCCACGCCGAAATCATCGTTTTAGGGTCCGGGGGGGGCACTGTAGCAGCCTAAAGCACGCACATTTGAAGAATTTTCTAAGTCTCCACAACCTCACGGGCAAGCTCACAGCCGTGAGGTCAACCGCAAGCAATTCAGGTGCAGACAGTACTGTAGCAGTTTCACAATTTTTAGTTTTCTTTCGACTCACACTACAGGCTACCTCATGGGCTGTATATGGCCCGTGAGCTCACCCATGAAGAGGCACAAATTCACCCTTTTATGGGAATTTTAGGGTTTCTTTTGGGGGATCTTGTGTCTTCTTCTTGGAGCCTCTCACCACCACTTTTGATCTGAGGTTGAAGAAACTTTTGGAGGGCAACTTCGTGCAGAATTTGGCTAGGAGAGCAAGGTTTTGGGAAGATTCTACGTTCTAGGGCTTACATTTGGAGGTTGAAGACTAGGGAAGCCACCCCTTAGAGTGGCGTCTTTGGAACTTCTCCGGTCTTCATTCTTTGAGGGAGTTCTTCTCATGCCTTTGTTGGTTGTTTCCATGCATTTCTTGTTGTATTTAGTGAACATGAACACTTAAACCCCAAGGTCACCGGATGTAGGTGAACCTTGGGGGTGAACTTGTGATGTTTTGGATGATCTTGTTCTATTTATTGTTTGTGGCTTGTTTGTGATCCATTGTTTGGTGTTTTCACATGCTTGGTATGTATGAGAACTCTATGTATCAAAAGACTTAGGAAATGCTAGTTTGCATGATCATTGCCCTAGTGTTAGACTCAGAAAACTTGGAAGGGAAATACATATAAATACACCGTGACCATCGGGTATTTGTACCCATCCACTCCTAGGGTTAAATACTCCTTTGTATCTTAACTCTAGTTTAAGAAAATCACCTCACCCATTGCAATCGTAGGGGTAATCTTGGGCGATAGACGTACCGTATCCAATACCCGTACCGGATTAGGGGTCAATTGTCGTGACCATCGGGTTGGCCTAGTCTAGGGTTTTCTCGGTCCATTTAGCCACTTGCATGTTAGTCCAAGCATCCTACTCACTTTAGTAGCCCCTAAGGGAATCCTCATCCGTGACCATTCCTAGCCCTAGGTTATCCCGTATCTTGTCCTCGTAAATTTACTTTAGCTGATTATTTGTTTAGTATCTTTGCATTCAATTCACTCTTTTAAATCTTGCAAGTTGAACAACATTGTAAAAAGGAAGTAAGGGTAGCTTCTCGGGCCCTAAGGAATATGACCCTCTCATGTTCGCATGAGAGGTATTACTTGACTCTAATTCTTGTGTCTTTTTAGTTTCTGATTCTTGACTCTAATTTTTGCGAGGTACCCATCTTATGACAAGAGTGAGTCCAACTAATTTGGTCGAGCCCAACGAAGAAATTGAAAGGACATTACATCAGAGGTTGAAAGAAGTAGCTGAGAGTTCAAGGCAACAAGAGGTTAGAGCGGAATCGAGTGAACCTTCAGTCATGGCCGAACCTAGGAGGACTTTGTCGGATTATGAGAGGCCACAATTCACCAGTGATGAATTTGGTGTGCAAGCGCCTGCTATGCCGGCTAATAATATCGAGATCAAGGCGAGTACAATTGGAATGATACAGAATTCAGTTCAGTTTGATGAGCTAGCTGATGAAGACCCACATGCTCACCTGTCCCGCTTCCTGCAAATCTGTTCAATTTTCAAGATCAATTCAGTGTCAGATGATGCTATAAGATTGAGATTGTTTCCATTCAGTCTGAGGGGAGCAACTTACAGATGGCTCACATCCTTAGCTCCTGGCTCCATCACCACATGGAAAGACATGGTGGAGAAATTCTTGGCTAGGTATTTTCCACCTAGCAAGGCTGCTAGACTCAGGCAAGAGATATCATCTTTCAGATAGGGAGATTTAGAAACACTTTTTGAGGCCCATGAAAGATTTAAGGATTTCCTGTGCAGGTGTCCTCACCATGGATTCCAGTCTTGGATAAGAGTACAGATGTTCTGCAATGGCCTAAATTACTCAACAAGGCAACTTATTGATGCTACACCAGGTGGATCCCAGAGTAACAAACTACCTGAAGAAGCTGAAGCCCTAATTGAAAACATGGCAAGTAATGAGTGCCACTGGAGTACTCGGCAGAAGGCCTCACTTGCTGTAGGTTTATATGAGGTGAATAAGAACACTACACTGGCTGCTAAGGTGGAAGCCATGACAAAGAAAGTCGAACAGCTGATGTTGGGATCTAGTTTCACTCCTAAGGCCGTGATGACATGTGACACATGTGGTGCAGGGCATGCAACTTCACAATGTCCTATATTTATTGCCCCATCTGCACCTATGGAAACTGTGGATTATATCGGCGGTGGACCTAGAGGGTCGGGGAACCAATATGGTAACACTTACAATCAGGGGTGGATGATCCATCCAAACATGTCATGGAGTTAAGGGCAAGTACTGCAGAGACCCCCGCCACCTCAGGCAAACCAATATCATGCACCACCACCGCAAGAAAGGAAGTATACTACCGAGGATGTATTAGCCAAATTCATGATAAATACCGAGGCAAGGTTTCAGACCGGCTAGAAAAGGCTTGATGAGTTTGGCACTATACTAAGGAACGTGCAAGCCTTCATCCAGTTACTTGAGAACCAGGTTGGGCAGATCGCCAGGGCCAAGTCTGACCGACCCTCGGGCAGTTTACCAAGTAATACCGAGAGTAACCCGAGGGAGCACATAATGGCTGTCACATTGACAGGGGCCCGAAAGCGTATGGGTTGTCGAAGTAATAAAATACCCTGATGAGTGGATAGTCGTATCGATAGGGAATAGGGATTTGAGATATAAGTATTCACTATTTACCTAAAGCGATGTGTGAAAAGAAATCAGTGAGTGAGTGCGAGAATAATTGGTAAAAGCAAGAATTAAAAGACAAGTGTGGAAGATGAGATAGTGCAAGTAACAGTAGAAGAGTAGGACAAGCAATGAGAGAAGATGGGTATCCGGACAAGCTACCCATAGGACTTATGCTTCTAGTGCAAGACAATGCTATTATACCTTCCTATTGATGTTAATTGAGTCGAGGAGATCCTTAAACACACGGTCCCAAATCTAAGGTCAACCGTGACTAATCCCAACACTATGCCCCGGCATTAGGTTTCACTACGACCCTTGACTCTCGTTAACCTATCAAATAAGCCCTAGGGGAGTTCGTCTTCCTAAGCCTCACACTGTATGGAATTGCTTTAGGTTCTAGGGATTCCTAGTGATAAACCCGGTTCCTATATGTAGTTCAAACCCTTTGGTCCAGGTGAGAGAACCCTAGTCTAGATTAAGCCCCAATACTAAGATTCACTACAACCCTTCACTCTGTTGCTCGCGCAACTAAGCCCCACAGGATTTATCTCCTAGCACTTCACTCTATCTTGACCGCTAATGAATCATGGAACACGAAGGTAGGGAAAATCACATCGGAGGGAAAAGGGGACGTTCCGCTACCTCACGACTCACCCTCTCAACCCTCTTCAATCCTAAGTAGTCTAACTCTATAGGAGTTGTCACACCTCCAAAGGATTACCTAAATTGTTCTCAACCCTAGTGTCACGGCTAAGGGAAAATAATAACAAAATTAATCAAGATTGAAACTCAATTTTATTCATCAATAATGGAAAAGCCTAATAACAATGTCAGAGAAACATAACAGTCCTAGGGTTTACAAGTCCGAATACCCACAAGGGGTTTAGCTCCTCATGGAGCTATACAAATCCATCAAAATAAGAACACAAATTGAATGCATAGATGAAAAAACCCTTGTGTGCGATGCGGCCGTGGTCTTGTGCCACCGTCGGACGTTGATGTCGACGCCGATGAGACCCTTCAAACATCCACCAAGTCCTCTCCAAACCCTCGCCATTCCTCTCCAGAAGTTTAGGCGAAGAAGAGCCAAAAAGATCCCCAAAATAGTCTCCAAAACGGGCTTTTATAATGTTGAGTCGCGGCTGAAATTTGAACTTATCAGGATTTCACACGGCCAAGTGGAATTTTCACACGCCCGTGTGAACTTTCTGGTTTTTTGAATTTCGGCCGAAAATGAACAGTAGCTTGCCACAGTGTTTTGCTACAGTTCTTGTTACAGTACTCGCCGAAATGCTCCCGAATTCGTCGTTTTTCATCGAGGCCGTTGAATTGGGCACACAATCAACGGTAGATCATGCTGATTACTTCAAATCTCCTAATTTGGTGAAGTTCTCCTTGTTAGCACGAGTTAGACTTATTGTGAATATGACTGCCTTTGTGCCCCTCCAAAGGAGGTTGGCACACACTCAAAAGTCTATACTCATGTTGTGCTCCTTGCTTAGTTCGAGAATCTTCCCAACAATGGCGAACACGATCTAACTTTATTCCTTTCCTTCACTTTATCTTCACAACCCTACAATGCACAAAAGTAAACAAATGCACAATTTTTAGTGATAAAATCTGATTAAATTAATGCTCATTGCAAGATAATAACGCTTCGCATTACTATAACATGAGCACTTATCACATATTGAGAAGTGGAAAACTGTTGGGGGCAAAGGCTGAGGGAAGCCCAAATGTCTCCAATGATAGGGTAACCGTCCAGGAAGACCTTGTTTTGAGCAATGATGCTACTGAAGAAAATAAGAGAAATCATAGGGAAGGTACCCAAAATTTCCAAGCTCCAAAAGGAAATGAGTACAAGCCCATTGTGCTTTACCCATCAAGACTAAAACTTGATAAGGAGGATACCCAGTTTAAAAAATTTTTGAACATATTCAAGCAACTCCATATCAACATACCATTGGTTGAGGCCCAATCCCAAATGCCCAAGTACGCCAAGTTTATGAAGGACCTCATCACAAACAAAAGAAAATTGGAAGAACCTGACTCTGTGACATTGTCCAGGAACTGCTCTGCATTGATTCAGAAGAGACTGCAGAAGAAACTCACCGATCTCGGTAGTTTCATTATCCCGTGCGTGCTTGGGGAAGGATTGCAAGAGAATGCCTTGGCAGATTCGGGGGCAAGCATAAATGTAATGTCGCATAAATTGTTTCTAAAGCTAGGGTTGGAAGATTTGAGGGCAACACGTATGACCCTACAGCTTGCCGACCATTCAGTTTGAAGACCATGAGGTGTAGTCGAGGATGTTCTTGTGAGGGTCGACAAAGTTATCATTCTGGTGGATTATGTTATATTAGATGTGGATGATGATGTGGAGGTCCCCATAATACTTCCGGTGCTTTAATTGATGTTAAGGGCGGTAAGATGATTCTAAGAGTGGGGGATAAACAAGTGATCATCACCCTCCCAGAAGCAATGCGGCACACACTCGACCATGATGATAGTTTATATTTCATGGATAAAACTGATGCAATTATTTCTAATTGTGTGCAGGAAGTTCTAGCTTCGAACCCTCTTGATGAAATTTTGGAAGAGTTAGGGGAGTAAGAGATAGAAGAAAAAGAAGCCCCTCCTTCACCAATGCAACAAGTTGCACAAGTGATGGTTGATTCTCCACCAAGTGGCAAGGAGAAGAAAATCCTGAAAAAGGTGTGGAGAAAAATGAAGGAAAAGCCAAAGAAGGTTGTGAAGGTTTCAACAACATCACCCGAAGAAGTGGATAGCATACTCTTTGAAAATTGAGGAAAATCCAAGATCTTTTCGTGACTCTCAATGAATTTTTCGGGTAACAATGCATCATCGAAGCTTGGAGGTAACTTCCCTCCTTTTGTCCCACCATGAACTTTGAGGTAAAACACATCAAGTTAACGACGTTAACCAAGCGCTTCTTGGGAGGCAACCCAAGTTTTAAATTCATTGCAATTCCATTTTCTTATAGTTTGAATGCATGTCTTACTTCTTTTCCGTATTCTTGTAGTGTGTTGGCATGTTAGTTGTCTAAGTCTTCTTCATGTTGTAGTCATCTTTTCATCAATTTTTGTTTCATCATTCATGCATGCTTGTGTGTTGTTGTGAGTTGTTTAATGATTATATTTCATGAGATTCATGTTTTGAGTGCTTTCATGCTTTCTTCGGCTTTATTTTGAGTGTTTTTAAGACTTAGAGGAGTGTTCTTCAATGCTAAATCGAGTTGAGAGCCGTTTAATTCCCATGAATGTGCCCTTATGCAAGTCAGAGAGCCGTTGCAGGCAAGCTCACGGCCGTGAGCTTGCCCGTGAGGCGTCTCGATTTGGCTCACGGGCGTGCTCACGCCCGTGAGCTCGGCCGTGAGTGCTCTCCGTTTGGCTCGTGGGCAAGCTCACGGCCATGAGCTTGGCCGTGAGTCATCCCGAGAGCTCTCATGGGTAGTCTCACGCCCGTGAGCCTACCCATGAGACTCTTCGTCCCTAGGGCATAAAGGCCCCCATTGGGTCCTTCTTTCTATTCACCATCTTCTACCCTTCTACCCCTCACTTCTACTTCATTTCTCCTCCATTTATTTTCATTTTTCTTGCTTTAAAACCTTCTCCATCTCCTCTAAAATCATTTTGTGTCTAAATTTTGAAGAAAAACCACTCTTTTGGCCGGATTAAACCTAAGGATCACTCCATAAACCCTAGGTTTTGAGGTGAGCATGCTTTCTCATGAACTTGGTGTTCTCAAGGTTGTTTGGGCTGATTTTTTCATGGTTTCTTCTCTCCTTGGTTAATACAATCTTGTAATGATGTTTTGGAATTGTTGTATTTTTAGATCATAAAGTTTTCAAACAAGACTCTTGCAAAAATTTTCGGAGTTACTGTAGCACTGCATATTTTTCATCAATCTTTCATTTTTTTTTCACTTATGCTCTGCTTGTAACTTGCCTAATTGGGTTTCTCTTGACCTTGTAGATTGAGCGTGAAGAAAGTTGCCTACAAGAGAGCCCGGAGTGAACTTTCTCTGCCCCCCAAACAACCTAAGCTCAAAAAGGAAGATCATAAGAACCGTTTCGCGCTCCTCTCGCGCAAGAGCTTTGGCATGATCAAGAAAATCGATTGGGATGTATTGAAGACCTTGGGCTTGGATGAAACAATCTTGGAACTCATCTCACACGGTGGTTGGGACAAGCTATTCTCCATTGAAGAACCTACATATAAATAATTGACTCTCAAAGTGTTGAGCGCTTTCAAAGTGTATAATTTCAATCCCTTCTCTCGCCAACCCGGCTACATATTAATGAGTGCTATCCCGCAAGTGCACGGGTCATCAAGTAATACCCTATGCGTGACACAGGGGTCGTATTCCCTGGGGCCCGAGAAGCTACCCTTACTTCCCTTTTACAATGTTGTTTGACCGATACAATTCAAGAGAGAGTGAATATAATGCAAAGAAGCTAAATAAGTAAATAACTAATGCAAACATACGAGGGCAAGATACGGGGTAAAATAGGACTAGGAGTAGTCACGGATGAGGATTCCCTTAGGGGCTACTAAGATGAGTAGGAAGCTTGGACTAACATGCAAGTGGCTAATTGGACCGAGAAAACCCTAGATTAGGCCAACCCGATAGTCACGTAAGTCGACCCCTAATCGGGTACGAGTATTGGATATGGTACATATACTGCCCAAGATTACCCCTACGATTGCAAAGGGTGAAGTGGTTTTCTCAAACTAGGGTTACAATACAAAAGAGTACTTAACCCTAGGAGTGGAGGGGTACAAATACCCGATGGTCACGGCGTATTTATACGTATTTCCCTTCCAAGTTTGGTGAGTCTAACACTAGGGCAATGGTCATGCAACCTAGCATTTCCTAAGTCTTTTGATACATAGAGTTCTCATACATAGCAAGCATGTAAAAACACCAAACAATGGATCACAAACAAGCCACAAACAATAAATAGAACAAGATCATCCAAAACATCACAAGTTCACCCCCAAGGTTCACCTACATCCGGTGACCTTGGGGTATAAGTGTTCATGTTCACTAAATACAACAAGAAATGCATGGAAACAACCAACAAAGGCATGAGAAGAACTCCCTCAAAGAATGAAGGACGGAGAAGTTCCAAAGACGCCACTCTAAGGGGTGGCTTCCCTAGTCTTCAACCTCCAAATGTAAGCCCTAGAACGTAGAATCTTCCCAAAACCTTGCTTCCCTCGCCAAATCCTTGCCTAGATCGCCCTCCAAGAGCTTCTTCTTCCTCAATTCGAAGGTGGTGATGAGAGGCCCTAAGAAGAAAACTCAAGATGCCCTAAAAAGAAGTCTCCAAGTCCATAAAAAGGTGAGTTCGTGCCTCTTCACGGGTGAGCTCACGGTCCATATATGGACCGTGAGATAGCCTGTATTGCGGGACGAAAGATTCTGCAAAGTTGCGAAACTGCTACAGTACTGCTACAGCCCCCATTTACAGTAACTCTGCGACAGTGACATTGCCCCTGAATTCCATACGGTTGACCTCACGGCCGTGAGCTTGCCCGTGAGGATTTCCAGACTTAGAGAATTCTTCAAACGTTCGTGCTTCAGACTGCTACAGTGTTGTTTCAGTGCCCGGGACTCAAAAACGGTGATTTCGGTGTCGATTTCTTCTCAAATTGCGTCGTTGAGCTCCCCAAAGCATATTTTACACCTAAAACACGAAATAACCCAATTTAGACCTCAAAAGGGCATCGATTCGTTAACAAAATACAAAAAGCATGCACAAGTATACGTATAAAATACATACATTTAGACATTTATCAAACATCCCCACACCTAAGCGTCTGCTTGTCCCCAAGCAGACAAACATGAAGAACAGGGGCAAGAAGATAAACGGCTAAATGTACGACCTCAAGCTCAAAAGTAAAGTACTCCACAGGCACGAATGGACAGAAATCAAGAAGTGAGCTGATCAATGAATAGTCAAGTAATACTAGTTCCATTTCTCCTAGAGTGCCCCGTGAGTGTGTGCTAACTTCCACCTTGACCTCCACACCCTGGATTACCCCAAGATGACTATTCACCCCACGTACAATGAAAATGGCATTAAAAATGTTAAAAGCATCCTCAATACAGAGTTAAAAGTCTTTCGGTTCCTGAACATGACTCTAGCACTGAGGTGACTATGTAGCAAGCTCCAGGGAATCAAGATACTTAACTTTTACATATATACATATATACACTTTTTTTTTTCTGAGTCCCCAACTAACATAGACTGCACAAAAACCTTTCAGACGGATGCACATGCTGGCCAGGCACAAGAGCCACCCATCCTACTTGATTACAGTCTACATAGACGCATTCATGCTACACTAGCAGAGGAATACTGTCATAGACTCTTATATATATATATATATATATATATATATATATATATATATATATATATACATAAATATATATGTACAGACTAGCTCTCAAATCCTGTTAACCCTCTTCAATCATAAGTAGATTAACTCTATAGCAGTTGTCACACCTCCAAAGGATAACCTAGATTGTTCTCAACCCTAGTGTCACGACTAAGGGAAAACAATTACAAGAAACAATTAAGATTGAAACTCGAATTTATTCTTCAATAATGGAAAAGCATAATATCAATGTTATAGAAATATAATGATCCTAGGGTTTACAAGTCTGAATACCCACGAGGGGTTTAGCTCCTCATGGAGCTATACAAATTCATCAAAATATAAAAGAAAGCACAAATTGAAAGCATTCATGAACACCCCTTGCGTATGATGTGGCCATGGTCTTGTGCAGCCACTGGACGTTGGTAACGATGCCGATGACGCTGTCTGAACCTCCACGAAGTCCTCTCCGAAACCCTAGCCGTGCTCTCCAGAAGTTTGGGAGAAAGATAGGTCAAAAGATGTGTAAAAAGTCTCCAAATCGGGCTTTTATAATGTTGAGTCGCATCTTTAAATTGGCTGAATCGGGCTTCACACGCCTGTGTGAAGTTTCTGGGTTGTTGGATTTTATTCACACGGCCATGTGGAATTTCCACACGCCCGTGTAAAATCTCTGGAATACTGATTTTTGGCTGAAAGTGAAAAGTAGCTTGCTAGAGTGTTTTGGTACATCACTAGCTACAGTGCTACTGCAGTACTCGCCGAAATGCTCCCGAATTCATCGTTCTTCATCGAGGCCATTGAATTGGGCACAAAATCAATGGTAGATCATGCCGATTGTTTCAAGTCTCCTTCTTCGTGAAGTTCTCCTAACCTACACGAGTTAGACTTCTTGTGAATGTGACTGCCCTTGTGCCCCTCTAAAGGAGGTTGGCACACACTCACAAGTCTAAGCTCGTGCCTTGTTCCTTGCTTGGTTCGAAAACTCCCCAACAAAAGGCAAACACGATCTAACTTCGTTCTTCTTCAAAATAGCTCCGCAAACCAACAATGCATAAGAGTACACAAATACACACCATTTAGTGATAAAATCTGATAAAAGAGATGCTTATTATAAGATAATAACGCTTCGCATTACTATAACACAAGCACTTATCAAGTTTCCCTCAGGATAGCTGTAGCCCATGCCCGAGTTCTATCGGGTAAAGCTGACAGGATCCCCGAAAGTACACGGGTTTGTCAAAGTAATAAAAGTTACCCCGGTGAGAGGGTAGTCGAATCCACAGGGAATAGGGAGTTAGAATACGAGATTTCACTATTAAAACTATGCGAAGTACGGAAAAGTAGTAATCGATTTGTGTGTGAATTGCGAAAACAATTATACTAAAGACATGAAATTAAATAGAGAAAGGTGAAAGATTAGAAATCGCAAGAAAAGAGATTAAAGAGGATTTAACAATTAATGAAGTGGGGTATCCGGACAAGTTATCTCTAGGATCTATGCTTCTAGTGCAAGACTAGGCTATTATACCTTCCTATTGATGCTAATTAAGTCGAAGAAATCCTTAGACTCACGGTCCCAAACCTAAGGTCAACCGTGACTAACCCCAACACTATGCCCCGGTATTAGGATTCACAACAATCCTTCACTCTATCGCTCGCACGATTAAGTCCCAGGGGAGTAGATCTACCTAAACCTCACACTACGTGGGATTGCATTAAGTTTTAGGGACTCCTTGATAAACGCCTAAACATACGTATTTTCCATGTATTGGGGTGTATGTACTACGTATTTTTCTATGAGTTGTCGCCCGTTTTTGGTCTGAATTGGTTCCTTTCATGTTACAGGTACTGATGTGACCCCTTCGTGCTCGTTGATAGAATTTCAGAAGAAATCGGCGGCGAAAACACTATTTCTGAGCGGGGGTACTGTAGCGACTACTGTAGCACGAACCCTTGGGCGAAATGACTAAGTCTGGAGGTTCATGCGGTCTGTCATGCGGGCATTGCAGAGGCCGCATACGGCTGTAGCAGTTTTACTGTAGCGGCACTGTAGCAACTTATTCGATTTCGAGATTTTCTCGGGAATTTTCTCTCCCCGCATGCGGGGCCGCATAACCCACTGGAAAAGGTTTTTAAGGGTTTTGAGTTCATTTGGAGGGGAGGAGGCTAGGTCTTGAGAAAAACTAAACTTCACCATCTTCTTTGGGAGCTTGAGGCCGGCTTTTGGAGGCATTTCTTGAGGAGAGGACGACGGGGAGAGCACGAGACGATGAATCCACGCCTTCGATTTGCATTTGAGAGGAAGTTTGACAAAGGAAGCCACTCCTTGGGTGGCGTCCTTGGAAGCGTCATTCGGCCTTGATCTTTTCAGGGGGTGTTTTCATTATGCTTTTGGTTGTTTTTATGTATTTGCTTGCTTACTTTGTGATCATGAACAACTAACCCCAAGGTCACCGGATGTAGGTGAACCTTGGGGGTGAACTTGTGTATTTTGGATGCTACTTTCTAGTTTATGTATTTGGTTTGGCTTGTGATCCTTGTTTGGTGGTTCTTGAATGCCTTGATATGTATGAGAACTCTATATGTCAATTCTTAGACAATGCTAGGTTGCATGACCATTGCCCTAGTATTAGGCTCACCAAGCTTGGAAGGGAATATATGTACGAATACGCCGTGACCATCGGGTATTTGTACCCCTCCAATTGTTAGGGTTGTCCTTGATTGTGTTTCAACCTTAGCTTGGGGAAATCCTCTAAACCCTTTGCAATCGTACAAGGATTTGGGCGGAAGCAATTCCGTATTCCAATACTTGTATTGGATTAGGGACCAACGCCGTGACTATCGGGTTGGTCTAATCTAGGGGTTCCCGGTCCAAACCACCCACGTGCATGCTAGTTAGGGCATCCTTGTCACTTTAGTAGCCCCCGAGGGAATCCTCATCCGTGGCCATTCCCTCACCTTGATTTTTCCCCTCCGTATTTATATTTGCTATTTGCATGCTCTTTGTTTTAGTAGATTATTGGTAGTTCTTATTCCAAGTGATCGATTAGGTCAAACAACATTGTGATAAGGAAGTAAGAATAGCTTCTCGGGCCCTTGAGGATACGACCCCGTCGTGTTCGCGCGAGGGGTATTACTTGGCGACCCCGTGCACTTGCGGGTGAGCGATTCAAGCGCGTTTCACCACTCCTAGTGATTAAATCTGTTCCTATGTGTAGTTCTAACCCTTTGGTCCAGGAGGAAGAACCCTAGTCTAGATTAAGCCCCAGTGCATAGGATTCACTTCAACCTTTCACTCCGTTACTCGCGTAACTAAGCCCCAGGGGAGTTTATCTACCTAGCACTTCACTCTATCTTGACCGCTATTAAATCAAGGAAACGGAGGTAGGGAGAAATCACACCGGAGGGGAAAGGCGTACATCGCTACCTCACAACTCTCCCTCTCAACCCTCTTCAATCTTAAAGAGTCTAATCCTATAGGAGTTGTCACACCTCCAAAGGAAAACCTAGATTGCTCTCAACCCTAGTGTCACATCTAAGGGAAAACAATAGCAAGATAAAATTAAGATCGAAACTCAATTCTTATTCATCAATAATGGAAAAGCATAATAACAATGTTAAAGAAACATAATAAACCTAGAGTTTTACAAGTCCGAATACCCACAAGGGGTTTAGCTCCTCATTGAGCTATACATGTTCATCAATGTATATAATAAAACAAGAAGTAAAGACATAGATGAAAACCCCCTTGCGTATGGTGTGGCCGTGGTCTTGTGCGGTCGCCGGACGTCGATGACGATGCCGATGACGCGCTCCAAACCTCCACAAAGTCCTCTCCAAAACCCTAGCCGCCCTCTCCAAAGTTGAGGAGAAAATTAGGTCAAAAGATGTCTCAAAAAGTCTCCAAATCGGGCTTTTATAATGTGGAGTCGCGGCTTTAAATTTGATGAAATCGGGATTTCACACGGCCGTGTGGAATTTCCACACGCTCGTGTGAAAATTCTGGAAAACTGATTTTTGGCCGACTGTAAAGCGTAACTTGCTAAAGTGTTTTGCTACAGTAATTTACTACAGTGCTGCTGCAGTAATTTTGCCGAAACGCTCCCGAATTAGTCGTTCTTCATCGAGGCCGTTGAATTGGGCACACAATCAACGGTAGATCGTGTCGATTTCTTCAAATCGCCTAATTGGTGAAGTTCTCCTTGTTGGCATGAGTTCGACTTATTGCGAATGTGACTTCCTTTCTGCCCCTCCAAAGGAGGTTGGCACACACCCACAAGTCTATGCTCACGCCTTACTCCTTGCTTAGTCCGAAAATCTTCCCAACAACGCCAAACACGACCTAACTTCGTTCCTTTCCTTTATTTTATCTTCACAACCCTACAATGCACAAAAGTAAACAATTGCACACTTTTTAGTGATAAAATCTGATTAAATTAATGCTCATTGCAAGATAATAACACTTCGCATTACTATAACACGAGCACTTATCAAAAGCCAATAATTAGATGCATTTGTGCCGTGATGAGTGTGATTCCGCAAGTGCACAGGTGGTCAAGTAATACCCTGTGCGTGACACAGTGGTCGTATTCCCTAGGGCCCGAGAAGCTACCCTTACTTTCCTTTTACAATGTTGTTCAAACGACACAATTTAAGAGAGCGAATAGAATGCAAGGAAACTAAACAAATAAATAACTAATGCAAACATACGAGGACAAGATACGGGATAAACTAGGGTTAAGAGTAGCCATGGATGAGGATTCCCTTAGGGGCTACTAAAGTGAGTAGGATGCTTGGACTAACATGCAAGTGGCTAATTGGACCGAGAAAACCCTAAGCTAGGCCAACCCGATGGTCACGGCAATTGACCACTAATTCGGTACAGGTATTGGACACGGTACGTCTACCGCCCAAGATTACCCCTACGATTGCAATGGGTGAAGTGATTTTCTCAAACTAGAGTTAAGATACAAAGGAGTATTTAACCCTAGGAGTGGAGGGGTACAAATACCCGATGGTCACGGCGTATTTATATGTATTTCCCTTCCAAGTTTGGTGAGTCTAACACTAGGGCAATGGTCATGCAACCTAGCATTTTCTAAGTCTTTTGATAAATAGAGTTCTCATACATATCAAGCATGTAAAAACACCAAACAATGGATCACAAACAAGCCACAAAACATTAATTAGAACAAAACATCCAAAACATCACAAGTTCACCCCCAAGGTTCACCTACATCCGGTGACCTTGGGGTTTAGTTGCTCATGTTCACTAAATACAACAAGAAATATTTGAAAACAACCAACAAAAGCATGAGAAGAACTCCCTCAAAGAATGAAGGCCGGAGAAGTTCCAAAGACACCACTCAAAGGGGTGGCTTCCCTAGTCTTCAACCTCCAAATGTAAGCTCTAGATCATAGATCCTTCCCAAAACCTTGCTCTCCTCACCAAATTCTCCACGAAGTTGCCCTCCAAAAGCTTCTTCTTCCTCAGATCAAAGGTGGTGGTGAGAGGCTCCAAGAATAAGACACAAGATACCCTCAAAGAAACCCTCCAAATCCCATAAAAAGGTGAATTCGTGCCTCTTCACGGGTGAGCTCACGATCCATATATGGCCCGTGAGGTAGCCTATAATGTGAGACGAAAGAATATGCAAAGTTGCGAAACTGTTACAGTAACACCGCTACAATACTTTCTGCCCATGAAGTCCTTGCGGTTGACCTCACGGCCGTGAGCTTGCCCGTGAGGGTTTCCAGACTTAGAAAATTTCTTCAAATGTGCGTGCTCCAGGCTGCTACCGTGTTGCTACGCCACGGAATCGAGAGCTCCAAGTGGGCCATTTTTGGTAAGCAGAACTGGCGATGCGGGATGAACCGTAAGCCGGGTTACTATGCCTGACTATGCATTAACACAGAACCCACAAAGGGTGTTGGTCTATTAAGACTGTAGGACGGTGGTCATGGAAGTCAAAATTCTCTAAAGAGTGTGTAACAACTCACCTGCAGAATCAACTAGCCCCGAAAATGGATGGCGCTGAAGCGCGTAACCCACACTCAACCATCGGGGCAAGCGCCATTCCCAGATGAGTAGGAGGAGCTCGGGGTGCGAGCTCGGGCGGAAGTAGCCGCTAGTGCGTATCTTGGTGATAGTAGCAAATACTCAAATGAAAACTTTGAAGGCCGAAGAGGGGAAAGGTTCCATGTAAATGACACTTGCACATGGGTTAGCCGATCCTAAGGGACAGGGGAGGCCTGTCAGAGAGCGCATCTGCATGCGAGCTCTAAAAGGAAATTGGGCTAAAATTCCTGAGCCAGGATGTGGTGGCTGACGGTAACATTAGGGAGTCCTGAGATGCCGGTGGGTAAGGTCCTACGGCCGGAAGAGGGCCGCACGTTGCGTGGTGTTCGGTGCACCCCCGGCGGCTCGTGAATATCCTGAGGACCGAGTGCCGCCCATACCCGATCGTACTCATAAGAGCATCAGCTCTACAAGGTGAACAGCCTCTAGCTAATGGAACAATGTAGGCAAGGGAAGTCGGCGAAACGGATCTGTAACTTCGGGAAAAGGATTGGCTTTGAGGGCTGTGCATGGGGGTCCCGGCTTCGAACCCATCTGCTGTCGGAGAACTGCTCGAGCTACGTCCGCGGTGAGATCAGGCGACCGCGTGCCAGCTGGGGGATAGACCGGGAACGGCGCGTGCGCTGCTACCACGGCGCGGGGGCCTTCCCCGGGTGTCGAAAAGCCGACTCTGAACTGGTACGGACAAGGAGAATCTGACTATTTAATTAAAACAAAGCACTGCGATGGTCCCCGTGAATGCTCATGCAATGTGATTTCTGCACAGTGCTCTGAATGTCAAAGTGAAGAAATTCAACCAAGGGCGGGTAAATGGCGGGAGTAACTATGACTCTCTTAAGGTAGCCAAATGCCTCGTCATCTAATTAGTGACGCGTATGAATGGATTAACGAGATTCCCACTGTCCCTGTCTACTATCTAGTGAAACCACAGCTAAGGGAATGGGCTTGGTGGGATCAGCAGGGAAAGAAGAACTTGTTGAGCTTGACTCTAGTTTGACTTTGGGAAATTTCTTGAGAGGTGTAGGATAAGTTCGAGCCCTTATGCGGAAGTGAAATACCACTACTTTTAACGTTATTTTACTTATTCCATGGACCGGAGGTGGGGCTCCGCTCGTCCTTTTGGCTCTAAGGCCACGCCCTGAGCACGGCCGATCCGGGAGGAAGACATTTGCTAACGGGTCCGCAAGCACACGGGTCGTCAAGTAATGCCCCTCACGCAAGCACGAGGGGGACGCATTCCTTTTGGTCCCAAGAGCTGCTATTACTCTCCTCCAGATGACACTGTCTAGTCTACCAAATATAGTATTAAAACAAGATAAGAAGAATAATAAAGAGAAAACTATCAACACATAGACTAAGGCTCACAACATAAGCATACTAACGAAGCAAGTAATAATGAAAGTTCAAGGTCCCCGGGCGAGGATCCCCTCGGGACTACTAAAGCTAGAAGAATACTCGAATTACACTAGCAAAGGTGGTTAGGCCAAGAAATGTCCAAAGGTAGGCTACCCGATAGTCACGGTGGTAACCCCTAATCCGGTAAGAGTATTGGAATACGGAATCACTTCTGCCCAAATCCTCCTACGATTGCATTACGCCTAGGTAAATCCCTAATTAAGGTCAAATACAATATCTAGGCTCAACCCTAATGGTTGGAGGGGTACGAAATACCCGATGGTTACGGCGTATTCATACATGAATCCCTTCCAAGCTTGGTGTGTCTAATACTAAGGCGATGGTCACATAACCTAGTATAACCAAGAAATCGATACATAGAGTTCTCATGCATACCAATACATCAAAGTGCACCAAGCTTGAACCACAAACCACACAAATACCATAAATGTAAATCAAAGTGTCCATACAAGCAAGGTCATCCCAAGGTTAACCGGATTCCCGGTGACCTTGGGAGTCTAGTTCATCATCAACAAAGGAGAGAGTATAGAAAACAAGAAATACAAGAAAAAGCTCATAAAACTTCCCCTAAGATGAAGACTAGGAGGTGGTGATGAGAATCCGTTGGATCGGCGCTGACGAACTCCAAGATGTGTTCCTTGATAGATATCTTTTCTCCCCTCGATTTGCCCTTTAGATCTGCCTTCTCCAGCCCCTTGAAC
Organism: Dioscorea alata; assembly: GCA_020875875.1. NCBI lineage: Eukaryota > Viridiplantae > Streptophyta > Magnoliopsida > Dioscoreales > Dioscoreaceae > Dioscorea > Dioscorea alata. The sequence goes on along the minus strand of CM037013.1, from coordinate 8,015,342 downwards.
CCTAAGAAGATGATGGCAGAGAAGTGGTGGCCAAAGACACAAAGAAAAGTGCCCTAACCCACTTTAAAAGCAATTCTCAGGATACGGGCACTGTAGCTCCCCGAATTTCGTGTAAGTTGCTACAGTTGAGTGCTACAGTAAAAACACTACTTTGCTCTGCTACAGTACCCCCTGCTACATTACAAGTGCTACAGGACTGTATGAGGCAATTCATACGCCTGTATGAGTGCCCGCATGGAATTCAAGACTTTGCCATTTCTTCAAGTTTTCGTGCTACAGCGCTGTTACAGATCTTCTACGGTACCCAGGGCTCGAAAATGGTTTTTCCTTGCCAATTTCTTCTAAAATCTCGTTGTCAAGCTCTCCAAGGCTTCTTTTATACTTGTAACACAAAATAAGCCAATTTAGACCAAAAAGGGCATCGATTCATCAATAAAAGCCTGCTCGTGTGATCGAGTGTTCAGCCAACGAAGTCGGCCTGGCATCCGGGGCGATAGCAGCATCCCGGCCCTGTGACACCTCCGCATCACTCACCATCATATCAAACCCCCTCTGGCCAAGTTTTATCAAGTTTGCACAGCTTGATCACCGATTCTGGCGGCGCTGACAGGGGCCCGAAAGTGCACGAGTTGTCGAAGTAATAATATACCCTGGTGAGTGGGTAGTCATATCCATAGGGAATAGGGATTTGAGATACAAGTATTCACTATGTAGCTAATGCGATGTGTGGAAAGAAATCGATGAGTGAGTGTGAAAGTAATTAATAAAGACAAGAATTAAAATAGAATAAGTAAAGATGGGTACCCAGACAAGCTACCCCTAGGACTTATGTTTCTAGTGCAAGACAACGCTATTATACCCTCCTATTGATCTTAATTGAGTTGAGAAAATCCTTAAACATACGGTCCTAAACCTAAGGTCAACCGTGACTAACCCCAACACTATGCTCTGACATTAGGTTTCACTACCACACTTGACTCTCGTTGACCTGTCAACTAAGACCTAGGGGAGTCTATCTTCGTAAGCCTCTCACTGCGTGGAATTGCTTTAAGTTCTAGGGATTCCTAGTGATTAACCCTGTTTCTATGTATAGTTCTAAAACTTTGGTCCAGGTGAAAGAACCCTAGTCTAAATTAAGCCCCAGCACTAAGATTCACTTCAGCCCTTCACTTTGTTGCTTGTGCAACTAAGCCCCAGGGGAGTTTATCTCCTAGCACTTAACTCATGGAATATGGAGGTAGGGAGAATCACATCGGAGGAGAAAGGGGACGTTCCGCAACCTCACGACTCACCCTCTCGACCATCTTCAATCCTAAGAAGTCTAACCGTATAGGAGTTGTCACACCTCCAAAGGATAACCTAGATTGTTCTCAACCGTAGTGCCACGGCTAAGCGAAAACAATAACAAGATGGAATTAAGATTAAAACTCAATTTTATTCATCAATAATGGAAAAGCATAATAGCAATGTCAAAGAAACATAATAATCCTAGGGTTTACAAGTCCGAATGCCCACAAGGGGTTTAGCTTCTCATAGAGCTATACAAATCCATTAAAATAATAAAATAAATACAAATTGAATGCATAGATGAAAACCACCTTGTGTGTGGTGTGGCCGTGGACTTGTGTGGCCGTCGGATGTTGATGTCGACGCCGATGACACTCTCCAAACCCTAGGCACTACTCTCTAGAAGTTAGGTCAGAAGAAAGCCAAAAAGATCCAAAAACAGTCTCCCAAACGGGCTTTTATAATTTTGAGTCATGGCTTTAAATCGGCCAAAATCGGGATTTCTGATAAGTGCTCGTGTTACAGTAATGCGAAGTGTTATTATCTTGTAATGAGCATTAAATTAATCAGATTTTATCACTAAAAATTGTGCATTTGTTTACTTTTGTGCATTCTAGGGTTGTGAAGATAAAGTGAAGGAAAGGAACGAAGTTATATCATGTTCGCCATTGTTGGGAAAATTCTCGGACTAAGCAAGGAGCACGGCATGAGTATAGACTTGTGAGTGTGTGCCAACCTCCTTTGGAGAGGCACAAAGGCAGTCACATTCACAATAAGTTTAGCTCGTGCTAACAAGGAGAACTTCACCAAATTAGGAGATTTGAAGTAATTAGCACGATCTACCGTTGATTGTGTGCCCAAATCAACGGTATTGATGAAGAACGACGAATTCAGGAGCGTTTCGGCAAGCACTGTAGCAAGTTACTGTAGCAAAATAATGTAGCAAGCTACTGTTCATTTTCGGCCAAAATTCTGAAAACCAAAAAGTTCACATGGGCGTGTGGAAATTCCACACGGCCGTGTGAAATCCCGATAAATTCAAATTTCAGCAGTGACTCAACATTATAGAAGCCCGTTTTGGAGACTATTTTCAGGATCTTTTTGGCTCTTCTTTGCCCTAACTTCTGGAGAGGAACGGCGAGGGTTTGGAGAGGACTTCGTGGAGGTTTGAAGCTCGGCATCGACATCAATGTCTGACGGCGGCACAAGACCACGACCACATCGCACACAAGGGGATTTTCATCTATGCATTCAATTTGTGTTCTTATTATTACTTTGATGGATTTGTATAGCTCCATGAGGAGCTAAACCCCTTGTGGGTATTCGGACTTGTAAACCCTAGGACTATTATGTTTCTTTGACATTGTTATTGTGTTTTTCCATTATTGATGAATAAAAGTGAGTTTCAATCTTGATTTATTTTGTTATTGTTTTCCCTTAGCCATGACACTAGGGTTGAGAATAATTTAGGTAATCCTTTGGAGGTGTGACAACTCCTATAGGGTTAGACTACTTAGGATTGAAGATGGTTGAGAGGGTGAGTCGTGAGGTAGCGGAACGTCCCTTTTCCCTTCCGATGTGATTTTCCCTACCTCCATATTCCATGATTTATTCGCGGTCGAGATAGAGTTAAGTGCTAGGAGATAAACTCCCCTGGGGCTTAGTTGCACAAGCAACAAAGTGAAAGGTTGAAGTGCATCTTAGTGCTAGGGCTTAATTTAGACTAGGGTTCTTTCACCTTGACCAAAGAGTTAGAACTATATATAGGAACAGGGTTAATCACTAGGAATCCCTAGAACTTAAAGCAATTCCACACAGTGTGAGGCTTAGGAAAACGAACTCCTCTAGGGCTTAGTTGACAGGTCATCGAGAGTCAAGGGTCGTAGTGAAACCTAATGCCGGGGCAGAGTGTTGGGATTAGTCATGGTTGACCTTAGATTTGGGACCTTGTGTTTAAGAATCTCCTCGACTCAATTAACATCAATAGGAAGGTATAATAGCATTGTCTTGCACTAGAAGCATAAGTCCTAGGGGTAGCTTGTCCGGATACCCATCTTCTCTCATTGCTTGTCCTACTCTTCTACTCTTACTTGCACTCTCTCATCTTCCACACTTCTCTTTTAATTCTTGCTTTTACCAATTATTCTCGGACTCACTCACTGATTTCCTTTCGCACATTGCATTAGCTAAATAGTGAATACTTATATCTCAAATCCCTATTCCCTGTGGATACGACTGCCCACTCACCAGGGTATTTTATTACTTCGACAACCCGTGCACTTTCGGGCCCCTGTCATACTTGTTTTTCGCTATTTTAGCTATTCACTTCACTTTCTATTTCACACTTTCTTTATCCATCACCACTCTTATTCGTTTTCTTTGTTCTGCTTCAAGCTTCAGAAGAGAGGAGATGTTTCATACAACTGAAATCCTTGATTCACTTACAGGAATAGTGAAGGATGTGGAACAGAAAATGCATTTGTATATAGTACAGGCGGTTGTAAATTGCATTGAGTATGGGCAACTATTAAACATTCCTTCCATAGAAAATGAGACAATTGTTGATCATTCTTGCATAGGACAGATCATTGGCTGTGAATTGGGCAATATGTTAGATGAACTTGAGAGATCAACCCTAGCTTCTTTAAGTGAGGATTCAGAAGAAAATCTAGAGAGGGTCCTTGTTCAGTTTGAATCATGCTATTGATAACAAAGGCAAGAGGTCTTTTCAGTGTGAATCATATACTTAACCGAGGAAGCATGTGAGATAGAAGCTACAATGGGATTCCAAGATCATCTTAATGGCCGGGGTTTGCAGAACAACACAAAAAGTGTTGAGGAACAAAAACCATTTCAGTTTGAAGAAATTGATCGATTGAAGGAAAGCCGTCTGCGACCGTCTATTGAAGAACCACCTGATTTGGAATTAAAGACATTGCCAGCACATTTGGAGTACGCATATCTAGCAGAAGAAATGAAACTCCCCGTTATCATAGCCTCCGATCTCTCCCCGGATCAGAAGGAGAAGTTGGTGAAAATGTTGAATAAGCACAAATCTGCCATTGCTTGGAAAATTTCGGATTGGAAAGGAATAAATCCTCCATTTTATACACATAAAATCCTAATGGAGGATAATTTCAAGTCGGTAATCTGATAAATGCCTAAATATACGTATTTTCTACGTATTCGGGCATATGTATTGCATATTTTTATATGAGTTGACGCCTGTTTTTGGTCTGAATTGGTTTCTTTCGTGTTATAGGTACCAATGAGGCCCCGGCGAGCTCAAGGACAGAATTGGAGAAGAATCGGCATCAAAAACACTGTTTCGGAGCGGGGTGCACTGTAGCGACCACTGTAGCACGAAGACTTGAAGAATGGCTTAGTCAGGAAAATCATGTGGGCAACCATGCGGGCGCAGTGGAGGCCGTATGCATACTGTAGCAATTCTACTGTAGCGGTTTACTGTAGCAACTTACGCGATTTTCGGGATTTCTCAGAAACTTTCTCTCCCCGCATGCGGGGCCGCATAGGAGGCCGCATAGCATCCCAAAATTAAGTTTTAAAGGCTTTTTGGGCATTCTTCTTGTTGTCTTTTGGCCACCATTCTCTCCACCATCATTCTCTAGGGTTTCAAGGGGTTGAAGAGACTGATCTAGGGTGCAAATCAAATAGGAGAAGAGGAGCGCGATCAAGGAGAAGATCTAGGAGCTTGTTGGCGGGAATCCATCAAGTTCTCATCACCACCTCTAGTCTTCATCTTAGGGGAGTTTGTTATGTGCTTTAGCTTGTATATATTGTGTTTTATACTTTCTCCTTCATTGATGTTGAACTAGACTCCCAAGGTCGCCGGGAATCCGGTGAACCTTGGGATGAACTTGCTTGTATGAATACTTGATTTACATGTATGGTATTTGTGTGGTTTATGGTTCAAGCTTGGTGCACTTTGATGTATTGGTATGCATGAGAACTCTGTGTATCGATTTGTAGGTTATACTAGGTTGCGTGACCATCGCCTTAGTATTAGACACACCAAGTTTGGAAGGGATACATGTACGAATACGCCGTGACCATCGGGTATTTGTACCCCTCCAACCATTAGGGTTGAGCCTAGATGTTGTGTTTGACCTTAATTCGGGATTTTCCTAGGCGCATTGCAATCGTGTGAGGATTTAGGCGGAAGCAATTCCGTATTCCAATACTCATACCGGATTAGGGGTTATCACCGTGACCATCGGGGTGACTACCTTTGGACATCTCTTGGCCTAACCACCTTTGCCTGTGTAATTCGAGTATCCTTCTAGCTTTAGTAGTCCCGAGGGGATCCTCGCCCGGGGACCTCGAACTTTCATTATTACTTGCATCCTTAGTTTGCATATGTGGTGAGCCTTAGTCCGCTTGTTTATAGTTTTCTCTTTTATTTGTTTTCTTATCTTGTTTTAAATCTATATTTGGTAGACTAGACAGTGACATCTAGAGGGGAGTAATAGCAGCTCTTGGGACCCCAGGGAATACGACCCCCTCGCGCGTGCTTGAGGGTTATTACTTGGCGACCCGTGCGCTTGCGGTCAAGTCATCAAGTTTTTGGCGCCGTTGCTGGGGACTTCCAAGGATGCTAGGAAAACCTTTAGTTAACTGATTTAGTCATTTTTATTTCCTTTTGTAAATTTTGGTCTTTGTATGTGTCCTTTAGTCTTTGTAGTCTTTGTAGTCTATTGCTCTAGCTACTTTTCTCTTGTTGTACATACTATTTTATTATCTATTTTGTTTGTTTAGTTTTGCTTCGTTTCACTTTGTGTTTTCTTTCTTTTTTGTGCGAGGTGCACTATTCTTGACAAATGCAAGCTCAAAATTGCCCTCCAGGTCCTAATCATGGAACATCGCAAGAAAAGAGAAATACTGTTGAGGAGGTCTTGGCCCGATTCATGATCACCATGGAGGCCAAGTTCCAAATTGTGGACAGAAGGTTTAATGAGTTTGGCTCTATATTGAGGAATGTCCAGGCCTCTATTAAATCTCTTGAGACCCAGGTTAGACATCTTGCTAGGGCCCAATCTTAACAATACTCAGCCCTTGATGACAAATATGAAGCTAGATTTGAGGTCGTCCATGCCGCACTTTCGGCTGTGCAAGCATCTCTCCATAAGCTAGAGAGCCGGGTTGAACAACAAATTCGTGAACCAATAATGGAAGGCCCAACTACAACCTATATTGAAAAAGAAGAGAAATTGGTATTTTGGAGGTTGAAGTAGTCAAAAGAGCACCATTGAAAGCACTTGAGCAAGCCATTTGCATAAAATCTAACAAGTAAACCAAGCACAAGAAAGAATTATTTGGGACAAAAGAAATTGTGGGTTGGGGTTTGAAGCCATCCAATGACCCACCTATGCCGAGGTTAGACACGTCCCAACCAAAACTATTTCCTTGGAGGCCCAAACGATTCTTATGGGTAATTAAAGGAAGATGGACATTGGTTGAAGAAGGAGATGTGGGTAGGAGGTTTACACCCCCCAAGGACCCACCCATGCCGAGTCTGAGATTTTTTCAACCTTACTTATTCACTTGGAGGCCAAAGCAAGGTTTGTGGATGCTCCAAGGAAATTCAGCCGGGACCAAAGTAGAGGCGGAGAGGAGGTTCAAGCCATCCAAGGATCCGCCAAAGTTTAAATTGTGCAATGGCCGGGCCAAGCTTTTTCCATGGAGGCCAAAAGGTAACTCATGTTTGGTCTCCACTTTGACACCATCTCGGAAGGTACACTTCACTTTTCTTGGTAGTTCTTATGCCACTTCTAGCCGGGAGGAACACACCATCTTCAAGCCCCCTTGAGGTAAAATACGTCGAGCTAATGACGTTAAACAAGCGCTTCTTGGGAGGCAACCCAAGCATAAAAATTCATTGTATGTGTGTTTTCGTATTTCTGGTGTGTTTGCTTGCTTGAGTGTTCTTTATTTTCAAGTGTGTGATTGTGGTTAGTTAGTCATTTTTCATAATTTATTTACTTGTGTTCATTCATGATACTTGTGAGTTCTTTGTGTTATCATTCATCTTCATGCATCAATTATCATGTTTTGGGTGTTGTGGGTGAATTCGGCATTGTTTTTATGTGATTTTGGGGTGTTTGGATGGGTATTTGATGCAAAAACTGGAAACCGCCCATTTATTGGCAGCACATGAGCCTGCATAAGCATCCAGTAAGTGATGCGGTCTGCTATGTGGCCGCATAGCAGGCCGCATAGGCATCCAGAGAGTGATGCGGTCTCCTATGCGGCCGCATAGGAGCCCGCATAGACACTCGGGCTGAACTTTATAACGGGTACTCTTTCACCATTTCCTTCATAACTTTCTCATTTCTCATCCATTTTCCCTCATTCTTTCACCGTTTTTCTCCATTTGTCTTCCTCTACACGGATCTCCTACTTACAAGGACTTGCTTTGATCATTTCGTGTTTAGTTGTTTGCTTGCATGTTTGTGTATGTTCTTGTTTCTTGTTGTATCCTCTTTTTGGTTGATTGATGGATGCCTTGAGATGATGCTCTTTTCTACCGTGCAGGGTGGAATTAGGACATCGAGCATGCTTTCTTCTCCATTATCTACCGGAAGCTTTGGTGGTCACCCCGATCTCATGGACTTCAAGACCCATTATTTGAGACTCGGGGAAGTTTACAAAACCCTCCTACTATGTTTTTATTGTCTATACTGTTGCATGTTATCGCTTAGGCACATTAAGGGCAATGTGCATCTTTCAGTGAGGGGTGGATTTGGTTTTTCTCGTGAACTTTGAAAATATCTTTGTAATTGCATGCTTGTTCTACCTATGATAGCAATGATACCTAGTTTAGGACTTCCTAGCATGAAGGGTTGACATTTATGAGTTGTATTTCATTATTGTGCCTAAATGATGTCCTACTTTATCTTTAGTGCACTGACAGACTTTTACACATGTACTTCCACCTCATGCACTCCAACTAACCCATTACAATGTTTTCGGCATTAATTTGTTAAAGTCTACTTTCAATGCCTTTTTAAGAGCTTTTAAGGTCCTTTGTTGTTTTCTTTCGCCTCAAGTGAGTTTGTTTAACAAGTTTTATACCGGGGGATACGAGATACAATTTATACATAAATAATAATAATAATAAAAAAGTGGAGTCTATGACAGTATTCCTCTGCTATTACAGCATGAATGCGTCTATGTGGACTGTAATCAAGTAGGATGGGTGGCTCTTGTGCCTGGGCAGCATGTGCATAAGTCTGAAATATTTTTGTGCAGTCTATGTTAGCCGGACTCAGAAAAAAAAAAAAAAAACTATGTATATATGTAAGTAAAGAATAATGTATCTTGTCTGTATCCCTTGGAGCCTGTTGCATAGCCACTTGAGAGCGAAAGTTTTATTCAGGACCCGAAGGACTCTTAACTGGGTATTGAGGGTGTTTTTAACATATTAATACCGACTTCATTGTGTGTGGAGTGATTGGACACCTTCGGGTGATCCATGGTATGGAGGTTGAGGTTGTAAGTCAGCACATACTCACAGGTGCACTTTAGATGAAACAGGACTATCCTTACCCAGTTGCAACAAGAACAACTTATTATCTGTCTTTCCGTTTATCTACGCTTGTGGGGTCCTTTACAATTGAGGTTGAGGTCGTATGTTTAGTCGTTTATCATCATGCCCCTGTTCTTCATGTGTGTTTGCTTGGGGACAAGCAAATGCTTAGGTGTGGGGATGTTTGATAAACGCCTAAATATACGTATTTTCTACGTATTCGGGCATATGTATTGCGTATTTTTAAATGAGTTGACGCCCGTTTTTGGTCTGAATTGGTTTCTTTTGTGTTACAGGTACCAATGAGGCCCCGGCGAGCTCAAGGACAGAATTGGAGAAGAATCGGCATCAAAAACACTGTTTCGGAGGACGGGTGCACTGTAGCAACCACTGTAGCACGAAGACTTGAAGAATGGCTTAGTCAAGAAAATCATGCGGGCGCAGTGGAGGCCGTGTGCATACTGTAGACGTTTACTGTAGCGGATACTGTAGCAACTTACGCGATTTTCGGGATTTCTCGAAAACTTTCTCACCCCGCATGCGGGGCCGCATAGGAGTCCGCATAGCATCCCGAAATTAGGTTTTAAAGGCTTTTTGGGCATTCTTCTTGTTGTCTTTTGGCCACCATTCTCTACACCATCATTCTCTAGGGTTTGAAGGAGTTGGAGAGGCTGATCTAGGGTGCAAATCGAAGGGGAGAAGAGGAGCGCGATCAAGGAGAAGATCTAGGAGCTTGTTGGCGCGGATCCATCAAGTTCTCATCACCACCTCTAGTCTTCATCTTAGGGGAGTTTGTTATGTGCTTTAGTTTGTATCTATTGTGTTTTATACTTTTTCCTTCATTGATGTTGAACTAGACTCCCAAGGTCACCGGGAATCCGGTGAACCTTGGGATGAACTTGCTTGTATGAATACTTGATTTACATGTATGGTATTTGTGTGGTTTATGGTTCAAGCTTGGTGCACTTTGATGTATTGGTATGCATGAGAACTCTGTGTATCGATTTGTAGGTTATACTAGGTTGCGTGACCATCGCCTTAGTATTAGGCACACCAAGTTTGGAAGGGATACATGTATGAATATGCCGTGACCATCGGGTATTTGTACCCCTCCAACCATTAGGGTTGAGCCTAGATGTTGTGTTTGACCTTAATTCGGGATTTCCCTAGGCGAATTACAATCGTGTGAGGATTTGGGCTGAAGCAATTCCGTATTCCAATACTCATACCGGATTAGGGGTTATCACCGTGACCATCGGGGTGACCTACCTTTGGACATCTCTTGGCCTAACCACCTTTGCCTGTGTAATTCGAGTATCCTTCTAGCTTTAGTAGTCCCGAGGGGATCCTCGCCCGGGGACCTCGAACTTTCATTATTACTTGCATCCTTAGTTTGCTTATGTGGTGAGCCTTAGTCCGCTTGTTTATAGTTTTCTCTTTTATTTGTTTTCTTATCTTGTTTTAAATCTATATTTGGTAGACTAGACAGTGACATCTAGAGGGGAGTAATAGCAGCTCTTGGGACCCCAGGGAATATGACCCCCTCGTGCGTGCGTGAGGGGTTTTACTTGGAGACCCGTGCGCTTGCGGTCAAGTCATCATAATCCAACCTCAAAGGAGACTAAATCCAGACATGAAGTAGGCTGTCAAGGCAGAAGTGGTGAAACTTTTGGATGCAGGGATTATTTATCGTATCTCTGATAACGATTGGGTGATCCCAATGATAAGTGCTTGTGTTATAGTATCGCGAAGCGCTATTATCTTACATTAAGCATACCTTTTATCAGGTTTTATCACTAAATGTGTGTATTTGTGTTCTCTTGTGCATTGAAGGTATTGTGGAGCCTAATTGGAGAAAAAGAATGAAATTAGGTCGCGTTCGCCAATGTTGGGATGTTCTCGGACCAAGCAAGGAACGAAGCACGTATTTGGACTTATGGATGTGTGCCAACCTCTTTTGGAGGGGCACAAAGGCAGTCACATTCACAACAAGTCCAATCCGTGTTACTTAGGAGAATCTCGCGAAAGAAGAAGACTTGAAGCAATCGGCGCGACCTACCGTTGCTTGTGCGCCCAAGTAATGGCCTCGATGAAGAACAATGGACCCGGGAGGCGTTTCGGCAAGTTACCAAGCCTGTTCAGCTGAAGATTAGTGTTCCAGAGAAGTCACACGGGCGTGTGGAAATTCCACACGGCCGTGTGAGCCATTTTCCAGCCAGACAGAGAAGTCACACGGGCGTGTGGAAATTCCACACGGCCGTGTGTTTTGCGATTTCAGCCATCCAGTGAAGACACACGGGCGTGTGGAAATTCCACACGGCCGTGTGAAATTAATTTTTCAGCCGAGACAGAAGCTTCACACGGGCGTGTGGAAATTCCACACGGCCGTGTGAAGCCCCCGATAAGTCCAATTTTAAAGCCGCGATTCAACGATATAAAAGGGGATTTTTGAAACCTTTTGAGGAATCTTTCAACCTATCTTTTCCCCAACTTTCTAGAGCGCGGCTAGGGTTTCGGAGAGGATTTCGTGGAGGTTCTAGCGCGTCGTCGGCATCGATTTCGAGGTTCGACGTTTGCACAAGACCACGGCCACACCAATTCGAGGGGGTTTTTCATTGATGTCTATGTTTTATGCTTTATTTCTCACGTTGATGAACATGTATAGCTCTATGAGGAGCTAAACCCCTCGTGGGGTATTCGGACTTGTAAACTTTAGGGTTTCTTATGTTTCTTTGACATTGATTATTATGCTTTCCATCGTTGATGAATAAAATTGAGTTTTTAATCTTGATTATCCTTTCATATTGTTTTCCCTTAAACGTGACATTAGGGTTGAGAGCAATCTAGGCTTTCCTTTGGAGGTGTGACAACTCCTATAGGATTAGACTACTCAAGATTAAAGAGGGTTGAGAGGGAGAGTTGTGAGGTAGCAATGTACCCCTTTCCCCTTCGATGTGATTTCTCCCTACCTCCGATTCCTTGATTTAATAGCGGTCGAAATAGAGTGAAGCAATAGGTAGATAAACTCCCCTAGGGCTTAGTTACGCAAGTAATAGAGTGGAGGGTTGTAGTGAATCCTATTTGCTGGGGCTCAATCTAGACTAGGGTTCTTCCACCTGGACCAAAGGGTTAGAATTACGTATAGGAACAGGTTTAATCACTAGGAATCCCTAGAGCATAATGCAACTCCACATACTGTGAGGTTTAGGCAGATGGACTCCCCTGGGGCTTAGTCATCTAGGTGACAGAGTGAAGGGTGTTGTGAATCCTAACACCGGGCATAGTGTTGGAGTTAGTCACGGTTGTCCTTAGGTTTGGGACCGTGAGTCTTAGGATATCCTCGACTCAATTGACATCAATAGGAGAGTATAATATCATAGTCTTGCACTTGAAACATAGACCCTAGAGGTAGCTTGTCCGGATACCCCCTTTTACTCATTATTAGTCCTTCTCGATTTTCCTACTTGCACTTCTTTCTTCCATCTCTCTACTTAGTTTATTGCTTTGCATTATTTTCACTCATCAATCTTATTATCGTTCTCCGTATTCTGCATAGCTTAATTAGTGAAACCTTATATTCTATCTCCCTATTCCCTGTGGATTCGACTACCTTCTCACCAAGGTAAATTTATTACTTCGACAAACCCGTGCACTTGCGGGATACACGCAAGGGGTCGTGTCAAGTTTTTGGCGCCGTTGCCGGGGAATAGGCGTTTTAGATATTTGTTTTTCACTATTCTAGCTATTCACTTCGCATTCTATTTCATTTTTTCTTTACCTATCATTGTTCTTATTTTTCTTTTATTTGTTTTCGGCTCCAGGTTATGACCCGTGGGAACCCTTCAATACTTGTTGAAGGAGACCCAGACATTGGAAGAAGAACACATCGTAAAGGGAAAGAACCTGCACAAGAAGCATCAAATCAAGCCGATATTGAGACAGAAGGGTCAGAGACAATGGCAGAACAGAACGAGCAGCAGCGAACGTTGTCCGATTTTGCTAGACCCGCAGTTATGGGGACCCAATCAAGCATCGTGAGGCCCCCAATTACAGCAATGAATTTCGAATTGAAGCCATCGTTCATTCAGATGTTGCAACAGTCCGCACAGTTTAATGGGTTAGCCGATGAAGACCCTAATAGTCAAATAGAAAATTTCTTGGAAGTGTGTGACATGTTGAAGATAAATGGAGTGACGGACGATGCAATTCGATTGAGAGCCTTCCCATTTTCATTGAAAGGAAAAGCAAGGCATTGGTTGCACTCATTACCTAGAGCCTCCATTACTACGTGGGAGGAAATGGCCGAGGCATTCTTGGCTAGATACTTTCCACCGGGGAAATCTGCAAGACTCCGGAATGAGATATCTTCCTTTGTACAGATGGAATTAGAGTCTCTATTCGAGACATGGGACAGGTTCAAAGAGCTCCTTCGCAAATGTCCGCAACATGGATTTCCCGAGTGGATGATTATTCACACATTTTACAACGGGTTAAATCCGGGTACAAAGCAACTCTTAGATGCGACGGCCGGAGGGACTCTTGGAAGCAAGACTCCCGGTGAAGCTCGGCACCTTGTAGAGGAGATGGCTATGAATAGCTATCAATGGAACTCAAGGGATAGAAAAAAGGTTGCCGGAATTCATGAGGTTGATGCGGTTACATCGTTGGCAGCACAAGTGGAATCGTTAAGTAAGAAGCTAGATGCTCTAGCTTCGCCAAGAGTTGCGGCCATCACTACTTGTAACGGTTGTGGGGGAGGACATGCTTCAAGCGATTGTCCTATTGCTATTGGAGGCACTAGTGCGGTAGAGCAGGCCGATTTTGTGGGGAATTCATATCGAGGACAAGGCCAAGGCAACCCGTATAGTGGTACATACAATCCGGGATGGAAGAACCATCCGAACTTCTCTTGGAGCAATCAAGGACAGTCACAAGAGAACAAAAATAGTGCACCACCGGGATTTCAAAGTCAACAAGCTCCGAATTTAGAAAGCCGAGTGACCGGGTTGGAGGGAAAGATGACTGACCTAGAGAGAGCCCTCACACGGTTCGTTTCTTCTTCGGACGCAAGGTTCCAATTGGTGGAAGCTACTCTTCGTAATCACACCGCCTCCCTACACAACTTGGAGAACCAAGTAGGGCAAATTGCGAAGACTTTGGCGGAGAGACCTCAAGGTAGTTTGCCTAACAATACGGAGACCAACCCAAGAGAACAACTAAAGGCAATTACCTTGAGAAGTGGTAAGGAGGTTGAGGGACATCTCCCTCTTGAGAAGACTAAGGACTCACCCAAAGTCGTGGAAATAGAGGATGGAGCACCAAAGGAGAAAGAGGTGGCACCCCCACCTTACAAGCCGAGAATTCCCTATCCTTCACGATTGAAGAATGACCAAGACAATGAGCAATACAAGAAATTTCTGGGTGTCTTCAAGCAATTGCACATCAACATTCCATTCGCGGAAGCATTAGGCCAAATGCCCAAGTACGCGAAGTTCTTAAAAGACCTCTTGACCAATAAGAGGAAGTTAGAGGAAAGTGCATCCGTCATCCTCGATGCAAACTGTTCGGCAGTGCTACAGAAGAATTTGCCAAGCAAGAGAAAGGACCCCGGAAGTTTTATGATACCGTGCAATATTGGTGATATGGGTGAGGAGATGGCACTAGCCGACTCGGGGGCAAGCATCAATGTCATGCCCTACACGTTCTTCCAAAAGCTAGGCTTGGGCGAGCCTAGACCTACCCGGATGACACTTCAGCTTGCGGATAGATCGGTGAGGCATCCGAGGGGTATTGTTGAAGATGTGTTGGTGAAAGTGGATAAGTACATTTTCCCGGTCAACTTTGTAGTGCTCGATGTAGACGAGGATGTCGAGGTGCCGCTGATCCTTGGGAGGCCGTTCTTGCGCACTTCCAAAGCTTTGATAGACATGGACGGTGGAGAGCTCACACTTAGGGTTGGGGACGACAAGCTCACTTACCGCCTCGCCGAAGCCATGCGACATTCTCTTGATTTTGATGATGCTCTATATTATCTTGATGTCACTGATGATTGCATTGATGAATATATGCAGGATATGTTTAACCCGGATCCATATGAAGGGTGGCCTGATCAAGACATGGAGACTGAAGAGGAAGAAGTGCTCGCGCTTGTTTCAGTTAAAACAGACATCAAGAAGGAGAAGGAGCTTAGAAAGAAAGTCCTTCGGAGATTGAAGAGGTCGAGATGTCGCCACAAAAAGAACCCCAACAAGAAAGGGGATGAGCATTCACGAAGTAAAGGTGTTTCACCCATGTGTGGTAACAAACTCGATAATTCTCCCTCTACCTTGCAACGATTATGCAATGCTTGTTTTCAAATTATAGGGAAGAGGGCAAATTCCACTCATGAACCTCCGTAAGGTAGGACAGGTACGTCAAGCTAAGTGACGTTAAACAAGCGCTTCTTGGGAGGTAACCCAAGCGTTTTGCAGTTTTTCTAGGACCTAGTTTAGTTTTAGGGTTGAATAAAAGTCTTAGCAATGGTGTCCAAATTTTCATGTGCATATGCTGAGTTTTCGTGTGGATTTTCGATTATTTACGTGTGCCTTAACGTTAATTAACGAAGTTTGAGTCGGTTGAGTGTGTTTTCGATAGTCTCTGGTCGTGTTTTTATGGTTTATACAGGCTCTAAGTGTTTTAAAAGAGTTTCTGAATTTTTCTGAGAATCTGTAAAATTTTCTAAGTAAACCAGAGAAAACACACGGCCGTGTGGAATTAACACACGGCCGTGTGTTACCAATTGTAGCTCAACCAGAGAAGACACAGGGGCGTGACTTTGCCCCTGTGAAAAATTTCAGAAGGGGCACACGGCCGTGTGGAATTAACACACGGCCGTGTGAAATTTCGCAGAACTTCAACTCTCTTCCAGAGAGTCCACAGGGGCGTGTGGATGCCCCTGTGAGTGCCACTGTGCTAAGGCACACGGCCGTGTGGATTATTCACACGGCCGTGTGAAACATTTATTGTTTCTCGGGCGAGTCAGAGAAGCCACAGGGGCGTGTGAGGTGCCCCTGTGGACGGCCTTGTATATTGGCCAAGTTGGGCACACGGCCGTGTGGAATTAACACACGGCCATGTGAAAATTTTCAGAGACCTTCTGTATTTTCCCGTGAATCCACAGGCCCGTGTGGGTGGCCCTGTGTATACCCCTGTGGAGGCACACGGCCGTGTGGAATTAACACACGGCCGTGTGAGGTAGTTCAGAGAGTGACCAGAGTGCGCACAGGGGCGTGTGTTGGCCCCTGTGAACCCTAATTTCTGAGGCACACGGCCGTGTGGTTACTTCACACGGCCGTGTGAATTTCCAGAACATCAAAAGCCGCGCGTTTTTCTTATAGAAATCACTTGTGCCTCTTCCTTCTCCACTCTAAACTTCTCTCCTACCCTCTCTATCACTTCCCCGACTTTCTCTGAGGTTTTTGAAGGAATTTGTTCGAGTTTTCCGGCCGTATTACTTTGTTTTTCATCTCCACCG
This sequence comes from Dioscorea alata, assembly GCA_020875875.1. Taxonomy (NCBI): domain Eukaryota; kingdom Viridiplantae; phylum Streptophyta; class Magnoliopsida; order Dioscoreales; family Dioscoreaceae; genus Dioscorea; species Dioscorea alata. The sequence goes on along the minus strand of CM037013.1, from coordinate 7,998,996 downwards.
CCGGTGAGACCTTCAATACCTTTTTCTTCGTCAATTCTTGATTCAATTCGTTCTTTTATACAATTTTGCTTGGTTTGAATGTTTACATTACATACGAGCATGCTTAGAATGAAATTAGAACGAATTTAGATGTAAATTGTGGATTTTTAACCCCACGGCCGTGATGCTTTGCCCGTCAGAAACTCCACACGGGCGTGTGGAATTAACACACGGCCGTGTGGATTTCTGCAGATTGGTTATTTTGAACTGTTTTTGATTGTTTTCTTTTCCAATCTTACAGGAATGTCTTCTAGACCCAGGAAATCGACAGGCAAGCGCCCCCGTGAGCCCACACCTCCTCCAGCAGAGACAGAGTTCAGTATAGCCGAGCATCAGGTTCGGTTCGAGCGTTTATCAGTACTCCGTTTTGGACAGACGAGATATTTGGATTTGAGTATAGTGAGGAGTATTCAAGGGGGAGACGGCGTCGCAGATGAGATTAGCGAGCTACTTTCAGTCGGTAGCTGGGAGAGATTGATGGTTATCCGGGACTCGGTGATCCGACCGCTCACCTTAGAGGTCCTGGCGTCGTTTGAGTTCGACCGGGGGTACAGCAGTTTCACCGAGGGCACCACAGTTCAGTTCAGAGCCCTCGGTCGACATTTCACGCTGAGTATGACCCAGTTCTCGGTGCGGATGAGTCTATATGATGAGGCATACACTGAGACAGAGGAGTACTCATTGCTCCCCACAGACTACCCGGGTACCGTGACACCGCAGCAGGCGTATAGCAGACTTTGTGGTCAGGGTCAGTACGAGCCGGGTGTCTCCAAGGCTTCATGCCTTTCTCGACCTGCCTATAGATGTCTACACGCAGTTATGAGCAGATCTATTAGTGGCAGGGGAGACAGTACTGGTGTTCTGAGTCGCCAGGAGCTCCTCTACTTGTATTCGATGGTGGAGAGTGAGCCACTCCACCTGGGGCACATTGTGGCCGACTACATTCGCCATCAGGGCCAGTACCCCAGGGTAGGAGTTATCTTTGCAGGCCCCTACATCACCAGACTTCTCATTGGCCTGGGGCTCAGAGATGGAGTCAGGGGAGCAGAGAAGACGAGTGTACCAGTTCCCCTGGGCACAGATACCTTGAGGATGATGGGTATGATCCGCAGAGGAGGATCAGGGACGTATACCTGGATTATACCCCATACAGAGCAGGGCGAGGGATCCCGGGCAGCATTGGAGCCACCCCCGCAGGACACAGAGACCGAGGTACCCACCACCGCGCCGGAGCCACCTCCAGTGCGGATGTTTTCACCATCTCGAGGCCAGGACAGACTGGAGCGCCTCGAGAGCGCAGTGGGGATCCTACAGACCGAGGTGGCCGAGGTTAGGGCCACACAAATTTCACAGCACCAGGAGGTGATGGCGCAGTTCCAGAGCTTGCAACAGACCTTCGAGCAGATTGTCGCCTCCTCCTCCTTCGTGGTCCGACCTCGAGTGTCCACTCCACCACCTCCATCTCCGTCAGCACCAGCAGCTCCAGCATCACCAGCAGATCCAGAGCCTCCAGCAGCACCAGAGGCCACCACTCAGGACACCGACGCTGAGGCGTCTTAGATTTTAGATTCTTTTCTTTTATTTGTCATTTCTGTATATCTTTACTTTATTTTGGACTTGTAGTACTCAGAAAGGATTCTCCTCTTGAGTATAGCTTTTATTTTGCTTTTTCTTTTTATCTCGAGTTGTATTCATTGCTTTACATTTTATATACTCGAGTTTTATTGAGCTTTACTGAACCCTCGTTTATGTGTGCGCAGATGGTCTTGGATGTAAGGATTTTGAGGAATAGTCATTGACACGGTCATGGAATCGTGTGTGCTCCACGAACCATTGAGACTCAACTCTCAATGACCTAGCTTCATCAAACGCAACACTTGGAGTTCAGGGGAGTAATGTTTCAATTGCCACTTCCACACTAATTGCTTTTATCGTTTTCACTTATTATTGTGCTTATATGCGTACATTGAGGACAATGTACATCTTAAGTGTGGGGGGGAGTTCACATTGCACACACCTTTACTTGTGCGTTCAATTGCTTATGCTAATGTAGCCTATGGCGGTTCACCTCAGTCGCAACGGTTGTATTCTTATAGTTTAGGAGAATTTTCAACATTGTATCCTATCATGCTCTAGTCTCTACTTGAATTTTAGGGAATTTTTGCTCGATTATCTTATATTGCACAACTTACTCTTGGAATCTTTTGGAAACTCAATCTTGAAGTTTTTAAGGACAAGTTTATCGTTGTTCTTAGTTTTACTTTGGAAAATGCATATATAAGGAGAAAAAAAAAAAAAAAAGTGGAAAAATGAAAAGAGAAAAAGAGAAAAAATATATGAGTTTGTAAATATTAGCTTTGTTTTAATTATGCATTTGGGGTGGCAAGAGCTACCGCCTATGAAGTATGCAGCTACTCTCATAAGTCGGATACAAGTTATGCCCTAATGAGAGAAAGAGCTATCTCATGGGATGCGTGAAAGCTACTACCCCGGTAGAAAGAGCTACCTCCTCGAAAGAGTGAAAGCCACCTTTGGCGGCCGCCTAGGAAAGGGCTACCTTCAAGGATGTGTGAAGCTACTACTTCCACCACTATTTTTTTTGTTTTTATATAAATAAGTCCTTTCTAACCAAAGTTGGAGGAGTACTCGTCGGTTCTTTTGAGTAAGATCGCACACACTAACACATTTTCGAGTTTTCATCCTTTTTGATTCGAGTTTTTAGCTAGAGCATTGGTAACCTTATGCAATGTTTTGAGTTCCCCTTACTTGTAGAATGCTTCTTTTGCATACTTTTGGTGAACCTAAGGCCAAGCACTTTCAATTGTTCTTCCCAAGTACTTTCACGTTCTATTTTGCTTGAGGACAAGCAAAAGCTTAAGTGTGGGGGGGTTTGATAAGTGCTTGTGTTATAGTATCGCGAAGCGCTATTATCTTACATTAAGCATACCTTTTATCAGGTTTTATCACTAAATGTGTGCATTTGTGTTCTCTTGTGCATTGAAGGTATTGTGGAGCCTAATTGGAGAAAAAGAATGAAATTAGGTCGCGTTCGCCAATGTTGGGATGTTCTCGGACCAAGCAAGGAACGAAGCACGTATTTGGACTTATGGATGTGTGCCAACCTCTTTTGGAGGGGCACAAAGGCAGTCACATTCACAACAAGTCCAATCCGTGTTACTTAGGAGAATCTCTTGAAAGAAGAAGACTTGAAGCAATCGGCACGACCTACCGTTGCTTGTGTGCCCAAGTAATGGCCTCGATGAAGAACAATGGACCCGGGAGGCGTTTCGGCAAGTTACCAAGCCTGTTCAGCTGAAGATTAGTGTTCCAGAGAAGTCATACGGGCGTGTGGAAATTCCACACGGCCGTGTGAGCCATTTTCCAGCCAGACAGAGAAGTCACACGGGCGTGTGGAAATTCCACACGGCTGTGTGTTTTGCGATTTCAGCCATCCAGTGAAGACACACGGGCGTGTGGAAATTCCACACGGCCGTGTGAAATTAATTTTTCAGCCGAGACAGAAGCTTCACACGGGCGTGTGGAAATTCCACACGGCCGTGTGAAGCCCCCGATAAGTCCAATTTTAAAGCCGCGATTCAACGATATAAAAGGGGATTTTTGCAACCTTTTGAGGAATCTTTCAACCTATCTTTTCCCCAACTTTCTGGAGCGCGGCTAGGGTTTCGGAGAGGATTTCGTGGAGGTTCTAGCGCGTCGTCGGCATCGATTTCGAGGTTCGACGTTTGCACAAGACCACGGTCACACCAATTCTAGGGGGTTTTTCATTGATGTCTATGTTTTATGCTTTATTTCTCACGTTGATGAACATGTATAGCTCTATGAGGAGCTAAACCCCTCGTGGGGTATTCGGACTTGTAAACTTTAGGGTTTCTTATGTTTCTTTGACATTGATTATTATGCTTTCCATCGTTGATGAATAAAATTGAGTTTTTAATCTTGATTATCCTTTCATATTGTTTTCCCTTAAACGTGACATTAGGGTTGAGAGCAATCTAGGCTTTCCTTTGGAGGTGTGACAACTCCTATAGGATTAGACTACTCAAGATTAAAGAGGGTTGAGAGGGAGAGTTGTGAGGTAGCAATGTACCCCTTTCCCCTTCGATGTGATTTCTCCCTACCTCCGATTCCTTGATTTAATAGCGGTCGAAATAGAGTGAAGCAATAGGTAGATAAACTCCCCTAGGGCTTAGTTACGCAAGTAATAGAGTGGAGGGTTGTAGTGAATCCTATTTGCTGGGGCTCAATCTAGACTAGGGTTCTTCCACCTAGACCAAAGGGTTAGAATTACGTATAGGAACAGGTTTAATCACTAGGAATCCCTAGAGCATAATGCAACTCCACATACTGTGAGGTTTAGGCAGATGGACTCCCCTGGGGCTTAGTCATCTAGGTGACAGAGTGAAGGGTATTGTGAATCCTAACACCGGGCATAGTGTTGGAGTTAGTTACGGTTGTCCTTAGGTTTGGGACCATGAGTCTTAGGATATCCTCGACTCAATTGACATCAATAGGAGAGTATAATATCATAGTCTTGCACTTGAAACATAGACCCTAGAGGTAGCTTGTCCGGATACCCCCTTTTACTCATTATTAGTCCTTCTCGATTTTCCTACTTGCACTTCTTTCTTCCATCTCTCTACTTAGTTTATTGCTTTGCATTATTTTCACTCATCAATCTTATTATCGTTCTCCGTATTCTGCATAGCTTAATTAGTGAAACCTTATATTCTATCTCCCTATTCCCTGTGGATTCGACTACCTTCTCACCAAGGTAAATTTATTACTTCGACAAACCCGTGCACTTGCGGGATACACGCAAGGGGTCGTGTCACCCAACGCAAGCTGTTCCAAAGAAAGGAGGGATGACGGTGATCAAGAATGAAAAGAATGAACTCATTCCAACGAGAACAGTCATGGATGGAGGGTGTACATTGATTACAGAAGGTTGAATGATGCGACCCGAAAGGATCATTTTCCACTGCCTTTTATTGTTCCGATCTTAGAACTGCTGGCCGAACATCAGTTTTGCTGCTTCGTAGACGGGATATCAGGGTATTTTCAGATCCCTATAGCCCCAGAAGATCAAGAGAAGACGACTTTCACTTGTCCATACGGAACGTTTGCATATAAACGAATGCCATTCGGGCTGTGTAATGCACCCGCAACATTCGAACGGTGTATGACTTCTATTTTTGATGATCTTTTGGAAGATATAATGGAGGTGTTCATGGATGACTTTTCAGTGTTCGGTGACTCCTTTGATCTATGCTTGAAGAATTTAGAGAGAGTATTAATGAGGTGTGAAGAAACAAACCTTGTACTTAATTGGGAGAAGTGTCATTTCATGGTTTAGGAAGGTATTGTTCTAGGGCACAAGATCTCCTGGAAAGGTATGGAGGTAGACAAAGCCAAGATCGAAGTTATAGACAAGCTTCCTCCACCAGCAAATGTTAAGGGGATTCGGAGTTTCTTGGGTCATGCAGGATTCTATAGACGGTTCATCTAGGATTTTTCAAAAATCACACAACCGTTGACCAAACTCCTCAAAAACAATGCTCCGTTCCACTTTGGCGAAGAATGTACGGTGGCATTCAATGTGCTAAAAATGAAACTGGTGCAAGCCCCAATTTTAGTCACACCTGATTGGAACAAGCCATTCGAGCTCATGTGCGATGCAAGTGATTATGCTATTGGAGCAGTTTTGGGGCAAAGAAAGGGTAAACAGTTCAAACCTATTTATTATGCTAGTAAAACTCTCACAGGTGCTCAAGAGAATTACACCACCACAGAGAAGGAGTTACTGGTAGTGGTATTCGCCCTCGATAAATTCAGGCCGTATCTCATTTTGTCGAGGGTCATTGTTTTTGCAGACCATTTAGCTCTTCGTTACCTCATGAACAAAGCCGACGTGAAGCCAAGGTTGATTAGGTGGATACTGCTACTACAAGAGTTTGATATGGAGCTAAACGACAAGAAAGGTACTGAAAATGTGGTGGCAAACCACTTGTCTCGGTTAGAGGGGAGTATTGGACAAGAGCCATCAAGTAGGAAAATCAATGATTTTTTCCCGGAGGAACACTTATACTCAATTAAGAATTAAGAATCATCATCAGATGATGTTCCATGTTTTGCAGACTTCGCCAATTACTTGTCAGGGAAGGTGCTCAAACAAGGGCTTACATTCCAATAGAAGAAAAAATTCTTTAGTGATCTGAAGCATTACTTCTGGGATGATTCGTTCCTTGTCTGCATTTGTGCAAACCATGTGGTTCGGAGATGCGTCTTGATAAGTGTCTAAATGTATGTATTCTAGTATACTTAATTAGTACACTTTGCATGTATTTCGTTATGTTTCGTGCCTGTATTTATGCTTAATTGAGTCATATTTGCTTTGTAGGGCAGGTAAAAGCCATGGAGATCGCGAGCACACATTTTGGGCAGAAAAGAGAAGAAAAACCTGGGCGCGGTACTGTAGCAGATCTACTGTAGTTGAAGGCTGTAGCATAATTACTGTAGTAGGTACTGTAGCAACTGGGGTCTTCGAGCAAGAAAAATCCTGAGAACTTTGCCTAACCCTCACGGCCCCGTCTGCTACCCTGTGAGGAAGTCGCGGCCCAGTCTGCGACGCAGTAAAGTGTTTCCAGCATGTTTTGGCTACCCTTCACTACCCAGTTAACTGCCCAGTTAACCACCCAGTTAACTACCCAGTGAGGCTCGGGATTTGGGGCTTTCTTGACCTAATCTACATCCATACGGCCCTCCATACGGCCCATATGCTTCGGGGGTATAAATGGGGACTTCTTGGGCTTTTGAAGGGGACTTTTGGCTTGGCCTTTGAGGCCACCGCCACTGCACCTCCTTGGGGCCTTCCGGCCATCTTTCGGCGGGGATCTTTTTGGGAAACAAGCACACATCATCACCAAGAGGGAGAGGAGCAAGGGAGAAGGAGTTGGAGTGAAGATCTACGCCACCACTGCATCATCATTTGAAGCTTCATCCATTCAAGGAGATCATAACCTAGAGGGGGTTTTCATTGCTTCTTTTATGTTTTTGTCTTCCTTGTATGTTGTTTAAGTGTCCCTTGTAATGAGGGATTAACTTATCATTGTCTTTGGATTTGGATGAACCCTAGGGTTAATCTTTTGTATGAACTTTGGATGTTGTTATTAATCTAGTTTGTTGGTTGTTTTGTGATTCAATCTTTCATGCTTTCATGTCTAGAATTACATATGTCGAGAAATCCGTGATTCTTTTATGAGTTGTACACGTAGACGTGACCTACTCACGTGTACTAGATCTAGGAGAGATTGAAAGGGGATTCTTGTGCCGACACGCCGAGAAATTGGGTGTCGGTAGCCCTCCATTGCTAGGTTTAGCCGAAGGATAGTAGGTTTACTCCTATTAGAGACTTCCTTGAACTCTTTGCGATCGTAGGTGTGTTAATACGGAGAGATTCTGATTAACACTCATATGGGATCAGGGGTTAGTCGCTGAGAAATCGGGGCTAATCTACTCACGAGGTCTCTTGGTCTCAACTATCATCAATGCATCTTTATATCATCCTAGTTTGGGACTTAATGACAACCCTAGGTGGATTCCTTGTCCATACACATCCTTCTCATGCTTGATACTCCCTTGATTGTTTACATCCGTGTGTTAGTTACCAGGCCATAGGATTAGTTTAAATTTGTTTGTTTGTTTTATTTCTCTTCTACTCATATTGAATGGTAGGCTAGAAAATAGATGAAGGGTGAGTAATAGTACTTCCTTGGCCCCAGTGGAATACGACCCCTGTGTCACTCACAGGGTATTACTTGGCGATCCCGTACACTTGCGGGGAAGCTATCAAGTTTTTGGCGCCGTTGCCGGGGACATTCAAGGAATATTAGGAAAGCTTGTAGTCTATTGCTCTAGTCATTTGATTTGTAAATATTTGTCTTTGTATGTGTCTTTTATCATTTTGTGCATATTTATTTATTTCACTTCATGCTTGTTTTCTTTGTTAGCTTATTGTTTTTTGTTTTGATTATTCACACAGGGCCATGGATTTTCAAGAAAAACTTTTGGCCGCACAAATTTTTGCACTTGAAGAGAAGATAGAAAAGTTCGTTGCCATGAGAGCACGCCAAGGCAGTCCACACCATAATGACTACTATCCATATTGGCAAGGGCACCAAAATTTTTCGACACATCATCATACTCAACAATGGGAGCACCCTTACCAAGGATTGCCACAAGAGCCCTCCTTTCAAGAACCATGGCATTGCCACCTTTTAGTCTTTCAAAGTAGACCATTTATTGGATGGGATTTGAATACACAAGATGTACTTAAAAGATTCATGATGAATGCGGATGGTGAACTTGATGCCTTGAATACCGAAAATTTTAATGCCCAGCCTTCTTTTCAAAGCATGGAAAGCCAAATAGGGGTGTCTTCCAGTACATCAACCAAGTTGCCACACACTATAGAAGACCTATCTGAGAATGACACTAGAAGGGAAGAGAACAAGGGTGAAGTTGAGGTGGAAGTTGATATTGAGGTGTTGGAGGTTGAGGAAGCAATTGTGATACCCTCAATACCTTGTGAGCAAATAATTAATGTTCCAACTCAAGGTGAAGTTGAAGAAGATAGAGAGGAGGATGATATCATGGCCATGGAAAAATGTGAGGAAGTGGAAGAATCTCCATCGACCACATTTGAAGACACTACTTGCCTCAACATGAACCATTCCATGAATCAATCGATAATTTTCAAGTGCAAAAAGAAAATTCCGGGAATTGTATTTGAAGATGTGGGTAGAAGGTTAAGGCCATCCTTGAACCCACCAATGCTGGGCTTGGACAATTCCCAACCAAAAATTTTTCCTTGGCGGCCTAAGCAAATTTTATGGGCAATTGAAGTTTATCACAATAGGGTTGAGAAAAAAATTGTGGATAAGATGTTAAAGCCTCTAGTTGATCCACCTATGCAAAGCTTGACAAGTTCTCAACCAAATTTGTTCCCTTGGAGACCCAAACAACACTTATGGGTAGTTCAAGGCAATTGTACATGGGTCGAGGAAGAAAATGTGGGTAGGAGGTGGAAACCGTCCATGGACCGACTCGTGCCGAGCTTAAATAACTCTCGACCAAAGCTTTTTCCATGGAGGCCCAAACAATCTTGTGATGGGGTACTCAAAGGAATTCTTGCCGGGACCAAAGAAGAAGCGGAGAGGATGTTCAAGCCATCTAAGGATCCGCCCAAGTTTAAATTGCACAACTCCCGGCCCAACCTTTTTCTATGGAGGCCAAAAGATGACTCATGCTTGACCTCCAAATTTGCATCATCCCGGAAGGTATGTTTCATATTTCTTGGTAGTTCCTATGCCACTTCTAGCCGGGATGAACACACCATTTTCAAGCCTCCCTAGGTAAGAAAGAGGTACGTCGAGCTAATGACGTTAAACAAGCGCTTCTTGGGAGGCAACCCAAGCTTAAAATTTCTTCATTTTCTTCTTTTTGTGTTTTTAGTTGAATGTGGTTTGTGTGTTTGTGTTTGTTTCAAGTCCATGCTTGTTTGCCTTGTGTATTTTTCTCATCATTGTTTTTGTGTTCTAATTGACAACCATCTTGAGAAGCATGTTTTTGATGTTATGCCATTCATTAGATCGAGTTTTTACGCATTAATTTCAAGTAGGAGGTGTTGTTAATCACTTCATGGCCTTCATTGGGTGTTTTGGGCTCCATTTGAGAGATTTTCAGATTTTTCCAGGTCCTCACGGCCTCAAGGGGCCGTTTGGTGGGCCGTTTTCCCCTTGGCAGAGCCTTTGGCCTAGGGCTCACGGCCCCCCTCACGGCCTTGAGGTGACCCGTATGGACACTCGGGCTGAACTTTAAGTTGTGTATCTCTCCACCGTTTTCTTCATATCTTTCTCGTTTCTCATCCGTTTTCCATCATTCTTTCACTGTTTTTCTTCATTTTTCTTCCTCTACATGAATCTCCTACTTTCAAGGACTTAAATTGCATGATTTATTGGGAGATTGTCCATCATTTTCACCGATCTTCCAAGGTACCCCTTCCTAAACCCTAAGTGTTGGGCATGAATGTTTCTTCTTCCTCCCTCCTATTTTTCAAGTTGAATGGATGACAATGTCATGGGAGATTGGTTGTTTGTTATTTTTGTGGGTTTTTGGAGTAATTTCAAAGCTTTGTAAAAATTTTTATGCTCCTTGAACAAGAGAAGCTCTTGCAAATTTTTATTGGGAGTTACTGTAGCATTTCTTGAATTCTTTCACACTCCATCATGAGTACCCTTGATTTTCTTGTATTTGGACCTGCCATTGTATCATCTTTTTATCCCTTTGCAACACTTGCAATAAGAGAGAATTGGGCATCATGATATTGAATAAGCATGGACTTGCTTGGACGATGTTTTGTTCCATTGTTTTTCTTTTGTTAATTGTTTGTTGTGTTTGTGTTTGTTCTTATTGTGTTCTTTTTGTGTTTTGTTTTAGTTCTTGCATGATTACTCCCCATCTCTCCTTTGTAAATTTTGTGGAATGATGATGTGCCCTTTTTGCCTTGTAGGGCATTAAGGGAAATTTGGCGAGCTTCTCCGCATTCAATGGAGATTGGACCCGACATGTATAACTCGCCGTACTCTATGTTCGGGTCACACATCGCTAGTTGCACAAGATAAACCTAGGAAGTTCATTTTCACCCTCCTCTATTGTTTTTAATTGGTTATATTGCCATGTTATTCATGAATAGTGTACAATGAGGGCAATGTACAACACTAAGTGTGGGGATGGGTGTATGATAAGTGCTTGTGTTATAGTATCGCGAAGCGCTATTATCTTACATTAAGCATACCTTTTATCAGGTTTTATCACTAAATGTGTGCATTTGTGTTCTCTTGTGCATTGAAGGTATTGTGGAGCCTAATTGGAGAAGAAGAATGAAATTAGGTCGCGTTCGCCAATGTTGGGATGTTCTCGGACCAAGCAAGGAACGAAGCACGTATTTGGACTTGTGGATGTGTGCCAACCTCCTTTGGAGGGGCACAAAGGCAGTCACATTCACAACAAGTCCAATCCGTGTTACTTAGGAGAATTTCGCGAAAGAAGAAGACTTGAAGCAATCGGCGCGACCTACCGTTGCTTGTGTGCCCAAGTAATGGCCTTGATGAAGAACAATGAACCCGGCAGGTGTTTCGGCAAGTTACAATCCTGTTCAGCTGAAGATTAGAGTTCCAGAGAAGTCACACGGGCGTGTGGAAATTCCACACGGCCGTGTGAACCAGTTTCCAGCCAGACAGAGAAGTCACACGGGCGTGTGGAAATTCCACACGGCCGTGTGTTTGTGCAATTTCAGCCATCCAGTGAAGACACACGGGCGTGTGGAAATTCCACACGGCCGTGTGAAATTAATTTTTCAGCCGAGACAGAAGCTTCACACGGGCGTGTGGAAATCCCACAAGGCCGTGTGAAGCCCCCGATAAGTCTAATTTTAAAGTCGCGATTCAACATTATAAAAGGGGATTTTTGCAACCTTTTGAGGCATCTTTCGACCTATCTTTTCCCCAACTTTCTGGAGTGTGGCTAGGGTTTTGGAGAGGATTTCGTGGAGGTTCTAGCGCGTCGTCGGCATCGATTTCGAGGTTCGACGTTTGCACAAGACCACGGCCACACCAATTCAAGGGGGTTTTTCATTGATGTCTATGTTTTATGCTTTATTTCTCACATTGATGAACATGTATAGCTCTACGAGAAGCTAAACCCCTCGTGGGGTATTCGGACTTGTAAACTTTAGGGTTTCTTATGTTTCTTTGACATTGATTATTATGCTTTCCATCGTTGATGAATAAAATTGAGTTTTTAATCTTGATTATCCTTTCATATTGTTTTCCCTTAAACGTGACATTAGGGTTGAGAGCAATCTAGGCTTTCCTTTGGAGGTGTGACAACTCCTATAGGATTAGACTACTCAAGATTAAAGAGGGTTGAGAGGGAGAGTTGTGAGGTAGCAATGTACCCCTTTCCCCTTCGATGTGATTTCTCCCTACCTCCGATTCCTTGATTTAATAGCGGTCGAAATAGAGTGAAGCAATAGGTAGATAAACTCCCCTAGGGCTTAGTTACGCAAGTAATAGAGTGGAGGGTTGTAGTGAATCCTATTTGCTGGGGCTCAATCTAGACTAGGGTTCTTCCACCTGGACCAAAGGGTTAGAATTACGTATAGGAACAGGTTTAATCACTAGGAATCCCTAGAGCATAATGCAACTCCACATAGTGTGAGGTTTAGGCAGATGGACTCCCCTGGGGCTTAGTCATTTAGGTGACAGAGTGAAGGGTGTTGTGAATCCTAACACCGGAGCATAGTGTTGGAGTTAGTCACGGTTGTCCTTAGGTTTGGGACCGTGAGTCTTAGGATATCCTCAACTCAATTGACATCAATAGGAGAGTATAATATCATAGTCTTGCACTTGAAACATAGACCCTAGAGGTAGCTTGTCCGGATACCCCCTTTTATTCATTGTTAGTCCTTCTCGATTTTCCTACTTGCACTTCTTTCTTCCATCTCTCTATTTAGTTTATTGCTTTGCATTATTTTCACTCATCAATCTTATTATCGATCTCCGTATTTTGCATAGCTTAATTAGTGAAACCTTATATTCTATCTCCCTATTCCTTGTGGATTTGACTACCTTCTCACCAAGGTAAATTTATTACTTCGACAAACCCGTGCACTTGCGGGATACACGCAAGGGGTCGTGTCAGTGTATTACATGTTTAAGGCCATATTTACATGCTAGTGTTATCAATGATGGCTTTATACATTCTTGTGAGATTCTTCAAGCATGAACTAATGATTGATGTGAGTTACATATATTTTGTGCTCTACTGAATCCTGTTTCACCTCTAATATTGTCTTATGCACTGAATTTTTTGTTGATGCCCTAGGAATAGCCAACTTGACTACTTTAACTCTCTTGTATGCTTAACACATAACCTTGAGTACTTGGCCTTAGAAGACTAAGTTCTATCCTTCAATGAACTCTTAAGAACTTCTAAGCCTTGTTGAGCTAGTCCGAGTTTTGTGACTTGTAGTGCAGTTTAAAGACATGATCTAGGGTGCATATAAAAAAAAATGATGAAAAAAAAAATGAAAATGAGTCTATGTCAGTATTCCTCTGCTAATGAAGCATGAATGCGTCTATGTAGACTGTAATCGAGTAGTTGGGTGGCTCTTGTGCCTAACCAGCATGTGCACCCTCGAGAAAGATTTTGGTACAGTCTACGTTAGGCGGACTTGAAAAAAAAAATGTATATACATATAAATAAAACCCTAGTGATCGCTTAGACTGCCTACTTGATGTTTTGAGAAGAAATGGGATTTAGTTTCAAATTCAGGAGTTAGAAGGATCTTACTTGTTCATTGAGGTAGCACTTAGCATTTTAAGACCCAGTATTCTTGTATGTTGAGTGATTGGCATCTAGAGCTGTACTGATTGAAGTCAGTAGGCTAGACCAAGAAAGGGCAAATGAGATAAACGATTCACTTACACTGCACAGACATATAAGAGGTGAGACATGATCTTTTTGTTGTACTTCTTGATTGTAACTCAACATCTGTATATCATTATTCATTGCTTGTAGAATCTTATATTTATTCGAGCCGGAGATAGTACATTTAGCCACTTATCTGTCTCCTTATTTTTCATGATTTGTTTGCTTGGGGACAAGCAAACGCTTAGTGTGGGGATGTTTGATAAGTGTCTAAATGTATGTATTCTAGTATACTTAATTAGTACACTTTGCATGTATTTTGTTATGTTTCGTGCCCGTTTTTATGCTTAATTGAGTCATATTTGCTTTGTAGGGCAGGTAAAAGCCATGGAGATCGCGAGCACACATTTTGGGCAGAAAAGAGAAGAAAAACCTGGGTGCGGTACTGTAGCAGATCTACTGTAGCTGAAGACTGTAGTATAATTACTGTAGTAGGTACTGTAGCCCCTGGGGGTCTTCGAGCAAGAAAAATCCTGAGAACTTTGCCTAACCCTCATGGCCCCGTCTGCTACCCCGTGAGGAAGTCGCGGCCCAGTCTGCGACGCATTAAAGTGTTTCCAGCATGTTTTGCCTACCCTTCACTACCCAGTTAACTGCCCAGTTAACCACCCAGTTAACTACCCAGTGAGGCTCGGGATTTGGGGCTTTCTTGACCTAATCTACATTCATACGGCCCTCCATACGGCCCGTATGCTTCGGGGGTATAAATGGGGACTTCTTGGGCTTTTGAAGGGGACTTTTGGCTTGGCCTTTGAGGCCGCCGCCACCGCACCTCCTTGGGGCCTTCCGGCCATCTTTCGGCGGGGATCTTTTTGGGAAACAAGCACACATCATCACCAAGAGGGAGAAGAGCAAGGGAGAAGGAGTTGGAGTGAAGATCTACGCCACCATTGCATCATCATTTGAAGCTTCATCCATTCAAGGAGATCATAACCTAGAGGGGGTTTTCATTGCTTCTTTTATGTTTTTGTCTTCCTTGTATGTTGTTTATGTTTCCCTTGTAATGAGGGATTAACTTATCATTGTATTTGGATTTGGATGAACCCTAGGGTTAATCTTTTGTATGAACTTTGGATGTTGTTATTAATCTAGTTTGTTTGTTGTTTTGAGATTCAATCTTTCATGCTTTCATGTCTAGAATTACATATGTGGAGAAATCCCTGATTCTTTTATGAGTTGTACACGTAGACGTGACCTACTCACGTGTACTAGATCTAGGAGAGATTGAAAGGGGATTCTTGTGCCGACACGCCGAGAAATTGGGTGTCGGTAGCCCTCCATTGCTAGGTTTAGCCGAAGGATAGTAGGTTTACTCCTTTTAGAGACTTCCTTGAACTCTTTGCGATCGTAGGTGTGTTAATACGGAGAGATTCTGATTAACACTCGTATGGGATCAGGGGTTAGTCGCTGAGAAATCGGGGCTAATCTACTCACGAGGTCTCTTGGTCTCAACTATCATCAATGCATCTTTATATCATCCTAGTTTGGGACTTAATGACAACCCTAGGTGGATTCCTTGTCCATACACACCCTTCTCATGCTTGATACTCCCTTGATTGTTTACATCCGTGTGTTAGTTACCAGGCCATAGGATTAGTTTAAATTAGTTTGTTTGTTTTATTTCTCTTCTACTCATATTGAATGGTAGGCTAGAAAATAGATGAAGGGTGAGTAATAGTACTTCCTTGGCCCCTGTGGAATACGACCCCTGTGTCACTCACAGGGTATTACATGGCGATCCCGTACACTTGCGGGGAAGCTATCACGTCTCAAGGGCGGAAAGATGGGATGTCCTTGCTCATTGTCATTCCAGACCAGTTGGAGGCCATTACGCAGCAAGTAGAACTGCAGAGAAGGTTTTCGCTGCAGGGTTTTATTGGCCGACTCTATTCCAGGATGCGCACAAATTTGTTCTTCGTTGTGATAGTTGCTAGAGGGCAGGAAATTTGTTGCAGCGAGATGAGATGCCTAAGAACCCTATGCAATTCTGTGAGGTATTTGATGTTTGGGGCATTGATTTCATGGGGCCGTTTCCGAAGTCCAATGGGAACCAATACATATTGGTGGCAGTCGATTATGTCTCCAAATGGGTCGAAGCTCAAGCATTGCCAACTAATGATGCTAGGACGGTGGTAAAATTGTTGAAGAGGTTGTTTGCTCGATTTGGGACTCCACGAGTTATCATTAGTGATCGAGGAACACATTTCTGCAACTTCCAATTGGAAAAAGTGCTGAAAAGATACGGAGTGCACCATCGCCTTGCGACCCCGTACCATCCACAAACTAGTGGACAAGTTGAGGTGACCAATAGAGAGCTCAAGAGGATTTTAACAAAATCTGTAGAGCAAGGAAAGCGAGATTGGTCTAAACGGTTGGACGATACACTCTGGGCTCATCGCACAGCGTACAAGACTCCAATAGGAACCACTCCATACAATCTGGTCTACGGAAAGTCATGCCATCTACTCGTGGAACTTGAACATAAAGCATATTGGGCAATTAAAACAATGAACTTCAATTTGAGAAAAGCCGGTGAACAAAGGTTACTTCATCTCAATGAGCTCGATGAATGGAGATTGAAAGTATATAAGAATGCAAGAATTTACAAGGAGAAGATTCGAAAGTAGCATGACAAGCATATCAAGTTGCCTAAGGAGTTCAAAGTAGGTGACCAAGTGCTACTATTTAATTCTCGATTGTGACTTTTCCCCGGAAAACTGAAGTCCAGATGGTTTGGCCCGTACACAGTCACTCAAGTGTCACCTCACTTGGCAGTTGAGATCACTCATCCGGAGAAGGGTACATTCAAGGTGAATGGGCATCGGTTGAAGCCATACTTTCGAGGCGAGGTTTGTAATAATGACAAGGAGATATTCTTTCTTAAACTTCCGTAAGGTAAGATAGGTACGTCAAGCTAAGTGACGTTAAACAAGCGCTTCTTGGGAGGTAACCCAAGGTTTTTACAGTATTTTTTTTAGGACTTAGCTTAGTCTTAGCATGAATAAAAGCCTTAGTTTTGGTATCATGAATTCTCTATGCATATGCTACAATTTTACTGTGGATTGATGATTTTTTTGTGTGCCTAAACTATAATTGATGAAGTTTGAGTCGGTTGAGCATGTTTTCTATGGTATCTATTCGTGTTTTGATAGTTTTCACAGCCTCCAAGCATCGTATTTGTGTTTCTGAATTTTTTTGTAAGTCTGTGAATTTTTCTAAGTAAACCAGAGAAAACACACGGCCATGTGGAATTTCCACACGGGCCTATGTTACCAAGTAGGCTTCAACTAGTAAGAGCACATGGGCGTGATCTTGCCCCTGTGAAAAACTTCAGAAGGGGCACACGACCGTGTCAAATTTCCCCACGGCCGTGTGAAAACCTACAGAACTTAAACTCTCAGTTCAGAGAATCCACAGGGGCGTGTGGGAGCCCCTGTGAGTAACCCTATGTTAAGGCAGACAGCCGTGTGGTAATTCCACAGCGGCGTGTGAAAACTCTACAGAAACCCCCTTTTCTTCCCGAGAATACACAGGGGCGTGTGGCTGTCCCTGTGAATTGATTGTGCATGGCACACGGCCGTGTGAAATACTTAGGGTTTCTCGGGTAAGTCAGAGAGACAACAAGGGCGTGTGAGGTGCCCCTGTGGCCGGCCTTGTGTTCTTGGCTAGGTTGGGCACACGGCCGTGTGGAATTTTCACACGGTCGTGTGAAATTTTCCAGAGACCTTCGGTGTTCCCCGTGAATCCACAGGGGCGTGTACCAGCCACTGTGGATCCCCCCTATGAAGGCACACGGTGGTGTGGAGTGTTCACACGGCCGTGTAAGGAATTCTGAGAGTAACCGGAGTGTGCACAAGGGCGTGTGTTGGCCCCTGTGAACAGTAATTTCAGAGGCACACGGCCGTGTGGATTCCCAAATCTTTAAAAAGCTGCGTGTTTTCTTCTTGGATTTCACTCGTACCTCATTTGTTTTCAACTCTAAAAACACTCTCCGATCCTCTCTATCACTTCCCTGATTTTCTCTGAGTTTTCTAGAGGCTTTATTTGGAGTTTTTCCGGCCGATTTTCAAGGTTTTCTTCACCGTCGATAAGAATTTCAAGCCCTTGTTCATCAATAATATTGATTCATTTTGTTTTTGTTGGTGATCTCGCTTAATTCACATGAATTAAATGGTCTACGAATGCCTTCATGAAGTTTTTGAGAACGAAGATTTTTGTGAAAACGAAATACTAACTCCATGACCATGCAGTGTTGTTCGCCTGACAAGCCACACGGGGGTGTGGACTTTCTAGACGACCGTGTGGGTTCCTGCAGAATGAAATTTAACGATGGATTAATTGATTTCAGGAATGGTACCCGGGACAAAGCAAGCAGCTAGCAAGAGGCCCTTTGAGCCATCTAAAGAGTAGATTATCTTCGCCAAGCCCGAACACCGAGTGAGACATGATAGATTGGAGAAACTCAAGTTTGGACAATCTCGATACATAGATTTGAGTTGTTTTAAGAACAGCTGAGTGAGTGGACGACATGGCAAATGAGATTGAGGAATTTTAGCAGTTGGGAGTTGGAAGCTTGTTGTCTATTAAAGAGCCTGCCAACTGCTCACTTTCTTTGGAGGTACTAGCGTCTTTTGAGTTCGACAAATCACATAAAGATTTGGCAAGTGTTGACATGATAAGTGCTTGTGTTGTAGTAACGCGAAGTGTTATTATCTTACAATTGAACATACTTTTTATCAGATTTTATCACTAAATAGTGTGCATTTGTGTATTCTTGTGCATTGTAGGTTCGTGGAGCTAAGTTGGAAAAGAAGAACGAAGTTAGGTCGTGTTCGCCATTGTTGGGAGGTTTTCGGACCAAGCAAGGAACAAGGCACGAGGTTAGACTTGTGAGTGTGTGCCAACCTCCTTTGGAGGGGCACAAAGGCAGTCACATTCACAACAAGTCCAACTCGTGTAGCTTAGGAAAACTTCACCAAGAAGGAGACTTGAAGTAATAGGCACGATCTACCATTGATTGTGTGCCCAATTCAATGGCCTCGATGAAGAAACAAAGTATTCGGGAGCATTTCGGAGAGTACTGTAGCAGCACTGTAGCTTGTTACTGTAACAAATCACTGTAGCAAGTTACTGTGCACTTCTGCCAAAAATCATGATTCCAGAGAATTCACACGGGCGTGTGGAATTAACACACGGCCGTGTGAAGTAATTTTCCAGCAAGACAGAGACTTCACACGGGCGTGTGGAATTAACACACGGCCGTGTGAATTAATTTTCCAGCAAGCCAGAGACTTCACACGGGCGTGTGGAATTAACACACGGCCGTGTGGATTAATTTTTCAGGAAGACAGAAACTTCACACGGGCGTGTGGAAATTCCATACGGCCGTGTGAAGCCCCGATAACTTCAAATTTAAAGCCGCACTCAGCCTATTTTAAGCCGATTGGGAGGCTTTTTGAGACATCTTTTGACCTATCTTTCTCTCCAACTTCTGGAGAGTGCGGCTAGGGTTTCGGAGAGGACTTTGTGGAGGATTGGAGCGCGCCATCGGCATCGTCACCGACGTTCGACGGCCGCACAAGACCACGGCCACACCATACGCGAGGGGGTTTTCATTGATGTCTTTAGTTTGTGTTTTATTTCATACATTGATGAACATGTATAGCTCCATGAGGAGCTAAACCCCTCGTGGGTATTCGTACTTGTAAAACTCTAGGATAATTATGTTTCTTTGACATTGTTATTATGCTTTTCCATTAATTGATGAATAAATTCGAGTTTCAATTTTAGATTTCTTGTGCTATTGTTTTCTCTTAGCCGTGACACTAAGGATTGAGAACAATCTAGGTTATCCTTTGGAGGTGTGACAACTCCTATAGGATTAGACTACTTAAAATTGAAGAGGGTTGAGAGGGAGAGTTGTGAGGTAGCACCATACCCCTTTCCCTTCGATTGTGATTTCTCCCTACCTCCGATTCCTTGATTTATTAGAAGTCAAAATAGAGTGAAGTGCAAGGTAGACAAACTCCCCCAAGGTTTTGGGGTGACGTGAATCCTACGCACTGGGGCTTAATTTAGACTACGGTTCTTCCTCCTGGACCAAAGGGTTAGGACTACTACACATAGGAACAGGTTTAATCACTAGGAGTCCCTAGAGCTTTAAGCAACCCCACGTAGTGTTAGGCTTAGGTAGAAATACTCCCCTGGGGCTTAGTTGAGCAATCAACAGAGTGAAGGGTTGACGTGAATCCTATTGCCGGGACATAGTGTTGGGGTTAGTCACTGTTGACCTTAGATTTGGGACCGTGTGTTTCAGGATTTTCCTCGACTCAATTAACATCAATAGGAAAGTATAATAGCATAGTCTTGCACTAGAAGCATAAGTCCTAGAGGTAAATTGTCCGGATACCCTATTCTCACTTATTCCTAGTCTCTCTCTTTTTACTCGTTGCTTGCACTTTTCTCTCTTTCATCTTTCTATTTACTTGCCATGCATCTACTCTAATTTTCATAAATTCACTTATCACTCCGATCATTGTTTCTTTTCGTATATCGCATGACTGGATAGCAATTTCTCGTATTTTAAATCCTTATTCCCTGTAGATTCGACTACCCACTCACCGGGGTAACTTTTATTACTTCGACAAGGCCGTGCACTTGCGGTACGCACGTAAAAGGTCGTGTCACGACACTATACAGTTCAGGGCCTGATAAGTGTCTAAATTTATATGTTTTAATATGCGTATCTTGTATACTTAGCATGTATTTTGTTAAGAATTGATGCCCGTTTTGTGCTTAATCGACTATCATTTATGTTGTAGGACACGGGGGAGCCATGAGGAGCACGAGAATGCAATTTGGACGAAAAAGGATGAAATTCAGGCGGCGCAGCACTGTAGCTGGAGCACTGTAGGGGTTAACCGCAGAGAAATTGGGGTTAAGCTATTTATGAGATCTCTAGGTCTTAAATGCCATCAACACATTTTAAACCATCCTAGTTTGGACCTTAACGACAACCCTAGGTGGATTCCTTATCCAAACACTCCCTTCTCGTGCTTGATACTCCTTTGTTTATTTACATCCGTGTGCTAGTTACCAGGCCATAGGATTAGTTTAGATTAGTTTGTTTGTTTTATTCCTTATCCACTTATATTGAATGGTAGGCTAGTCACTCACAGAGTATTACTTGGCGATCCCGTACACTTGCGGGGAAGCTATCAAGTTTTTGGCGCCGTTGCCGGGGAACTTTCAAGGAATATTAGGAAAGCTTGTAGTCTATTGCTCTAGCCATTTCTTTTCTTTCCTTTGTACATTATACTCTTTGTAGATATTTTTCTTCTTGTTCATATTGCTTTTATTTTCTATTCTTTTATTTTGACTTTGTTCTTTGTATTCTCTTTTGTGTGAGGTACAATTCAATTGGAAGATGCAAGGTGCTAGCTCCTCCGTTGCACAAGTCAAGAATGTTGAGCATATGGGGGGGCCATGCCCCCAAGGAAATCCATACAGCCCAACTTACAATCCGGAGTGGAAATACCATCCAAACTCTTCATGGAATCAAGGGCAACAACAACAAAAAGTTTCCCCTCCGCAAGGTCCTCAGTATCAAGCACCACAAGTAAAAAGATTTACTACTGAGGATGTATTGGCGAAATTCATGATGAACACTGAAAGTAGATTTCAAGTCGTCGATACCAAACTTGAAGCCATCACCACTGAACTTCATGCCCTTGATGCCAAATATAATGCACGATTTGAGGGCATTGATGCCACCCTTTTGGCTATACAAGCCTCTCTTCACAAGCTAGAAAGTCGGGTTGAACAATTATTTCATGAGCGAGAAAAAGAGCCCCATTCTATGAACAACAATGAAAATGAAGAGGGTTATTGTCAAGAAGAGGTGGATGAGGACTTTGGCGTCTTGGTTGCTAATATGGAAGAAAAAGTTGCATCAACATCACTTGAGCAAGCCCTTAGCATAGAAATGACTCAAAACACTAAACACAAAAGAGAATCATTCGGGACAACTGAAGATGTGGGTAGAGGGTTGAAGCCACCTAATGACCCACCAATGCCGATTCTAGACACGTCCCAACCAAAATTGTTCCCTTGGATTCCCAAACGATTTTTATGGGTGATCAAAGGAAGAATGACATTGGTTGAAGAAGGAGATGTGGGTAGGAGGTTTTCACCACCCAAGGACCCACCCATGCCAAGTTTGAAAAGCCTTCAACCTTATCTATTTCCTTGGAGGCCAAAACAATTTTTGAGGAAGCTCCAAGGAAATTCAGCCGGGACAAAAGTAGAAGCGGGGAGGATGCTCAAGCCATCTAAGGATCCGCCCAAGTTTAAGTTGCACAATGCCCGGCCCAAGCTTTTCCCATGGAGGCCAAAAGGTGACTCATGCTTGACCTCCAAATTTGCATCATCCCGGAAGGTATGGTTCGTATTTCTTGGTAGTTCTTATGCCACTTCTAGCAGGGATGAATACACCCTTTTCAAGCCTCCTTAGGTAAGAATAAGGTACGTCGAGCTAATGATGTTAAACAAGCTCTTCTTGGGAGGCAACCCAAGCTTCAAATTTCTTCATTATCTTCTTTTTGTGTTTTTAGTTGAGTGTGTTTTGTGTATTTGTGTTTCTTTCGTATTTTTGTTTGTTTGAATAAGTCCATGTTTGTTTGCCTTGTACATTTTTCTCATCGTTGTTTTTGTGTTTTAATTATTAACCATCTTGAGAAGCATGTTTTTGATGTTATGTCATGCATTAGATCGAGTTTTTAAGCATTTCTTTCAAGTTGGAGGTGTTCTTAATCAATTCATGGCCTTCATTTGGTGTTTTAGGTTGCATTTGAAAGGTTTCCAGAGTTTTCCAGGTCCTCACGGCCTCAAGGGGCCGTTTGGGAGGCCGTCTACCCCCATCCAGTGAGTTTTGCCTAGGGTATACGGCCCTTAAGGGGGTTGTATGGATACTGTAGCACATTAAGTTCTTGCCACCCTCTCTCTTTCTCTTCATTTCTCCTTCTTCCCACACGATTTTCTCTTTTCTTTCTCCACCAAATCTTGGCCAAATCTCCTCATTTATTCTCCTAGATCACCTCCTAACCTCTTTGAGAAGTTGATCTAATGGTTTTCTTCGAGCTTAACTCTAGTTTTCTCAAGTTTTCGTCGGTAAGCTATTTGATGCCCTAACTTTATGTTTTTCATTTTTCTTGCATTCTTGGAGCTTTTGTGTGGATGTTTTCAACCATTTTGCTTGATTTTGGTGGTGTGATGGTTATGGATGAGTTTTCAATTGATTTTATGTAAAAATTTTTGGATTTTCATGTTTTTGGGGAGGTTCTTTCGGAGTGAACAGTACCCATACGGCCGTATGAGTACTATTCATCATTTTACCCAACTTTTCTCCATATTTTGCACCACATTGTGGTTTGTCTTGGTTTCCTCTATGCTTGATTAAGTTTTTCATGATTTGTAGGAATGTAGAGGAAGAAGGAATCGACAAGCAATCAACGACAAGGACTAGCATGGACACTTTGTTTTGTTGTTTTAGACTTTAGTTTATAGCTTTTGTGTTATTTTTGTGTTTTGTTTGAGTCTTTGCATGATTACTCCCCATCTCTCCTTTGTGAATTTTGTGGAATGATGATGTGCCCTTTTTGCCTTGTAGGGCATTAAGGGAAATTTGGTGAGCTACTCCGCATTCAATGGAGGTTGGACCCGACATGTATAGCTCGCCGTACTCTATGTTCGGGTCACACATCGCTAGTTGCGCAAGATAAACCGGGGAAGTTCATTTTCACCCTCCTCTATTGTTTTTATTGGTTATATTGTCTCTATTTTCATGAATAGTGTACATTGAGGGCAATGCACAACACTAGGTGTGGAGATGGGTGTATTTACATGTATTAGGTCAACTTTACATGCTAGTGTTATCAATGATGGCTTGTTACTTTCTTGTGAGATTCTTCCAGTATGAACTAATGATTGATGTGAGTTACATTTTTTTTGTTGTGTTCTATTGAATCTTGTTTCACCTCTAGTATTGTTCTGTGCACTGAGTCTTTTGTTGATGCCCTGGGAATAAACTGCTTGACTTTCTTAACTCTCTTGTATGCTTAACACACAATTTTGAGTACTTGGCCTTAGACTACTAAGTTCTATCCTTCAATGAACTCTTAAGAACTTCTAAGCCTTATTGAGCTAGTCCTAGTTTTGTAACTTGTAGTGTAGTCTAAAGACATGATCTAGGGTGAATATGCAAAAAAAAAAAAAGTCTATGTCAGTATTCCTCTGCTAATGAAGCATGAATGCGTCTATGTAGACTGTAATCGAGTAGTTGGGTGGCTCTTGTGCCTAACCAGCATGTGCACCCTCCAGAAAGATTTTTGTGCAGTCTATGTTAGGCGGACTCGAAAAAAAAAAAAAAGTGAATATACATATAAATAAAACCCTAGTGATCACTTAGACTGCCTACTTGATCTTTTGAGAAGAATAGGGATTTAGTTTGAACTTCAGGAGTTAGAAGGATCTTACTTGTTCATTGAGGTAGCACTTAGCATTTTAAAACCCAGTATTCTTGTATGTGGAATGATTAGCATCAAGAGCTGTACTGATTGAAGTCAGTAGGATAGACCAAGAAAGGGCAAATGAGATAAAATATTCACTTACACTGCACAGACATATAAGAGGTGAGACAGGATCTTTTTGTTGTACTTATTGCTTGTAACTCAACATCTATATATCATTATTCATTGCTTGTAAAATCTTATATTTATTCGAGCCGGAGATAATACATTTAGCCACTTATCTGTCTCCTTATTTTTCATGATTTGTTTGCTTTGGGACAAGCAAACGCTTAGGTGTGGGGATATTTGATAAGTGTCTAAATGTATATGTTTTAATATGCGTATTTTGTACACTTAGCATGTATTTTGTTAAGAATTGATGCCCGTTTTGTGCTTAATCGACTATCATTTATGTTGTAGGACACGGGGGAGCCATAAGGAGCACGAGAATGCAATTTGGGCGAAAAAGGATGAAATTCAGGCGTCGTAGCACTGTAGCCGGAGCACTGTAGCGTATTTACTGTAGCAGTTGCTGTTGCACCTGAGGAGTTTTGGGCTGGAAATGATGGAAGTGCATAAGAATGAACAGTGCAACATACGGGGCCGTGAGCATCAAAAGACAGTGATTTTGTACTAGGGTTCACGGCCCCCTATCCACCCCGGGATCCATCCATCCACCCCGGGATACTGCGGGAATATATATAGATGTTTTTAGGGCACACAAAGGAGACTTCTTCTTGGCCTTTTGGGACGCCGCCACCACACCTTCTTGAGGCCTTCCGGCCACCTTTTGGCGGCGATCTTTGTGGGAAACAAGCACACATCATCACCAAGAGGGAGAGGAGCAAGGGAGAAGGAGTTTGTGTGAAGATCTAAGCCATCATCGACAAACATTGTGAAGCTTCATCCATTCAAGGAGATCACAACCTAGAGGGGGTTTTCATTGCTTCTTTTATGTTTTTGTCTTCCTTGTATGTTGTTTAAGTGTCCCTTGTAATGAGGGATTAACTTATCATTGTGTTTGGATTTGGACGAACCCTAGGGTTAATATTTTGTATGAATTTTGTATGTTGTTATCAATCTAGTTTGATGGTTGTTTGAGATTCAATCTTTCATGCTTTCATGTCTAGAATTACATTTGTGGAGAAATCCGTGATTCTTTTATGAGTTGTACACGTAGACGTGACCTACTCATGTGTACTAGATCTAGGAGAGATTGAAAGGGGATTCTTGTGCCGACACACCGAGAGATTGGGTGCCGGTAGCCCTCCATTGCTAGGTTTAAGCCGAAGGATAGTAGGTTTACTCCTATTAGAGATTTCCTTGAACTCTTTGTGATCGTAGGTGGGTTAATACGGAGAGATTCCGATTAACACTCGTATGGGATTAGGTGTTAACCGCCGAGAAATTAGGGTTAACCTATTTATGAGATCTCTAGGTCTTAAATGACATCAACACATTTTAAACCATCCTAGTTTGGACCTTAACGACAACCCTAGGTGGATTCCTTATCCAAACACTCCCTTCTCGTGCTTGATACTCCTTTGTTTATTTACATCCGTGTGCTAGTTACCAGGCCATAGGATTAGTTTAGATTAGTTTGTTTGTTTTATTCCATATCCACTTATATTGAATGGTAGGCTAGAAAATAGATGAAGGGTGAGTAATAGTACTTCCTTGGCCCCAGTGGAATACGACCCCTGTGTCACTCACAGGGTATTACTTGGCGATCCCGTACACTTGCGGGGAAGCTATAAGGGCCTTTGGGCACGATTACAGCATGTCAGTGACGCAGTTTTCTATTCGCATGGGTTTGTATGATCAAGCCTATACAGAGTCAGAGGAGTATGAGAACCTTCCGACTGATTATCATGGCAGTTTTACCCCTCAAGGAGCTTACAGAGTGTTGTGCGGATAACGACAATATGAGCCAAAGGTATCAAAAGCCACCTGTCTATCATGACCAGCTTATAGATATATTCAAGCCATTTTGAGTCAATCAGTGAATGGACGGGGCGATAGTACCGGAGTCTTAAGTCGGTAGGAGCTCCTTTACCTCCATTCAATGTTTCGGAGCGAGCCGCTCCATCTTGGGTATATTCTGGAAAATTACATGCGACATCAGGGCCAGTACCCGAGGCTTGGAGCTATTTTTTCAGGGCAATCAGAGAAATGGAGAAGACAGTTATACCTTCTCCAATTAGTTTGGAGATGTTGAGACAGATGGGCATCGCTAGGAAATATTATCAGCGCTATATTTTGAACAGGCACCCACACAGGCCAATGAAGGAAGGCGAGGCCGGGGGATCGCAACCAATATTGCATCTACTTTTGCCACCTCCGACAGAGACAGACGCCGAGGTACTACCCACAGCACCGGAGCCACCTCCGGTACACATGTTCTCACCCTCTCCAGGCCAGGATAGACTGGAGCACCTCGAGAGCGTTGTGGGTGTCTTCCGGACAGAGGTGACAGAGGTTAGGGGCACACAGGCAGCACAACACACTGAGGTCATGGCTCGATTTGACCTTATTCAGCAGCTACTCGAGCAGGACATGACATCACCTTTTGTAGTCTGACCCCGAGTTTTTACTCTACCACCGTCTCCAGCTCCTCCAGCAGCAGATCCACCCGCACCAGCTCCAGCAGCACCAGAGGCCCCAGCACAGGACACCGACGCTGAGGCGTCATAGTTTTATTTTTATTTTTATTTTTATTTTGTACTCTTTATTATATTTTGGACTTGTATCACTCAGAAAGGATTTTCCTTCTTAGTTTAGCTTTTTTGTTGCTTTTCTTTTATCTCGAGTTGTATTCATTGCTTTATCTTTATATACTCGATTTTATCTTTGTTGAGCTATACTGAACCCTTGTGTGTGTGTGCGCACAGATGGTCTTGGATGAAAGGAATCTAAGGAATAGTCATAGGCACGGTCATGGGACCGTGTGTGCTTCACAACCCATTAAGACTCAACTCTCAATGCACCTAGCTCCATCAAACGCAACACTTGGAGTTCAGGGGATTAATGTTTCAATTGCCTACTTCCACACTAATTGTTTTACAATTCTTCAGTTTTATTGTGCTTGCATGCGTACATTGGGGACAATGTACATCTTAAGTTTGGGGAGAGGGGGGGGGGAGTTCACATTGCACACACTTTTACTTGTGCATTCAATTGCTTTTGCTCATATAGCCTACGGCGGTTCACCATTGTTGTAATGGTTGTATTCTTATAGTTTAGGAGAATTTTTTACATTATATCCTATCATGCTCTAGTTTCACTTGAATTTTTAGGGGAATTTTTGCTCGATTATCTCTTTTTGCACTACTCACTCTTGAAATCTTTTGGAAACTCAAACTCGAAGTTTTAAGGACTAGTTTAGTACTACTCTAGTAAGTTGTGAAGTTTTGTGTAGCTAAACAAAAAAAAAAAAACTAGTGAGCTTGTGAATATTATTCTAGCTTTTATTTGTGCATTTAGGGTGGAAAGAGCTACCTCCCATGAAGTATGTAGCTACTCTCATAAGTCGGATACAAGTTATGCCCTAATGAGAGAAAGAGCTATCTCATGGGAAGCGTGAAAGCTACTACCCCGGTAGAAAGAGCTACCTCTTCTAAAGTGTGAAAGCCACCTTTGGCGGCCGCCTAGGAAAAGGCTACCTTAGAGGTTGAGTGAAGCTACTACTTCCTTACTTTGTGTATATAAATAAGTCCTTGTAACAAAAGTTTGAGAAGTACTCGTTGGTTCTCTTGAGTGAATTCGCACACACTAACACATTTTCGAGTTGTTATCCTTTTTTATTCGAGTTTTTAGCTATAGTATTGGTAACCTTATGCAATGTTTTGATTTCCCCTTACTTGTAGAATGCTTCTTTTACATACTTTTGGTAAACCTAAGGCCGAGCACTTTCAATTGTTCTTCCCAAGTACTTTCACGTTCTATTTTGCTGGAGGATAAGAAAAAGCTTAAGTGTGGGGGGATTTGATAAGTGCTCGTGTTATAGTAACGTGAAGTGTTATTATCTTGTAATGAGCATTAAATTTATCAGATTTATCACTAAAAATTGTGCATTTGTTTACTTTTGTGTATTTTAGGGTTGTGAAGATATAGTGAAAAGAACGAAGTTAGATCGTGTTCGCCATTGTTGGGAAGATTCTCGGACTAAGCAAGGAGCACGGCATGAGTATAGACTTGTGAGTGTGTGCCAACCTCCTTTGGAGGGGCACAAAGGCAGTTATATTCACAATAAGTATAACTCGTGCTAACAAGGAGAACTTCACCAAATTAGGAGATTTGAAGCAATCGGCACGATTTACCGTTGATTGTGCGCCCAATTCAACGTCCTTGATGAAGAACGATGAATTCGGGAGCGTTTCGGCCAGCACTGTAGCAGTAGTGTACCAAGTTACTATAGCAAAACAATGTAGCAAGATACTGTTCATTTTCGGCCAAAATTCAGAAAACCAGAAAGTTCACACGGGCGTGTGGAAATTCCACACGGCCGTGTGAAATCCCGATAAGTTCAAATTTCAGCCGTGACTCAACATTATAAACGCCAGTTTTGGAGACTATTTTCAGGATCTTTTTGGATCTTCTTTGCCCTAACTTCTGGAGAGGACTTCGTGGAGGTTTGAAGCTCGTCATCGGCGTCGACATCAACGTCTGACTGCGGTACAAGATTACGACCACATCGCACACAAGGGGGTTTTCATCTATGCATTCAATTTGTGTTCTTATTATTACTTTGATGGATTTGTATAGCTCCATGAGGAGCTTAACCCCTTGTGGGTATTCGGACTTGTATACCCTAGGACTATTATGTTTCTTTGACATTGTTATTGTGCTTTTCCATTATTGATGAATAAAAGTGAGTTTCAATCTTGATTTATTTTGTTATTGTTTTCCCTTTGGAGGTGTGACAACTCCTATATGGTTAGACTACTTAGGATTAAAGATGGTTGAGAGGGTGAGTCGTGAGGTAGCGGAACGTCCCCTTTCCCCTCCGATGTGATTTTCCCTACCTTCGTGTTCCATGATTCATTAGCGGTCATGATTGAGTGAAGTGCTAGGAGATAAACTCCCATGGGGCTTAGTTGCGTGAGCAACAGAGTGAAGGGTTGTAGTGAATTGATTCGCTCACCCACAAGTGCACGGGGTCTCCAAGTAATATCCCTCGTGCGAGCACGAGGGGGTCATATTCCCAAGAGCCCAAGAATCTATTCTTACTTCCTTATCACAATGTTGTCCAACCTAAGCAACTACTTGATAGAGATAACTACAAATAATATATGGATGCAAAAAGCATGTAAATAGCAAACACTAATATGGAGGGAAATCAAGGCTAGGAAATGGTCACGGACGAGGATTCCCTCGGGGGTTACTAAAGTGCTAAGGATGCCCTAACTAGCATGCACGTGGATGGTTTCGACCAAGAAAAGCTAAATTAGACCAACCCGATGGTTACGGTGTTTGGTCCCTAATCCGGTACGAGTATTGGAATACGGAATTGCTTCTGCCCAAATCCTCCTACGATCGCATTGGGTGTAGTGGATTTCTCAAGCTAGCATTGAGACACAATCAAGGACAACCCTAACAATTGGAGGTGTACAAATACCCGATGGTCACGGTGTATTCATACATGTATTCCCTTCCAAGCTTGGTGAGCCTAATAATAGGGCAATGGTCATGTAACCTAATATTTCATACATGGAGTTCTCATACATACCAAGGCATTCAAGATACACCAAACATGGATCACAAACCAAAGCAAATGCATAAACTAGATCAAGTATCCAAACAACACAAGTTCACCCCCAAGGTTCACCCACATCCGGTGGCCTTGGGGTTTACTTACTCATGATCACAAAATAAGCAAGAAAGTACATGAAAACAACCAAATACATAACGAGAACACTCCCTCAAAAGATCAAGGCCGAATGACGCTTCCAAGGACGCCACCCAAGGAGTGGCTTCCCATGTCGATCTTCCTCTCAAATGTAGATCAAAGGTGTGGACTCGTCGTGTCGTGCTCTACCTGTCGTCCTCTCCTCAAGAATCTCCTCCAAAACCCGACCGCAAACTCCCAAGAGATGGTGGTGAAGATGAGCTCTCAAGAGACCTAGGTTCCTCTCTTGAATTTGCTCCAAGAAAACCTTAAAAACCCATTCCAGCGAGCTATGCGGCCTCTCATGCGGTCGGCATGCGGGGAGAGAAGATTTATGAGAAATCCCAAAAATCGCATAAGCTGCTACAGTTGCTGCTACAGTATAGCTACGTCCTCCATTGCGCCATTCTTCAAGTCTTCATGCTACAGCGGTTGCTACAGTCCCCCCCCCCCCCCCCCCCCCCCCCCGAGCTCAGAAACTGTGTTTTTGATGCTGATTTCTTCTCCAATTTTATCATCGAGCCTGCTGGGGCCTCATTGGTACCAGTAACATGAAAGAGACCAATTCAGACCAAAAATGGGCGCCAACTCATATAAAAATGTGCAGTACATATGCCTGAATACGTAAAAAAATACGTATCTTTAGGCGTTTATCAAATATCCCCACACCTAAGCATTTGCTTGTCCTCAAGGAAACACATATGAAGAATAGGGGCACAATGATAAACGACTAAACATATGACCTCAAGCTAAATTGTGAAGTACTCCACTAGCACAGGTGAAAAGAAATCTAGATAGTGAGCTGTACTATGAGTAATGGTAGCCCTGTTTTATCCAAAGTGCTTCTGTGAGTGTGTGATGGCTCCCAACCTTAACCTCCACACCCTGGATTACCCCAGGGGTCCATTCACCCCACATATGGTGAAAGTGACATTAGATAGTTAAATAAATCTTCAATACTCAGTTAAAAGTCTTTTGGGTTCCTAGGTAAGACTCTAGCGCTTAACGACTATGCAACGAATTCCAAGGGAGGCAGTAGAGATACTTATTTCCTTTCTCATATATATACAAATTTTCTTTCTCTCTTTTTTTTTCTGAGTCCGACTAATGTAGACAGCACAAAAATCTTTCAGACGGGTGCACATGCTGGCTAGGCACAAGAGCAACCCATCCTACTCGATTACAGTCCACATAGACGCATTCATGCTGTACTAGCAGAGGAATACTGTCATAAACTCCATTTTTTTTTTTTGTGCAAGCTGTATCTCAGGTCCCTTGGTATCCTATCACACTAGTTCACTTAAAGCTACAGAAAATAACGAAGGAACTCAAAAGCTCATAAAAGAATATTGAAGAAAGAATTTAACAGTCTAATGCCAAAGTCATCATAATGGGTTGGTTGGAGAGTATAAGGTGGAAGTAATCATGATAAAGCATGGAAAAGCACTGAAGATAAAGCAGGGCATCATTCAAGCACAGTATAAAAGTACAACTCACTTCTATCATTCTTTTAAGCTAGGAAGTGCTAAACACTAAAATCATAGCTATCATCGGTAATCATGCATGCACAACAAGTAAAGTACCCCATCCCCACACCTAAAGTTGTACATTGCCCTAAATGTACGTAGATCAACAGATTAAGGTTCGAGACATGCCATAAAAATAAAGGGACGAGGTAAAGAAACTTCCCCAATTAGTCGATGAGATGAACTCCAAATGTGCCTAAACCGGGGAAGGCTGTGAGGTGCAAGGGGTGTGAAGCTTCCACAATGATCAGTCCTGAAAGTAAAAAGGAAAATATCACACCCCAAGAAATAAATAGAGAGCGGGACAAGTAAGAACGAATCAAAAACATGAAAGTACAGTTTAGGAGGGTCAGGATCCTTGCTAACTGAAAAGTACAACAATACAAACAAACAAGTCTAGAAATAAAAACAAATACAAACAACAAGAAACTAAAAGGTGGTGCTGTGAGTCTAGAGATTTGGAGGGAGTGATGGTGAAAAGCACGTAGTAGCCGTGGAGGAAGTGCCGACAAATGATTATGAGCTGCGCAGATATGATAGGATCTTGGCCATGCTACTCTCAATGCGGCTGTGTGATGTGGCCAAGTCCCTCACTAATGTCACCAGTGCGTCCTGTGATGACCCAAGGATCTGCAACTACTGACGGACCTCGATGCGGAACTCCACGAAACTGGGCTCAAGTGATGGTCGACTCCCGCTAGGTGCTACGTCAGGCAGAGGGGAAGACTCCGAATCAGAATCGGATCCTGTGTCAGAATCTCGAGAGGTGTTGGGATCATGGGCACTCTTGCCTCCACTGCACGGGAGGCGATAAGTGTCTCCCGACCTCTCAACTATCCCAATATGAAGCAGGATCGACAGACTAAGCGGTGCGACGGGGCCCATAATACTCATGCCTCGGGTGAGCTCAATCAATCCTAGGCCCCTGATAATGCGCAATAAGTCCGGTAAAAAGATGGCCCATATGGATGGGGTACCGCTCAAGGATATTGTACATCATAAGCAAGTCCGTACGAGTAACCACCCCTGTAGAATCAGCTCGACCGTTCACACTTCTGGATAGCAAAGCCTGAATGTATCTGTGAAAGGGGTCCACCATCATAGAAGCCTTCTTCGATGATGTGCGAGCAATTGACCTCCAAAAAGAACCAGGGGGGATTGAGCGTGGGAAATCACGAGGCAAATCCGTGAAGTCAGAAGTTTTGGTGTCCTCATCAGTGTAGTGCCTAAGATAAACACCCAACTGGTCTTGATTGATCCTATACCTCTTGCCAAAAGCTCTAAAAGATACAGTACTTGTTTGGCGAGCAAATTGACCATAACCGGTAACCTCAATTGTGCTCAACACTTCCAAGGTTAACTCTCTATAGGTAGGCTCATCAATCTCAAATACCTTATCCCACCCGTCATGAGAGATGAAGTCCTGGACGGTACTGTCGAGGCCCAAAACCCTCAAGGACTCCCAATTGATAATTCGAATGGTGCCGAACTTCCTTCTTGACAAAAATGCGAACCTTGTCTTGTGGGCTTCACTCTTAAAGGTAGGCTCACAAACGGGTGGTGGAGAGCTTCTCCTAACTTACTTGGAGGCCATGTGTTTGGTCGGCATCCCTACAAGACAATAGAGCCTTCATCAAGCCAAACTTTTATGATAAAAATGCTTAATGAAGAAACAAGGCTGATTTTTGGCTAGTGCTACAGCAATTTTGGGAAAAATTTGGTAGAGTTTCTTCTTGTAAAAGTGGCAATCTAAATGTACAAAGCTTTGAATTCAAGATAAAAAATCACAAGAAGCATTCACCATGACAACAACAAAGATTTCCCACCATTTAAACCAAGAAAACCCCTAGAATGAGTGAGAAATGAGATTTACCTTGAACTAGGGTACCAATGAGAGGATGGAGTGAAATTCGGCTAAAAGCTTGATAAAACTTTGAAAATCTCCCAAAAACTCATTTGCTAGGTTGAGGAGAGTGTTTTGATGCAAAACAATATGAAGGAAATTGGTGAAGAGATGAAGAGGAAAAGAGATGAAGAATGATGAAAAATAAGTGAATAGTGATGAAATGAGGTGGAGGAGATGAAATATAGGGTTGGGTGCCCATGCGGCCCCTTGTGCGGCCGCATGAGAACCCGCACCACTCTCTGGATGGCTATGCGGCCTGCTATGCGGGCACATAGCAGGTCGCACCCTCTCGGGTTGGGCAAGCGGCCCCTTGTGCGGCCGCATAACAGGCCGCGCAAGCCTCCAGTTTGCATGGCGGGCTCTTGTGCGGGCGCATAGCAGGCCGCACAAGCCTCTGGATTGATCATACGGCCTGCTATACGGCCGCACAGCATGCCGCATGGATGCCTGGAAAGCTCCATGCACGAGAAAGGCTCAAAAAACACACCGTACTCAACCTAGCACTCAAAATTCACACGAAAGAAAAGCCGAAAACACTCATAGGCATTGAAAACATGGAAATTGAAGCACCAATAATCAAGAAAGAATACAAAATTCACAAAAACTATGGTGCAACTTGATGAAATAAATTATGGGAAACGACTAAACAACCACCACAATCGCAAAAATACGACAACACTCAAGACAAGCACCACAAAAATACGAAAAATACACCAACATAACAACAAGAATTATGAAGAAAGAATAATTGCAAGGAATTTAAAGACTTGGGTTGCCTCCCAAGAAGCGCTTTTTTAATGTCTTTAGCTCGACATGTTTACCTCAAATCATAGTGGGACAAAGGAATGAGAGATACCTCCATTTTTTGATGAAGAGTTATTACCCGGAAAGCTCAATGAGAGCCACGAGAAGATCTTGAATTTCCCACGGTCCTCAAAGAATAAGCGGTCTACCTCCTCGGGTGACATTGTAGAGACATTCACTCCCCGATTTTGCCTTTCTTTTCTTTTCTTCCACAATTTCTTCAAGGTTCTCTTTTCCTTAGGATGTGATGGAGATTTAACCTCTACTTGTGCTAGTTGTTGCAATGGTGGAGGAGGAGGCTCATCATCCACAACATCATCCTCGAGATCTTCAAAGTACTCCTCCAGGGGGTTCAACGTGAGGACTTCCTGCACATAATCAGAGATAATCACATTAGTGGTATCCATGAAATACAAAGCATCATCGTGATCAAGTGTATGCTTCATTGCTTCGGGAAGGGTGAAGACCACTTGTTCGTCCCCAACCCTCAAAGTCATCTTTCCTCCCTTTACATCGATTATTGCGCCGAAGGTGTTGAGAAATGGATGCCCAAGGATCAATGGGACCTCCGCATCATCATCCACATCTAGAATTACAAAATCAACCGGGATGATTAACTTATCAACTTGCACAAGAACATCTTCAGCAATTCCCCGGGGTCTTCACACCGAACGATCCGCAAGTTGCAAAGTCATTCGTGTGGGTCTCAAATTTTCTAACCCCAACCTCAAGAATAAGTTATACAGCATCATGTTTATGCTAGCTCCCGAGTCGGCCAAGACACTTTCTTGCACTCCATCCCCGATCACACAAGGGATGATGAAGCTATGCGGATCATTAAGTTTCTTGGGTAATTTCTTTTGGATTACGGCTGAACAGTTTCCCGATAGAGTCACAGTCTCCAAGTCTTCAAGCTTCCTCTTATTGGTGAGGAGGTCCTTCATGAATTTAGCGTACTTTGGCATTTGGGAGAGGGCTTCGACCAAGGGGATGTTTATGTGAAGCTGCTTAAAGATGTTGATGAATTTCTTGAATTGAGCATCTTCCTTATCTTGCTTGAGCCTAGATGGATAATGTAATACCCTGAACCTTTGGATACCTGTTGAAAAGTATATTCAGGGTATTATAACAGTTACAGTAAGAATTTTCCTACAGATCAATTTTTCAGAAAAACCCAAGAGGGACTAACAAGGACCTTATTGTAAGAGTTCATATAAGATCTTGGGTTTAAAAGTAATTAAAAAGGACTTGATCAAAACTGTTTCCAAAAACCAAGGACTGAAAAGAAATTCTACAGGGACTTTTTGGAAATGTTATTTCATGATTCAGGGACTGTTGGTGAAGTTTTCAGGGACCTTTTTATAAGAAATGTGATTTTCAGGGACTAATGCCAAATTTTCGGCTAAAATTTAATGGAGAGAAAAGTCTGGAATGTCCTCATCACTTCATCTTCTTCTTCTTCCTAGCTACAGTATCCCGAGAGAGAGGAAAAAAAAAAAAAAAAAGAGAAGAAGAAATGGAGGTTTTAAAGGGAGATTTGGAGATCGCCGGAGAGAGAGAGAGAGTTCGCCGGAGTGGAGCTTCCTTGGTAAGGTCTTAAGTTGTTTTCTTTGGTGTATGTTTGGATGTATGTATGGATGTGTGTATGTATGAGTGGGAGATTTTGGAGAAAAATTGGTTTAGTTTGAATGAATGATGATGGGGAATATGAGGGGATTATTATAAGATGACTTTTGTGTGAAAAATCCTTGTGATTGTGATGAATTTGGATTGAAATGGAAGATGGAATTTTCGGGTTTACTGTAGCGTTACTGTAGTAACCGAGATTATGGTTTGATTTGGTTAATTAAATTGATTAAGTTGTGGATGATGATTAAAGTGTTAATGATTTGGTTGGATGAGAATCGGAATTGGTTAAGTTAAATCAAATTGATTTGGTTGGATCAAGTCAAGTGGGTTTGGATTGATTTAGTTGGGCTTGACCAAATCAAGTGAAGTTGGTTGATTTGGTTGAGTCAAGTTCATTTAATTGGGTTGGAGTTGGGTTTGGATGAGAGTTGGATTTGGTTGGGTCCAATTGATTTGAGTTGGTCAAGGCTTGATCAAATCAAGTTGAGATGGGTTTGGACTTGGTTTAGGTTTTGAGTTAATGGCTTTGGGCTGAACCAATTGAAGGAAATTGGTTCAGTTGAACCAAGTTGGTTCAACAGGAAATTATATAAGAATTTGATTGGTTTAATGTTGGTTGGTTTAAATTGAATTTGGTTCAGAGAAATTGAGGTTGGTTCAGGAGGGTTTAGCCCAAATTGAGGCGGTTTAAGAGCAATTGGAGACCGGTATAAATATGCGAGGTCGGGTTTTAACCGATTGGAGTAAGTGGGCCCAGTTAGAGAGTCTGTTACTTGTTTATTATAATTTCTTTTGGGTTAAGTTGTGTATTTAGTTTGTTATATGTATTTATTTTATTTTGTTACCCCGATAGGTATTGTCCAGGCTTAGGAGGGAGTTCCAGGTCTAGCAAGAAACCCAAGGGAGACCAGGTGAGTTGGTAGTGGCTATTATTTTTGAATAATTGATTAAATATTATTATTATTTTTGAATAATTGGTTTAATATTATTATTATTATTATTTTGAATAATCGGTAATTGTTATTATTATGAAATTATTATTTAACAGCTAGTATTTTGGAAATTATTATTTAATTATTTCATTTTATTATGTTTAATTGTGTATATTGTTAAAAGATACTTATGTTTATTTGTCGTTGACGTGCCTTGACCATCGTATTGATTCATATTGTTCGTATAATTATACGTATCTTCAAATAGTGGAAATACGTGTATTTATGATTTAATTATTTTGGAAACAACTGTTTAATTATATCATTTTTATTATGTTTAATTATGTATAATGATGAATGATACGTATATTGAAATATTGGCAATCGTATTTATACATCCGTTTGGTATAATCATACGTATTTTTGAATAGTGAAAATATGTACGTGCGCATGATTTTAATTATTCATTTCATATATTTATTTTAATGGTTACATATGCTTTGACTGGGGATGAATTGTGAAATTATGTGCGTATATTAAAATGTTTTACCGACAATGTTTGTGAAACTGGTTTTCATTCCTGGCATAGAAATGTATGTATTGTACGGTGGATATTGTTCGGATTTGGATGGTGACTACGGACTTTAGTCCGACACTGCAGTGTGGGGTCCCACGGTCCGGCCTGATGGGAGGCGGCGTGGTTAACCCTGAGTTTAACCCTGGTCAAGAGGTGCGCGGAGCCATTGACAGGGTTTGGTTCTGTTGAGAAACCCGGGGTCACCACACGGGGATCTCAGTGGCAAACGTTAAGGTTACGAAGACCTTGATGGCTCTCAACATAGTCGCGACGGCGGCTAAGTTTGGGAGGGTTTTTTTAGGCCAATGTTTTGAGAATGGTTTTATAGTTTGTTTTTGCAAAAGATGTTTTGAATTGTGATGAGGGGGCGAAGCCCAGCTGTCGCTCTTAGGAGGGCAGTCTCTCACAAAAAGTTTATATTTCCTTAGAAATTGATTTAATGATGATTTATGGTGAATTTATGTTTTAAAAGTTCTTTAAATTGGTATTCTGCCAAAATTCTAGTATTTTGGAGAGTTTGGAAATTATTTGAGAAAAATTGATGTTTATATACTTTATATACGCTGTATTTAACTATTCGAAATTATTGAGCCACTACCGACCAACTAAAATGTGCCACAGTTGCAGGAGCAGGACCCTGATAGATTGCCTGTGCGAGTAGAGAGCCAGTCAGGGCTTGGTTCAGAGTTTAGTGGGTCCCTTTCCTTTCTACTGTTGTTGTTATGATTTTGTAGCGGTTGTACCCGCATGTGGGAGTACTTATGAGTGTTATATTCGTGTATTTGAATCTATAGTTTGTTTAAAAAGTGTTAATAGAGTTTTTGTAAGTTTGATTTGGTGTTTCATGAGTGTCAGTTTTCCAGTTAAAAGAAATTTTAACTGATGGGTGCCACATTTACCTCGGTAGAAGGGGTGGGTGTGACATCTTTTGGTATCAGAGCTGTAGGTTGAGATATCCTTGATCGGTAGAGATCACGGGTTGTGATCTGAGTCTAAGTTGAGAAGTCAAAGTCTAAGTTAGAGATTTAGTAGTGATTAGACTGTAGAGTAAGGGCCCAGTAGAAATTTGTGAGACTCTCCAATCGGGTTAAAGCCTAGGTTGCATATCACAAATGAGGGCTAATAGTAGGTTTTGACATTTGAGACAGAGAATTGAGCTTGGCACTGTGATCAGAATTACGGGTTGTGATATTTTTCAGAGTTGGTTTTATTCCAAATAAGTTAACCTGAATATGCCAAAGAAGAGTGTTTGGTGTGCTTCATGTTGACTGGCTTGTAGTGAATTGCAGGATGATTTGAAAGATACTTTGGACATACCCGTGCTTAAGATATGGGATTTAGCACGTGGGTAACCAGTCTTCTTTATCACCTTGCTGTGTTTCTTAAAAGGTGTGTCACAATGCGACATTGATTCGAGTTTCAATTTGTCAGACTTTGAACGGATTATAACCAGCTCCTCTGTGTTGTTTAGTCGTGTTTAAATAGAGGAGAAGATCAGACTTTCCTTTTTCATCAGTGAAATTTTGAGTGTCATAAGAATTTTTGAGTAATGGAACCAAGGCGATTGAGACGACTGAGACGAGGACCTCCTACAATGTCTAATAGAGAAAGAGTAGAGAGATATTTCTTGGAGGAGCAGCAGAGAGAGGAAGAAGAGCAGAGAAGAGAAGAGGAGGAACAGAGGAGGAGAGAGGAAGAGCGAAAGAGGGAAGAAGAGAGTGAAAACCGGACTGACGCTCAAGTACCCTCTAGCTCCACTCTTGTTGCCTCAGCATCTTCTAGTTCTACTATTATGCCTGGTAACCATGAGCAAGCACTAACTGATGTTTATGTCCCACAATCTCGTTATGTGGTGAGCATGAATACCAGAGATTTTAGCTCTATAGTTGCTTCAGAGTTAAGGAATATTTACATGGAACGTTTTCACCTTGATGAGACACACATGCCAGAATTGAGAAGGAGGTATGGAGTTCCTGAAGAGTTTGCAACGGCATATGATGATGCCCATGCAGTTCTTAACTATGGTGCAGCAGTTGAGCAATGGAACCGGGAAAGGTTGCACCGCTATCGTAGACAAGAGTGAAGTTCAGTACTTGTATGAAGACTTGTGAATAGTGGAATAACCTATTTGTATTATTGCTTGTGTGCTTGAGATGTTTGTACGCCATCAGTGTATCTTTAGTATGCTTTATTCCTACTTTGTGAATAAGAACCTGCTTTTCTCTTGGATTGTGGAAAATTGCAGGACTGTTTTATTATTTGAGTGCTGGAAATAAGAAAATCAGAGCAGCGCAGCGGAAGAGTGTTGTATACCGTGTACAACACCGTATAAGAGATATCAGGTTTACCTTGATCATCAGCAGATACCTGATTGTATCTTCAGAGGATTTTGTGTACTGTTGAGTAGATTTGGAACAAGAGAACAAATGTTGGAACAAGTGAATTCATTGATGTCAGATTTATGCATGCCAAGGAAATTTCGAGGACGAAATTTTCTTAAGGGGGAAGGATTGTAATACCCTGAACCTTTGGATACCTGTTGAAAAGTATATTCAGGGTATTATAACAGTTACAGTAAGAATTTTCCTGCAGATCAATTTTTCAGAAAAACCCAAGAGGGACTAACAAGGACCTTATTGTAAGAGTTCATATAAGATCTTGGGTTTAAAAGTAATTAAAAAGGACTTGATCAAAACTGTTTCCAAAAACCAAGGACTGAAAAGAAATTCTACAGGGACTTTTTGGAAATGTTATTTCATGATTCAGGGACTGTTGGTGAAGTTTTCAGGGACCTTTTTATAAGAAATGTGATTTTCAGGGACTAATGCCAAATTTTCGGCTAAAATTTAATGGAGAGAAAAGTCTGGAATGTCCTCATCACTTCATCTTCTTCTTCTTCCTAGCTACAGTATCCCGAGAGAGAGGAAAAAAAAAAAAAAAGAGAAGAAGAAATGGAGGTTTTAAAGGGAGATTTGGAGATCGCCGGAGAGAGAGAGAGAGTTCGCCGGAGTGGAGCTTCCTTGGTAAGGTCTTAAGTTGTTTTCTTTGGTGTATGTTTGGATGTATGCATGGATGTGTGTATGTATGAGTCGGAGATTTTGGAGAAAAATTGGTTTAGTTTGAATGAATGATGATGGGGAATATGAGGGGATTGTTATAAGATGACTTTTGTGTGAAAAATCCTTGTGATTGTGATGAATTTGGATTGAAATGGAAGATGGAATTTTCGGGTTTACTGTAGCGTTACTGTAGTAACCGAGATTATGGTTTGATTTGGTTAATTAAATTGATTAAGTTGTGGATGATGATTAAAGTGTTAATGATTTGGTTGGATGAGAATCGGAATTGGTTAAGTTAAATCAAATTGATTTGGTTGGATCAAGTCAAGTGGGTTTGGATTGATTTAGTTGGGCTTGACCAAATCAAGTGAAGTTGGTTGATTTGGTTGAGTCAAGTTCATTTAATTGGGTTGGAGTTGGGTTTGGATGAGAGTTGGATTTGGTTGGGTCCAATTGATTTGAGTTGGTCAAGGCTTGATCAAATCAAGTTGAGATGGGTTTGGACTTGGTTTAGGTTTTGAGTTAATGGCTTTGGGCTGAACCAATTGAAGGAAATTGGTTCAGTTGAACCAAGTTGGTTCAACAGGAAATTATATAAGAATTTGATTGGTTTAATGTTGGTTGGTTTAAATTGAACTTGGTTCAGAGAAATTGAGGTTGGTTCAGGAGGGTTTAGCCCAAATTGAGGCGGTTTAAGAGCAATTGGAGACCGGTATAAATATGCGAGGTCGGGTTTTAACCGATTGGAGTAAGTGGGCCCAGTTAGAGAGTCTGTTACTTGTTTATTATAATTTCTTTTGGGTTAAGTTGTGTATTTAGTTTGTTATATGTATTTATTTTATTTTGTTACCCCGATAGGTATTGTCCAGGCTTAGGAGGGAGTTCCAGGTCTAGCAAGAAACCCAAGGGAGACCAGGTGAGTTGGTAGTGGCTATTATTTTTGAATAATTGATTAAATATTATTATTATTTTTGAATAATTGGTTTAATATTATTATTATTATTATTTTGAATAATCGGTAATTGTTATTATTATGAAATTATTATTTAACAGCTAGTATTTTGGAAATTATTATTTAATTATTTCATTTTATTATGTTTAATTGTGTATATTGTTAAAAGATACTTATGTTTATTTGTCGTTGACGTGCCTTGACCATCGTATTGATTCATATTGTTCGTATAATTATACGTATCTTCAAATAGTGGAAATACGTGTATTTATGATTTAATTATTTTGGAAACAACTGTTTAATTATATCATTTTTATTATGTTTAATTATGTATAATGATGAATGATACGTATATTGAAATATTGGCAATCGTATTTATACATCCGTTTGGTATAATCATACGTATTTTTGAATAGTGAAAATATGTACGTGCGCATGATTTTAATTATTCATTTCATATATTTATTTTAATGGTTACATATGCTTTGACTGGGGATGAATTGTGAAATTATGTGCGTATATTAAAATGTTTTACCGACAATGTTTGTGAAACTGGTTTTCATTCCTGGCATAGAAATGTATGTATTGTACGGTGGATATTGTTCGGATTTGGATGGTGACTACGGACTTTAGTCCGACACTGCAGTGTGGGGTCCCACGGTCCGGCCTGATGGGAGGCGGCGTGGTTAACCCTGAGTTTAACCCTGGTCAAGAGGTGCGCGGAGCCATTGACAGGGTTTGGTTCTGTTGAGAAACCCGGGGTCACCACACGGGGATCTCAGTGGCAAACGTTAAGGTTACGAAGACCTTGATGGCTCTCAACATAGTCGCGACGGCGGCTAAGTTTGGGAGGGTTTTTTTAGGCCAATGTTTTGAGAATGGTTTTATAGTTTGTTTTTGCAAAAGATGTTTTGAATTGTGATGAGGGGGCGAAGCCCAGCTGTCGCTCTTAGGAGGGCAGTCTCTCACAAAAAGTTTATATTTCCTTAGAAATTGATTTAATGATGATTTATGGTGAATTTATGTTTTAAAAGTTCTTTAAATTGGTATTCTGCCAAAATTCTAGTATTTTGGAGAGTTTGGAAATTATTTGAGAAAAATTGATGTTTATATACTTTATATACGCTGT
Organism: Dioscorea alata; assembly: GCA_020875875.1. Taxonomy (NCBI): domain Eukaryota; kingdom Viridiplantae; phylum Streptophyta; class Magnoliopsida; order Dioscoreales; family Dioscoreaceae; genus Dioscorea; species Dioscorea alata. Next base: position 7,956,422 of record CM037013.1, on the reverse strand, counting down.
ATTTAACTATTCGAAATTATTGAGCCACTACCGACCAACTAAAATGTGCCACAGTTGCAGGAGCAGGACCCTGATAGATTGCCTGTGCGAGTAGAGAGCCAGTCAGGGCTTGGTTCAGAGTTTAGTGGGTCCCTTTCCTTTCTACTGTTGTTGTTATGATTTTGTAGCGGTTGTACCCGCATGTGGGAGTACTTATGAGTGTTATATTCGTGTATTTGAATCTATAGTTTGTTTAAAAAGTGTTAATAGAGTTTTTGTAAGTTTGATTTGGTGTTTCATGAGTGTCAGTTTTCCAGTTAAAAGAAATTTTAACTGATGGGTGCCACATTTACCTCGGTAGAAGAGGTGGGTGTGACAGATAAGGTACCACAGGTTTATATTCGAGCTCCTTCTTAGCCGAAGAACTTGGACTATTTTCGTCGTGTTTCTTCTCAATCTCTTCAATTTCATCATTACTCAACTTAGGGTCTTCCCGGGCGGCTACCCTATCATTGGAGGCACTTGGACAATCCCCGGGCCATGCCTCCAACTGTTTTCTACTCCTCAATGTCACTGCCTTTAAGTGTTTCCTCGGGTTGCATTCAGTGTTGCTCGGCAAACTACCCGAAGGTCGATCTAATTGTGCCCTAGCAAGCTCTCCCACCTGGGTCTCCAGAGACTGAATAGAGGCTTGGACATTTCTCATTATAGTGCCAAACTCATCAAGCCGTCTGTCCACATTCTGAAATTTTACCTCCGTGGTAATCATGAATCTTGCCAGAACATCCTCAGTTGAATATTTCTTCTCCTGAATCTGCTGGGGCTGAAATTGGGGGCCCTGGGGTGGTGGAGCTCTCTGTTGAGACTGGCCTTGGTTCCAAGACATGTTCGGGGGATTCCTCCACCCCTAGGTCCTCCACCAACATAATCTACCGTTTCCACTGGTGTAGAAGGGGCAATAAATATGGGGCATTGCAAGGTTGCATGCCCGGCACCGCAGGTATCACAGGACATCACTGCCTTAGGGGTAGAGCTTGACCCCAGCATGAACTAATCAAGTTTCTGTGTTAACGCGCTGACTGTCGTGTTGTTATCGGTGACATTCTTCGATAGGGCCTCAACCTTTACAGTCAATGCAGTGTTCTCATTCACCTAGAACAGCCCCGCAACCCTTGGTCCTTTGTGCCGAGTACTCCAGTGGCACTCATTGCTAGCCATGCTTTCAATCAACTTCTCAGCTTCCTCAGGGAGCTTGTCACTCAAGGAGCCACCTGCCGTGGCATCTATGAGTTGCCTAGCAACGTAATTCAAGCCAATACAGAACATTTGCACATGCATCCAAGCAGGAAACCCATGGTGAGGACACCTACGTAACAAGTCCTTGAATCGTTCATGTGCCTCAAAGAATGTTTCTGAATCCCCCTGCCTGAAAGAGGAGATCTCTTGTCTCAACCTCGCGGCCTTACTTGGCGGAAAATATCTAGCAAGAAATTTCTCCACAATGTTGTTCCACGTGGTGATCGATCCGGGAGCAAAAGATGTGAGCCATCGGTATGCTCCCCCCCGCAGACTAAATGGAAACAATCTTAGTCTTATAGCATCATCTGACACCGAATTGATCTTGAAGGTCGAGCAAATTTGAAGGAAGCGGAAAAGGTGGGCATGTGGGTCTTCATCAGGTAGCCCATTAAACTGAATGTACGTATTTTATGAGCCGGTACAATAGGCGATTGATAAACGTCTAAATGTACGTATTTTATATATATTCGGGCGTATGTATTGTGTATTTTGTTATGAGTTGACGCCCGTTTTTGGTCTGAATTTGTTTCTTTCATGTTACAGGTACCAATGAGACCCCTTTGAGCTCGTTGACAGAATTTTAGAAGAAATCGGTATCGAAAACACTGTTCCTGAGCCCGGGGGTACTGTAGCAGTCACTGTAGCAATCGCTGTAGCACGAAAGTTCGAAGAATTTGGTCAGGAGATTCATGCGGGTTACCATGCGGGTGCTGTTGAGGCCGCATACGGGGCTGTAGCAGTTTTACTGTAGAAGATTTACTGTAGCCGTTTACTGTAGCATTTACGCGACTTTCGGGATTTCTCGATGACTTTCTCTCCCTGCATGCGGGGCCGCATGGGAGGCCGCATAGCTCGCTGGAATGGGTTTTTAAGGACTTTTAGGGCATCATTTCTCTTGTCTTTTGGTCACCATTCTCCTCCACCACCATCTAGGGTTTCAAGGGCTTCAAGGGGCTGGAGGAGGCACTTTAGAGGAGCAAATCAAAGGGAGAAGAAGATCACACGCAAGGGAGATCATGTAGGAGTTCGTCGGCATTGATCCGCGAGTTCCCATCACCATCTTCATCTAGTCAACATTAAGGGGGTTTTCTTTGGTTTTGATCATTCTTGTATTATATTTTGAGACTTCTTCCTTATTTATGTTGAACTAGACTCCCAAGGTCGCCGGGTATCCGGTGAACCTTGGGATGAACTTGCTTGTATGAATACTTGATTTACATGCATGGTATTTGTGTGGTTTATGGTTCAAGCTTGGTGCACTTTGATGTATTGGTATGCATGAGAACTCTGTGTATCGATTTCTAGGTTATACTAGGTTGCGTGACCATCGCCTTAGTATTAGACACACCAAGTTTGGAAGGGATACATGTACGAATACACCGTGACCATCGGGTATTTGTACCCCTCCAACCATTAGGGTTGAGCCTAGATGTGTGTTTGACCTTAATTAGGGATTTCCCTAGGCCCATTGCAATCGTGTGAGGATTTGGGCGGAAGTGATTCCGTATTCCAATACTTATACTGGATTAGGGGTTATCACCGTGACCATCGGGGTGACCTACCTTTGGACGTCTCTTAGCCTAACCACCTTTGCCTGTGTAATTCGAGTATTCTTCTAGCTTTAGTAGTCCCGAAGGGATCCTCGCCCGGGGACCTCGAACTTTCATTGTTACTTGCTTCCTTAGAATGCTATTGTGGTGAGCCTTAGTCCACTTGTTTATAGTTTTCTCTTTGTTATTCTTCTTATCTTTCTTTTATCACAAAATTGTTAGGTTAGGAAATAGATGAAGGGGAAGTAATAGTAGTTCCTTGGCCCTTGGGAATACGACCCCCTCGCGCGTGCGTGAGGGGTATTACTTGGCGACCCGTGCACTTGCGGTAATCTTCAAGTTTTTGGCGCCATTGCCGTGGACTCACAAGGAATACTAGGAAAACCTGTAGTCTATTGCTCTAGCCACTTTGTTTTTTCTTGTTGTACATACTGTTTTGTTATCTATTTTGTTTGTTTAGTTTTTCTTTGTTTCACTCTGTGCTTTCTTTCTTTTTTGTGCGAGGTACACTATTCTTGACAAATGCAAGCTCAAAATTGCCCTCCAAGTCCTAACCATGGAGCATCGCAAGAAAGGAGATATACTACTGAGGAGGTCTTGGCGCGATTCATAATCACCACGGAGGCAAAGTTTGAAAGGATAGACAGAAGGTTTGATGAATTTGGCACCGTATTGAGAAATGTCCAAGCCTCTATTCATTCCCTCGAGAGCCAGGTTGGACATCTTGCTAGGGCCCAATCTGAACAACACTCGGTCCTTGATGCCGAATATAAAGCTAGATTTGAGGTCATTCATGCCGCACTTTCGGCTATGCAAGCTTCTCTTCACAAGCTAGAGAGCCGAGTTGAACAACAAATTCGTGAACCAATAATGGAAGGCCCAACTACAACCTATAATGACAAGGAAGAGAACTTTGGTATATTGGAGGTTGAAGGAGTCAAAAGAGCACCATTGATAGCACTTGAGCAAGCCGTTTGCATAAAATCTAACAAGAAAACCAAGCACAAGAAAGAACCACTTGGGATAAAAGAAATCGTGGGTTGGCGGTTGAAGCCATCCAATGACCCACCTATGCCGAGGTTAGACACGTCCCAACCAAAACTATTTCCTTGGAGGCCCAAACGATTCTTGTGGGTAATTAAAGGAAGATTGACAATGGTTGAAGAAGGAGATGTGGGTTGGAGGTTTACACCCCCCAAGGACCCACCCATGCCAAGCTTGAGTTTTTTTCAACCTTACTTATTCTCTTGGAGGCCAAAACAAGCTTCGTGGATGCTCCAAGGAAATTCAGCCGGGACCAAAGTAGAGGCGAGGAGGAGGTTCAAGCCATCCAAGGATCCGCCAAAGTTTAAATTGTGTAATGCCCGGCCCAAGCTCTTTCCATGGAGGCCAAAAGGTAACTCATGCTTGGTCTCCACTTTGGCACCATCTCGGAAGGTACGCTTCACTTTTCTTGGTAGTTCTTATGCCACTTCTAGCCGGGAGGAACACACCGTCTTCAAGCCCCCTTGAGGTAAAACACGTCGAGCTAATGACGTTAAACAAGCGCTTCTTGGGAGCAACCCAAGCATAAAAATTCATTGCATGTGTGTTTTCGTATTTTTGGTGTGTTTTGTTGCTTTAGTGTTCTTTGTTTTTAAGTTTGTGATTGTGGTTAGTTAGTCATTTTTCATAATTTATTTACTTGTGTTTGTTCGTTGTTTTTGTGAGTTCTTTGTGTTATCATTCATCTTCATGCATCAAACATCATGTTTTGGGTGTTGTGGGTGATTTCGGCATTGTTTTTATGCGATTTTGGGGTGTTTGGTACCCATATTTGCATGCAGAGAGTTGTGCGGCCTGCTATGCGGCCGCATAGCAGGCCGCATGTTTTTTCCCGAGCCTTGTGCGGCCTGTCATGCGGCCGCACAAGGAACCGCATGAATTTTCCCGAGCCTGATGCGGGGTACCATGCGGCCGCACAAGGGGCCGCATGGACACTCAGGCTGAATGATAAGTTATGTACCCCTTCACCATTTTCCACATATCTCTCTCATTTCTCATCCGTTTTCCCTCATTCTTTCACCATTTTTCTCCATTTTTCTTCCTCTACACGGATCTCCTACTTCCAAGGACTTAATTTGCATGATTTATTGGGAGTTTTGTCATCATCTTCACCGACTTTCCAAGGTACCCCTTTCTAAACCCTATTTGTTGAGCATGAATGTATCTTCTTCCTTTCTCCTATTTTTCAAGTTGAATGGATGCAAATGTTGTGGGAGATTGGTTGTTTGTTGTTTTTGTGGGTTTTTGCAGAAATTTGAAAGCTTTGTAAAAATTTTTATGCTCCATGTCCAAGGGAAGCTCTTGCAAATTTTTTTTAGGAGTTACTGTAGCATTTCCTGAATTCTTTCACACTCCATCATGAGATGCCCTTGATTTTCTTGTATGTTGGACTGATCTTGTATCATCTATGTCACCCCTTGGCAACACTTGCAATAAGAGAGAATTGACCATCATGATATTGATTGCACATGGTCTTGCTTGGATGATGTTTTGTTCCTTTGTTTTTCTTGTGTTAGTGTTTGTGTTTGTGTTTTTGTTTGTTCTTGTTTCCTTTTTGTGTTTTCTTTTTGTGTGTGAGATTGGATGCCTTGAGATGATGTTTCTTTCTACCTTGCAGGGTGGAATAGGGGCATCAAGCACACTTTCTTCCTTCATTTTGTACAAGAACCGTTGGTTGTCACCCCGATCTCATGGATTTCAAGACTCATGCTTTGAGACTCGGGGAAGTTCACGAAACCCTCCTACTATGTTTTTTATTGTCTATCTTGTTGCATTTTATTGCTTAGGCACATTGAGGGCAATGTGCATCTTTAAGTGGGGGGTGGAGTTGGATTTTCATGAACTTTTAAAATTTTTTGCAATTGCATGCTTGAATTACCTATGATAGCTATGATTTTATTGTTAAGGACTTCCTAGCTTGGTAGAATGATAGTTGTGAGCTGTACTTTACCTGTGCTTGAATGTAGTTCTGTTTCATGTTTAGTGCACCCTTATACTTGTTCACGATCACTTCTATCTTGTAGACTCCAACCAACCCATCATAATGATTTTGGCATTAGATTGTTAAATTCTATTTTCAATACTCTTTTAAGAGCTTTTGTGTTCCTTCATGGTTTTCTTTAGCCTAAAGTGAACTATTGTTGTGGGTTTAACCAGGGGATTTGAGAGTTAGTCTGTACATATATGTATGTAAAAAAAAAAAAAAAAAAAAAAAAAAAAAAAAAAAAAGGAGTCTATGACAGTATTCCTCTGCTAGTGTAGCACGAATGCGTCTATGTAGACTGTAATCAAATAGGATGGGTGGCTCTTGTGCCTGGCCAGCATGTGCATCCGTCTGAAAGATTTTTGTGCAGTTTACGTTAGTCGGACTCACAAAAAAAAAAAAAAAAAAAAAAAAAAGTGTGTTTGTACATATGTGAGAGTAATAAAATGTCTTGATCCCCTGGTGCTCACTGCGTCGTCACTTAAGTGCTAGAGTCATGGTTAGGAACCGAAGGACTCTTAACTTGGTATTGAGGGTGCCTTTAACACTTTAATGCCGTCTTCATTGTGCGTGGGGTGAATGGTCATCCTAGGGTAATCCAGGGTGTCTGTCAAGGTGGGAGTTTGCACACACTCACGGGGGCACTTGAGGAGTAACAGAACTTACTTGACTATTTACTGAATAGCTCACTTCTTGATTTCTGTCCATTTGTGCTTGCGGAGTTCTTTACTATTGAGCTTGAGGTCGTACATTTAGTCGTTTATCTTCTTGCCCCTGTTCTTCATGTTTGTTTGCTTGGGGACAAGCAAACGCTTAGGTGTGGGGATGTTTGATAAACGTCTAAATGTACGTATTTTATATATATTCGGGCGTATGTATTGTGTATTTTGTTATGAGTTGACGCCCGTTTTTGGTCTGAATTTGTTTCTTTCATGTTACAGGTACCAATGAGACCCCTTTGAGCTCGTTGACAGAATTTTAGAAGAAATCGGTATCGAAAACACTGTTCCTGAGCCCGGGGGTACTGTAGCAGTCACTGTAGCAATCGCTGTAGCACGAAAGTTCGAAGAATTTGGTCAGGAGATTCATGCGGGTTACCATGCGGGTGCTGTTGAGGCTGCATACGGGGCTGTAGCAGTTTTACTGTAGCCGTTTACTGTAGCATTTACGCGACTTTCGGGATTTCTCGATGACTTTCTCACCCTGCATGCGGGGCCGCATGGGAGGCCGCATAGCTCGCTGGAATGGGTTTTTAAGGACTTTTAGGGCATCATTTCTCTTGTCTTTTGGCCACCATTCTCCTCCACCACCATCTAGGGTTTCAAGGGCTTCAAGGGGCTGGAGGAGGCACTTTAGAGGAGCAAATCAAAGGGAGAAGAAGATCACACGCAAGGGAGATCATCTAGGAGTTCGTCGGCATCGATCCGCGAGTTCCCATCACCATCTTCATCTAGTCAACATTAAGGGGGTTTTCTTTGGTTTTGATCATTCTTGTATTATATTTTGAGACTTCTTCCTTATTTATGTTGAACTAGACTCCCAAGGTCGCCGGGTATCCGGTGAACCTTGGGATGAACTTGCTTGTATGAATACTTGATTTACATGCATGGTATTTGTGTGGTTTATGGTTCAAGCTTGGTGCACTTTGATGTATTGGTATGCATGAGAACTCTGTGTATCGATTTCTAGGTTATACTAGGTTGCGTGACCATCGCCTTAGTATTAGACACACCAAGTTTGGAAGGGATACATGTACGAATACGCCGTGACCATCGGGTATTTGTACCCCTCCAACCATTAGGGTTGAGCCTAGATGTGTGTTTGACCTTAATTAGGGATTTCCCTAGGCCCATTGCAATCGTGTGAGGATTTGGGCGAAAGTGATTCCGTATTCCAATACTTATACCGGATTAGGGGTTATCACCGTGACCATCGGGGTGACCTACCTTTGGACGTCTCTTGGCCTAACCACCTTTGCCTGTGTAATTCGAGTATTCTTCTAGCTTTAGTAGTCCCAAGGGGATCCTCGCCCGGGAACCTCGAACTTTCATTGTTACTTGCTTCCTTAGAATGCTATTGTGGTGAGCCTTAGTCCACTTGTTTATAGTTTTCTCTTTGTTATTCTTCTTATCTTTCTTTTATCACAAAATTGTTAGGTTAGGAAATAGATGAAGGGGAAGTAATAGTAGTTCCTTGGCCCTTGGGAATACGACCCCCTCGCGCGTGCGTGAGGGGTATTACTTGGCGACCCGTGCACTTGCGGTAATCATCAGCGATTGCACACTAAATTCATCACCGGTGAATTGTGGTCTTTCATAGTCTGACAAAATCCTCCTAGGTTTGGCCATGACTGAGGGTTCACTCGATTCCACTCTAACCTCTTGTTGCCTTGAACTCTGAGCTACTTCTTTCAATCTCTGATGTAATGTTCTTTCAATTTCGTTGTCGGGTTGAACTAAATTAGCTTGACTCACTCTTGTCATAAGATGGGTGCCTTGCAAAAAAAAACATTAAGTCAAGAATTAGAAATGAAGGAGGAACAAGAAAATAAAATGCAAACAATAAAATGGTCAAATCAACACGTTTTAAGTTTTCTGAATATTCCTCGTGGGTCCCCGGCAACGGCGCCAAAAACTTGATTCGCTCACCCGCAAGTGCACAGTGTCCCGCCAAGTAATACCCCTCGCGTGAGCACAAGGGGGTCGTATTCCCAAGGGCCTGAGAATCTATTCTTACTTCCTTATCACAATGTTGTCTAACCCAAGCAATTACTTGATAAAGAGAACTACAAATAATATATGGATGTAAAAAGCATGCAAATAGCAAACACTAATATGGAGGGAAACCAAGGCTAGGAAATGGTCACGGACGAGGATTCCCTCGGGGGTTACTAAAATACTAAGGATACCCTAACTAGCATGCACGTGGATGGTTTGGACCGAGAAACACTAAATTAGACCAACCCGATGGTCACGGTGTTTGGTCCCTAATCCAGTACGAGTATTGGAATACGGAATTGCTTCCGCCCAAATCCTCCTACGATCGCATTGAGTGTAGTGGATTTCTGAAGCTAGGGTTGAGATATAATCAAGGACAACCCCAACAATTGGAGGTGTACAAATACCCGATGGTCACGGTATACTCATACATGTATTCCCTTCCAAGCTTGGTGAGCCTAATACTAGGCAATGGTCATGCAACCTAATATTTTCTAGGAATTGATACATAGAGTTCTCATACATACCAAGGCATTCAAGATACACCAAACATGGATCACAAACCAAAGCAAATGCATAAACTAGATTAAGTATCCAAACAACATAAGTTTACCCCGAAGGTTCACCCACATCCGGTGACCTTGGGGTTTACTTACTCATGATCACAAAATAAGCAAGAAAGTACATAAAAACAACCAAATACATAATGAGAACACACCCTCAAAAGATCAAGGCCGAATGACGCTTCCAAGGATGCCACCCAAGGAGTGGCTTCCTACGTCGATCTTCCTCTCAAAGGTAGATCAAAGGTGTGGACTCATCGTGTCGTGCTCTCCCCGTCATCCTCTCCTCAAGAATCTCCTCCAAAACCTGGCCTCAAACTCCCAAGAGAAGGTGGTGAAGATGAGCTCTCAAGAGACCTAGGCTCCTCTCTTCAATTTGCTCCAAGAAAACCTTAAAAACCCATTCCAGCGAGCTATGCGGCCTCTCATGCGGTCGGCATGCGGGGAGAGAAGATTTCCAAGAAATCCCAAAAATCGCATAAGTTGCTACAGTGGCCTCCACTGCGCCCGCATGGCTAACGCATGAACTCCCTGACCAAGCCATTCTTCAAGTCTTCATGCTACAGCGGTTGCTACATTATTGCTACAGTGCCCCCCCCCCCCCCCCCCCCCCGAGCTCAGAAACAGTGTTTTCGATGCTGATTTCTTCTCTAATTCAGTCAACAAGCTCGCTGGGGGCCTCATTGGTACCTGTAACATGAAAGAGACCAATTCAGACCAAAAACGTGCGCTAACTCATATAAAAATGTGTAGTACATATGCCTGAATACGTAAAAAAATATGTATGTTTAGGCGTTTATCATGAATCTTAGTATTGGGGCTTAATCTAGACTAGGGTTCTCTCACTTGGACCAAAGGGTTTGAACTACATATAGGAACAGGGTCTATCACTAGGAATCCCTAGAACCTAAAGCAATTTCACATAGTGTGAGGCTTAGGAAGATGAACTCCCCTAGGGCTTGACAGGTCATCGAGAGTCAAGGGTCGTAGTGAAACCTAATGCCGGGGCATAGTGTTGGGATTAGTCACGGTTGACCTTAGATTTGGGACTGTGTGTTTAAGGATCTCCTCGACTCAATTAACATCATTAAGAAGGTATAATAGCATTGTCTTGCACTAGAAGCATAAGTCCTAGGGGTAGCTTGTCCGGATACCCATCTTCTCTCATTGCTTGTCCTACTCTTCTACTCTTACTTGCACTCTCTTATCTTCCACACTTCTCTTTTAATTCTTGCTTTTACCAATTATTCTCGCACTCACTCACTGATTTCCTTTCACACATCGCTTTAGCTAAATAGTGAATACTTATATCTCAAATCCCTATTCCCTGTGGATACGACTACCGACTCACCAGGGTATTTTATTACTTCGACAACCCGTGCACTTTCGAGCCCTTGTCAATTTCACACGCCCGTGTGGAATTTTCACACGCCCGTGTGAAGGTGTTGTTTTGCTAATTTTTAACAGACAGTAAACAGTAACTTGCTACAGTATTTTCCTGCATTAACTTAATACAGTGCTGCTACAGTGGTTTTGCCGAAACGCTCCTGAATTCTTCATTCTTCATCGAGGCCTTTGAGTTAGGCACATAATCAACAGTAGATCATGCCGATTGCTTCAAGTCTCCTTATTGGAGAAGTTCTCCATGTTAGCACAAGCTAGACTTATTAATGAATGTGACTGCCTTTGTGCCCATCCAAAGGAGGTTGGCACACACTAACAAGTCTATACTCATGCCTTATTCCTTGTTTAGTACGAAAAAAAAACTCCCCAACAACGGCGAACATGATCTAACTTCGTTCCTTTTCTCCAATTTATGTTCACAACCCTACAATGCACAAAAGTAAACAAATGCACACTTTTTAGTGATAAAACCTGATTAAATCAATGCTCATTGCAAAATAATAACACTTCGCATTACTATAACACGAGCACTTATCAAGCGCCTTCCAGGTGTCCCAGGCGATGGCGATATCCTGGCCCGGTGGCCCTGCCGCAATGCTCGGCATCACGTGAAACCCGCTCGGGGTAAGTTTCGTCGAGTTTGTACGGTGGGATCACCTATTACGCTGAAGCGCACTCGTATGATCGAGTGATGGGCCAGTAGTGCCGGCACGTCGTCCTGGGCGACGGCGGTATCCCTGCACGGCAACCCTACAGCGTCACTCGGCATCATATGAAACCTCCTCGGGCCATGTTTCATCGAGTTTGCACGGTGGGATCACCAATTTCACCGGAGCGCGTTCGTGTGATCGAGTGATCGGCCGGCTAGGCCGACGACATAACGGCCCGGCAACCCCGCCGCATCACTCAGCATCACAAGAAAACCCCTCGAGCCAAGTTTCATCGAGTTTGTACTGCGGGATCACAGATCCCGCCAGAGTGCAGTCGTGTGATCGAGTGATCTGCCGCCGTGGCGACCTAGGCGACGGCGGCATCAAGGCATGAAGACCCCGCCGCATCACTCGGCATTACATGGAACACCCTCGAGCCAAGTTTCATAGAGTTTGAACCGTGAGATCACCAATTCCTTTGAAGCGTGCTTGTGTGAACGAGTGATCGGCCGGCGGCGCCGACTAGGCATCTCGGGTGACAATGGTATTCTCTTTCGGCACCCCCGCCACATCACTCGGCATCACATCAAAGCACATCGTGCCAAGTTTCGTCGAGTTTGCACAACGGGATCACCGATCCCACTATAGTGCGTTTGTGTGATCGATTGATCGGCAGGCGGCGCCTGTGTGATCACCGATTTCGCTATAGCGCGCTCATGTGATCGAGTGATCTACTAGCGGTGCATCCTGGCACGGCGACCCCGCCGCATCACTCGGCATCACATTAAACCTCTCAGGCCAAATTTCGTCGAGTTTGCACTGAAGGATCACCGATGTCACCATAGCGCACTCGTGTGATCGAGTGATCGGTCTTCGGCACTAGCGGGGCGTCCCTTGCGACGGCGGCATCCCAGCCTACGAACCCGCCGCATTACTCGGCATCACATGAAACCTTTTTGGGCCATGGTTTGTCGAGTTTGCAAGGAGGGATCGCCGATTCTGCCGGAGTGCGCTCGTGTGATCGAGTGATCGGCCGGCGGCGCTGGCGGGGCGTACTGGGTGACGGCGGCATTCCGGCCCAGCAATCCCACCGCATTACTCAACATCACATGAAACCTCCTCTAGCCAAGTTTTATCGAGTTTGCACGACGGGATCACCGATCCCACAGGAGCGCGCTCTTGTGATAGAGTGATCGGCCGGCGAGACGTCCCGACGACGGCGACATTCCGGCTTGGCGACCTGACAGCATCACTCGGCATCACATAAAACCCCTTCGGGCCGAGTTTCATTTAGTTTGCTCGACGGGATCACCATTTCTGCCATAGCGTGCTCGTGTGATCGAGTGATCGGCCGGCGGCGCCGGCCAAGTTTCTTCGAGTTTGCACGGCGGGATCACCGATTCTGCCAGAGCACGCTTGTGTGATCCAGTGATCGATAGGCAGCACCTTTGGGGCGTCTTGGGCGAAGGCGGCATCCTGGCTCGTTAACCCCACCGCATCACTCGGCCTCACATGAAACCCGCTCGGTCCAAGTGTCATCGATTTTGTACAGCGGGATCACTGATTACGCCGGAGCGTGCTTGTGTGATCGAGTGATTGGCCAGCGGGGCATCCCGGTCAATAGTGGCATCCCGACCTGATGCCCCTACCGCATCATTCGGCATCACATGAAACCCCCTTGATAAGTGTTTGAATGCATCACTTTTATTATATATATTTTATGCACTTTGATGCATATTTGTTTAAATCCGATGCCCTTTATACGTTTTATTTGTTACAATTGTTTCAAGATGTTGGAGGACCATCTAGTGCGTTAATAAGCTTTGTTTCAGTATAGATCGGAGAATTTTTTGAAGCTCACATGCGTCTTTTGGTTTCAGGCAAGAAAAGAGTTGATTTTCAAGCACCGTTCATTGCAGCAATTGTACTGTAACAAAGATACTGTAGGAACTTCACTGTAGCAGAGGTACTATAGCAGCAGCACTGTAGCAGGTGCTGTAGCATTTTTACTGTATCACTCAACTGCAGCAACTTAAGCAAAATTAGGGGTGCTACAGTGCCGTATGTGGACCGCATGCCAGGCGGCATGGCATTCTGAGCATGACTTTTAAGTGCTTGAAGTTTATTTTTTAAGAGGAAGATGCCCTATCTCTTGTTCTACTTGTCACCACTTTCAATTTCTGGCTAGGAGCAGCCGTTGGAGGCCGTTTCTGGGGAGAGAACGTCGAGGAGAGAAACATACGACGAAATCCACCTTCTTGATCCGCATTTGAGGGTAAGAACGACAAGGGAAGCCACTCTTTGGGTGGCGTCTTTGGAAGCATCATTCGGCCCCTATCTTTTGATGGAGTGTTTTCTTTGTATTATTTGTTTTTTTCCATGTATTTTCTTGAGTATTTTGTATTCATGAGCAACTAAACCCCAAGGTCACCGGATGTAGGTGAACCTTGGTGTTGAACTTGTGTAAAATGTTGTCTTGATTAGTTTTATACATTTGTGACTTGTTTGCGAACCTTGTTTGGTGTATTTGATTGCTTGGTATACATGAGAACTTTGTGTATCAATGGTTAGAAAATGCTAGGAAGTATGACCATTGCCCTAGTATTAGGCTCACCAAGCTTGGTAGGGATACATGTATGAATACGCCGTGACCATCGGGTATTTGTAACCCTCCATTGTTAGGGTTGACCTTTATTGTGTCTTCTCCCTAACTTGAAAAACCTATCATTCTCATTGCAATCATGTGAGGATTCGGGCGGAAGGAATTTTGTACTCGATACTTGTACCGGATTAGGGACCAATTTCCGTGACCATCGGGTTGGTTTAATTTAGGGTTTCTCGGTCCAAACTACCCATTTGCATGCTAGTTAGGGAAACTTTCGAAATTTAGTAGCCCCCTTGGGAATCCTCGTCCGTAACCCTCTCTTTACATTGTTCTTAATCCCCGATTATCACCTCCACCTTAGAGCATCTCATTTGCATGTTAATTGTCTTTTTATTTTCTTTGCACAACACTTGAATTGATCGGCCAAACAATCATACGAAAAGGAAGTAAGGGTAGATTCTCGGGCCCTTGGGAATAAGACCCCCTCGCGCGTGCGGGAGGGGTATTATTTGCCAACCCCATGCACTTGCAGGACACGCATCAAGTTTTTGGCGCCATTGCCGGGACCCCACGAGAGATAATCGAAAAACTTAGAGTTGGTTGATTTGGCCATTGTTTTGTTTCGTGTTTTTCATCATTGTATATATTTCACCATTATTTCTTTTGCATTTTCATTTCCATGTTTTCTTCAATTTCTAAGTCTTGGCTCTTGTTATCTTGCGAGGTACCCATCTTATGACAAGAGCAAGTCAAGCAAATTTAGTTGAACCTGACGACGAAATCGAACGAACTTTGCATCAACGGTTGAGGAAAGAAACGGAAAGTTCAAGGCAACAAGAAATTCGGGTTGAATATAGTGAAACATCCATGATGACCGAGCCGAGAAGAACTTTGTCAGTTTATGAGAGGCCTCGGTTTACCGGGGAAGAGTTTAGTGTGCAAGCACCTATAGTGCCAACTAACAATTTTGAAATTAAGGTGAGCACAATTGGAATGATTCAAAATTCAATTCAATTCGATGGGTTGGCCGATGAAGACCCACATGCCCACTTGTCCCGCTTTCTCTGAATATGCTCCACTTTCAAGATTAACTCAGTGTCCGATGATGCCATAAGATTGAGGTTGTTTCCTTTCAGTTTGAGAGGAGCGGCATATCGATGGCTTACTTCTCTAGCCCCTGGGTCGATGACTATATTGAAAGAGATGGTAGAGAAGTTTCTTGCACGCTATTTCCTACCAAGCAAGGCCGCATGACTTAGACAAGAGATTTCATCTTTTATGCAAGGGGACAGTGAAACACTTTTCGAGGCACATGAGCGATTCAAGGATCTCCTACGTAAGTGTCCTCACCACAGGTTCCCTGCTTGGATGAGAGTATAGATGTTTTGTAACGGGCTGAATTATACAGCGAGACAACTAATTGATACTACAATGGGAGGATCTCTAAGTACTAAACTGCCTGAGGAAGTTGGAGCTCTTATTGAGAATATGGCCAATAATGAGTGCCACTGGAGTACTCAGCAGAAGGCACCAAAGGCTGCAGGCTTGTATGAGATGAATGAGAATACTGCATTGACTGCTAAGGTCGAGGCCTTAACAAAGAATCTCTCAGACAATAACGCCTTAGTCAGTTCATTAGCGCAGAAAGTTGAACAGTTGATGCTTGGGTTATACATTATAGGTTTGTGGAGCTAATTTGGAAAAGAAGAATGAAGTTAGCTCATGTTCACAATTTTTGGGAAGGTTTCCGACCAAGCAAGGAACAAGGCATGAGCCTAGACTTGTGACTGTGTGCCAACCTCCTTTGGAGGGGCACAAAGGCAGTCACATTCACAACAAGTCTAACTCGTGTTGTTTAGGAGAACTTTACAGCAAGGAACAAGGCACTGCAGCTTGTTACTTTAGCAAAACACTGCAGTAAGCCACTGTTCACTTTCTGCTGAAAAACATAATTTCAGAGAGTTCACACTGGTGTGTGGAAATTCCACACGGTCGTGTTAAGTCCCGATAAGTCCAATTTTAAAGCCGCGACTCAACATTATAAAAGCCCGATTTTGGAGACTTTTGAGATATCTTTTACCGAACTTTCTCTCCAACTTCTAGAGAGTACGGCTAGAGTTTCGAAGAGGACTTCGTGGAGGTTTGGAGCGCGTCATTGATAAACGCCTAACTGTACGTATTATTTTCTTATGTTTGCATATTAGTCGAGTATTTTTATATGTGTGGATGCCCGTTTTCGGTCTAAATTGGTTTATTTCGTGTTACAGGTACAAAAGATACCGTGGGGAGCTCGACAATGAGATTTTAGAAGAAATCAGCAAAGAAAACACCATTTCGATCCCTGGTACTGTAGTGAAACTGTAGCAGCACTGTAGCACGGAAACTTTGGTGAAATGGCTAAGTCTGGAGATCCATACGGGCGCTTGAGCATGCCATTTGTATAAAAGCTAACAAGAAAACCAAGCACAAGAAAGAATTATTTGGGACAAAAGGAATTATGGGTTGGGGGTTGAAGCCATCCAATGACCCACCTATGCCGAGGTTAGACACGTCCCAACCAAAACTATTTCCTTGGAGGCCCAAATGATTTTTGTGTGTAATTAAAGGAAGATTGACATTGATTGAAGAAGGAGATGTGGGTAGGAGGTTTACGCCCCCCAAGGACCCACCCATGCCAAGTTTGAAATTTTTTCAACCTTACTTATTCCCTTGGAGGCCAAAACAAGCTTTGTGGATGCTCCAAGGAAATTCAGCAGGGACCAAAGTAGAGGTGGGGAGGAGATTCAAGCCATCCAAGGATCCGCCAAAGTTTAAATTGTGCAATGCCCGGCCCAAGCTTTTTCCATGGAGGCCAAAAGGTAACTCATGCTTGGTCTCTACTTTGGCACCATCCCGGAAGGTACGCTTCACTTTTCTTGGTAGTTCTTATGCCACTTGATAAATGCCTAAACATACATATTTTCTATGTATTCGGGCGTATGTATTGCATATTTTTCTATGAGTTGACGCCCATTTTTGGTCTGAATTGGTTTCTTTCGTGTTACAGGTACCAATGAGACCCCTTTGAGCTCGTTGACAGAATTTTAGAAGAAATCGGCATCGAAAACACTGTTGCTGAGCGGGGGGGGGGGGGGGGGGGGGGGGGGGGGGGGGGGGGGGGGGGGTACTGTAGCAGTCACTGTAGCAACCGCTGTAGCACGAAAGTTCGAAGAACTTGGTCAGGAGATTCATGCGGGTGCTGTTGAGGTCGCATACGGTACTGTAGCACGTCTACTGTAACAGTTTACTGTAGCATTTACGCGACTTTCGGGATTTCTCGGAGACTTTCTCTCCCCGCATGGGAGGCCGCATAACTCGCTGGAATTCATTTTTAAGGGTTTTGAGAGAGCATTTTGAAGAGGGAAGCTAGGTCTTGAGGAGAGCTTCACTTCACCACCTTCTTTGGGAGCTTGAGGCCGGCTTTTGGAGGCGATTCTTGAGGAGAGGACGACGCGGAGAGCACGACACGACTAGTCCACACCTTCGATTCACATTTGAGAGGAAGATTGACAAAGGAAGCGTCATTCGGTCTTGATCCTTTGAGGGAGTGTTCTTGTTATGCTTTTAGTTATTTTCATGTATTTTCATACTTGTTTTGTGACTGTGAGTAACTAAACCCCAAGGTCACCAGATGTAGGTGAACCTTGGGGGTGAACTCGTGTATTTTGGATGCTTTTCTAGTTTATTGCATTTGGCTTGGTTTGTGATCCTTGTTTGGTGGTTCTTGATTGCCTTGATATGTATGAGAACTCTATGTATCAATTTCTAGACAATGGTAGGTTGCATGACCATTGCCCTAGTATTAGGCTCACCAAGCTTGGAAGGGAATACATGTATGAATACGCCGTGACCATCGGGTATTTGTACCCCTCCAATTGTTAGGGTTGTCCTTGATTGTGTTTCAACCCTAGCTTGGGGAAATCCACTAAACCCATTGCAATCGTACAAAGATTTGGGCGGAAGCAATTCCGTATTCCAATACTTGCACCGGATTAGGGATCAATACCGTGACCATCGGGTTGGTCTATTTTAGGGTTTCCCGGTCCAAACCACTCATGTGCATGCTAGTTAGGGCATCCTAGACACTTTAGTAACCCCTGAGGGAATCCTCATCCGTGACCACTTTCTCACCTTGATACTTTCCTTTATATTTATACTTGTCATTTGTATGTTCTTTGCTTTAGTAGGCTATTTTTAGTTCTTCTTCCAAGTGATTGATTAGGTTAAACAATATTGTGATAAGGAAGTAAGAATAGATTCTCGGGCCCTTGGGAATACGACCCCCTCGTGTTCGCGCGAGGGGTATTACTTGACGACCCCGTGCACTTGCGGGTGAGCGATTCAAACGCGTACCACCACTTCTAGCCGGGATGAACACACCGTTTTCAAGCCTCCTTAGGTAAGAAAAAGGTATGTCGAGCTAATGACGTTAAACAAGCGCTTCTTGGGAGGCAACCCAAGCATTAAAATTCATTACGTGTGTGTTTTCGTATTTTGGTATGTTTGCTTGCTTGAGTGTTCTTTAGATTTCAAGTGTGTTGTTGTGGTTGTTTAGCCATTTTTCTTAATTTTTTCGATCATGATCGTCAATGGTTCTTGTGAGTTCTTTGTGTTTTCATTCATTTTCATGTATCAAATATCATGTTTTTGGTTGTTGTGGGTGAATTCGGCTTTGTTTTTATGTGATTTTTGGGTGTTTAGATGAGCCTTTGATGAAAATCCTGAAATTAGCCCGTTTCTTGAGCATATGCAAGTTTCCCGAAACTCATACAGGCTACCATATGGGCATATGGTTGAGCATATAAAAAATTCCCGAAAGTCATACGGGCAAGCATATGCCCGTATGCTTGCCCGCATGGATGCTCGGGCTGAATGATAAAATGTGTACCCCTTCACCATTTTCTTCATAACTCTCTCATCTCTCATCCGTTTTCCCTCATTCTTTCGCCATTTTTCTTTGTTTTTCTTCCTCTACATGAATCTCCTACTTCCGAGGACGAAATTTGCATAATTTATTGGGGGTTTCACCATCATCTTCACAGATCTTCGCCGATTCAAGTTTTGAAGCCCTAACTTGTGTTTTGAAGTAAACTTGTTTGTTTCTCTTGATTTTCATGCTTATCTTGCTTCAAACTTTGGGGAATGATGTATGAATGTGTAATCTTTGATTTATTGGTATTTTGAGACATTATTTGTAAATTTTTGGGCTTCAAAAACAAGGGGAAACTCTACCTCTTTCAACACTGTGCTACAGTAACTTTGGGCTGAAATTGCTCTTGAAGTTATTTGTTCACTTGTAGCATCATTGTAATTATCCTACAGCACTTGCAATAAAAAGAATTGGACTTCATGATCTTGATTGCACAAAGAACTTGCTTGGATTATCTCTTGTTTAATTGTTTTTGTTATATTAGTTGTTTCCTTGCATGTTTGTGTGTTCTTGTTTCTTGTTGTATCTTCTTTTTGGGTGTGTGATGGAT
Organism: Dioscorea alata; assembly: GCA_020875875.1. Classification (NCBI taxonomy): domain Eukaryota; kingdom Viridiplantae; phylum Streptophyta; class Magnoliopsida; order Dioscoreales; family Dioscoreaceae; genus Dioscorea; species Dioscorea alata. Next base: position 7,937,108 of record CM037013.1, on the reverse strand, counting down.
GCCTTGAGATGATGTTTCTTTCTACCTTGCAGCGTGGAATGGGGGCATCAAGCACACTTTCTTTCTCCATTTTGTACAAGAACCCTTGGTGGTCACCCCGATTTCATGGACTTCAAGACTTATGTTTTGAGACTCGGGGAAGTTCACGAAACCCTCCTACTATGTTTTTATTGTCTATCTTGTTGCATTCTATTGTTTAGGCACATTGAGGGCAATGTGCATCTTTAAGTGGGGGTGGAGTTGGATTTTCGTGAACTTTGAAATTTCTTTGCAATTGCATACTTAACAACCTATGATAGCTATGATTTTATTGTTAAGGACTTACTAGCTTGGTAAAATGATAGTTGTAAGCTGTACTTTACCTGTGCTTGAATGTAGTTCTGTTTCATCTTTAGTGTACCCTTATACTTGTTCACGATCACTTTCACCTTGTACACTCCAACCAACCCATTGCAATGTTGTTGGCACTAAAATGTTAAAGTCTACTTTCAATGCTATTTTAAGAGCTTTTGAGGTCGTTTGTTGTTTTCTTTGGCCTTAAGTGAGGATATTTAACAGGTTTTATACCAGGGGATACGAGATACATTGTATATATGTATAAAAAAAAAAGAGAAAAAAAAAGTGGAGTTTACGACAGTATTCCTCTGCTAGTACAGCACAAATGCGTCTATGTGGACTGTAATCAAGTAGGATGGGTGGCTCTTGTGCCTAGCCAGCATGTGCATCCGTCTGAAAGATTTTTGTGCAGTCTACGTTAGTTGGACTCAAAAAAAAAAAAACAAAAAAAAAAAAAAAAAAAAAAAAAAAAAAGATAGATTGTATATATGTAAGTAAGGAATAAAGCCTCTCGTTTGTCTCCCCTGAAACCTGTTGCATGATCACTTAAGAGCCAGAATTTTCTTTAGGACCCAAAGGACTCTTAACTGGGTATTGAGGGTGCCTGACACACCCCTTTGCGTGTGTGTACCTCAAGTGCACGGGTTGTCGAAGTAATAATTACCCCGGTGAGTGGGTAGTCGAATCCACAGGGAACAGGGCTACTAGTACTAACTTCTTCTCTGCAATCTAGCCTAATGACCAATGTGATTTTGTGGTGATCTAGTGTGCATAGAAATTAATACCAGAGATGAATAGGCAAAAGGTAAATAAAGGGAGATCTCAATCAATGAAGATGAGATACCCGGGCAATGCTCCCCCTAGGTTCTATCATGAAGTGCAAGACTAACTAAATGCTCCTAAACCGAGTTCTATGAGTCGAGGTAATCCAAGAATAATCAGTCCCTGCTTCCAGGCCACCGATACTAGTCCCCTACAAGGTCCCGGCGGAGAAATCGCTCAATCTCAACACCTCACACCCCATATGACCGCAATAAGCTTTAGGGATACCTAAAAGTGAAACCGATTCCTAAAATTAGATCTAACCCTACTTCTAGGCGGAAGATCCCTAACCCCCTACAAGGTCCCGGCGGAGAAATCTCTCAATCTCACACCTCACACCAAATATGGTTGCATAGATCTTAGGGAATACGGAGATAGGAAACACTTAATCGGAAGGGAAAGGGGACGCTCCACTATCTCATGACTCACCCTCTCAACCCTCTTCAATCTCATATGTTCTAACCCTAATGGAGACCTCTCTCTCACCAAGGCAACAAATCAAGCATACCAAACAACCATACGAATCAATAAGGCATGCAAGCAATGATAAAATAAGATTGAAACTCAAATAAACTCGGATTTAAAAGAAAGCATAAAGAAAGTCAATACATGAATCGAAACCTAGGGTTCACATGCCCAAGTATCTACTAGGGTTTAGCCCTCCATGGGGCTTATTACAAAGCAAAACATAACACAATGAAAAGCAATGTAAACCATGGAAATAAACCCCCTTGAATTCGTGATGATGGCCTTGATGGGTCGCTCAACGTCTTGAAGGATCCTTCTCCGAAGCTAGGTTTCCAATGACTCCCTCGATGCTATGACGGAGGAAAGAACTATCAAAGTTGGTGAAGAACGGCCCTCCAATTCGGCAAAGACCTCCTCCTCAAACCCTAGCCGCTTCCTCTCTCAAAAGGCACACAAAAGATATCAAAAGAATCGACGAAACGGCCTATTTATAAGTCTGAATCGCGCCAGTCACGTGTCTTCACGCGACCGCGTGAGATCCCACGCGATCGCGTGGGATTTTGACGCGGTCGCGTGAACAGTAATTCCGCTACAGTACTACTACAGTGACATGAACAGTATTTTTGCTACAGTACTCTTCGTAACCATGATCCAAACTCTCTCATCTTGAGGCCACATGGTCGGGCACACGCCCATGTGGTGAGTTATAAGACTTCTCCTTCTTCGAATCATTCTTTGAGAGCTTTAACTATCTTCACACAAGTTGGGACATGAAGGTGTGACTGCTTTTGTGCCCTTCCATCACATAAATCATCTTGAATTCTTCAGGAAGTTGGCACACACCCTCATGTGCGTGATCCCCTCTTGTGCCTTGACACTTGTGTTGTACAAAAACTCCCAACAATAGGTCTTTATAATCCATCTTTGCTTCCTTTTCCTCCTTTAACACTTCCACAACCTAATTGCATAAAAGAACACCAAAATACACTTTATGAGACATAATCAATGGTAAAATGATGCTCAATGTATGTAAAACAAGTAGGTAAAACATGTATAATCAAGCACTTATCAGTGTCTTTAACACTTTAATGCCGTATTCATTGTACGTGGGGTGAATGGTCATCCTGGGGTAATCCAGGGTGTGGAGGTCAAGGTGGGAGTTAGCACACAGTCACGGGGCACTCTAGGAGAAACAGAGCTAGTATTACTTGACTATTCATTGAACAGCTCACTTCTTGATTTCTACCCACTCGTGCTTGTGGAGTTCTTTACTATTGAGCTTGAGGTTGTACAGTTAGTCATTTATCTTCTTGCCCATGTTCTTCATGTTTGTTTGCTTGGGGACAAGCAAACGATTAGGTGTGGGGATGTTTGATAAACACCTAACTGTACGTATTATTTTCTTATGTTTGCGTATTAGTCGAGTATTTTTATATGTGTGGATGCCCGTTTTCGGTCTAAATTGGTTTATTTCGTGTTACAGGTACAAAAGATACCGTGGGGAGCTCGACAACGAGATTTTAGAAGAAATCAGCAAAGAAAACACCATTTCGAGTCCCTGGTACTGTAGCACGGAAACTTTGGTGAAACGGCTAAGTCTGGAGATCCATACGGGAGCACTCACTACAACAACTTACACGAAACTCGGGGGTGCTACAGTGCCCGTATGTCGGCCTGTATGCCAGCCCGCATAAGTTGCTGGAATTAGGTTTTAAAGGCCTTTAGGGCATCATTTCTCTTGACTTTTGGCCACCACTTCTCCTCCACCACCATCTAGGGTTTCAAGAGCTTCAAGGCTGCGGGAGAAGGTTGATCTAGGGTGCAAATCGAAGGGGAGAAAAGGAGCGCGATCAAGGAGAAAATCTAGGAGCTTGTTGGCGTGGATCCATCAAGTTCTCATCACCACCTCTAGTCTTCATCTTAGGGGAGTTTGTTATGTGCTTTAGCTTGTATCTCCTGTTATTTACACTTTCTCCTTTGTTGATGTTGAACTAGACTCCCAAGGTCACCGGGCATCCGGTGAACCTTGGGATGAACTTGCTTGTATGGATACTTTGAGTATATTTTTGGTATTTGGTTTGGTTTTGGTCTAAGCTTTGTGTTCTTTATTGTATCAAATTGCATGAGAACTCTGTGGTTTGAATTCTAGGTTGTACTTGGTTGCGTGACCATCGCCCTTGTACTAGACATGCTTGGCTTAGAAGGGATATATGTACGAATACACCGTGACCATCGGGTATTTCGTACCCCTCCAGCCATTAGGGTTGAACCTAGACGTTGTGTTTGACCTTAAATAGGGATTTCCCTAGGCGCATTGCAATCGTGTGAGGATTTGGGCGGAAGTGATTCCGTATTCCAATACTCGTACTGGATTAGGGGTTATCACCGTGACCATCGGGGTGACCTACCTTCTAGCTTTAGTAGTCCCGAGGGGATCCTCGCCCGGGGACCTCGAACATTCATTATTTTTTGCTTCCTTAGTATGCTTACGTGGTGAGCCTTAGTCCATGTGTTTATAGTTTTCTCTTTGTTATTCTTCTTATTTTACTTTTATCATATAATTACTAGGTTAGGAAATAGATGAAGGGGAAGTAATAGTAGTTCCTTGGCCCTTGGGAATACGACCCCCTCGTGCTTGCGAGAGGGGTATTACTTGGCGACCCGTGCGCTTGCGGACACTCATCAGTCATCGGCATTGTCATCGATGACACACCCCTTGCGTGTGTGTACCGCAAGTGCACGGGTTGTCGAAGTAATAATTACCCTGGTGAGTAGTGTAGTCGAATCCACAGAGAACGGAAGTACTAGTAATGACTAATTCTCAGTTATCTAGTCGAATCAATAATAAGAAGCAATGGATGTAATGTGTAAAATAAGAAAATCACAAGACAGAAAGCAAGTAAAAGGGAAAGGTAAAAGGAGATCTCTATCAATGAAGATGAGATACTGATAAGTGCTTGTGTTATAGTATCGCGAAGCGCTATTATCTTACATTAAGCATACCTTTTATCAGGTTTTATCACTAAATGTGTGCATTTGTGTTCTCTTGTGCATTGAAGGTATTGTGGAGCCTATTTGGAGAAGAAGAATGAAATTAGGTCGCGTTCGCCAATGTTGGGATGTTCTCGGACCAAGCAAGGAACGAAGCACGTATTTGGACTTGTGGATGTGTGCCAACCTCTTTTGGAGGGGCACAAAGGCAGTCACATTCACAACAAGTCCAATCCGTGTTACTTAGGAGAATCTCGCGAAAGAAGAAGACTTGAAGCAATTGGCGCGACCTACCGTTGCTTGTGTGCCCAAGTAATGGCCTCGATGAAGAACAATGGACCCGGGAGGCGTTTCGGCAAGTTACCAAGCCTGTTCAGCTGAAGATTAGTGTTCCAGAGAAGTCACATGGGCGTGTGGAAATTCCACACGGCCGTGTGAGCCATTTTCCAGCCAGACAGAGAAGTCACACGGGCGTGTGGAAATTCCACACGGCCGTGTGTTTTGCGATTTCAGCCATCCAGTGAAGACACACGGGCGTGTGGAAATTCCACACGGCCGTGTGAAATTAATTTTTCAGCCGAGACAGAAGCTTCACACGGGCGTGTGGAAATTCCACACGGCCGTGTGAAGCCCCCGATAAGTCCAATTTTAAAGCCGCGATTTAACAATATAAAAGGGGATTTTTGCAACCTTTTGAGGAATCTTTGGACCTATCTTTTCCCCAACTTTCTGGAGCGCGGCTAGGGTTTCGGAGAGGATTTCGTGGAGGTTCTAGCGCGTCGTCGGCATCGATTTCGAGGTTCGACGTTTGCACAAGACCACGGCCACACCAATTCGAGGGGGTTTTTCATTGATGTCTATGTTTTTATGCTTTATTTCTCACGTTGATGAACATGTATAGCTCTATGAGGAGCTAAACCCCTCGTGGGGTATTCGGACTTGTAAACTTTAGGGTTTCTTATGTTTCTTTGACATTGATTATTATGCTTTCCATCGTTGATGAATAAAATTGAGTTTTTAATCTTGATTATCCTTTCATATTGTTTTCCCTTAAACGTGACTTTAGGGTTGAGAGCAATCTAGGCTTTCCTTTGGAGGTGTGACAACTCCTATAGGATTAGACTACTCAAGATTGAAGAGGGTTGAGAGGGAGAGTTGTGAGGTAGCAATGTACCCCTTTCCCCTTCGATGTGATTTCTCCCTACCTCTGATTCCTTGATTTAATAGCGGTCAAAATAGAGTGAAGCAATAGGTAGATAAACTCCCCTAGGGCTTAGTTACGCAAGTAATAGAGTGGAGGGTTGTAGTGAATCCTATTTGCTGGGGCTCAATCTAGACTAGGGTTCTTCCACCTGGACCAAAGGGTTAGAATTACGTATAGGAACAGGTTTAATCACTAGGAATCCCTAGAGCATAATGCAACTCCACATAGTGTGAGGTTTAGGCAGATGGACTCCCCTGGGGCTTAGTCATCTAGGTGACAGAGTGAAGGGTGTTGTGAATCCTAACACCGGGCATAGTGTTGGAGTTAGTCACGGTTGTCCTTAGGTTTGGGACCGTGAGTCTTAGGATATCCTCGACTCAATTGACATCAATAGGAGAGTATAATATCATAGTCTTGCACTTGAAACATAGACCCTAGAGGTAGCTTGTCCGGATACCCTCTTTTACTCATTGTTAGTCCTTCTCGATTTTCCTACTTGCACTTCTTTCTTCCATCTCTCTACTTAGTTTATTGCTTTGCATTATTTTCACTCATCAATCTTATTATCGTTCTCCGTATTCTGCATAGCTTAACTAGTGAAACCTTATATTCTATCTCCCTATTCCCTGTGGATTCGACTACCTTCTCACCAAGGTAAATTTATTACTTCGACAAACCCGTGCACTTGCGGGATACACGCAAGGGGTCGTGTCAAGTTTTTGGCGCCGCTGCCGGGGAATAGGCGTTTTAGATATTTGTTTTTCACTATTTTAGCTATTCACTTCGCATTCTATTTCATATTTTCCTTATCTACCATTGTTCTTAGTGGTTTGCACTGACTTGATCTTAAGTACAGAAAAGAAGGGATGCTTTATGCAACTGAAATGATCGATACACTTATAAGATTTGTAGAAGAGGTGGAATAGAAATTTCAGTCATTCACAGTACAAGCAGTTATGAGTGGTATTGAGTATGAGCAAATAATTCTCACTCCTTTCGTTGAAGAAGACACCAAGGTTTATCAGTCTTGCATGGAACAGCACATAGGATGTGAATTGTATGGGGTATTGGATGAATTTGAAAGGTCTGCAACTGCTTCAAGGGAAGAGTCAGGAGAGACTCTAGAGAGAGTTCTCTCCCAGTTTGAATCATATTGTCAAGAACAGAAACAGGAGGTCTTTTCAGTAGAAACAATTGAATTAACCCGTAAAGCATGTAGTATAGAGGTTGCAGTGGAACCCCAAGATCATCTCAATAGCCAAGTTTTACAGAACAACACGGAAAGTGTAGAAGAACAAGAATCATGTCAGTTTGAAGAGATTGATCGATTGAGAGAGAACCGGTTGCGGCCGTCCATTGAAGAACCACCTGATTTGGAGTTAAAAACATTACCGCAGCATCTGGAGTATGCATATCTAGCAGACGGAATGAAACTCCCTGTTATCATAGCCTCTGATCTTTCATTAGAACAGAAAGAGAAGTTGGTGAACATGTTAAAGAAGCACAGGCCTGCTATTGCTTGGAAGATTTCAGATTTGAAGGGAATAAATCCTTCGTTTTACACACATAAAATTCTAATGGAGGATAATTTCAAGTCAGTAATTCAGCCCCAGAGAAGACTGAACCCAAACATGAAAGAGGTTGTCAAGGCAGAGGTGGTGAAGTTGTTGGATGCAGGAATTATTTATCCCATCTCTGACAGTGCTTGGGTCAGTCCAACGCAAGTGGTTCCAAAGAAAGGTGGAATGACAGTGATCAAGAATGAAAAGAATGAACTTATTCCAACCAGAACGGTCACAGGATGGAGGGTGTGTATTGACTATAGAAGGTTGAACGATGCAACCCGAAAGGATCATTTTTCATTGCCTTTCATAGATCAAATGTTAGAGCGGTTAGCCGGGCATGAGTTTTACTGTTTCCTCGACGGGATGTCAGGGTATTTTCAGATCCCTATAGCCCCGGAAGATCAAGAGAAGACTACCTTCACTTGCCCCTATGGTACGTTTGCATATAGACGAATGCCGTTCGGACTTTGCAACGCACCCGCAACGTTTCAACGATGTATGACTGCTATCTTTGATGACCTTTTGGAAGATATAATGGAGGTGTTCATGGATGACTTCTCGGTGTTTGGTGACTCCTTTGATCTGTGTTTAAAAAATTTGGAGAGAGTGCTAACAAGGTGTGAAGAAACAAACCTTGTTCTCAATTGGGAGAAGTGTCATTTCATGGTACGAGAAGGTATTGTTTTAGGACATAAGATCTCTCGGAAGGGTATAGAGGTAGACAAAGCCAAGATTGAAGTTATAGACAAGCTTCCTCCACCAGCAAATGTAAAGGGCATTCGAAGCTTCTTGGGTCATGCAGGGTTTTATAGACGATTTATTAAGGATTTCTCAAAAATCACACAACCACTAACTAAACTTCTTGAAAAAGATGCTCCATTTGATTTTGGGGAAGAATGTAAGACGACATTCAATGTGTTAAGGGACAAATTGGTGCAAGCTCCAATTTTGATCACACCTGATTGGAATGAGCCTTTTGAGATCATGTGTGACGCAAGTGATTATGCTGTTGGAGCAGTTTTGGGGCAAAGGAAAGAAAAACAGTTTCAGCCCATTTATTACGCTAGCAAGACTCTCACAGGTGCACAAGAGAATTATACCACCACAGAAAAAGAACTGTTAGCAGTAGTGTTCGCCCTAGACAAATTCAGATCGTATCTTATCTTGTCAAGGGTGATTGTTTTTTCAGATCATTCAGCTCTCCGTTACCTCATGAACAAAGCCGATGCAAAGCCAAGGTTAATTAGGTGGATATTACTGCTGCAGGAATTTGATATGGAAATAAAGGACAAGAAGGGGACTGAAAATGTGGTAGCAGATCATTTGTCTAGGCTAGAAGGGAGTTTTGTTCAAGAGCCATTGAGTAAGGAAATTAATGATTCCTTCTCGGAAGAACATCTATACTCAATCAAAGACCTAGACTCACCATCAGATGATGCGCCATGGTTCGCAGACTTTGCCAATTACCTATCCGGAAAGATACTCAAGCAAGGGCTTACATTCCAACAAAAGAAGAAATTCTTTAGCGACCTGAAGCATTACTTCTGGGATGATCCATTCCTTTTCCGTATTTGTGCGGATCAGGTTGTTCGGAGATGTATCTCAAGAAAAGAAGGATGGGATATTCTTGCTCATTGCCATTCCGGTCCGGTTGGAGGCCATTATGCCTCGAGTAGAACTGCCGAAAAGGTCTTATCCGCAGGATTCTATTGGCCGACTCTATTCCAAGATGCACACCAGTTTGTTCTTCGATGTGATAGCTGCCAAAGGGCAGGGAATCTATCGCGAAGAGACGAGATGCCTCAGAATCCTATGCAATTCTGCGAAGTTTTTGATGTATGGGGCATTGACTTCATGGGACCGTTTCCGAAATCTAACGGGAATCAATATATACTGGTGGCAGTAGACTACGTCTCTAAATGGGTCGAAGCTCAAGCTTTGCCAACAAATGATGCAAGGACAGTGGTAAAATTCTTAAAGCGGTTGTTTACTAGGTTCGGCACTCCACGAGTGATTATCAGTGATCGTGGAACACATTTCTGTAATCTCCAATTGGATAAGGTATTGAAAAGATACGGAGTACACCATCGCCTTGCAACCCCGTATCATCCACAAACAAGTGGACAAGTTGAGGTGACCAACAGAGAGCTTAAGAGGATCCTAACAAAATCTGTAGAGCAAGGGAAGCGAGACTGGTCTGAAAGGTTAGATGACACACTATGGGCCCATCGGACAGCATACAAGACTCCTGTAGGGACTACTCCATACAATTTGGTTTATGGGAAGTCATGTCATTTACCGGTGGAGCTTGAACACAAGGCATATTGGGCAATCAAGACAATGAACTTTGATTTGAAAAAAGCCGGTGAGCAGAGGTTGCTTCATCTTAATGAACTTGACGAGTGGAGATTGAGAGCATATGAGAATGCTAGAATCTATAAGGAGAAGATCAAAAAGTGGCATGATAAACACATTAAATCACCAAAGGAATTCAAAGTGGGCGATAAAGTGTTGTTATTCAACTCGCGATTGCGGCTCTTCCCCGGAAAACTCAAATCAAGATGGTTTGGCCCGTATACTGTTACGCAAGTATTCACCCAGGGGGCAGTGGAGATCACTCACCCGGAGAAGGGTACATTTAAAGTGAATGGGCATCGGTTGAAGCCCTATTTCAGTGGAGAAGTGTGTAATGATGACAAGGAGGTATTCTTTCTCAAACCTCCGTAAGGTAAGACAGGTACGTCAAGCTAAGTGACGTTAAACAAGCGCTTCTTGGGAGGCAACCCAAGCGTTTTTGCAGTTTTTCTAGGACCTAGTTTAGTTTTAGGGTTGAATAAAAGTCTTAGCAATGGTGTCCCAATTTTCATGTGCATATGCTGAGTTTTCATGTGGATTTTCGATTATTTACGTGTGCCTTAACGTTAATTGACGAAGTTTGAGTCGGTTGAGTGTGTTTTCGATGGTCTCTGGTCGTGTTTTTATGGTTTATACAGGCTCTAAGTGTTTTAAAAGAATTTCTGAATTTTTCTGAGAGTCTGTAGAATTTTCTAAGTAAACCAGAGAAAACACACGGCCGTGTGGAATTAACACACGGCCGTGTGTTACCAATTGGAGCTTAACCAGAGAAGACACAGGGGCGTGACTTTGCCCCTGTGAAAAATTTTTGAAGGGGCACACGGCCGTGTGGAATTAACACACGGCCGTGTGAAATTTCGCAGAACTTCAACTCTCTTCCAGAGAGTCCACAGGGGCGTGTGGATGCCCCTGTGAGTGCCACTGTGCTAAGGCACACGGCCGTGTGAGATTTCCACACGGCCGTGTGAAAATTCTGCAGGAATTCCCTTTTCATCCCGAGAAACCACAGGGGCGTGTGTGAGCCCCTGTGGTAGAGCTTGTCAAGGCACACGGCCGTGTGGAGTATTCACACGGCCGTGTGAAATACTTAGCGTTTCTCGGGCAAGTCAGAGAGACCACAGGGGCGTGTGTTGGCCCATGTGGCCGGCCTTGTGTCTTGGCCAAGTTGGGCACACGGCCGTGTGGAATTAACACACGGCCGTGTGAAAATTTTCAGAGACCTTCTGTATTTTCCCGTGAATCCACAGGCCCGTGTGGGTGGCCCTGTGTAGACCCCTGTGGAGGCACACGGCCGTGTGGAATTAACACACGGCCGTGTGAGGTAGTTCAGAGAATGATCAGAGTGCGCACAGGGGCTTGTGTTAGCCCCTGTGAACCCTAATTTCTGAGGCACACGGCCGTGTGGTTACTTCACACGGCCGTGTGAATTTCCAGAACTTCAAAAGCCGCGCGTTTTTCTTATAGAAATCACTTGTGCCTCTTCCTTCTCCACTCTAAACTTCTCTCCTACCCTCTCTATCACTTCCCCGACTTTCTCTGAGGTTTTTGAAGGAATTTGTTCGAGTTTTCCGGCCGTATTACTTTGTTTTTCATCTCCACCGCAGGTGAGACCTTCAATACCTTTTTCTTCGTCAATTCTTGATTCAATTCGTTCTTTTATACAATTTTGCTTGGTTTGAATGTTTACATTACATACGAGCATGCTTAGAATGAAATTAGAACGAATTTAGATGTAAATTGTGGATTTTTAACCCCACGGCCGTGATGCTTTGCCCGTCAGAAACTCCACACGGGCGTGTGGAATTAACACACGGCCGTGTGGATTTCTGCAGATTGGTTATTTTGAACTGTTTTTGATTGTTTTCTTTTCCAATCTTACAGGAATGTCTTCTAGACCCAGGAAATCGACAGGGAAGCGCCCCTGTGAGCCCACACCTCCTCCAGCAGAGACAGAGTTCAGTATAGCCGAGCATCAAGTTTGGTTCGAGCGTTTATCAGGACTCCGTTTTGGACAGACGAGATATTTGGATTTGAGTATAGTGAGGAGTATTCAGGGGGGAGACAGCGTCGCAGATGAGATTAGCGAGCTTCTCTCAGTCGGTAGCTGGGAGAGATTGATGGTTATCCGGGACTCGGTGATCCGACCGCTCACCTTAGAGGTCCTGGCGTCGTTTGAGTTCGACCGGGGGTACAGCAGTTTCACCGAGGGCACCACAGTTCAGTTCAGAGCCCTCGGTCGACATTTCACGCTGAGTATGACCCAGTTCTCGGTGCGGATGGGTCTATATGATGAGGCATACACTGAGACAGAGGAGTACTCATTGCTCCCCACAGACTACCCGGGTAAGGTGACACCGCAGCAGGCGTATAGCAGACTTTGTGGTCAGGGTCAGTACGAGCCGGGTGTCTCCAAGGCTTCATGCCTTTCTCGACCTGCCTATAGATGTCTACACGCAGTTATGAGCAGATCTATCAGTGGCAGGGGAGACAGTACTGGTGTTCTGAGTCGCCAGGAGCTCCTCTACTTGTATTCGATGGTGGAGAGTGAGCCACTCCACCTGGGGTACATTGTGGCCGACTACATTCGCCATCAGGGCCAGTACCCCAGGGTAGGAGTTATCTTTGCAGGCCCCTACATCACCAGACTTCTCATTGGCCTGGGGCTCAGAGATGGAGTCAGGGGAGCAGAGAAGACGACCGTACCAGCTCCCCTAGGCACAGATACCTTGAGGATGATGGGTATGATCCGCAGAGGAGGATCAGGGACGTATACCTGGATTATACCCCATACAGAGCAGGGCGAGGGATCCCGGGCAGCATTGGAGCCACCCCCGCAGGACACAGAGACCGAGGTACCCCCCACCGCACCGGAGCCACCTCCAGTGCGGATGTTTTCACCATCTCGAGGCCAGGACAGACTGGAGCGCCTCGAGAGCGCAGTGGGGATCCTACAGACTGAGGTGGCCGAGGTTAGGGCCACACAGATTACACAGCACCAGGAGGTGATGGCGCAGTTCCAGAGCTTGCGACAGACCTTCGAGCAGATTGTCGCCTCCTCCTCCTTCGTGGTCCGACCTCGAGTGTCCACTCCACCACCTCCATCTCCCTCAGCACCAGCAGCTCTAGCATCACCAGCAGATCCAGAGCCTCCAGCAGCACCAGAGGCCACCACTCAGGACACCGACGCTGAGGCGTCTTAGATTTTGGATTCTTTTCTTTTATTTGTCATTTCTGTATATCTTTACATTTATTTTGGACTTGTAGTACTCAGAAAGGATTATCCTTCTGAGTATAGCTTTTATTTTGCTTTTTCTTTTTATCTCGAGTTGTATTCATTGCTTTACATTTTATATACTCGAGTTTTATTGAGTTTTACTGAACCCTCGTTTATGTGTGCGCAGATGGTCTTGGATGTAAGGATTTTGAGGAATAGTTATTGACACGGTCATGGAATCGTGTGTGCTCCACGAACCATTGAGACTCAACTCTCAATAACCTAGCTTCATCAAACGCAACACTTGGAGTTCAGGGGAGTAATGTTTCAATTGCCACTTCCACACTAATTGCTTTTATCGTTTTCACTTATTATTGTGCTTATATGCGTACATTGAGGACAATGTACATCTTAAGTGTGGGGGGGAGTTCACATTGCACACACCTTTACTTGTGCGTTCAATTGCTTATGCTAATGTAGCCTATGGCGGTTCACCTCAGTTGCAACGGTTGTATTCTTATAGTTTAGGAGAATTTTCAACATTGTATCCTATCATGCTCTAGTCTCTACTTGAATTTTAGGGAATTTTTGCTCGAATCATCTTAGTACACAACTTACTCTTGGAATCTTTTGGAAACTCAATCTTGAAGTTTTTAAGGACAAGTTTATCGTTGTTCTTAGTTTTACTTTGGAAAATGCATATATATATATAAAAAAAAAAAAAGTGGAAAAATGAAAAGAGAAAAAGAGAAAAAAAATAAAATAAAATAAAATATATGAGTTTGTAAATATTAGCTTTGTTTTAATTATGCATTTGGGGTGGCAAGAGCTACCGCCTATGAAGTATGCAGCTACTCTAATAAGTCGGATACAAGTTATGCCCTAATGAGAGAAAGAGCTATCTCATGGGATGCGTGAAAGCTACTACCCCGGTAGAAAGAGCTACCTCCTCGAAAGAGTGAAAGCCACCTTTGGCGGCCGCCTAGGAAATGGCTACCTTCAAGGATGTGTGAAGCTACTACTTCCACCACTATTTTTGTTTTTGTATATAAATAAGTCCTTTCTAACCAAAGTTTGAGGAGTACTCGTCGGTTCTCTTGAGTAAGATCGCACACACTAACACATTTTCGAGTTTTCATCCTTTTTGATTCGAGTTTTTAGCTAGAGCATTGGTAACCTTATGCAATGTTTTGAGTTCCCCTTACTTGTAGAATGCTTCTTTTGCATACTTTTGGTGAACCTAAGGCCAAGCACTTTCAATTGTTCTTCCCAAGTACTTTCACGTTTTATTTTGCTTGAGGACAAGCAAAAGCTTAAGTGTGGGGGGGTTTGATAAGTGCTTGTGTTATAGTATCGCGAAGCGCTATTATCTTACATTAAGCATACCTTTTATCAGGTTTTATCACTAAATGTGTGCATTTGTGTTCTCTTGTGCATTGAAGGTATTGTGGAGCCTATTTGGAGAAGAAGAATGAAATTAGGTCGCGTTCGCCAATGTTGGGATGTTCTCGGACCAAGCAAGGAACGAAGCACGTATTTGGACTTGTGGATGTGTGCCAATCTCTTTTGGAGGGGCACAAAGGCAGTCACATTCACAACAAGTCCAATCCGTGTTACTTAGGAGAATCTCGCGAAAGAAGAAGACTTGAAGCAATCGGCGCGACCTACCGTTGCTTGTGTGCCCAAGTAATGGCCTCGATGAAGAACAATGGACCCGGGAGGCGTTTCGGCAAGTTACCAAGCCTGTTCAGCTGAAGATTAGTGTTCCAGAGAAGTCACACGGGCGTGTGGAAATTCCACACGGCCGTGTGAGCCATTTTCCAGCCAGACAGAGAAGTCACACGGGCGTGTGGAAATTCCACACGGCCGTGTGAGCCATTTTCCAGCCAGACAGAGAAGTCACACGGGCGTGTGGAAATTCCACACGGCCGTGTGAGCCATTTTCCAGCCAGACAGAGAAGTCACACGGGCGTGTGGAAATTCCACACGGCCGTGTGTTTTGCGATTTCAGCCATCCAGTGAAGACACACGGGCGTGTGGAAATTCCACACGGCCGTGTGAAGCCCCCGATAAGTCCAATTTTAAAGCCGCGATTTAACAATATAAAATGGGATTTTTGCAACCTTTTGAGGAATCTTTGGACCTATCTTTTCCCCAACTTTCTGGAGCGCGGCTAGGGTTTCGGAGAGGATTTCGTGGAGGTTCTAGCGCGTCGTCGGCATCGATTTCGAGGTTCGACGTTTGCACAAGACCACGGCCACACCAATTCGAGGGGGTTTTTCATTGATGTCTATGTTTTTATGCTTTATTTCTCACGTTGATGAACATGTATAGCTCTATGAGGAGCTAAACCCCTCGTGGGGTATTCGGACTTGTAAACTTTAGGGTTTCTTATGTTTCTTTGACATTGATTATTATGCTTTCCATCGTTGATGAATAAAATTGAGTTTTTAATCTTGATTATCCTTTCATATTGTTTTCCCTTAAAC
This sequence comes from Dioscorea alata, assembly GCA_020875875.1. Classification (NCBI taxonomy): domain Eukaryota; kingdom Viridiplantae; phylum Streptophyta; class Magnoliopsida; order Dioscoreales; family Dioscoreaceae; genus Dioscorea; species Dioscorea alata. Next base: position 7,921,664 of record CM037013.1, on the reverse strand, counting down.
GTGACATTAGGGTTGAGAGCAATCTAGGCTTTCCTTTGGAGGTGTGACAACTCCTATAGGATTAGACTACTCAAGATTGAAGAGGGTTGAGAGGGAGAGTTGTGAGGTAGCAATGTACCCCTTTCCCCTTCGATGTGATTTCTCCCTACCTCTGATTCCTTGATTTAATAGCGGTCGAAATAGAGTGAAGCAATAGGTAGATAAACTCCCCTAGGGCTTAGTTACGCAAGTAATAGAGTGGAGGGTTGTAGTGAATCCTATTTGCTGGGGCTCAATCTAGACTAGGGTTCTTCCACCTGGACCAAAGGGTTAGAATTACGTATAGGAACAGGTTTAATCACTAGGAATCCCTAGAGCATAATGCAACTCCACATAGTGTGAGGTTTAGGCAGATGGACTCCCCTGGGGCTTAGTCATCTAGGTGACAGAGTGAAGGGTGTTGTGAATCCTAACACCGGGCATAGTGTTGGAGTTAGTCACGGTTGTCCTTAGGTTTGGGACCGTGAGTCTTAGGATATCCTCGACTCAATTGACATCAATAGGAGAGTATAATATCATAGTCTTGCACTTGAAACATAGACCCTAGAGGTAGCTTGTCCGGATACCCTCTTTTACTCATTGTTAGTCCTTCTCGATTTTCCTACTTGCACTTCTTTCTTCCATCTCTCTACTTAGTTTATTGCTTTGCATTATTTTCACTCATCAATCTTATTATCGTTCTCCGTATTCTGCATAGCTTAACTAGTGAAACCTTATATTCTATCTCCCTATTCCCTGTGGATTCGACTACCTTCTCACCAAGGTAAATTTATTACTTCGACAAACCCGTGCACTTGCGGGATACACGCAAGGGGTCGTGTTAGATACCCGGGCAATGCTCCCCCTAGGCTCTATCATGAAGTGCAAGACTAACTAAATGCTTCTCAACCAAGTTCTATGAGTCGAGGTAATCCAAGAACAATCGATCCCTGCTTCCAGGCCACCGATACTAGTCCCCTACAAGGTCCCGGCGGAGAAATCACTCAATCTCAACACCTCACACCCTATATGACCGCAATGAGTTTTGGGGATACCTAAGAGTGAAACCGATTCCTAAAATTAGATCTAACCCTACTTCTAGGCGAAAGATCCCTAACCCCTTACAAAGGTCCCGGCGTAGAAATCTATCAATCTCACACCTCACACCCCATATGGTTGCATAAAACTTAGGGAATACGGAGATAGGAAACACTCAATCGGAAGGGAAAGGGGACACTCCTCTATCTCAAGACTCACCCTCTCAACCCTCTTTAACCTTGTATGTTCTAATCCCTAATGGAGATCTCTCTCTCACCAAGGAAATAAATCAAGCATACCAAACAACCATACGAATCAATAAGGCATGCAAGAAATTATTAAACAAGATTAAAACTCAAATAAACTTGGAATTGAAAGAAAGCATAAAGAAAGTCAATACATGAATCGAAACCTAGGGTTTACATGCCCAAGTATCTACTAGGGTTTAGCCCTCCATGGGACTTATTACAAAGCAAAAGATAATGAAGAAAAAAGCAATGTAATCCATGAAAATAAACCCCCTCGAATTCGTGATGATGGCCTTGATGAATCGTTCAACGTCTCGAAGGAACCTTCTTCGAAGCTAGGTTGCCAATGGCTCCCCGATGCTATATCGTCGAAAGATCTATCGAAGTTGGTGAAGAACGACTCCCAATATCGCCAAAGACCTCGTCCTTGAAACCCTAGCCGCTCTTGCCTTCAAACGTGCACAAAAAGTCCTTTTAAAATCGGCAAATCGGGGTATTTATAAACCTGAAAACGTGCCAGCCGCGTGTCTTCACGCGACCGCGTGAGATCCCACGCGATCGCGTGGGATTTTGACGCGGTCGTGTGAACAGTAATTCTGCTACAGTACGGCTGCAGTGAAATGAACAGTTTTTGCTACAGTACTCTCCATAACCATGATCCAAACTCTCTCATCTTGAGGCCACATGGTCGGGCACTGATAAGTGCTTGTGTTATAGTATCGCGAAGCGTTATTATCTTACATTAAGCATACCTTTTATTAGATTTTATCACTAAATGTGTGCATTTGTGTTCTCTTGTGCATTGAAGGTATTGTGGAGCCTAATTGGAGAAGAAGAATGAAATTAGGTCGCGCTTGCCAATGTTGAGATGTTCTCGGACCAAGCAAGGAACGAAGCACGTATTTGGACTTGTGGATGTGTGCCAACCTCCTTTGGAGGGGCACAAAGGCAGTCACATTCACAACAAGTCCAATCCGAGTTACTTAGGAGAATTTCGCGAAAGAAGAAGACTTGAAGCAATTGGCGCGACCTACCGTTGCTTGTGTGCCCAAGTAATGGCCTCGATGAAGAACAATGGACCCGGGAGGCGTTTCGGCAAAGTACCAAGCCTGTTCAGCTGAAGACTAGTGTTCCAGAGAAGTCACACGGGCGTGTGGAAATTCCACACGGCCGTGTGTTTTGCAATTTCAGCCATCCAGTGAAGACACACGGGCGTGTGGAAATTCCACACGGCCGTGTGAAATTAATTTTCCAGCCGAGACAGAAGCTTCACACGGGCGTGTGGAAATTCCACACGGCCGTGTGAAGCCCCCGATAAGTCCAATTTTAAAGCCGCGATTCAACAATATAAAAGGGGATTTTTGCAACCTTTTGGAGAATCTTTCGACCTAACTTTTCCCCAACTTTCTGGAGTGCGGCTAGGGTTTCGGAGAGGATTTCGTGGAGGTTCTAGCACATCGTCGGCATCGATTTCGAGGTTCGACGTTTGCACAAGACCACGGCCACACCAACTTCGAGGGGGTTTTCATCTATGTCTATGTTTTATGCTTTATTTTCCACATTGATGAACATGTATAGCTCTATGAGGAGCTAAACCCTTCGTGGGGTATTCGGACTTGTAAACTTTAGGGTTCTTATGTTTCTTTGACATTGATTATTATGCTTTCCATCGTTGATGAATAAAATTGAGTTTTAATCTTAATTATCTCTTGATATTGTTTTCCCTTAAACGTGACATTAGGGTTGAGAGCAATCTAGGTTTTCCTTTGGAGGTGTGACAACTCCTATAGGATTAGACTACTTAAGACTAAAGAGGGTTGAGAGGGAGAGTTGTGAGGTAGCAATGTACCCCTTTCCCTTCCGATGTGATTTCTCCCTACCTCCGATTCCTTGATTTAATAGCGGTCGAAATAGAGTGAAGCAATAGGTAGATAAACTCCCCTAGGGCTTAATTGCGCAAGTAATAGAGTGAAGGGTTGTAGTGAATCCTATATGCTGGGGCTTAATCTAGACTAGGGTTCTTTCACCTGGACCAAAGGGTTAGAACTATTGTTGTAGGAACAGGTTTAATCACTAGGAATCCCTAGAGCATAATGCAATCCCATATAGTGTGAGGTTTAGGTAGATGGACTCCCCTGGGGCTTAATCATCTAGGTGACAGAGTGAAGGGTGTTGTGAATCCTAATACCAAAGCATAGCATTGGGGTTAGTCACGGTTGTCCTTAGGTTTGGGACCGTGAGTCTTAGGATTTCCTCGACTCAATTGACATCAATAGGAGAGTATAATATCATAGTCTTGCACTTGAAACATAGACCCTAGAGGTAGCTTGTCCGGATACCCCCCTTTTACTCATTGCAAGTCCTTCTCGATTTTCCTATTTGCATTTCTTACTTTCATCCTTCTATTTAGTTTATTGTTTTGAAATACATTCATTCATTAATATCACCATTGTTTTCCATATTTCGCATAGCTTAATTAGTGAATTCTTATACTCTATCTCCCTATTCCCTGTGGATTCGACTACCTTCTCACCAAGGTAAATTTATTACTTCGATAAACCCGTGCACTTGCGGGATACACGCAAGGGGTCGTGTCAGGCACACGTCCATGTGGTGAGTTATAAGACTTCTCCTTCTACGAATCATCATTTGAGAGCTTTAACTATCTTCACACAAGTTGTGACATGAAGGTGTGACTGCCTTTGTGCCCTTCCATCACACAAATCATCTTGAATTTTTCAGGAAGTTGGCACACACCCTCATGTGCACGATCCCCTCTTGTGCCTTGACACTTGTGTTGTACAAAAGCTCCCAACAATACGTCTTTATAACCCATCTTTGCTTCCTTTTCCTCCTTTAACACTTCCACAACCTGATTGCATAAAAGAACACCAAAATACACTTTATGAGACATAATCAATGGTAAAATGATGCTCAATGTATGTAAAACAAGTCGGTAAAACATGTATATTCAAGCACTTATCAACGTTCGGCGGCCGCACAAGACCACAGCCACACCATACGCAAGGAGATTTTCATCAATGTCTTTAATTTGTGCTTTATTTCATATTTTGATGAACATGTATAGCTCCATGAGGAGCTAAACCCTTCGTGGGTATTCAGACTTGTAAACCCTAGGATTATTATGTTTCTATGACATTGCTATTATGCTTTTCCATTATTGATGAATAAATTCGAGTTTCAATTCTTAGTTATCTTTTGCAATTGTTTTTCCTTAGCCGTGATACTAGGGTTGAGAATAATCTAGGTTACCCTTTGGAGGTGTGACAACTCCTATAGGGTTAGACTACTTAAGATTGAAGAGGGTTGAGAGGGTGAGTCATAAGGTAGCGAAGCGTCCCCTTTACCCTCCGGTGTGATTTCTCCCTACCTCCATTTTCCTTGATCTCTTAGCGATCGAGATAGAGTGAAGCGCTAGGTAGATAAACTCTCATGGGACTTAGTTGCGCAAGCAAAAGAGTGAAGGGTTGACGTGAATCCTAAGCGCTGGGGCTTAATCTAGACTAGGGTTCTTCCACCTGGACCAAAGGGTTAGAACTACACATAGGAATACGTTTTATCACTAGGAATCCCTAGAGCTTAAAGCAATCCCACGTAGTGTTAGGCTTAGGTAGATATACTCCCCTGGGGCTTAGTTGCATGAGCAACAGAGTGAACGGTTTACGTGAATCCTAATGCCGGGACATAGTGTTGGGGTTAGTCACGGTTGACCTTAGGTTTGGGACCGTGAGTTCAAGGATATCCTCGACTCAATTAACATCAATAGGAAAGTATAATAGCATAGTCTTGCATTCGAAGCATAAGTTCTAGAGGTAGCTTGCCAGGATACCCTATTTCATCCATTACTAGTCTTTCTCTAATTCACTCCTTCTTGCACTTTCTTGTCTTCCATCTCTCTATTTAATTCTTGCTTTTTATCATATTTTCTTTCATAATTCACTCATAAATTCTATTATCACTTTTTCGTACACTGCACAACTAGATAGCAAAATCTCGTGTCTTAAATCCCTATTCCCTGTGGATTTGACTACCCACTCACCAGGGTAATTTTATTACTTTGACAAGCCCGTGCACTTGCGGGATACACGCAAGGGGTCGTGTCATCCACCAACTCCCGGTTCTGAAGGAATTGTAATACAAGCCCGTTGTGCCGACTCTGTAGCATTATCAGGGAATTGCTCCGCCTTACTTTAAAAGAAATTACCGAAGAAACTCACTGACCCCGGCAGTTTCATTATTCCCTGTGTGCTAGGTGAGGGGATGAAAGAGAATGCCTTGGCCGACTCGGGTGCAAGCATTAATGTGATGCTGTATAAGTTGTTCCTCAAATTAGGGTTGGAAGATTTAAGACCTACACGTATAACCCTCCAGCTTGCTGACTGTTCAGTGCGAAGACCAAGAGGTGTGGTTGAAGATGTTCTTATGAGGGTTGATAAACTAATCATTCCAGTATACTTTGTGATATTAGATGTGGATGATGATGTGGAAGTTCCACTAATCCTTGGTCGCCTTTTCGTAAACACTTCTGGTGCTTTAATTGATGTTAAGGGCGGTAAAATGACTTTAATAGTATGGGATGAGCAAGTGATCATCACTCTCCCCGAAGCAATGCGGCACACACTCGATTATGATGATGGATTGTATTTCATGGATAAAACTGATGTAATTATTTCTTATTGTGTGCAGGAGGTCTTAGCTCTGAACCCGCTTGATGAAATTTTGGGTAAGCTAGGGGATGAAGGAATTGAAGAAAATGAAGTCCCACCTTCACTAATGCAACAAGTTGCACAAGTAGTGAGTGTGTCTCCACCACATGACAAAGAGAAGAAAACCATAAAGAAGTTATGGAGAAAGACGAAGAAAAAGCTAAGAAAAGAAGTCAAGGTCTCAGCAATGTCACCCGAGGAGGTCGACCGCTTAGTTTTTCAGAATCAGGGAAAATTCAAGCTCTTTCCGTGCCTTTCGATGAATTTTTTGGGGAACAACATTTCACATAAGGTTGGAGGTAATTCGATTTCCTTTGATCCACCATGATGATGAGGTAAGAGACGTCGAGCTAAAGACGTTAAACAAGTGCTCCTTGGGAGGCAACCCAAGCATTTAAATTTCATGCAAGTGTGTTTTCGTATTTTTTAGTTTGTGTGTTTGTGTGTTTTCATATTTTTGATGTGCTTGGTGCTTGTTGTTCTTCAGATTTCTAGGGTGTTGTTGTGGTTATTTAGCTATCTTAATTTTTTTTATTATGATCTTTCAATGGTTGTCGTGAGTTCTTTAATTTTTGATTCATTGTGACGCATCAAATTTCATGTTCTTAATGGTTGTTAGTGATTTCGGCTTTGTTTTTCATGAGTTTTTTTGGATGTTTGGATGAGTCTTTGATGTAAAATCTGGAAAACGGTGGTTAATTTGAGAGTTTTTGAGCCAGTCTTGTGTGTTGGAGAATTCCTGACACTTGTGCGGCCGCACAAGGGGCCGCATGATTTTTCCCGAGAGCGTTGCGGCCTGCTATGCGGCCGCATAGCAGGCCGTATGTTTTTTCCCGAGCCCCATGCGGGGTACCATGCGGCCGCACAAGACCCCGCATGACTCACGGGCAGCATTTTAAAGATGGTACCCCTTCACCGTTTTCTTCATATCTCTCTCATTTCTCATCCGTTTTCCCTCATTCTTCCACCGTTTTTCTCCATTTTTCTCCCTCTACACGAATCTCCTACTTCCAAGGACTTAATTTGCATGATTTTTTGGGAGGTTTTCCATCATCCTCACCGACTTTCCTTGGTACCTTTCTCTAAGCCCTAGTTTTGAGCATGATTGGTTCTTCTTCCTTTCTCCTATTTTTCATGTTGAATGGATGATAATGTTGTGGGAGATTGGTTGTTTGTTGTTTTTGTGGTTTTTTGGAGTAATTTGAAAGCTTTGTAAAAATTTTTGTGCTCCATGTACAAGAGAAGCTCTTGCAAAATTTTTTTTGGGAATTACTGTAGCACTTCTTGAACTCATTCATATCCCATCATGAGAAACCATTTCTTCTCTTGTATTTGTCCTGATTTTGTTGCACCCTTGTATACTCTTATCCCCCACAACACTTGCATTAAAGAAAATTGGACTTCATGTTTATGATTGCACAAAGGACTTGCTTGGATCATTTCTTGTTTAGTTGTTCTTGTGATGTTAGTTATTTGTTTAGTTGTGTGTTTTGTTTTCTTTGTGTGTGATGGATGCCTTGAATTGATGTTCTTTTCTACCTTGCAGGGTGGAATTAGGGCATCAAGCACACTCTCCTTCTCCATTTTATACATGAACCGTTGGTGGTCACCCCGATCTCATGGATTTCAAGACTCATTCTTTGAGACTCGGGGAAGTTCACGAAACCCTCCTACTATGTTTTTATTGTCTATATTGTTGCATTTTTTTGCTTAGGCACATTGAGGGCAATGTGCATCTTTAAGTGGGGGGTGGACTTGGATTTTCGTGAACTTTGGAATTTTTTTTTGCAATTGCATGCTTGGATTACCTATGATAGCTATGATTTTATTGTTAAGGACTTCCTAGCTTGGTAGAATGATAGTTGTGAGCTGTACTTTACCTGCGCTTGAATGTAGTTCTGTTTCATCTTTAGTGCACCCTTATACTTGTTCACGATCACTTTCACCTTGTACACTCCAACCAACCCATTGCAATGTTGTTGGCACTAAAATGTTAAAGTCTACTTTCAATGCTCTTTTAAGAGCTTTTGAGGTCCTTTGTTGTTTTCTTTGGCCTTAAGTGAGGTTGTTTAACAGGTTTTATACCAGGGGATACGAGATACATTGTATATATGTATAAAAAAAAAAAAAAAAAAAAAAGAAAAGTGGAGTCTATGACAGTATTCCTCTGCTAGTACAGCATGAATGCGTCTATGTGGACTGTAATCAAGTAGGATGGGTGGCTCTTGTGCCTGGCCAGCATGTACACCTGTCTGAAAGATTTTTGTGCAGTCTACGTTAGTCGGACTCAGAAAAAAAAAAAAAAAAAAAAAAAGGTATGTATATATGTAGAAAAAGAATAAAGTATCTTGTCTGTGTCCCCTGGAACCTGTTGCACTGCCACTTGAGAGCCAGAGTTTTATTTAGGACCCAAAGGACTCTTAACTGGGTATTGAGGGTGTCTTTAACATTTTAATGCCATCTTCATTGTGCGTGGGGTGAATGGTCATCCTGGGGTAATCTAGGGTGTGGAGGTCAAGGTGGAAGTTAGCACATACTCACGGGAGCACTCTAGGGGAAACAGAGCTAGTATTACTTGACTATTCATTGAACAGCTTACTTCTTGATTTCGACCCATTTGTGCTTGCGGAGTTCTTTACTATTGAGCTTGAGGTCGTACATTTAGCCGTTTATCTTCTTGCCCCTGTTCTTCATGTTTGTTTGCTTGGGGACAAGCAAACGCTTAGGTGTGGGGATGTTTGATAAACGCCTAACTGTACGTATTATTTATGTATGTTCGCGTATTTTTCGAGTATTTTTATATGAGTCGATGCCCTTTTTGGTCTAAATTGGTTTATTTCGTGTTTCAGGTACAAAAGAGGCCTAGGTGAGCTCAACGACGCAATTTGAGAAGAAATTGACACCGAAATCGTCGTTTTGGGTTCCCTGGACTGTAGCAATACTGTAGCAGCCTGAAGCACGAAGATTTGAAGAATTTTCTAAGTCTGGAGGTTCATGCGGGCTACCATGCGGGCGCATCGCAGGCCGCATGAGACTGTAGTGTTCTAGTGTAGCAGCAGCACTGTAGCAAATTCACTGTAGCGCACTGTAGCAACTTACGCGGTTTTCGGGCTTTTTTCGGAAACTCTCTCTCCCCGCATACGGGGCCGCATGGGAGGCCGCATAGCATCCCGAAAGTTGTTTTTAAAAGGGATTAGGGCATCATTTGGAAGGATCTTTTGGCCACCATTCTCCTCCATCATCTTCTTGGACTTCAAGGCTGCGGGAGAAGGCATTTTTGAGGAGCAAATCGAGGGGAGAAGAAGATCACACACTCAAGGGCGAGCATCTAGGAGCTTGTTGGCGCGGATCCTTCAAGTTCTCATCACCATCTTCTTCTAGTCTTCATCTTAGGGGAGTTGTTATGAGCTTTACTTTGTATTTCTTGTTTTGTAGGCATTCTCCTTTGTTGATGATGAACTAGACTCCCAAGGTCGCCGGGCATCCGGTGAACCTTGGGATGAACTTGCTTGTTTGGATACTTGATTTATATGTATGGTATTTGTGTGGTTTGTGGTTTAAGGTTGGTGTATTTGAATGCCTTGGTATGCATGAGAACTCTGTGTATCAATTTTTAGGTAATACTAGGTTGCATGACCATTGCCCTAGTGTTAGACTCACCAAGCTTAGAAGGGATACATATACAAATACGCCGTGACCATCGGGTATTTTGTACCCCTCCAACCATTAGGGTTGAGCCTAGATATTGTGTTTGACTCTAATTTGAGATTTCCCTAGGCCCTTAGCAATCGTGTGGGGATTTGGGCGGTAGAAATACCGTAGCGGTGGAAATTCCGTATTCCAATACCCATACTGGATTAGGGGTCATCACCGTGACCATCGGGGTGACCTATCTTTGGATGTCTCTTGGCCTAACCACCTTTGCCTGTGTGATTCGAGTATTCTTCTAGCTTTAGTAGTCCCGAGGGGATCCTCGCCCGCGGCCTCGTTCATTTATTGCTCATTGTTTCCTTAATGTGCTTGTTTGGTGTGCCTTAGATCACTTGTTTATAGTTTTATCTTTTGTTTGTTTCCTTATCTTGTTTTAAATCTATATTTGGTAGACTAGACAGTGTCATCTAGAGGGAAGTAATAGCAGCTCTTGGGACCCCAGGGAATACGACCCCCTCGCGCGTGCGTGAGGGGTATTACTTGGCGACCCGTGCACTTGCGGTAATCATCATATTTGTACCCCTCCATTTTTAGGGTTGACCTTTCTTGTGTCTTCTCCCTAACTTGAAAAACGTATCATTTTCATTGCACTCGTGTGAGGATTCGGGCAGAAGGAATTCCGTACTCGATACTTATAAGGGATTAGGGATCAATTTCCGTGACCATCGGGTTGGTCTAATTTATGGTTTCTCGGTCCAAACTTCCCATTTGCATGCTAGTTAGTGCAACTTTTGCACTTTAGTAGCCACCTTGGGAATCCTCATCCGTGACCCTCTCTTTACATTGTTCTTACCCTTCGATTATCACCTCCGCCTTAGAGCATCTCATTTGCATGTTAATTGTCTTTTTATTTTCTTTGCACAACACTTGAATTGATCAGCCAAACAATCATATGAAGAGGAAGTAAGGGTAGATTCTCAGGCCCTTGCGAATATGACCCCCTCGTTCGTGCGTGAGGGGTATTACTTGTGGACCCCGTGCACTTGCGGGACACGCGTCAACGTACGGCCAGTGTGCGGCCCGCACAAAGTAGACAGAGAGGTGTGCGGGATTTGTGCGGCCCGCACACAACCCGCACACACATCAGCAGAAGCATCAGTTGTTTGGTTATCAATTCACTTCTAGGGCTTGTTTTGGGCTATCTTTTGGTCATCATCCTCTTTATCCTTCTCCACCATTACCTCCATTATTCTCCATCATCATCTCCATCATTTTCCATCAAAATAACTGGATTGGAGAGGCAATTTGAAGAGGAAAACTTGAGGGGAGAAGAAGGAAGCACTCAAGGTTATCATTAGGAAGCTCGACGGTGTGGATCCGGAGAGTTTTCATCACCATCTTCTAGCTACATCTGAGGGAGTTTCTTATGAGCATTTTTATTGTTTATCTTGTGTGTTCTCTCTCTTGATGTGGAACTAGACTCCCAAGGCCACCGGGTTTTGGTGAACCTTGGGAGAAAAACTTGTATGGATGATGAAATTTATTTATAAATGATTGTTGTCTTGTTTGTTTGATTTGAATCTATTGTTTTGATGTTCAACCAACAATGGATGGACTCCGTAGGTTTTGATACATTAATTGTATATGTATGGCGGGATGCTTGCATATATTAGGTCGCACAATGGTTGCAGGGGGATTCAATGTGTCGGTACACTAGAGGTTCCTGGTGCCTATAGCTCTCAGCGAGGTTAGTGTGATTTTAGCCAAAAGCGAACATTAGAATTACCCTAATAAAGACTCCCTATTCTCAAAGATATCATAGGGATATCTTCTGGATAGAGGAACCCGTATTGGATTAAGGCTGCACCACAAAGTTCCCAGGGTAGTCGACTCGCAAGTCTAGCAGATCAAACCTAGCAAACTTAGCACTTAATTTCCTATTTCATCGTAACTTGTTTTTCTCCTTAGGGGATCCTCGTCCGAGGCCTCTAGTTCTCATTGCTACTTGCCCTTTAGATTGCTTGTATGGTGTGCCTTAGTCCATTTTGTTTATAGCTTTTCTTTTATTTATTTTTGTATTTATGTTTTATACTACAACTCTTGATTCGGTAAACTAGATAGTGATATCTAGGGGAAAGTAATAGAAGATCTTGGGGTCCTTGGGAAAACAACCCTCTCATGCTCGCGCGAGAGGTTATTACTTGACGACCCGTGCACTTGCAGTCAGGGGAGATGCGTGCTAGCTCTTTAGCTTGTCGCGCACTTGGCCCATCAAGTTTTTGGCGCCGTTGCCAGGGACATCCAAGAATGCTAGGAAAACTTCTAGCTCGCTGCTCTAGTCATTTATCTTTTCTTTTCTAAATATTCTTGTTTTCTTTTATACCTTAATTTTTTTTATTTTGTTTTGTGCGCAGGGTAATGGGTTTTGAAGAAGCCTCAAGTGGTGTTTCAATTTTCATCTTCAAGAATGGCAGATCAACGAGTATGAGGCCTTGAGAGCAAGCAGTAGCAATCAATTCGAATATGTATATAATCCATATTGGCAAGGGCACCTAGATTTTTCATCACATCACCATGGACAACAATGGGAGCACTCTAACCATGGATTGCTACAAGAGCCCCCTTTTCAAGAACCATGGCACTATCCGAGTGGTAATGTTTATAATCCATATTCAGGAGGCAACACAAATTTGTTGGGACATCATCACACACAACAATGGAATTACCCTCACCAAGGATTGTCAAATAAGCCCTCCTTTCAAGAAACGTGGTATTATCATCCTCCAATCACTTAGAGTGAGCAACCTCACCAAGGGGAATTCAAGGCAGAGGAGGTGTTTGAAAAATTTATGACGCATACATACCCTGAATTTGCAGCCATGGATAGCACAAATTTTAATTCCCAAGAATATTTTCAAGGAATGGAGAGCTGATAAACGCTTAAATGTACGTATTATTCATGTATGAGTATGTATGAATAGAGTATTTTTGTATGTGTGGATGCCCGTTTTCGGTCTAAATTGGTTTATTTCGTGTTATAGGTACAAAAGATACCGTGGGGAGCTCAACAACATGATTTAATGAGAAATTGGCAAGGAAAACACAATTTTTGAGCCTCGGTACTATAGCGGAACTGTAGCAGCGCTGTAGCACAAGAACTTTAGCGAAACAGCTAAGTCTGGAGGTCCATGCGGGCACATAACTGACCGCATACAACCCTGTAGCAGTAGTAGGGATACTGTAGCAGGTTTGCTGTGGCAGGGATACTATAGCATTTTACTATAGCACTCCACTGCAGCAACTTACATAAAATTCGGGGTGCTACAGTGCCCATATGCGGACCGCATGCTAGGCCCCATGGCATCCCGAAATTAGGTTTTAAACGGCTTAAAGGCATTTTTCTTGGGGTCTTTTGGCCACCGCTTCTCCTCCACCACCATCTAAGGTTTCAAGAGCTTCAAGGCTGCCGGAGAAGGCTGATCTAGGGTGCAAATCGAAGGGGAGAAGAGGAGCGCAATCAAGGAGAAGATCTAGGAGCTTGTTGGCGCGTATCCATCAAGTCCTTACCACCACCTCTAGTCTTCATCTTAGGGGAGTTTGTTATGTGCTTTACCATGTATCACTTGTTCTTTATACTTTCTCCTTTATTGATGTTAAACTTGACTCCCAAGGTCGCCGGGCATCTAGTGAACCTTGGGATGAACTTTCTTGCATGAATACTTGATTTACATGTATGGTATTTGTGTGGTTTATGGTTCAAGCTTGGTGCACTTTGATGTATTGGTATGCATAAGAACTCTATGTATTGATTTCTAGGTTATACTAGGTCGCATGACCATCGCCTTAGTATTAGACACACCGAGTTTGGAAAGGATTCATGTATGAATACGCCGTGACCATCGGATATTTCGTACCCCTCCAACCATTAGGGTTGAACCTAGATGTTGTGTTTGACCTTAATTCGGGATTTTCCTATTGTTAATGCAATCATGTGAGGATTTGAGCTGAAGGAATTCCGTATTCAATACTTGTACCGGATTAGGGATTATCACTGTGACCATCGGGTTAATCTATCTTAGGATATCTCTTGGCCCAAAACCACCTTTGCCTGTGTAATTCGAGTATCCTTCTAGCTTAAGTAGTCCCGAGGGGATCCTCGCCCGGGGACCTCGAACTTTTATTGTTATTTCCTTCCTTAGTATGCTTATGTGGTGAGCCTTAGTCCATGTGTTTATAGTTTTCTCTTTATTATTTTTCTTATCTTGTTTTAAATCTATACTTGTTAGATTAGACAGTGTCATCTACAGTGGAGTAATAGCAGCTCTTAGGACCGCAGGGAATATGATAAGTGCTTGTGTTATAGTACCGCGAAGTGTTATTATCTTACATTGAGCATATCTTTTATCAGTTTTTATCACTAAATGGTGTGTATTTGTGTACTCTTGTGCATTGAAGGTTTGTGGAGCTAAATTGGAGAAGAAGAATGAAATTAGGTCGTGTTCGCCGATGTTGGGAAGTTTTCGGACCAAGTAAGGAACAAGGCACGAGCTTGCCTTGTGAGTGTGTGCCAACCTCCTTTGGAGGGGTACAAAGGCAGTCACATTCACAACAAGTCTAACCGTGTAACTTAGAAGAACTTCACAAAGAAGGAGACTTGAAGTAATCGGCACGACTTACCATTGTTTGTGTGGCCAACCAATGGCCTCAACGAAGAACAACGGATCTGGGAGCATTTCGGCAAGCTACTGTAGTAGCACTGTAGTTTGTGACTGTAGCAAAACACTGTAGCAAGCTACTATTCAATTTTTGACGAAAATCAGGGTTTCAGAGAATTCACACGGGCGTGTGGAAATTCCACACGGCTGTGTGAATCGATTTTTCAGCCAGACAGAAACTTCACACCGGCGTGTGGAAATTCCACACGGCCGTGTGAAGCCCCCGATAAGTCCAATTTTAAAGCCGCAATTCAACATTATAAAAGGGGATTTTGGAGACCTTTTAGGATATCTTTTGACCTATCTTTCTCCTCAACTTGGGGAGTGCGGCGAGGGTTTTGGAGAGGATTTCGTGGAGGTTTAGCGTGCGTCATCGGCATCGTCACCGACGTTTGACGGCCATACAAGACCACGGCCACACCATATACAAGGGGGTTTTCATCAATGTCTTTGATTTGTACTTTCTTTTCTATTTTGATGAACATGTATAGTTCCATGAGGAGCTAAACCCCTTGTGGGTATTCGGACTTGTAAACTCTAGGGTTTTTATGTTTCTTTGACATTATTATTATGCTTTTCCATGATTGATGAATAAAAATTGACTTTCAATCTTAATTTCATCTTGTTAATGTTTTCCCTTAGATGTGACACTAGGGTTGAGAACAATTTAGGTCACCCCTTAGAGGTGTGACAACTCTTTGAGGGTTAGACTACTTAAGATTGAAGAGGGTTGAGAGGGAGGGTTGTGAGGTAGCGATGTACCCCTTTCCCTTCCGACGTGGTTTCTCCCTACCTCCGTTTCCTTGATTTCACAGTGGTCGAAATAGATTGAAGTGCTAGGCAAATAAACTCCCCTGGCGCTTAGTTACGCAAGTAACAGAGTGAAGGGTTGAAGTGAATCCTACGCGCTGGAGCTTAATCTAGACTAGGGTTCTTCCACCCGGACCAAAGGGTTAGAACTACACATAGGAACAGGTTTTACCACTAGTAATCCCTAGAGCTTAAAGCAATCCCACGTAGTGTGAGGTTTAGGTAGATATACTCCCCATGGGCTTAGTCGTGTGAATGACAGAGTGAAGGGTGACGTGAATCCTAATACCGGGGCTTAGTCACGGTTGTTCTTAGGTTTGGGACCGTGAGTCTAAGGATTTCCTCGACTCAATTAACATCAATAGGAAAGTATAATAGCATAGTCTTGCACTAGAAGCATAGATCCTAGAGGTAGCTTGTTGATAAGTGCTTGAGTATACATGTTTTATCCACTTGTTTTACATGCATTGAGCATCATTTTACCATGGATTATGTCTCATAAAGTGTATTTTGGTGTTCTTTTGTGCAATTAGGTTGTGGAAGTATTGAAGGAGAAAAAGGAAGCAAAGATGGGTTATAAAGACACATTGTTAGGGGCTCCTGTACAACACAAGTGTCAAGGCACAAGAGGGGGTCATGCACATGAGGGTGTGTGCCAACTTCCAGAAGAATTCAAGCTGATTTGTGTGATGGAAGGGCACAAAGGCAGTCACACCTTCATGTCCCCACTTGTGTAAAGATAACCAAAGCTTCCAAATGATGGTTCGATGGAGGAGAAGTCTTATAACTCACCACATGGACGTGTGCCCGACCATGTGGCCTCAAGATAAGAGAGTTTGGATCGCATTTCATGAAGAGCACTGTAGCAAAATACTGTTCATTTTGCTGTAGCAGTAATGTAACATAAATCACTGTTCACGCGATCGCGTCAAAATCCCACACGACCACGTGGGCATTCTGCAGCCCACGCGACCACGTGGGATCTCACGTGGTCGCGTGAGGACACGTGACTGGCACATTTTCAGGCTTATAAATAGCCCTTTTTGCTGATTCTTTTAGTATCTTTTGGGTGCCTTTTGAGAGGCGAAGCGGCTAGGGTTTGAGGAAGAGGTCTTTGCCGAATTGAAGGGCCGTTCTTCACCAACTTTGATAGTTCTTTCCTCCGTCATAGCATCGAGGGAGTCATTGGCGACCTAGCTTCGGAGAAGGATCATTCAAGACGTTGAGCAACCCATCAAGGCCAATCATCACGAATTCAAGGGGGTTTATTTCCATGGTTTACATTGCTTTTCATTGTGTTATGTTTTGCTTTGTAATAAGCCCCATGGAGGGCTAAACCCTAGTAGGTATTTGGGCATGTGAACCCTAGGATCTTACTCTTTATATTGATTTACTTCATGATTTCTATTGAATCCGAGTTTATTTGAGTTTCAATCTTGTTTCATCATTGCTTGCATGCCTTATTGATTAGTATGGTTGTTTGGTATGCTTGATTTGTTGCCTTGGTGAGAGAGAGGTCTCCATTGGGGTTAGAACATATGAGATTGAAGAGGGTTGAGAGGGTGAGCCATGAGATAGTGGAGCGTCCCGTTTCCCTTCTGATTGAGTGTTTCCTATCTCCGTATTCCTGATAAGTGCTCGTGTTATAGTAATGCAAAGCGTTATTATCTTGCAATGAGCATTAATTTAATCAGATTTTATCACTAAAAAGTGTGCATTTGTTTACTTTTGTGCATTGTTGGGTTGTGGAGCCAATTTGGAGAAGAATGAAGCAAGAATAGGTTATGTTCGCCATTGTTGACGAGTTCTTGGACCAAGCAAGGAACAAGGCACGACTTTAGACTTGTGGGTGTGTGTCAACCTCCATTGGAGGGGCACAAGGGCAGTCACATTCACAAAAGTCTAACTCGTGTGGCATTGGAGAATTTCGTCAAAGAAGATAAATGAAGTAATCGACAAAATCTACCATTGATTGTGTGCCCAATTCAATGGCCTCGATGAAGAACGATGAATTCGTGAGCATTTCGGCTAAGTACTGTAGCAAAGTTACTGTTCACAGTGCCGAAAAATCACGATTTCAGAATTTCCACACGGCCTTGTGGAATTAAGACACGGGCTTGTGGAATTCCTGGTTTTTCACAGGGCCTTGTGGAATTAACACAGGGGCGTGTGGAACTCCGATTTCAGCCCGATTTCAGCCTATAAATAGCCCGTTTTCAGATCTATTTGGGGACCCTCCCCTTCTATCACTTGGATATCTGATAAGTGCTCGTGTTATAGTAATGTGAAGCGTTATTATCTTGCAATGAGCATTAATTTAATCAGATTTTCTCACTAAAAAGTGTGCATTTGTTTACTTTTATGCATTGAAGGGTTGTGGAGAAGATTTAGAGAAAAAGAAGGAAGAATAGGTTATGTTCGCCGTTGTTAAGGAGTTCTCGGACCAAGCAAGGAACAAGGCATGAGTCTAGACTTATGGGTGTGTGCCAACCTCCATTGGAGGGGCACAAGGGCAGTCACACTCACAAAAGTCTATAACTCGTGTAGTATTGGAGAACTTCGCCAATGAAGAGAAATGAAGTAATCGACATAATCTACCATTGATTGTGTGCCAAATTTAACGACCTCGATGAAGAACGATGGATTCGGGAGTATTTCGGAGAAGTACTGTAGCAGGCACTGCAGCAAAATACTGTAGATAAATACTGTAGCTGCTACTGTTCACATTCTGCCGAAATTCAGAATTCCAGAGAGTTCACACGGGCGTGTGGAAATTCCACACGGCCGTGTACTGTAGCAGAAATACTGTAGCATAAACACTGTTCACATGTGCCGAGAAATCACGATTCCAGAATTTCCACACGGCCGTGTGGAATTTCTGGATTTTCACAGAAGTTCGATTTCAGCCCGAATTCAGCCCGATTTCAGCCTATAAATAGCCCGTTTTCATATCTATTTGGGGACCCTTCTCTTCTATCACTTGGATATCTTTTGGGGGGCTTTCGGCTAGGGTTTGGAGAGGTTCTTGGAGGTCTTTGGAGGCGATTAAACGGCATCGACATCGACATCCTTTGGAAGAAAGCTATTGGGGAAGCTCTCATCGGCATTGATTTGTCGAGGTGTGCCTTAGGCTTGACAAGGGATTCGTTGGAGAAGACACGCGACTACACAAGACCATCGATACGATCTACAAGGGGGTTTTCTTTATGGTTTTCATGCATATATTCTTAAACTATTTATTGACTTTGTATTGCTCCATGGAGAGCTAAACCCTAGTGGGTATTCGGACTTGTAAACCCTAGGATGATATTGTTTCTATGACTTTTATTATGCTTTCTTAATTTAATGTTCTATTATTGAGTTCCAATCTTGCATGACGATTGTATGAGATTTTCCCTTAGCCGTGACACTAGGGTTGAGAATCTATTAGGTTATCCTTTGAGGGTGTGACAATCTCTATAGGATTAGACTACACAAGGTTGGAGAGGGTTGAGAGGGAGAGTTGTGAGGTAGCGATGTACCCCTTTCCCCTCCGGTGTGGTTTCTCCCT
Source organism: Dioscorea alata (assembly GCA_020875875.1). NCBI lineage: Eukaryota > Viridiplantae > Streptophyta > Magnoliopsida > Dioscoreales > Dioscoreaceae > Dioscorea > Dioscorea alata. The sequence goes on along the minus strand of CM037013.1, from coordinate 7,902,907 downwards.
ACCTCCGTTTCCTTGATTCATTAGCGGTCGAGATAGAGTGAAGTGCTAGGTAGATAAACTCCCCTGGGGCTTAGTTGAGCAATCAACAGAGTGAAGGGTTGAAGTGAATCCTACGCACTGGGGCTTAATCTAGACTAGGGTTCTTCCACCTGGACCAAAGGGTTAGAACTACACATAGGAACAGGTTTTACCACTAGGAGTCCCTAGAACTTAATGCAATCCCACGTAGTGTGAGGCTTAGGTAGATATACTCCTCTAGGGCTTAGTTGACAGGTCAACGAGAGTCAAGAGTCGTAGTGAATCCTAATGCCGGGGCATAGTGTTGGGGTTAGTCACGGTTGACCTTAGGTTTGGGACCGTGTGTTTATGGATATCCTCGACTCAATTAGACATCAATTAGAGGGTATAATACTAGTCTTGCACTAGAAGCATTAGTCTTAAGGGGAGCTTTGTCCGGGTACCCCATCTTTATATCGATTACCTCTCCTACCCTCATTATTCTTCTTGCACTCTTTTATTTTCTTTTTACATTTATATATATATACTTTTCTCATCATCGACTTCTTTCATAGCTAAATAGCGATAACACTTGTTTCTGAACACTATTCCCTGTGGATACGACTACCCACTCACCAGGGTAATTTTATTACTTCGACAAGGCCGTGCACTTGCGGTACACACGCAAAAGGTCGTGTCAATATCATTTGGGGGGCTTTCGGCTAGGGTTTGGAGAGATTATTGGAGGTCTTTGGAGGCGATTAAACGGCATCGACATCGACATCCTTTGGAAGAAAGCTATTGAGAAAGCTCTCATCGGCATTGATTTGTCGAGGTGTGCCTTACGCTTGACAAGGGATTCGTTGGAGAAGACACGCGACTACACAAGACCATCGATACGATCTACAAGGGGGTTTTCTTTATGGTTTTTATGCATATGTTCTTAAACTATTTATTGATTTTGTATTGCTCCATGGAGAGCTAAACCCTAGTGGGTATTCGGACTTGTAAACCCTAGGATGATATTGTTTCTATGACTTTTATTATGCTTTCTTAATTTAATGTTCTATTATTGAGTTCCAATCTTGCATGCCGATTGTATGAGATTTTCCCTTAGCCGTGACACTAGGGTTAAGAATCTATTAGGTTATCCTTTGAGGGTGTGACAACCTCTATAGGATTAGACTACACAAGATTGGAGAGGGTTGAGAGGGAGAGTTGTGAGGTAGCGATGTACCCCTTTCCCCTCCGGTGTGGTTTCTCCCTACCTCCGTTTCCTTGATTCATTAGCGGTCGAGATAGAGTGAAGTGCTAGGTAGATAAACTCCCCTGGCGCTTAGTTACGCGAGTAACAGAGTGAAGGGTTGAAGTGAATCCTACGCACTGGGCTTAATCTAGACTAGGGTTCTTCCACCTGGACCAAAGGGTTAGAACTACACATAGGAACAGGTTTTACCACTAGGAGTCCCTAGAACTTAATGCAATCCTACGTAGTGTGAGGCTTAGGTAGATATACTCCTCTAGGGCTTAGTTGACAGGTCAACGAGAGTCAAGAGTCGTAGTGAATCCTAATGCCGGGGCATAGTGTTGGGGTTAGTCACGGTTGACCTTAGGTTTGGGACCGTGTGTTTAACGATATCCTCGACTCAATTAGACTTCAATTAGAGGGTATAATACTAGTCTTGCACTAGAAGCATTAGTCTTAGGGGGAGCTTTGTCCGGGTACCCCATCTTTATATCGATTACCTCTCCTACCCTCATTATTTTTCTTGCACTCTTTTATTTTCTTTTACATTTATATATATATACTTCTTTCATCATCGACTTCTTTCATAGCTAAATAGCGATAACACTTGTTTCTGAACACTATTCCCTGTGGATACGACTACCCACTCACCACGGTATTTTTATTACTTCGACAACCCGTGCACTTGCGGGGTACACACGCAAGGGGTGTGTCAATTCCCTAAGCTCTATGCAACCATATTTGGTGTGAGGCATGAGATTGAGAGATTTCTCTGCCGGGACCTTGTAGGGGGTTAGGGATCTTTCACCTAGAAGTAGGGTTAGATCTATTTTTAGGAATCGGTTTCACTCTTAGGTATCTCTAGAGTTCATTGCGGTCATATGGGGTGTGAGGTGTTGAGATTGAGCGATTTCTCCGCTGGGACCTTGTAGGGGACTATTATCGGTGGCCTGGAGGCATGGGCCGATTGTTCTTGGATTACCTCGACTCATACAACTCACCCTAGAAGAATTAAGTGAATCTTGTACTTCATGTTAGATCCTAGGGGGAGCATTGCACGGGTACCTCATCTTTATTGATTGAGATCTCCCTTTATTGACCTTTAGCCTATTCATCTATGGTATTAATTTCTATGCACACTAGATCACCACAAAATCACATTAGTCATTAGGCTAGATTGCAGAGAAGAAGTTAGTACTAGTAGCCCTGTTCCCTGTGGATTCGACTACCCTACTCACCGGGTATAATTATTACTTCGACAACCCGTGCACTTGCGGTGCACACACGCAAGGAGTGTGTCACTTGTCCGGATACCCTATTTCATTCATTGCTAGTCCTCTCTATTCTCTTTTACTTGCACTTTCTGATCTTCCATCTTTCTATTTAATTTCTTGTCTTTTATTCTGTTTTTTTCTACATTCACTCATTGATCCAGATATTGCTTTTCCATACACCGCATAGCTTAATTAGTGAAATATCGTATTCCAAATCCCTATTCCCTGTGGATTCGACTACCCTCTCACCAGGGTAAATTTTATTACTTCGACAAACCCGTGCACTTACGGGATACACGCAAGGGGTCATGTCAGAATATGACCCCCTCGTGCTTGCGCGAAGGGTATTACTTGGCGACCCGTGTGCTTGCGGTCACTCATCAAGAGCCGGATAGAAAAATCTCTCAATTTAGTGGCAGAATTCCTACAAATTCATGAACCAACTACAGAATTCCTACCTGGGATTGATACTAGAAGGGCAGAGGGCATAGATGTAATTGAGGTGGAAGCATATTTTGAGGTATTTGAGGTTGAAGAACAAAATAAAGTGGCATCAATACTGCTTGAGCAAATTGTAAAAGTTTCACCTCCAGATGAAATTGAAGAAGAAAAGGGGGAGGATCAAAATGTGAGGAAATAGAAGCAAGTACATCAATCACAATTGAAGAAGCTACTTGCCTCAACATCGATCATTCCAGGAAATTCTGGGAATTGTATTTGAAGATGTGGGTAGAAAAATGAAACCATCAATGAATCCACCTATGCCAGGCTTGGACAATTCCCAACAAAAAATATTTCCTTGGACGCCTAAACACATTCTTTGGGCGATCTGAGATTATCCCACCATGGTTGAGGAAGGAAATGTGGATAGGATGTTGAAGCCACCCAAAAATTCACCGGTGCCAAGCTTAGATAGTTCTCAACCAAAGCTCTTTCCCTGGAAACCCAAACAGTTTGGTGGGACACTCAAAGGAAGTATGGTCAGGAATCAAGAAGAAGCGGAAAGGAGGTTCAAGCCATCCAAGGATCCGCCCAAGCTCAAATTGCACAATTCTCTGCCTAAGCTTTTCCCTTGGAGGCCATAAGGTAATTCATCCTTGACCTCCACCTCAGCACCATCGCGGCAGGTATGTTTCATTTCTTTGGTAGTAGTTATTCACTCTTGGCCGGGAGGAGCATACCATTTTCAAGCCTCCATGAGGTAAGAAGAGGTACGTCAAGCTCGTGACATTAAACGAGCGGTTCTTGGGAGGCAATCGAAGTTTTTAAATTCTGTATTTTGCTTATTTTGTTTATGAGTTATAGTTTTCTTAGTTTTGTTTGTTTAACTTTGTGTGGATGTGTTAATTTCATGTTCTTATAGCATAATGTGCTTGGATTTGTTTGTTCATTCATGTTGGCGATTCTTGGTGTGTTCTTCATTACTTTATGATCTTTGTGTTTTGATGAGTTTTTTGCATGTAGAATTGAGAATGCTAGTTTTTGGGAGGTCATTCATGACATTCCAAGGCCAGAAAAATAAATTTTGTTGGTGTGAGGGCTGTATACAGCCCCCACACACCAGCCAGAGCGATGTATAGGTTGTATGCAGCCCGCACATCAATCCGCACACACCAGCCAGTAGGGTGTGCGGCCTAGTGTGCAGGCCGCACACTAGGCCACACACAGCGTCCAGAAGGGTGTGCGGGCTGTATGCAACCTGCACACGCATGCGTGGGCTGCATACAGCCAGCACATGTATGATTTCAGACCAAATTAAGCCAACTTTCAACATCATCGTGCCTGATTTCTTCTTCCTTCTTTCACATGATTTTTCTCCAATTTTTTTTTTTTATTTCTCCTCTTAGATAACCTCCTCATTTGGCCAACCTTTCATTAAGCTTAAAGTCTATCATCATTTTTGAGTTTTAATTTTGTCGATCTATTGCTTTTCATCGAGTTTTCACCGACATCCTTGAACTTTGTCATCTTGCTTTGGGTTTAAGTATATCTCTCATCTTTATTGATTTTCATTGTTTAAATTTGTTTTATATACCAAGATTTTTTATTTCAAAATGTTGTAAACTTGATAATGCTCTCTCTTATCATTTATTTTAAAGTTTTACCATTCATTGACGATTTGAAAAAGTTTCACTTGAGTAGCCACACATTATGTTTTTATGTTTCTTGTTTTCTTTGTTCTTAGATTTATTGTTTGTTTGTTTGTTTGCCTTTATTTGTTTTTGTGTATGATGTATGCCTTGAGATGATGTTCATTTCTACCTTGCAAGTGGAATTAGGACATCAAACGCACCTTTCTCCCTCGACATCTATAGGAATCATTGGTGGCCACAACGATCTCATGGACTTCAAGACTCATTATTTGAGACACAGGGAAGTTCACGAACCTATCTCCTTTATTTTCCTTGATTTTTTTTATTTGCTGCTGATTTAGGTACATTGAGGATAATACACTACTTTAAGTGGGTGATGGGTGTGTTTTTATGAAAAATCATAAATTTTGTGAACTTAAATGGGGTAGTTTAGAATACTTGCATGATTGTTAAACCAAGGATGGCATTAATGATTGCAGTAGGTGTATGATAGTGTAGAACCATGATAGATGCTAAGCTATCTACAACCTTGCACTCTTAAGAATTTTGTGTCAGTCTTGCCATTCCATCACTTACCCCATATGTAGGACTTTGGACACCCAGGGTAGGAAAGACGAAACTTTCGTGACCCTCTTAGTTGCTTACCCACTTGTGGGGTTTCGTGCCTTGACGTGTCAGATATTTCTCCTAATAAACTCTTAAGGACTTTCCTCTATGTTTTTTTCTCAACACGTTAAAAAAAATTGAAAAAAGAAGGACAGTGCCCCTCTGCCCTACTAGAGAAGTAACCTAGAGTTTTTGCTCCTAACCAGAGTGTGCCAAAAGCTATAAAGGCATGAGCACGTTTATATGAATGTGCAAATTTCCAAGTAATGTGGATTTGCAATTAATGTTAGTCCAAAAAAAAGTGTATATATACATATACATGTACATATATATGTAAAAAAAATGACCGGTGATTGTTCAATCAAAAGAGGAAAGATCTTTGGGAGCCTACTAGGAGCATCTCTACCACTTCAAGGCCGAATTCCACAAAGTGGCGTAACTTTGCCTCAAGATGTGGTCCTCGGGGTTCTATCTACCAGACTTGGACTACAAGGTTTCGAGATAGAGGGGCTGTACACACACACACCATATTATTGCCGATGAATGCATGAAATTTCTTAAGTGTATTTAGCCACTCATTAATTCCTTTTGTTCTTCATGTTTGTTTGCTTAGAGATATGCAAACGCTTAAGTGTGGGGTATTTGATAAGTGTCTAAATACATCACTTTCATTATATATATTTTATTCACTTTCATGCATATTTGTTTGACTCCGATGCCCATTACATGTTTTGTTTGTAACTATTGATGACTAACCCACAAGTGGACGGGGTCGCCAAGTAATACCCCTCACGCAAGCGAGAGGGGGTCGTATTCCCAAGGGCCAGAGAATCTACCCTTACTTTCTCTTTGTGTGATTGTTTGGCCGATCAATTCGAGTGTCGTGCGAAGAAAGGTAAAAAGACAATTAATATGCAAGAAAATAATCGGAGGGTAAAAACAAAGTAAAGAGAGGGTCATGGATGAGGCTTCCCAAGGGGGCTACTAAAATGCGGAAGTTGCCTTAATTAACATGCAATTGGGTAGTTTGGACCGAGAAACCCAAAATTAGACCAACCCGATGGTCACGGAAATTGGTCCCTAATCCGGTACAAGTATCGAGTACGGAAATTTCTCCCACTCAAATCCTCACATGATTGCAAAGGGAGCAATAGGTTTCTCAAGTTAGGGTGAAGACACAATCTAGGTCAACCCTAACAATGGAGGGGTACAAATACCCGATGGTCACGGCGTATTCGTACATGTATCCCTACCAAGCTTGGTGAGCCTAATACTAGGGCAATGGTCATGCTTCCTAGCATTTTCTAAACATTGATACACAGAGTTCTCATGCATACCAAGCATTCAAATACACCAAACAAGGTTCACAAGCAAGTCCCAAAATGTATAAAACTAATCAAGCAAGCATTCTACACAAGTTCACCCCCAAGGTTCACCTACATCCGGTGACCTTGTGGTTTACTTGCTCATGAACACAAAATAGTCAACAAAATACATGGAAACAACCAAATAATACAAAGAAAAAACTTCCTCAAAGGATAGGCGCCGAATGACGATTCCAAAGACGCCATCGAAGGGGTGGTTTCCCTTGTCATTCTTCCCCTCAAATGTGGATCAAGGAGGTGGATTTCGTCGTATGTCGCTCTCCTCGACGTTCTCTCCCCAGAAATGGCATCCAACGGCAGCTCCTAGCTCCGATTTAAAGATGGTGGCAAGTGAGCTCAAGACCTAGCGCTTATCTCCTCAAGAAAAATGAACTTCCAAGCCTTAAAAACTCATTCTTAGTATGTCATGTAGCCTGGCATACGGTGCGCATACGAGCACTGTAGCACCCCGAATTTTGTGTAAGTTGCTGCAGTGGAATGCTACAGTAAAATACTACAGTACCCCCCATGGTAACTTCTATACCTGTAACATGAAATAAACCATTTTAGACTGAAAACGTGCATCCACACATATAAAAATACTTGATAAATACGCAAACATACATAAATAATACGTACAGTTAGGCATTTATCAAACATCCCCACACCTAATCGTTTGCTTGTCCCCAAGCAAACAAACATGAAGAACAGGGGCAAGAAGATAAATGACTAACTGCACGACCTCAAGCTCAACAGTAGAGGACCCTACAAGCACGGATAGAAGGAAAGACAGATAAAGAGTTATTCTGTTGGCAACAGGGTAAGGATAGTCCTGTTTCATCTAAAGTGCACTGGTGAGTGTGTGCTGACTTCCAACCTCAACCTCCATACCATGGTTCACCAAAAGGTGCCCACTCACTCCACTCACAATAAAGTCAGTATTAATCTGTTAAAGATACCCTCAATACCCAGTTAAGAGTCCTTCGGGTCCTGAATAAAACTTTGGCTCTCAAGTGGCTGTGCAACAGGCTCCAAGGGATACAGACAAGATACTTTATTCTTTACTTACATATATACATAGGTTTTTTTTTTCCCTGAGTCCGACTAATGTAGACTGCACAAAAATCTTTCAGACGGATGCACATGCTGGCCAGGAACAAGTGCCACTCATCCTACTCGATTACAGTCCACATAGAATCATTCATGCTATACTAGCAGAGGAATACTGTCATAGACTCCCTTTATATACTAGGAAGTCCTAAACTAAGTGTCATTGCTATCATAGGTAAAACAAGCATGCAATAAGGGCAAAGCACTCCATCCCCACACCTAGAATCGTACATTGCCCCTAATGTACATGAATCAGCAGAACAGGGTGATAGGTATGCAATAAAAATAAGGAGATGGAGCAAGGAGACTTCGCCAATTAGTTGATGTAGTGAATCCAAAGTGAACACGAACAGGGGTAAGTCACTAGGGCCATGAAGTGTGAAGCATCCTCAATGATCAGTCCTGAAAATAACAGGAAATGCATCACAACTCGACAAGTAAATAAAGAGAGCGAACAGATAAAATCCAAACTAGATAAAAAAAGAAATAGTTTAGTAGGGCCGAAACCCTAACTAACTAAACAGTACAACATACGCCAAAATAAGTCTAAGTGCATACAAAGAAAATACAAACAACATGAAAGGGAAAATAAAGACTGAAAGTCGGTGTCATGAGTCTAATGATCTGGTGGAGGTGGTGAAGCCATGCGCGTGGTCGTGGCAAATGAAGTGCCGGCAGATGAAGATGAGCTGCGTAGGAATGTGAGGATCTCAGCAACACTGCTCTCAACGCAGCTCTATCCCCTCTCTAGTGTCTACAGTTGCTGCTGAACCTCAAGGCGAAACTCCGTGAACCTAGCCTCAAGAGATGATGTACTTGCTCCGGTGTTTGGCTCAGGTTCGGGAGTAGACTCCGACTCAGAGTCAGATCCTACCTTTGAATCCCGCGAGGTCCCAGGGTCCCGTGACGTTCCTCCTGCCGGGCGTTTAAGCCGATATGTGGTCCCTAATCTCACAACCATCCCCATAGCAAGTAAAGTCAGCAATCCAAGCAGGGTGACGGTCTCCACAACTCGCATGCCCCGGGTAAGCTCAATCAAACCAAGGCCCCTGATCAAACATGTAATGTATGGGCCGGCAAATATCATCCCAAGACAAGTCAAGGTCCCCTGGTGGGTAAGAAACTCAGCAAGAAGATAGCCCAGGTGTATAGGGTAACGCTCGATGATACTGTAGAGCATAAGCAAGTCGGTACAAGTAACTACCCCAGTAGAATCAGATTGACCGCTCACACTTCTGGATAGCAAAGCTTGAATGTATCTATAAGCTAGGTTTGCCATCGTGGAAGCCTTCTTCGATATCATGCAGGCAATGGACTTCCAGAAAGATTCATGGGTGACAGGGCGAGGAAAATCTCGCAGCAAATTCTTGAACTCAGAAGTGTGAATGTCCTCATCTGTGTAGAGTCCAAGATAACCGCCCAACTGGTCTTGAGAAATCTTATGCTTCTTGCTGAATGCCCTGAAGGATACATGGCCAACTTGTCGGGTGTAGGGGTGCGGACTATACACCTCGATAGAGCTAAGTACCTCCAACGTAATTTCCTTGTAGGTGGGTTCATCAATCTCAAAAACCTTGTCCCAACCACCATGCGATATGTACTCCCAGATGGTATGATCTAGGTTCAAAACCATTAAAGTTTCCCAATCAATCTTGCGGACAACACCGAAATTCTTCCTTGACAAAATGGCATAACGGGTCTTGTGGGCATCGTCAGTGAATCTTGGCTCGTAGGCGGGCGGCGTAGAGCTTCTCCGGTGTCGCTTTGAAGCCACATACTTGGTCGGCATCCCTACAAGACCATACAAGCTCCATCAAACCAAAAATATATGAAAAGAATGCTCAATGGAATTAATGGGCTGAAATCTAAGTATTGCTACAGTAATTCGGGAAAATTTGGCAAGAGTCTCTCCTTGTAAAAGTAGCAAACCAAGTTTACAAAGCTTTAGAATCAAGGTAAACATTCACAAGACACATTCACAACAATCTTCCCAAGAATTTCAGCCCAAAAAACACCACGATAAACCCTAGAAATGAAGAGTTATGGAATTTACCTCAAGCTAGGGCACCCAAATGAAAGTGAAGTGAAATCGGGCCAAAAACTCGATAACACATCAAAAATCTTCCAAAAACTTGTTCTCTAGGATGAGTAAAGCTTTTTTTTGTGCAAAAAGAATGAAGAAAAATGATGGAGAAATGAAGAGTAGAAGGGAAGAAGATGATGAGAAAATGAGTGAATAGTGCCAAAATGGGGTGAAGAGAGGGTTAAAGCCAACCAGCCATCCATGCGGTCAGCCATGCGCCTGCATGGATGGCCACGTGGTTTTCTAGTTAGTAATCCTGAGTGGTCATGCGGGCATATGGCTGCCCGCATGAATCACTGATTTTCCATACGAGCATGCATGCGGCCGCATGCATGCCCGCATAGAGTTCTCGATTGATATATGGGCGTTCATGCGGTCAAGAAAGACCGTTTTCCAGATTTTTCATCAAGGACTTATCCAATCATCCTAAGAACTCATGAAAAACAAAGCCGAAACCACTAACAAACATTAAAAACATGGAATTTGATGCATCACAATGAATCAAAAATTAAAGAACACATGACAACCATTGAAGATCATGATAAAAAAAAAATTAAGAAAGATACCTAAACAACCACAACCACACACTTAAAATTCAAAGAATAACAAGCACTAACATTTCAAAAATATGAAAAACACACAAACACACAAACTAAAAATACGAAAATGAACTTGCAAGGAATTTAAATACTTGGGTTGCCTCCTAAGGAGCGCTTTTTTAACGTCTTTAGCTCGACGTCTCTTACCTCGTCATCATGGTGGATCAAAGGAAGTTGAATTACCTCCAACCTTGTGTGAAATGTTGTTACCTAAGAAATTCATTGAAAGGAATGAAAAGAGCTTGAATTTTCCCTGATTCTCAAAGACTAAGCGGTCTACTTCCTCGGGTGACATGGTTGCGACCTTGACATTTTTTTTTTTTACTTTTTCTTCGTCTTTCTTCATAACTTCTTCATGGTCTTCTTCTCTTTGTCACGCGGTGGAGATTCGCACACTACATGTGCAACTTGTTGCATTAGTGAAGATGGGGCATCAATTTCTTCAATTTATTCATCTCCTAGCTCATCCAAAATTTCATCAAGTGGGTTCAGAGCTAAGACCTCCTGCACACAATCAGAAATAATTACATCAGTTTTATCCATGAAATATAAACTATCATCGTGATCGAGTGTGTGCCGCATTGCTTCGGGGAGAGTGATGATCACTTGCTCATCCCTTACTCTTAAAGTCATTTGACCACCCTTAAGATCAATCAAAGCTCCGGAAGTGTTTAGGAAAGGGCGACCAAGGATTAGCGGAACCTCCACATCATTATCCATATCTAATATCACAAAGTCTAATGGAATTATGAGTTTATCAACCCTCACAAGAACATCTTCAACCACTGATGATGACCGCAAGTGCACAGGTCGCCAAGTAATACCCCTCGTGCAAGAACGAGGGGGTCGTATTCTCGATGGCCAAGGAACTATTATTACTTCCCCTTCATCTATTTCCTAACCAAGCCATTCGATTGTCAAGCAATAATTACAAAATGGAGAAAGAAATAACCATAATGAAATTCGAGCTACTACTACACACATTTAGCAAACAAGGGAGAATCAAACATGCAAAAGCGTGATTTGGACAACTAATCCCCCTAGGGTTGTCATTAAGCCTTGAATTTAGGATGAAATATGATGGTAGTTGGGCCAAGAGATTCCTAAACTAGGTCACCCCGATGGTCACAGTGATAACCCCTAATACGGTACGAGTATTGGAATACGGAATCACTTCCACCCAAATCCTCACACGATTGCCTTACGCCTAGGGAAATCTCAAATTAGGGTCAAACACAATATCTAGGTTCAACCCTAATGGTTGGAGGGGTACAAATACCCGATGGTTACGGCGTATTAGTATATGTATCTCTTCCAAGCCTAGTGTGTCTAGTATAAGGGCGATGGTCACGCAACCGAGTACAACCTAGAAGTTGAAATACAGAGTTCTCATGTAAATCAACACATCAAAGTACACAAGGCTTGAACCACAAACTACAAGATTCTGTTAAAGAAATACAATATCAAACAATGCATCAATAAAGATGATCATCCAAATTACAAACAACCAACCCCAAAGTTCATAATGTCCAAATCACAAATAAGTTAGTTCCTCATGAAAGAGGAAAACTCATACAACTCCAAGGAATAACAAAACAAGTAAGGAAGCAAGAAATACTCCCTCTAGCCTTGGAACCCCTTTGATGGATGAAGACCCTGAAACTATGCCTTAATGTCTTAGATCTTCCCTCCAATCTCCTCCTTTGATGTTGCCTCCCTCTTGGTGAAGCTTTGTGCCATAGATTGCTGGAAATCACCGCCAAAAGAGGTGGGGTGGCGGCCCAAGAACCTAACAAAATGATCCCCCTAAAAAGAATTCCCTAATGAAGCTTATAAAGGATGACCTCGGGGTGCCTCATGGTTTGGCTCATGGTTCATAAACGGGTCGTGAGGGCCCTCTGAATTCTGCAGAAAAACGCGTAAATTACTGCAGTGATTGCTACAGTACTACTACTATAGTAGACATGCTGCAGTAGATCAGCTATAGTGTCTGCTGCATTTATCGGCTTGCGGTTGACTTCACGGCCGTGAGGTTGCCCGTGAGGGTTCCCAGACTTAGAAACTTCTTCAAATGTTCGTGTTTCAGGTAGCTACATTGTTGCTACAGTGCCCCCCGGTCCCTAAAACGACAATTTCAGTGTCAATTTCTTCTCAAATTGCGTCATTAAGCTCACCTAGGCTTCTTTCATACCTGAAACACAAAATAAACCAATTTAAACCAAAAAGGGTATCGATTCATCAATAAAATACAGATAGCATGCACAAGTATATGTATAAAATACGTATATTTAGACATTTATCAACCACACCTCTTGGTCTTCGCACTGAATGCTCGGTGAGCTGTAGGATCATACGTGTAGGTCTTAAGTCTTCCAACCCTAATTTCTGGAATAGCTTATACGGCATCACATTAATGCTTGCCACCTAGTCGCCCAAGGCATTCTCTTGCATCCCTTCCCCTATCACACAGGGAATAATGAAACTACCGGGGTTAGTGAGTTTCTTTGGCAATTTCTTTTGGAGTAAGGTGGAGTAATTCCCTGACAATGCTATAGAGTCCAATTCTTCCAACTTTCTTTTATTTGTGATGAGGTCCTTCATAAACTTGGCATACTTGGGCATTTGGGATAGGGCCTCTAACAATGGAATGTTGATATGGAGTTGCTTGAATATGTTTAAAATTTTTTTAAATTGAGCATCTTCCTTATCTTGTTTCAGTCTTTCCGGGTAAGGTACTACGGGCTTGTATTCAGTTTCCTTTATTGTTGAGGATTTCGGGTTTATCTTTCTTGTGCTTGTTCTTGACTCAATGACATATTTGGATGGCACTTCCATCCCAAGTTGTAGGTGTTGCCATACTGGTTCCCGAGCCCTCTAGGTCCATCACCAACGTAGTCAACATTTTCCACAGGTGTCGATGGGGCAATGAATAAAGGGCATTGAGATGTTGCATGCCCTGCACCACAAGTGTCACATGACATCACCACCTTAGGAGTGGAACTAGACCCAAGCATTAACTGTTCAACTTTCTGTGCTAATGAACTGACTAAGGTGTTGTTGTCTGAGAGATTCTTGGTCAAGGCCTCGACCTTAGCAGTCAATGCAGTATTCTCATTCAACTCAAATAAGACTGCAGCCTTTGGTGCTTTCTGTCAAGTACTCCAGTGGCACTCATTACTGGCCATATTTTCAATAAGAGCTTCAGCTTCCTCAGGCAACTTGGCACTTAATGATCCTCCTGCTGCAGCATCAATGAGTTGTCTCATTCCATAGTTCAGCCCATTACAGAACATCTGCACTCTCATTCACGTAAGGAACCCGTGGTGAGGACACTTATGCAAGAGATCCTTGAACCGTTCATGGGCCTCGAAAAGTGTTTTTGAATCCCCTGCCTAAAGGATGATATTTCTTACCTCAGTCATGCAGCCTTGTGACACGACTCCTTGCGTGTATCCCGCAAGTGCACGGGTTTGTCGAAGTAATAAATTTACCCTGATGAGTGGGTATTCGAATCCACAGGGAACAGGGAATTAGAATACGAGATTTCACTAATTAAGCTATGCGGAGTACAAAAAAGCAATAGTAGGATCAATGAGTGAATATAGAATAAAGTAGAATGAAAGACAAGAAGTTAAATAGAAAGATGGAAGATGAGAGAGTGCAAGTAAAAGAGAATAGAGAGGACTAGTAATGAATGAAATAGGGCATCCGGACAAGCTACCTCTAGGGTCTATGCTTCTAGTGCAGGACTATGCTATTATACTTTCCTATTGATGTTTAATTGAGTCGAGGATATCCTAAGACTCACGGTCCCAAACCTAAGGACAACCGTGACTGACCCCAACACTATGCCCCGCCATTAGGATTCACGTCACCCTTCACTCTGTCGCTCGCACGACTAAGCCCTAGGGGAGTATGCCTACCTAAACCTCACACTACGTGGGATTGCTTTGAGCTCTAGGGATTCCTAGTGGTAAAACCTGTTCCTATGTGTAGTTCTAACCCTTTGGTCCAGGTGGAAGAACTCTAGTCTAGATTAAGCCCCAACGCATAGGATTCACTTTAACCCTTCACTCTGTTACTTGCGTAACTAAGCCCCAGGGGAGTTTATCTGCCTAGCACTTCACTCTATTTCGACCGCTATGAAATCAAGGAAACGGAGGTAGGGAGAAACCACGTCGGAGGGGAAAGGGGTACATCGTTACCTCACAACTCTCCCTCTCAATCCTCTTCAATCTTAAGTAGTCTAATCCTAAGGAGTTGTCACACCTCCAAAAGGCAACCTAAATTGTTCTCAATCCTAGTGTCACATCTAAGAGAAAACATTAGCAAGATGAAATTAAGATTTAAACTTAATTTTATTCATCAATAATGGAAAAACATAATAACAATGTCAAAGAAATATAATAACCCTAGAGTTTACAAGTCCGAATACCCTTAAGGGGTTTAGCTCCTCATGGAGCTATACATGTTCATCAATGTATGAAAGAAAGCACAAAATAAGGACATTAATGAAAACCCCCTTGCGTATGGTGTGGCCATGGTCTTGTGTGGCCGTCAAACGTCGCTGACGATGCCGATGACACGCGCTAAACCTCCACGAAATCCTCTCCGAAACCCTAGCCGCACTCCCCAAGTTAAAGAGAAAGATAGGTCAAAAGATATCCCAAAAGGTCTCCAAACATCGCCTTTTATAATATTGATTCGCGGATTTAAAATTTGACTTATCGGGGGCTTCACACGGCCGTGTGGAATTAACACACGGGCGTGTGAAGTTTCTATCTACTGAAAAATTAATTCACACGGCCGTGTGTTAATTCCACACGCCAGTGTGAATTCTCTGGAATTCTGATTTTCGGCCGAAAGCAAACAGTAACTTGCTACTATAACACAGTAAATTTAGTGATAAAAACTGATAAAAGATATGCTAAATGTAAGATAATAACGCTTCGCAGTACTATAACATAAGCACTTATCACCTTGCTTGGTGGAAAATAACGGGCAAGGAACTTCTTGACCATCTCCTTCCATGTAGTGATCGATCCAGGGGCCAAAGAAGTGAGCCAACGATATGCCTCTCATCTCAAACTGAACGGGAACAACCTCAATCTAATGGTGTCATCGGACACTGAGTTAATCTTGAAAGTAGAGCATATTTGGAGGAAGCGGGACAGGTGGGCATGTGGGTCTTCATCGGCTAACCCATCAAATTGAACTGAATTTTGAATCATTCCTTTGATGCTAGCCTTGATTGCAAAATTATTAGTTGGCACTGTAGGCGCTTGCACACTAAACTCTCCCCGGTAAACTGAGGGCTCTCATAATCTGACAAAGTTCTTCTTAGCTCGGCCATCACGGATGGTTCACTAGATTCAACCCGAGTTTCTTATTGCCTTGAACTTTCCGTTGTTTCTCTCAATCGTTGATGCAAAGTTCGCTCAATTTCGTCGTCGGGTTCAACTAAATTTGCTTGACTTGCTCTTGTCATGGTGAGAATGCGATTGAATCGCTCACCCGCAAGTGCACGGGGTCGCCAAGTAATACCCCTCGCGCGAGCACGAGGGGGTCGTATTCCCAAGGGCCCGAGGAGCTATTCTTACTTCCTTATCACAATGTTGTTTAACCTAGCAAACACTCAAAGGAGATAACTACAAATAATCTACGGATGTGTGAAAAGCATACAAATAATAAATACAAATACTGAGGGAAATCAGGGGCGAGGAAATGGTCACGGATGAGGATTCCCTCGGGGGCTACTAAAGTGCTAAGGATACCCTAACTAGCATGCACGTGGGTGGTTTGGACCGGAAAACCCTAAATTAGACCAACCCGATGGTCACGGTGTTTGGTCCCTAATCCGGTACAAGTATTGGAATACGGAATTTCTTCCGCCCAAATCCTTGTACGATTGCAATGGGTTTAATGGATTTCCCCAAGCTAGGGTTGAAACACAATCAAGGACAACCCTAACAATTGGAGGGGTACAAATACCCGATGGTCACGGCGTATTCGTACATATATTCCCTTCCAAGCTTGGTGAGCCTAATACTAGGGCAATGGTCATGCAACCTAGCATTGTCTAGGAATTGACATATAGAGTTCTCATACATATCAAGGCATTCAAGAACCACCAAACAAGGATCTCAAACCAACACACATGCATAAACTAGAAAGGAATTATCCAAAATACACAAGTTCACCCCCAAGGTTCACCTACATCCGGTGACCTTGGGGTTTAGTTGCTCATGATCACAAAGTATGCAAATAAATACATGGAAACAACCAAAAGCATAATAAGAACACTCCCTCAAAGGATCAAGGCCGAATGACGCTTCCAAGGACGCCACCCAAGGAGTGGCTTCCCTTGTCAAACTTCCTCTAAAATCCAAATCGAAGGTGTGGAGTCGTCGTCTCGTGCTCTCCCCGTCGTCCTCTCCTCAAGAATCGCCTCCAAAAGCCGGCCTCAAGCTCCCAAAGAAGGTGGTGAAGTCAAGCTTGCTCAAGGTCTAGCTCTCCCTCAAAATGACTTCCCAAAACCCTTAAAAACATCATCCAGAACGTCATGCGGCCCCGTATGCGACCCCGCATGCGGGGAGAGAAAATCCCGAGAAAAACCCGAAATCGTGTAAGTTACTACAGTACCGCTACAGTAAACTGCTACAGTACCGTATACTACAGTAAAACTGCTACAGTATCGTATACGGCCTCTGCAGCGCCCGCATGCCAGACCGCATGACCTCCAGACTTAGCCATTTCGCCAAAGGGGTCGTGCTACAGGATCTGCTACAGTAGTCGCTACAGTAACCCCCTCAGGAATAGTGTTTTCATCGCCGATTTCTTCTCAAATTCTATCAATCAGCTCGAAGGGGTCACATCAGTACCTGTAACATGAAAGAAACCAATTCAGACCAAAAACGGGTGTCAACTCATAGAAAAATACGTAATACATACACCCGAATACATGAAAAATACGTATGTTTAGGCGTTTATCAAACATCCCCACACCTAAGCATTTGCTTGTCCCCAAGCAAACACACATGAAGAACAGGGGCACGGTGATAAACGACTAAACATACGACCTCAAGCTCAACGGTAAAGCACTCCACTAGCACACGTGAAAAGAAATCTAGAAAGTGAGCTGTACAGTGAGTGATCAAGTAATGGTAGCCCTATTTTATTCAAAGTGCTTCCGTGAGTGTGTGCTGGCTCCCAACCTTAACCTCCACACCCTGGATTACCCCAGGGGTCCATTCACCCCACATATGGTGAGAATGGTATTAGGCAGTTAAAGACCTCTTCAATACTCAGTTAAAAGACTTTTGAGTTCCTGAATAAAACTCTAGCACTTAAGCGACTGTGTAAGAAGTTCCAGGGGACGCAACAGAGATACTTATTTACCTATTTACAAATATACTTTTTTTTTTTTTTTTTTTTTTTTTCTGAGTCCGGCTAACATAGGCTGCACAAGAAATCTTTCAGAAGGATGCACATGCTGATTAGGCACAAGAGCCACCCAACCTACTCAATTACAGCCTACATAGACGCATTCATGCTGTGCCAGCAGAGGAATACTGCCATAGACTCCACTTTTTTTTTTTTTTTTTTTTTTAACTATACACACTGTATCTCAGTCCCTTGGACACCTGTCACACAAGTTCACTTAAGGCTACAGAAAACAAAACAGGAACTCACAAGCTCTTAAAAGAATATTGAAGAAAGAATTTAACAGTCCAATACCAAAATCATCATAATGGGTTGGTTGGAGTGTATAAGGTAGGAGCAATCATGAGAAAGCACTAAAAATAAAACAGGGCATCATTCAAGCACAGTATAAAAATACAGCTCATTTCTATCATTCTTTTAAGCTAGGAAGTACAAAACCCTAAAATCATAGCTATCATCGGTATTCATGCATGCAAAACTAGTAAAGTACCCCATCCCCACACCTAAAGTTGTACATTGCCCTCAATGTACATGAATCAGCAGAGTAAGGTGCGAGATAAAAAATATAAACATAGAAATACGGGAATGAGGTAAAGAAACTTCCCCAATTGGTCGATGAGATGAACTCCACGTGTGCCTGGACCGGGGGAAAGTTGTGAGGTGCAAGGGGCGTGAATCCTCTACAATGATTAGTCCTGAAAATAGAGAGGAAACATATCACATCCCAAGAAATAAATAGAGAGCCGGACAAGAAAGCACGAATCAAAAACGGGAAAATACAGTTTAGAAGGGCCAGGACCCTTGCTAACTGAAAAGTATAACAATACAAACCAACAAGTCTAGAAATAAAAACCAGTATAAACAACAGAAAGAAAAACTAAAGTGGTGCTGTGGGTCTAGAGATCCGGAGAGAGTGATGGCGCAAAGCACGTGGTGGCTGTAGAGGAGGTGCCGACAGAAGATGAAGCGCCGTGCATGTATGATAAGATCTCTGCCATGCTGCTCTCGATGCGGCCCTGTGATATGGCTAAATCATGCACTGATGCTGTCAACGCCTCCTGAGAGGTCCCAAGGGTCTGCAACTGCTGACGGACCTCGATGCGGAACTCCGCGAAACTCTCCTCAAGTGATGGTCGACTCCCGCTAGGTGCTGTGTCGGGTATAGGGGCGGACTCTGAATCAGACTCTGATCCTGACTCAGAATCCCGAGAGGTGTCGGGGTCATGGGAACTCGTGCCTCCACTGCGCGGGAGGCGGTAAGTGTCTCCCGACCTCTCAACTATCCCAATATGAAGCAAGATCGACAGACTAAGTGGTGCCACGGTGCTCACAATGCTCATGCCCTGGGTGTGCTCAATCAGTCCTAGGCCCCTGATGATGCGTGTAATATACGGCCCGGCAAATATAGCCCCAAGGCGAGTAGAAGTCCCCTGATGCTCAATAAGTCCGGCGAACAGATGGCCCATGTGGATGGGGTACCGCTGAAGAATACTGTACATAATAAGTAGATCGGTACGAGAAACCACCCCAGTAGAATCAGCACGACCGCTCACACTTCTGGATAGTAGGGCCTGTAAGTACCTGTGAACGGGGTCGGCCATCAAAGAAGCCTTCTTCGAAGATGACGAGCGAGCAATAGACCTCCAAAGGGAACTAGGGGACACCGAGCGTGGGAAGTCACGAGGTAAAGCCCTGAGCTCTGAATCGGCAAGGGACTCATAAGTGTGAAACCCAAGGTAAATGGCCAACTGGTCGTCGGTGATCTTGTGCCGCTTACCAAAGGCTCTGAAAGTAATGGTGCTAGCCTGGCGCAAATGGGGAGCATGCCCGGAGACCTCAAATGTGCTCAACACCTCCAAGGTCAACTCCCGATAAGTGGGCTCATCGATCTCAAGAATATCATCCCATCCATCACGGGAGATGAGGCCTCGAACGGTATCATCAATGTCCAATGTCTTCAAAGCCTCCCAATCGATAACTCGCACCGTGCCAAACCTCCTTTTCGACAAAAACGCAAATCTTGCCTTGTGGGCATCATTCTTGAATATAGGCTCGCAAACGGGTGGTGGAGAGCTTCTCCTCACTCGCTTGGAGGCCACGTGTTTGGTCGGCATCCCTACAAGACAAGAGAACATCATCAAGCCAAAAATATATGAAAAGAATGCTCAATGGAGTTACTGGGCTGAAATCTAAGTGTTGCTACAGTAATTTCGGGAAAATTTTGGAAGAGTTTCTTCTTGTAAAAGTGACAATCTAAATGTACAAAGCTTGGAATTCAAGAGAAATGATTACAAGAAGCATTCACCATGTAAATCATCATGTTTTCCCATCATTTCAACCATAAAAAACCAAAGAATGAGTGATAGGAACACAAACCTTGAACTAGGGCACCAATGAGAAGATGAAGTGAAAATCGGCTTAAACCTTGATAAAACCTTGAAAATCTTCCAAAAAGTTGTTTGCTAGGTTGAAGAGAGTGTTTGGATGCAAAAAGAATGAAGAAAAATGGTGGAGAGATGAAGGAGAAAAGAAAAGAAGTTTGATGAAAATGGAGTGAATAGTGAGGGAGTGGAGTGAAGAGGGGGAGATGAAGGTCGGGTGACCATGCGGCCCCCCATGCGGCCGCATGGTTGCCCGCATGGCTCTCGGGAAAAACCATGCGGCCTGCTATGCGGCCGCATAGCAGGCCGCATACCTCTCCGGAAAATTCATGCGGCCTGCTATGCGGCCGCATAGCAGGCCGCATACTTCTCTGGAAAAAATATGCGGCCCCTTGTGCGGCCGCATGGTAGGCCGCACAAGGCCCAGGAATTTTGTTTAGCTCCGAACACTCTCAACACTCAAAAATCACATGAAAACAAAGCCGAAAACACACAAAAATCATTAAAAACATGGAGAATGAGGCACCAACACTCAAGAAAAAATACAAAGATCATGAAATCTATGGTGCAACAAGATGAAATAAATTATGGAATTCGGCTAAACAACAACCACAAGCACCAAAAATCAACAAGACTCAAACTCACAAGCACCACACACAAAAAATACGAAAAACACACAAACACAACAATGACAACTAAGAAGAAAAATAAATGCAATGAATTTAAAGACTTGGGTTGCCTCCCAAGAAGCGCTTTTTTAATGTCTTTAGCTCGACATGACTTACCTCAACTCAAGGTGGAACAAAGGGGTGAGAAATACCTCCAAATTTTGATGAAGAGTTGTTACCCGGAAAGTAATGTTTCAACCGGTGTCCATTGACTTTAAATGTCCCATGTTGTGGATGAGAAATCTCGATGGCGCCATGAGGGAATACTTGCGTGACCGTATATGGCCCGTGCCACCGTGATTTTAATTTCCCCGGGAAAAGTCTCAACCTCGCATTGAAAAGAAGTACATGATCCCCATTTTGGAAGCACTTAGGTTGCTTTATGTGTCTGTCATGGTGTTCCTTCATCTTCTCTTTGTACCGGACTGAAGTTTCGTATGCCAAAGCACGCCACTCCTCTAACTCGTTTAGTTGAAATTTTCTCTTGTGACCACAAAGATGGGGGTCGAAATTGAGTTGCTTTATCGCCCAATATGCTCTATGCTCAAGTTCCACCGGCAAATGACATGCTTTTCCATAGACCAGTCGGTAGGGTGTTGATCCAGTAGGGGTCTTGAATACAGTTCTGTACGCCCAAAGCGCATCCTCGAGCTGGTCTGCCCAATTTTTCCGGTGGTAGCTGACAGTTTTTTCCAGGATCCTCTTCAACTCCCTATTCGACACTTCAACTTGACCACTTGTTTGAGGATGGTAGGCGGTTGACGTCCTGTGAGATACCCCGTATCGTTTAAGGGCTTTTTCGAACTGAGAGTTGCAAAAATGTGTTCCCCGGTCACTTATGATTGCCCTAGGAGTTCCAAACCGAGAGAACAATTTTTTTAAAAATTTCACAACCACCCTAGCATCACAAGATGAGCAGGCCAGGGCCTCCACCCACTTGGAGACATAGTCCACTACGACCAAGATATACTAGTTGCCCTGGGAACTAGGGAATGGACCCATGAAATCTATCCCCCACACATCGAACACTTCGCAAGCTTGGTTCCAATTTTGAGGCATTTCATCACGTTTTGATAAATTACCCGCTCTCTGACACCGATCACAATGTTGCACCACTGACTGCGCATCATGGAACATGGTAGGCCAGTAGAACCCCGCATCAAGTACCTTTTTAGCTGTTCTGGTCCCACTGTAGTGGCCCCCAGTAGGACCCGAATGACAATGTTACAAGATATCGTGCCCCTCGTCCACTGAGACACACCTTCTCACAATTTGGTCGGAGCAAGTCCTGAATAGGAATGGATCCTCCCATGTATAGTGTTTCAGGTCGGCAAAGAATTTTTTTCGTTGTTGAGGTGTGAGCCACTTTGGGAAGGTTCTTGCCGCCAAATAGTTCGCAAAGTCAGCGAACCACGGAGTCTCATCCTGCTCAATCACTCTTATGCTGCAGAGTTGCTCCCCAGGGAAGGTGTCATTTATTTCTCCTTTTTGCAAGACACCCTCATATGGGTTCTCAAGGCGTGAGAGGTGATCAGCTGCTAGGTTCTCTGCCCCCTTTTTATCTTTTATCTCCAAATCGAATTCTTGCAACAGTAGAACCCAACGGATTAGACGAGGCTTGGCGTCGGGCTTACCCAACAGGTACTTCAATGCCGAATGATCAGTATACACAATCACCTTGGATAGTACTAGATATGACCGGAATTTGTCAAATGCGAAAACAACCGCGAGCATTTCCTTCTCAGTGGTGGTGTAGTTTTCCTGAGCATCGTTCAAAGTTTTGCTTGCATAATAGACATGATGGAAATGGTTGTCTCGTCGCTGCCCAAGCACGGCCCCCACTGCGAAGTCGCTTGCATCACACATTAACTCAAACGGCAGATTCCAGTCCGGGGAGACCATGATCGGTGCCTCCACAAGCTTCTGCTTCAGGGTGAGAAAGGCATTCATACAATCGTCATTGAACTCAAAAGGGGCATCCTTCTCAAGAAGTTTTGTAAGCGGTCGAGCAATTGATGAGAAGTCTTTCACAAATCTTCGATAAAACCCAGCGTGCCCTAAAAAACTTCTGATTGCTTTAACTGAGGTAGGAGGAGGAAGTTTTTCGATGGTTGCAACTTTGGCCTTATCCACCTCAATCCCCTTTTGTGAGATTTTATGCCCGAGCACTATGCCTTCCTTGACCATGAAGTGACATTTTTCCCAACTGAGCACCAAATTGGTTTCTTCGCATCGGATCAAAACCCGTTCCAGATTTCTAAGGCAAAGCTCGAATGAGTCACCAAAGACCGAGAAATCATCCATAAACACTTCCATGATATCCTCCACCATATCCTCGAAAATTGCCATCATGCATCTCTGAAATGTCGCCGGTGCATTGCATAACCCGAAAGGCATACGACGGTATGCGAATGTGCCATAGGGACAAGTGAAGGTTGTTTTCTCTTGATCTTCTGGGGCAATGGGAATCTGAAAATACCTGGAGAGACCATCCAGGAAACAGTAATAAGAATGTCCCGCCAGTCGTTCAAGCATCTGATCAATGAAGGGTAAGGGAAAGTGATCTTTTCTCGTGGCATCATTGAGTTTCCTGTAGTCAATGCATACCCTCCAACCTGTGACAGTCCTGGTAGGAACAAGCTCATTCTTTTCATTAGCAATAACCGTCATCCCCCCTTTCTTTGGTACCACCTGCACTGGGCTTACCCATGCACTGTCAGAGATGGGATAAATAATGCCTGCATCCAAAAGTTTGATGACTTCGTTCCTTACCACCTTTCTCATGTTAGGGTTGAGTCTCCGTTGGGGAATTGCTCGAGGCCTATGGTTGTCCTCCATGAGGATCTTATGAGTGCAGAAAGATGGGCTAATCCCCTTAATATCCGAGATTTTCCATGCAATAGCCTTTTTGTGTCTCTTAAGCACCTCGAGAAGTTGCTCCTTCTGCCTAACAGTGAGATCTGAGGCAATAATGACTGGAAGCTTGGACCCCTTTTCCAAGAAAGCATATTCCAAATGTTCGGGGAGAGGCTTCAACTCTAATTCTGGGGGTTCCTCGATTGATGACTTCTGCTTCCCAAAATTCCCGAGATCAAACTGTTCGGTGTCACTGTAGTCCCCCGTACCTGGGGCAACAACGCCTAACACTTCTTCCACACACTGAAGAGCATTTTCAATCACACCTGTATTGTTCTCTGGCACATGGGGATTTGCCTCTGAATATCCAGTTCGAGTTTGATCAGACACACCCTCAAGATGCAACAAAGAATCAGCAGGATACTCAACATCTCTTCTTAGCTCATGATGAAAGGATTCAGGTTGGTGGTTTGGAGAGCAGGTTTCTGTGACCGGTTGTTCCCCGATAGATTCGAAGTATTTGTCAAACACAAACTGAGCCCCTTGTTCTTTAACAAATGTAGCGGCACTGGCATCATCCGCCGTTCTTATCCACTGTTCAGTGTTGGGGCACAACTCATCCAACCAATATGGTGCATTCGAGTAAGGGTAGAATGGTTCCTGTGGATAATGATCGTAGACCCAAGTGTTAGTCGAAGCCATGGTTTAGAGAGAAAAACAAAATAAAAATGAATTGATAGAATATATACAAGACTGGTAAAAACAAACAAAATGAAATGATCAAATCAACACGTTTTAAGTTTTCCAAATATTCCTCGTGGGTCCCCGGCAACGGCGCCAAAAACTTGGTGAGAATGCGTTTGAATCGCTCACCCGCAAGTGCACGGGGTCGCCAAGTAATACCCCTCGCGCGAGCACGAGGGGGTCGTATTCCCAAGGGCCCGAGGAGCTATTCTTACTTCCTTATCACAATGTTGTTTAACCTAGCAAACACTCAAAGGAGATAACTACAAATAATCTACGGATGTGTGAAAAGCATACAAATAATAAATACAAATACTGAGGGAAATCAGGGGCGAGGAAATGGTCACGGATGAGGATTCCCTCGGGGGCTACTAAAGTGCTAAGGATACCCTAACTAGCATGCACGTGGGTGGTTTGGACCGGAAAACCCTAAATTAGACCAACCCGATGGTCACGGTGTTTGGTCCCTAATCCGGTACAAGTATTGGAATACGGAATTTCTTCCGCCCAAATCCTTGTACGATTGCAATGGGTTTAATGGATTTCCCCAAGCTAGGGTTGAAACACAATCAAGGACAACCCTAACAATTGGAGGGGTACAAATACCCGATGGTCACGGCGTATTCGTACATATATTCCCTTCCAAGCTTGGTGAGCCTAATACTAGGGCAATGGTCATGCAACCTAGCATTGTCTAGGAATTGACATATAGAGTTCTCATACATATCAAGGCATTCAAGAACCACCAAACAAGGATCTCAAACCAACACACATGCATAAACTAGAAAGGAATTATCCAAAATACACAAGTTCACCCCCAAGGTTCACCTACATCCGGTGACCTTGGGGTTTAGTTGCTCATGATCACAAAGTATGCAAATAAATACATGGAAACAACCAAAAGCATAATAAGAACACTCCCTCAAAGGATCAAGGCCGAATGACGCTTCCAAGGACGCCACCCAAGGAGTGGCTTCCCTTGTCAAACTTCCTCTAAAATCCAAATCGAAGGTGTGGAGTCGTCGTCTCGTGCTCTCCCCGTCGTCCTCTCCTCAAGAATCGCCTCCAAAAGCCGGCCTCAAGCTCCCAAAGAAGGTGGTGAAGTCAAGCTTGCTCAAGGTCTAGCTCTCCCTCAAAATGACTTCCCAAAACCCTTAAAAACATCATCCAGAACGTCATGCGGCCCCGTATGCGACCCCGCATGCGGGGAGAGAAAATCCCGAGAAAAACCCGAAATCGTGTAAGTTACTACAGTACCGCTACAGTAAACTGCTACAGTACCGTATACTACAGTAAAACTGCTACAGTATCGTATACGGCCTCTGCAGCGCCCGCATGCCAGACCGCATGACCTCCAGACTTAGCCATTTCGCCAAAGGGGTCGTGCTACAGGATCTGCTACAGTAGTCGCTACAGTAACCCCCTCAGGAATAGTGTTTTCATCGCCGATTTCTTCTCAAATTCTATCAATCAGCTCGAAGGGGTCACATCAGTACCTGTAACATGAAAGAAACCAATTCAGACCAAAAACGGGTGTCAACTCATAGAAAAATACGTAATACATACACCCGAATACATGAAAAATACGTATGTTTAGGCGTTTATCATGTCATAAGATGGGTACCTCGCAAGATAATAAGAGTCAAGACTTAGAAATTGATGAAAACAAGAAAATAAAAATGCAAATGAGATAATGGCGAAATATGTACAATGATGAAAACAAGAAACAAAACAATGACCAAATCAATCAACTCTAAGTTTTCCGGATATTTCTCAAGGGCGCCAAAAACTTGATGACTAACAAACAAGTGCACGGGGTCGCCAAGTAATACCCTCACGCACGCGCGAGGGGGTAGTATTCCCAAGGGCCCAAGAATCTACTCTTACTTCCTTTTCGTGTGATTGTTTGGCCGATCAATTCAAGTGTTGTGCAAAGAAATGTAAAAGGACAATTAACATGCAAGAAAATTACTCTAAGGCGGAGCCAATAATTGGAGGGTAAAAACAAAGTAAACAGGGTCGCGGATGAGGATTCCCAAGGGGCTACTAAAATACGGAAGTTGACTTAATTAACATGCAATTGGGTGGTTTGGACCAAGAAACCCAAAATTAGACCAACCCGATGGTCACGGAAATTGGTCCCTAATTCGGTACAAGTATCGAGTACGGAATTTCTCCCGCTTAAATCCTCACACGATTGCAAAGGGAGCAATAGGTTTCTCAAGTTAGGGTGAAGACACAATCTAGGTCAACCCTAACAATGGAGGGGTACAAATACCTGATGGTCACGGCGTATTCGTACATGTATCCCTACCAAGCTTGGTGAGCCTAATACTAGGGCAATGGTCATGCTTCCTAGCATTTTCTAAACATTGATACACAGAGTTCTCATGCATACCAAGCATTCAAATACACCAAACAAGGTTCACAAACAAGTCTAAAAATGCATAAAACTAATCAAGCAAGCATTCTACACAAGTTCACCCCCAAGGTTCACCTACATCCGGTGACCTTGGGGTTTAGTTGCTCATGAACACAAAATAGTCAACAAAATTCATGGAAACAACCAAACAATACAAAGAAAACACTGCCTCAAAGGATAGGGTCCGAATGACGCTTCCAAAGATGCCACCCAAGGGGTGGCTTCCCTTGTCGTTCTTCCCCTCAAATGTGGATCAAGGAGGTGGATTTCGTCGTATGTCGCTCTCCTCAACGTTCTCTCCACCGAAATGGCCTCCAACGGCAGCTCCTAGCTCCAATTTGAAGATGGTGGCAAGTGAGCTCAAGACCTAGGGCTTCTCTCCTCAAGAAAAATGAACTTCCAAGCCTTAAAAAGTCATTCTCAGGATGTCATGCGGCTTGGCATACGGTCCGCATACGGGCACTGTAGCACCCCAAATTTTGTGTAAGTTGCTGCAGTGGAGTGCTATAGTAACTCTGCAACAGTCTAGGAGAAGAAAGACGGGTGAGCAACTAGCGTTACTCAGTGAGGGGAGACTAGCACAACCTCACCTGAAATACCAATAACAAAGATAACAATAAAACATCCAAAATAAGCATTTTACCAAAACCAAGATAAAAATTTATTACATAATTATATACAATAGCAAACTTAACATAGCAAGATTAAAAGATAGGGTCAAGAAACCTTACTTACAATAACAAGATTCCCACAACCTCAAATCCGGTAAAAAACTGAACATCGGTTCAATAAAAAGAATAAGTCAAACATCAACCCAAACATGCCCTCGTATTAAATGTCAAGTCTAGGCTGGTCTTCGTAGTAAATGTCCAGTCTGAGCTAGCCCTCATAGTAAATGTCCAGTCTGAGCTGGCCCTCGTAGTATATGTCCAGTCTGAGCTGGCCCTCGTAGTAAATTCACCAACAAAACCAACAATACAAAGAATTACCACACGAAGCACAAAAGCTAACAAAAACACCAAACCAATAACAATACTTTTGCATTCCCGCGAGGAATCAATAGAAGCACAATCAAAAATCAAGTTTTTAAACACAAGGGCATAAGCAAATCCCAATATAAGGAATAATATGGAAGACCTCAACAAATTCCAAAATAAGTTCCAAGCTTCAGAATTCTCGAAAGCCCAATAATTCCATAACAAATTCTAATTTTAACACAAACAAAGGTTTCACAACCTCGATGAAGTGATAATTCACACAACCCGAACATTTGCGAATCAATCATCGAATAAGACATTCAAGATCAACTCAATAATAACTATCATTCACAAAAATGCCAAACAAGTATAAATCAATGAAACTCTACTTAAAAACATGATATGGTTATATATGAAAGTAGTATAAGTGTGTGCTCATTAAGTATATCTAGCTATCGGCATTCATCCAATAAGGCAATGCATAAATATCCCACTGACAGAATTGGTGATCCGCCTTCTTCGCAAGCTACTCCTCGGCTACTCCCTTGCCTTGAGTCAAAGCATCTTCTCCTTGCCAAAGCACCACAAACACAATGTTAGCACAAGCAACACAAGGAAACCCTAGGTTTCCCCTACCAACAACCCTAATCGGCTCTAGTGTTTGCTCCACTAACCCTAGAGGCTAACAAAGAGATCCTAAGGGTTAAAGCCTCACTCTCTAACCCAAAGAAACCAAGAAAACGAGGGGAGTCGGCCGGAGCTACAGTAGCTCCAAAACAAGCAAGAAGAACACTCAAGGGTTCTTAAGATAAAAGGCAAGCAATCAAGCCAAAAGCTTCTCTCAAGATCCACAAACAATAAACAAGGATGAAAACAAGGATTAAACTCCCCTCAAGGTTCCCAACAAACCCTAGACTCATCACCCAAAGAGGAAGAAGAAACAAGAAGAAAAGAAGAGCTTACGTAGAACAACCAAGGGATTGGTGTGCGAAATCCACAAATCGACCAAAGATCTCCTCTAAAACCAGCCCTAAACTCTCAAGAATGGTGGAGGAAGAGAAGGGGAAGAAATGAGGAGTTTTGGAGAGAAGAAATGAAGAGAAAAGAGATTAGATCAGGTTTATAATGGGGAAAACGAAGGGTTGTGCGGCCGGTGTGCGGCCTAGCACAGTGGCCGCACACCCATCTACCAAGGGTGTGCGGGTACTGTGCGGCCCCGTACACAGGCCGCACAGGCAAAAAAAATGGCCTGTGCAGGCTGTGTACAACGCGCACATCCCCTGTGCGGCCTATACACGTCCCGAAGCCCTTCTAAAACCCTCAAAACTCGACCTTAAACCCTCGGCAAGCCTCACCAACTCAAAACAAAGAGGAACTCACACAAAACAACAAGTAATTCAACAAGGAATGATCGAAAAACACCGATCTACACAAGATGGAAAAATCCGAAATACTACATTATACCTGACAGGGGCCCGAAAGTGCACGGGTTGTCGAAATAATAAAATACCCTGGTGAGTGGGTAGTCGTATCCACAAGTAATAGTGTTCAGAAACAAGTGTTATCGCTATTTAGCTATGAAGGGAATCGATGATGAGAAAAGTGTATATATATAGATGTAAAAGAAAATAATAGAGTGTAAAAATAATAATGAGGGTAAGAGAGGTAATCGATATAAAGATGGGGTACCCGGACAAAGCTCCCCTAGGACTAATGCTTCTAGTGCAAAACTTGTATTATGCTCTACCATTGATGTCTAATGAGTCGTGGAAATCTTTAAGCACACGGTTCCAAACCTAAGGTCAACCGTAACTAATCCCACACTATACCTGGCTCTAGACTTCTCTACGACCCTTGACTCTCGATGACCTATCACCTAAGCCCCAGGGGAGTACCTCATACTAATGCCTAGCACCATGTGAAATTCCATTGAGTTCTAGGGATCCCAAGTGAAAGACCCTATCCCTAATTATAGTTCTAACCCTTTGGTCCAGTTGGAAGAACTCTAATCCAAGATAAGCCCCAGTCCTAAGATTCTCTCAAAATTTTATAAGGGAGTTCATCTCCTAGTACTTGACTCTACTTCGATCACGATTAACTCTTGGGATACGGAGGTAGGGAAATTCACACCGGAGGGGATAGGGGACGTTCCGCTATCTCTCGACTCACCATCTCAACCCTCTCTAACCTTGTGTAGTCTAATCCTATAGAGGTTGTCACACCCTCAAAGGATAACCTAATAGATTCTTAACCCTAGTATCACATCTAAGGGAAAATCTCATACAATCGGCATGCAAGATTAGAACTCAATAAGAAAACATCAAATTAATAAAGCATAATAAAAGTTATAGAAACACAAGCATCCTAGGGTTCACAAGTCCGAATACCCAGTAGGGGTTTAGCTCTCCATGGAGCAATACAAAATCAATGAAGAGTTTAAGAACATATGGATGAAAACCATAAAGAAAACCCCCTTGTAGATTGTATCGATGGTCTTGTGGAGCCGCACGTCTTCTACAATGAATCCCTTGTCAAGCCTAGGGCACACCTCGCCGAATCGATGCCGATGAAAGCTCCCCAAATAGCTTTCTTCCAATGGATGTCGATGCTGATGCTATATAATCGCCTCCAAAGATCTCCAAGAACCTTTCCAAACCCTAGCCGAAAGCCCCCAAAAGATAGCCAAGAGATAGAAGGGGGGTCCCCAAATAGATCTGAAAACGGGCTATTTATAGGCTGAAATCGGAGTTCCACACGCCCCTGTTGATTTTCCACATGAGCTGCAGAATTTCCACACACCCGTGTGTTAATTCCACACGGCCGTGCGGAAATTCTGTTTTGCTGATTTTCGCCAGACTGTGAACAATAACTTACTACAGTGGTTTTGCTACAGTATTTTACTGCAGTGACTGCTACAGTATTTCGCCGAAATACTGCGAATTCATCATTCTTCATCGAGGCCGCTGAATTAGGCACACAATCAATGGTAGATTATGTCGATTACTTCATTTCTCTTCATTGACAAAATTCTCCAATCCTACACGAGTTAGACTTTTGTGAATGTGACTGCCTTTGTGCCCCTCCAATGGAGGTTGGCACACACCCACAAGTCTAGTGCCTTGTTCTTTTTCTGGTTGGAGAACTCCTCAACCATAGTGAACATAACCTATTCTTGCTTCTTTTTCTCCAAATTGGCTCCACAACCCTACAATGCACAAAAACACACAAATACACACAAATTAATGATAAAATCTGATAAAAGTAATGCTTAATGTAAGATAATAATACTTGCTACATTGCTGCTAGAGTGGTTTGCTACAGTGCTTGACGAAACGCTCCCGAATTCGTCGTTCTTCATCGAGGCCGTTGAATTGGGCACACAATCAATGGTAGATCGTGCCGATTGCTTCAAATCTCCTAATTTGGTAAAGTTCTCCTTGTTAGCACAAGCTAGACTTATTGTGAATGTGACTGCCTTTGTGCACGTAAAAGGAGGTTGGCACACACTCACAAGTCTATACTCATGCCGTTCTCCTTGCTTAGTTCGAGAATCTTCCCAACAATGGTGAACACGATCTAACTTCGTTCCTTTCCTTTACTTTATCTTCACAACCCTACAATGCACAAAAGTAAATAAATGCACAATTTTTAGTGATAAAATATGATTAACTTAATGCTCATTACAAGATAATAACGCTTCGCATTACTATAACACGAGCACTTATCACTACCCCCCTTAAAGAAATTTCGTCCTCGAAATTTCCTTCTAAGAGGGACACAAAAGAATGACACAACTCAACAACAAAAGTCAAGAAGGCAACAAGAGTCCAACAACTCTAGGAAAACAACCTTGTCTCTAATACTACTCCTCTAGCAAAAAGCCAAGCACACAAGAGCAACAACAAACAAAAGATAGGAACCATACTTGCAAAAATGCCTGGTCCACAGTCAGGCTCTTCATCTGTCAAGGCAAAATTCTTCCTCTGAGATCTAGTCTACGGCTGTGGTCCTCCTTGCTGTGGCATGTTGCTAGCAGCTACAGACCTGATAGGCTGGCTACCCTTGGTCTGACCCGAGCGACCTGGAGCGAGCGCCACAGTAGGATCTCTTCGATCTAACTCTGGACAAGCTGAGTTGATGTGACCTTCCTGGCCACACTGGAAGCATCTGCGCAGCTCTGAACAACGTCCATTATGGAATCGGTGGCAATTCCAACACTGTCTCTTAGTCCCTGCAGATCCTGCACCTGAAACACTCCCTGTAGGTACCGAACTCTGCTGTCCATTGGACTTGCTCTATGGGACCTTAAAGAAGCTAACTGAAGATGGACTAAGAAATGAACTCTCGCCTTTATTCTTCTTTGAAGGTTGACTCACTTCTACACTCTTTCTCTTACTCATGCTCTCTCGGACCCGTCTAGCTTCAAGAACCAACTTTTCTGCTCGGAGGGCCAACTACACTACCTCCTTAAAGCTCTGATTCCCTGAGACTGCTATCCTCTCTCGGATACTGAGGTTTAATCCAGCCTCGAACTTCGAATATAGAATCTCCTCAGAACCTACCAACTCAGGCACAAAGTTTGCTAAGTCCTTTAGCTCTGTCTCATACTCTGTCACAGATCTACTACCTTGACTCAACTGCATGAACTCTTGCCTCTTCTGGTCTCTATGGAAACGGGTGTAGTACTCCTCATCAAACTCGTTCGGAAAATCTGGCCAAGTCAAAGCAACACGGTAACGAACTCTCAGACTCTCCCACCAAACTCTAGCTCTGCCCTCAAGCAACCTCGTAGCAACCTTGAGCCTCAACTCCTCATCTAGGACCATGTCGTCGAAAGTGGCTATCATCCGCTTTAGCCACTCCTTGGCCACCAAGGCATCGCTCGTGCCATCAAAGGAACCGTAACCTAACTGACGGGCTTCCTTTAGGAGCTTGGATAAGAACAAGCTCTGGGTGGTCCTACTGTCCTCCGCAGTGACCAGGGGGACTATTTTTTTAATGATTTTTCTCAAAGATTTTATTCACACGCAATCCATATTGAGCAGACCTTGTCGTTGTGAGAATTCTTAATTCATGAGTTGTATGGAGGAACTTATGTCACCACAAACAGAGACTAAAGCAAGTGTTGGATTCAAAGCAGGTGTTAAAGATTATAAATTGACTTATTATGCTTCTGACTACGAAAACAAAAATACTGATATCTTAGTGGCATTCAACTAACTGCATCTGGGCCGGTGCTGGAGCAGGTGGCCGCGTAGCCGAAGCAGACCCTCCTTACATGCTCCAAAAACTCATAAAGTCTCTGAAGTCCTAATAGGTCAGCTGCCTATCCTGACGGTCCCAATAGGCTCTGAAAGCTTGCATCACCTCTGGAGATTGAGCTAACTCTAGCGCTGGAGCCTGGGGCACTGACGCTGCAACAATAGGGGCATGCCCTGATGAGGCAACCTAGGCAGCGAAGGAGAGGAAGATGGAGGTGGCACTCGATGCCGTCCACCTCTAGGCGGTGCAGTAGGAGGCTCAGTTGCAGGAGCAACTGCTCCATTGCGAGTGCGAGGGCACCGTGCTGGCATTTTCAATGAAAAAGACACCAAGACAACTTTCAAAGTCAAAACCTACATGCAACAACAGTACATGCTCAACTATAACTTGATCTACTAGTTACTATAGAAGACTATCAACAACAAGAACTGGCTACGGTTATCAATCTAAACCAATAGCTCTGATACCAATAGAATTGTCACGCCCCGACCTACTGGCCCACGGTATGTGACAACTGCCGCGACAATCCCGAGGAAGGATGCTCTGCCACTCAACCCTCGGGATAGTGCAAGGCTGAAAAACAACCTGGAATTCCACAATATTCCACCAAAAACACAAGAGCGGAAGAAACAACAACAACAATGACGACAATGATGATATATAACAGTAACCAAGATCACAAGTGTATAGGAAAGCTATAACAACAATAACAAGTCTTAATACATCGGAGTTTTCAAAGTTAACATAAATACAAAACATGCAAAAGGTTTACTACAAACTAGTGGATCCACAAGATAAGACTACATGTTCATGACCAAAAAGAAACATACATGAAATAGAAAAGATACACAGAAGATGGAGCAGCAACAAATGCCCAGCACAGTGCGCACCGCCTCACCTACTACCTGCAACAGTCTAGGAGAAGGAAGAGGGGTGACCAACTAGCATTACTCAGTGAGGGGAGACTAGCACAACCTCACCAGAAATACCAATAACAAAGATAACAATAAAACATCCAAAATAAGCATTTTACCAAAACCAAGATAAACATTTATTACATAATTATATACAATAGCAAACTTAACATAGCAAGATTAAAAGATAGGATCAAGAAACCTTTCTTACTATAACAAGATTCCCACAACCTCAAATCTGGTAAAACACTGAACATCGGTTCAATAAAAAGAATAAGTCAAACATCAACCCAAACATGCCCTCGTATTAAATGTCCAGTCTAGGCTGGTCCTCGTAGTAAATGTCCAGTTTGAGCTGGCCCTCATAGTATATGTCCAGTCTGAGCTGGCCCTCATAGTATATGTCCAGTCTGAGATGGCCCTTGATGACTTGACCGCAAGCGTATGGGTCGCCAAGTAATACCCCTCACGCACGCGCGAGGGGGTCGTATTCCCTAGGGTCCCAAGAGCTGCTATTACTCCCCTCTAGATGTCACTGTCTAGTTTACCAAATATAGATTTAAAACAAGATAAGAAAACAAATAAAAGAGAAAACTATAAACAAGTGGACTAAGGCTCACCACATAAGCAAACTAAGGATGCAAGTAATAATGAAAGTTCGAGGTCCCCGAGCGAGGATCCCCTCGAGACTACTAAAGCTAGAAGGATACTCGAATTACATAGGCAAAGGTGGTTAGGCCAAGAGATGTCCAAAGGTAGGTCACCCCGATGGTCACGGTGATAACCCCTAATCTGGTATAAGTATTGGAATACGGAATCACTTCCTCCCAAATCCTCACACGATTGCAATGGGCCTAGGGAAATCCCTAATTAAGGTCAAACACACATCTAGGCTCAACCTTAATGATTGGAGGGGTACAAATACCCGATGGTCACGGCGTATTCGTACATGTATCCCTTCCAAACTTGGTGTGTCTAATACTAAGGCGATGGTCACGCAACCTAGTATAACCTAGAAATCGATACACAGAGTTCTCATGCATACCAATACATCAAAGTGCACCAAGCTTGAACCATAAACCACACAAATACCATACATGTAAATCAAGTATTCATACAAGCAAGTTCATCCCAAGGTTCACCGGATGCCCGGCGACCTTGGGAGTCTAGTTCAACATAAATGAGGAAGAAACCCTAAAATACATAACAAGAATGATCAAAAACAAAGAAAACCCCCTTAGTGTTGACTAGATGAAGATGGTGATGGGAACTCGCGGATCGGTGCCGACGAACTCCTAGATGGTCTCCCTTGCGTGTGATCTTCTTCTCCCCTTGATTTGCTCCTTAAAAGTGCCTTCTCCAGCCCCTTGAAGCCTTTGAAACCCTAGATGGTAGTTAAGGAGAATGGTGGCCAAAAGTCCCCAAGAAAAATGCCCTAATCCTCTTTAAAAGCACATTCCAACGAGTTATGCGGCCTCCCATGCGGGGAGAGAGTTTCCGAAAAATCCCGAAAGTCGCGTAAATGCTACAGTGAAACTGCTACAGTACCGTGCGCGACCTCGACAGCGCCCGCATGGATCTCCTAACCAAGTTCTTCAAGTTTTCGTGCTATAGTGATTTCTACAGTAT
The DNA here is from genome assembly GCA_020875875.1 of Dioscorea alata. Lineage (NCBI taxonomy): Eukaryota > Viridiplantae > Streptophyta > Magnoliopsida > Dioscoreales > Dioscoreaceae > Dioscorea > Dioscorea alata. The sequence goes on along the minus strand of CM037013.1, from coordinate 7,867,239 downwards.
CCCCCCGGCTCAGCAACAGTGTTTTCGATGACGATTTCTTCTAAAATTCTGTCAACGAGCTCGAAAGGGTCTCATTGGTACATGTAACACGAAAGAAACCAATTCAGACCAAAAACGGGCGTCAACTCATAGAAAATACGCAATACATACGCCCAAATACATAGAAAATACGTATATTTAGGCATTTATCAGCCCTCGTAGTATATGTCTAGTCTGAGCTGGTCCTCATAGTAAATTCACCAATAAAACGAACAATACAAACAATTGCCACACGAAGCACAAAAGCTAACAAAAACACCAAACCAATAACAATACTTTTGCATTCCTGCGAGGAATCAATAGAAGCCCAATCGAAACTCAAGTTTTTAAACACAAGGGGATAAGCAAATCGCAATACAAGGAATAACATGGAAGACCTCAACAAATTCCAAAATAAGGTCCAAGCTTCAGAATTCTCGAAAGCCCAATAATTCCATAACAAATCCTAATTTTAACACAAACAAGTATAAATCAATCAAACTCTACTTAAAAACATGATATGGTTATATATGAAAGTAGTATAAGTGTGTGCTCATTAAGTATATCTAGCTATCGACATTCATCCAATAAGGCAATGCATAAATATCCCACTCACAGAATTGGTGATCCGCCTTCTTCGCAAGCTACTCCTCGGCTACTCCCTTGCCTCGAGTCAAAGCATCTTCTCCTTGCCAAAGCACCACAAACACAATGTTAGCACAAGCAACACAAGGAAACCCTAGGTTTCCCCTACTAACAACCCTAACCGGCTATCGGGTTTGCTCCACTAACCCTAGAGGCTACCAAAGAGATCCTAAGGGTTAAAGCCACACTCTCTAACCCAAAGAAACCAAGAAAACAAGGGGAGAGGGCCGAAGCTATAGTAGCTCCAAAACAAGCAAGAAGAACACTCAAGGGTTCTTAAGATCAAAGGCAAGCAATCAAGCCAAAAGCTTTTCTCAAGATCCACAAACAATAAACAAGAATGAAAACAAGGATTAAACTCCCCTCAAGGTTCCCAACAAACCCTAGACACATCATCCAAAGAAGAAGAAGAAACAAGAAGGAAAGAAAAGAAGAAGAGCCTACCTAGAACAACCAAGGGATTGTTTTGAAAAATCCAAAAATCGACCAAAGATCTCCTCCAAAACCATCCCTAAACTCTCAAGAATGGTAGAGGAAGAGAAGGGGAAGAAATGAGGAGTTTTGGAGAGAAGAAATGAAGAGAAAAGGGGTTAGATTGGGTTTATAACGGGGAAAACGAAGGGTTGTGCGGCCGGTGTGCGGCCCTGCACAGTGGCCGCACATCCTTCTGCCAAGGGTGTGTGGGCGCTGTGTGGCCCCACACACAGGCCGCATAGGCAAAAAAAATGGCCTGTGCAGCCTGTGTACAGCCCACACACCCCCTGTGCAACCACTTTTAAAACACTCAAAACTCGACCTAAAACCCTCGGCAAGCCTTAGCAACTCAAAACAAAGAGGAACTCACCCAAACCACAAGTAATTCAACAAGAAACAATCGATAAACACCGATCTATACAAGAGGGAAATATCCGAAATACTGCAACATGAATGTATGCGGTCAGTCATGCGCCCGTATGGGTGCCCGCATGGATCTCTAGACTTAGTTGTTTCACCAAAGGTCTCGTGCTACAATGCTGCTACAGTACCGGGTTTCGAAAATGGTCTTTTCCTGCCAATTTCTTCTAAAAATCTCGTTGACGAGCTCCCTATGGTACCGGCGGGGCGTCCAGGGTGACGACGGCATCCCAGCCAGGCGACCCCGCCGCCTCACTCAACATGACATGAAACCCCCCCCAGGCTAAGTTTCATCGAGTTTGCATTGCGGGATCAACGATTCTGCCGTAGCGCGCTTTTGAGATCGAGTGATCGGCCGGTGGCACCAGCAGTGCGTCCCATTAGCCAAGTTTCTTCGAGTTTGCACGGTGGAATCACTAATTCCGCCGGAGCGCGGTCGTGTGATCAAGTAATCGGTCAGCGGCACCGGCAGGGCGTCCTTGGCGATGCGAGCATGACCCGGCATCCTAGGAAAACCCCTCAGGCCATATTTCATTGAGTTTACACGGCGGAATCACCGATTCTAAAGGAGCACACTCGTGTGATCGGCTGATCGGCCGACGGCTCCGGTGCCGCGTCCCGGCCTCATCACTCGGCATCACATGAAATGCCCTCAGGCCAAGTTTCGTCGAGTTTGCACGGGGGATCATTGATTCCGCCGGAGCGCGCTAGTGCGGTCGAGTGATAGGTCGGCGGTGACGGTGGGGCGTCCACGGCGACGGAGCCATCCCTACACAGTAGCCCCGCCTCATCATTCCGCATCACATGAAACCCCCTCGGGCCAAGTTTCGTCTAGTTTGTACTGGGGATCCCAGATTCTGCCGGAGCACGGTCGTGCGATCGAGTGATCAGCAAGCAGCGACGGAGCCATCCCGGCCTGGCGGCCCCATCGAATCACTCGGCATCACATGAAACCCCCTAAGGCCAAGTTTCATCGAGTTTGCACGGTAAGATCACCGATTCTGACGAAACGCGCTCGTGTGATCAAGTAATCAGCCGGCGGTGTCGGCGTGGAGTTACGGACGATGGCAGCATCCTTGTTCGGTGACCACACCGGATCACTCGGCATCACATGAATTCCCTTTGGGCCAAGTTTCATCGTGTTTGCACGGTGGGATCACCGATTCTGCCATAGTGCGCTCATGTGATCAAGTGATTTGCCAGTTGCGCCTGCCCGGCATCCCGGCCCGGCACCCCCGCCGCATCACTCGGCATCACATGAAACCCACTCGGATCCTGTTTCGTCCATTTTGCATGGAGGGATCATTAATCCTGTAGGAGCACGCTCGCGTGATCGAGTGATCGGGAGTCGAAGCTGGCGGGGTGTCCCGGGCGATGGCGGCATCCCGGTCAGCACCCTTTCTGCAACACTCGGCATCGCATGAAACCCTTTCAGCCCAAGCCTCGTCAAGTTTGTGCTGCCGGATCACCGATTCCGCCATAGCGCTCGTGTGAACGAGTGATCGGGCAGCGTGTAGTCCCAGGCAATGACGACATCCCTACACGGCAACCCCGCCACATCACTCGTGCCAAGTTTCATTGAGTTTTCATGGCAGGATCACCGATTCTGTAATAGTGCTCTCGTGTGATCAAGTGATTGCCCGGCGGGGCCCGCGGGATGTACCGGGCAATGGCGGCATCCTCGCCGCATCACTCGGCTCCACATGAAACCCTTCGCACCATGTTTTATCGACTTTGCACGGCGGGATTACAGATTCCGCTGGATCACGCTCGTGTGACCAAGTGATCGGCGAGCAGTGCCAGCGGGGCGTACAGGCGAGGCGGCATGTCGGCCCGGCGCCCCCGCCACATTACTCAACAACTAATGAAATGCACTCGGGCCAAGTTTCGTCGATTTTGCACGGTGGGATCACCAATTCCGATGGAGCGCGCTCGTGTAATCAGTCGACGGTGCCTATGGTGCGTACCGGGCGACGGCGGCATCCTGGCCCGGCCCTCCCGCCGCATCACTCGACATCACATGAAACCCCCTCGGGACAAATTTCATCCAGTTTGCACTGCGAAATCACTGATACCGCCAGAGCGCGCTCGTGTGATCGATCGATCGGCCTGCTGCGATGGCGGCATCCGGCCTGGAGACCCCGCCGCATCACTCGACATCATATGAAAGGCCCTCGGGCCATATCTCGTCGAGTTTGAAAAGTGGTATCCTGGCCTGGTACCCCCGCTGTATCACTCGGCATCACATGAAACCCACTCTGGCCATGTTTCGTTGAGTTTGCATGGCGGGATCGCCTATTTCGCCGGTGCGTGCTCTTGTGATCGGCCGACCGGGGGTCCTAGGTGATATCGACATCCCGACCTGGTGCCCCTGCCGCATCACTCGGCATAACATGAAAACCAATCCGGCCAAGTTTTATCGAGGTTACACAGTGGGATTATCTATTCCTTCGGACCGCGCTCATGTGATCGAGTGATTGGCCGGGGCGCCAGCGGGGCGTTTCGGGCGATGGCGGCATCCTGGCTCGGTGACCCTGCCGCATCACTCGGCATCACATGAAACCCCGTCAGGCCAAGCTTCGTCGAGTTTGCAACTCGGGATCACCGATTCTACCGGAGCATGCTCGTGTGATCAAGTGATCGGCCCGGCACCCCCGCCGCATCACTCGGCTTCACTTGAAACCTCCGAGGGTGAAGTTTCATGTGTTTTGGCAAGTATAGGAGTTGTTTGATCCGAGGACAATGCGTCGCCATCTGGTGGGGCGGTCGGTCAATGTTGGAATCTTTCCACGGGACCATCGTAGATTGATTTGTCTTCATAAATAACCCCCAGGGCTTGAGTTTCATAAAAAACGTACGAGTGGATAGGTAGATTAGAGGAGTTGGGTGCGATTGTGCTCCGTCATCACGCACAACTACCGGTCAGGCCTCTCGGTAACATGCACAGTGACCAGCCCAGAAAAAAGGGGGTCTTAGAGACCCTTTGTACGCCTGGGGTCGCTTTGGGCGGGATGTTCTGCATGTTATATAAGGGGAAGGCACTTATTTTTGCCCATGGCTGCCAAGGCGTGCATGCCATCACGCCGCGCCGTGCCGCATGGCGCGTCACGCCACACCGCATGGCACCACACCCCGTCGGTTTGCGAGTGGGTTGGCCACCTCCGCCTACCACCGCTACCGCTAGTTGTGTCACGCCCTGACCTGTGGGTGATAAGTGTCTAAATACATCACTTTTATCATGTACATTTTATTTACTTTCATGCATTTTTGTATGACTCTGATGCCCTTTACGCGCTTTTCTTGTTAATTATCATTTCAGGACATCGGAAGACCATCTAGTGCGTGTTTGACTGTAGCACCATCAAAACGGGCGTGATTCACCGGGCCGCACAGAGGAGACAGAACGGTGTAGCAGAACAAGGTGTATCAAAACGGATTTTCATCGAAGAATTTATTGAAGCTCACACCATCACTGTAGCAGATTCACCGGGCCGCACAGAGGAGACAGAACGGTGTGCGGGCTGGCATGCGGCACGCACGCAGCCCGCACACTTACGGGCAGAACAAGGTTTTCTTGTTATTTAAGGTCTTTCTAGGGCTTGGGAGAGGTTGTCTTTGGCCACCCTCTCCTCCACCTTTCTCCACCAGCACCACCTCCATTCTCCACCATCATCTCCACCATTTTCCTTCACCACCACCGGATTGGAGAGGCAATTTGAAGAGCAAAACTCAAGGGGAGAAGAAAGGAAGCACTCAAGGAGATCATCACGGAGCTCAACCGGCGCGGATCCCGCGAGCCTTTGTCACCACCTTCTAGCCTACATCTAAGGGAGATTCTTATGAGCATTTTCATTGTTTATTTTGTGTTTTCTCTCTTTTGATGTGGAACTAGCCTCCCAAGGCCACCGGGCTCCGGTGAACATTGGGAGAGGAACTTGTATGGCTGATGATACTTATTTATAGATGATTGTTGGCTTGTTTGTTTGATTTCAATTTATTGTTTTAATGTTCAGCCTACAATGGATGGATTCCGTAGGTTTTGATTCATGAATTGTATGTGTATGGCGGGATGCTTGCATGTATTAGGTCGCACAATGATTGAAGGGGGATTCAATGTGCCGGTACACCGGAGGTTCCGGGTGCCGGTAGCTCCCCGCGTGGTTAGGGTTGTTTTAGCCGAAAGCGCGCATTAGAATAACCCTAATCGAGACTCCCTATTCCCAATGACATCATAGGGGTATCCTCTGGATAGAGGAACCTGTACTGGATTAGGGCCACACCACGGAGGTTCCGGGGTAGTCGACTCGGGTGCCGGTAGCTCCCCGCGTGGTTAGGGTTATTTTAGCCGAAAGCGCGCATTAGAATAACCCTAATCGAGACTCCCTGTTCCCAATAACATCGTAGGGGTATCCTCTGGATAGAGGAACCTGTACTGGATTAGGGCTACACCACGGAGGTTCCGGGGTAGTCGACTCCCGAGTCTAGCGGATCAAACCTTGCCAACTTAGCACTTAATTTCCTATATTCATCCTAACTTGTTCTTCTCCTTAGGGGATCCTAGCCCGAGGCCTCTAGTTCTCATTGCTACTTGCTCATTAGATTGCTTGTATAGTGTGCCTTAGTCCATTTTGTTTATAGTATTTATTTTATTTATTTTCGTATTTGTGTTTTATACATGACTCTTGTCTTGGTAGACTAGATAGTGATACCAAGGAGGAAGTAATAGCAGATCTTGGGGCCCTTGGGAATACGATCCTCTTGCGCTCACGTGAGAGGTTATTACTTGACGACCCGTGCACTTGCGGTCGGGGAGTCGCGTGCTCGCTTCTTTAGCGTGTCACGTGGCAACCATCAGTGGGTCCCAAGCACGATATACCACCACGACAACCCAGGGGAGGTCCAACACTGCCTCAATCCTAGGTAGCCGTAAAGCTAACCTGTTCCCTGTACATTACAACTATAACAACAAGAAATGTTTTAACCATATATAATACTCAAGTGTTCATACACATACTTATCGAATAATACGAGGTTTAACACACTGAAAATTATAACAAGAAGTTCATAAGGAAGAGAGTAACAACCACTCCAAATAGGGGATACACTCCTCAACAAAACATGGACTAGACTGGCATACAAAATGCTTCAAGTATGGAGAAACATGATAGGGTTCAATAATACATAGTGGATCCCTATTAATACATGCCAAGATATAAGAACATACACAACTCAAAATTAGATGACAAAGGTGACTCTTGCCAAGCACTTCACGCTTTCACTCCTACGCTGTGCTATCACCTGGGAGGAAGAAAAAGGGGGTGAGTAACTAGGTTACTCAGTGAGGGGTTAGTCATAGGACTATAGTTCAAGCATGATCAAATCGAAATAAAACATCATAAACATATTTCAATACTCAATAAGAAGGAAACATACTTTGAGTAACAAATATCTCATAAGAACATAGCTTTTCTCATTGAAATACAAATAGAGGTTCTTTGAAATCATCATGAAACACATGCCATCCTGGACCTAGTATAAGCACAATTCTTATTGATAGCTTGAAATATCAAGATACCTAGAAACAAGTAATTCAACATTCACAAATAAACAATAATGTCCAAAATGGCCTCAAAACCCTCCATCGCTAACCATGGCCTTGGTTAGGTCTGGAGCTACCAAGATGCGTGTATCTTGGCATTGGGCGCTGGGAAGTTTGTGTGGTGACTCCGAACAACCCAACTATACCCATGTCAGGGATCTATGGTCCCACCTGACATGGTATAACCGTTTTGACAGTATTCCACGCTACCTCTATATAGGTCGGCCCATGGAAACCATCCACTTATTACTGTAGCAAGTTCTGGAGCTCGGCTCCCATGTCACCAATAAAGAATTTAAACAATAAATCAGCCCGTAGGCTCAATATATACATCATGATAGCATAATTCTCAATAAGAGACAATAAGTGTTCACAATGGAAATTCTCACTCCAAGGATGATCAATTTGATCAAAACATTAATAATGAATCAATTTTCATCAAAAGTATCCTATAAAGGTGTCCTTTCAAAACACACTTCAAACCTTGTATTAACACAATGAAAATCAACTGGATTTCATATGCCTTTGGATCATCATAATGAAAACACAAAATCTTTTGAAAATGAATAGTTCAAGCATATATTTCAAACAAAGAGTTCCAAACCATAAACAATATGTATATTTTGAAAATAGTCATGAAATAAGACAATTCATAAATCATCAAGATTCTCAACTTCAATTAAGACTTTCAAAGAGATTAGGAATAAGGATTCTATAAATTCAAAACAAACAACTCAAACATCAACATAAACATCTTGCATGAATCATAGTCCAATTTTGGAAATTTTCCCACTCACAAACTTGGCGAACAAAATTCCTCGGTGTCACTTCTCCATCGGCTCTTTGCCCTTACTTGAAGCCTCACCTCCAAGAAGCCATTACACAACCAAAACAAGCAACTAAACATCAACAATTATAAGATTAACTAAAATGAAGGAAAATGCTCAAAATGAGGGATGGTTGCTTCTAGGGGTTTACCAAACACCATAGCAAAGAGTTCTAGCAAGGAGAAGACCTTTCACAACTCATAGAACCAACAAGAAAGGCAATAATGACCTAACATGGTCGGTGCTACAGTAATTCATGGATTAGGGTTATGAAGGTTCAAGGATTTTCATGAATTCAAGGCCATACAACTCAATATAATAAATACTCACAAGATTTTCCATTAAAGAGGAAGAAAAGTAGCATCAATAAAGCTCTCATGAAGGGATCATAACCAACCCTAACCATCATCATCAAAGAATAAGGAAGAAGGGACACAAGATTGGAGCTTACCTTGATATTAAGGATGAGCAACTAGAAGATACAAGTTTCAAGCTCTAAAATCCCCAATAAATCAGCCTTAGAACCTCAAGAGATGAAGGAGGAGGAGAGGAGAAGGATATAGAGAAGTTTGGGAGAGAAGAAATGAAGAAAAAGAAGGTAGGAAATGGTATTTATAAGCAACTCAAGCCGGTGTGCGGCCTATGTGCGGCCCCACACACTAGCCGCACACCACAGGCAGAAGGGTGTGCGGGTGGTGTGCAGCCCTGCATACCAGCCGCACACCCCTTTGCCTGGGGTGTGCGGCCTCTGTGCGGCCTATGCATAGCCCACACCCTCTCTAAACTCCTCCAAACACTCTCAAAAATCTCTCAAACACTCGAGAAACAACTCTAAATGCTCAACAAGAAAAATCAAAGAAAACTCTAAGGGAAAATGACAATAACACTTAAGACAATTGAAACAACAAACAAGGGCAAAAAGACCAAAATTCCACAACCCGGCCGCCGGCGAGCTCCGGCCGGTCTCCAGTGAACCCCATGGCATTCTCAGGCGTGTCAACCATGACCGACCGGTTGTCGTGCTAGAAAATTTGCCTCACCGCAGCTCGCTGCCTAGAAAGATTGCCTCGTCCGTGTGGTTCGGCTAGAAATCGTGCCTCGGCGAGGCTTGTTAGGAAGAAAAGTTGCCATAATGGGTCCTGTTTCAGAGTAAAGTTGCCAGGGAGCGGCTTGTTACCAATAAGAAAAGCCATATTGGTACTCGTTACCGAGGAAACTTGCCCCGGCTATGCTTGTTACCGAGAAAACTTGGCCCGGCTAGGCTTCTTACCACGAGAACTTGCCACGAAGTGGCTTGTTAACGGGAAAAATTGGCATGTTAGTGCTCATTAGTGAGAAAACTACCCCTGGCGAGGCACGTTACTAAGAAAATGATGGATCACCCGCAAGTGCACAGGGTTGCCAAGTAATACCCCTCACGCACGCGTGAGGGGGTCATATTCCCAAGGGCCCGAGAATCTACCCTTACTTGCTCTTCGCAATGTTGTTTAACCGATACAGCTTGAGTTAAAGAAATCAATGAAAAGCAAACAAGCAAATATAAAATAAATGCAAGATGACTAAGGCAAAATACGGGAAATTCAATGGTTAGGAGTGGTCACGGATGAGGATTCCCTTAGGGGCTACTAAAGTGCGTTTGAAGGCTTGAACTAACATGCATGTGGTAATGATGGACTGAGAAAACCCTAGACTAGGCCAACCCGTTGGTCACGGAAATTGACCCCTAATCCGGTACGGGTATTGGAATATGGTATTTCCACCACTACGGTATTTCTACCGCATAAATCCCCACACGATTGCTAAGGATACAATGGCTTTCTCAAACTAGGGTTAAAGAAACAACTCCGTACTTAACCCTAGGAGTGGAGGGGTACAAATACCCGATGGTCACGTCTTATTTATACGTATTTCCCTTCCAAAGTTGGTGAATCTAACACTAGGGCAATGGTCATGCAACCTAGCATTTCCTAGATCAATTGATACATAGAGTTCTCATACATATCAAGCAATTAAAACACCAAGCAATGGATCACAAACATGCCACAAACAATGAATTAGAACAAAGCATCCAAAATACACAAGTTCACCCCCAAGGTTCACCTACATCGGGTGACCTTGGGGTTTAGTTCCTCATGATCAAGAAATACAACACAAAATACATGAAACCAAACACAAAAAGAATAAGAAGAACTCCCTCAAGAGATGAAGGCCGGAGAAGTTCCAAAGACGCCACACAAAGGTGTGGCTTTCCTTGCTACAGTACTCGGGACCCTAAAACGACAGTTTCGGTGCAGATTTCCTCTCAAATCGCGTCGTTAGGGTCACCAAAGCATATAATGTACCTGAAACACGAAATAAAACAATTTAGACCGAAAAGGGCATCGATTCATTAATAAAACACCGAAATACATGCGCGTATATATGTGTAAAATATGTATATTTAGACATTTATCAAACATCCCCACACCTAAGCGTTTGCTTCTCCCCAAGCAAACACACAAGAAGAACAGGGGCAGAAAGATAAATGACTAAATGCACGACCTCAAGCTCAAAAGTGAAGGACTCCATGGCCACACTGGACAGAAATCAAGAAGTGATCTGTTCTAGTGATAGTCGAGTAATGATAGCTCTGTCTCTCCTAAAGTGCCCTCAGTGAGTGTGTGCTGACTTCCACCTTGTTCTCCACACCCTGGATTACCCCAGGATGTCTATTCACTCCACACATAATAATAATGATATTAAAGTGTTAAAAACATCCTCAGTACTCAGTTAAAAGTCTTTTGGTTCCTAAGTAAAACTTTAGCACCTCAAGTGATTACGCAACAGGCTCCAAGGAACCAAGATGCCATAACTCTCTTACTTATGTACAACATACACACTTTTTTTTTCTGAGTCCCCGACTTACATAGACTGCCCAAAAATCTTTCAGACGGATGCACATGCTGGTTCGGCACAAGAGTCACCCATCCTACTTGATTACAGTCTACATAGACGCACTCGTGCTAAACTAGCAGAGGAATACTGTCATAGACACGTTTTTTTTTTTTTTTTGTATCTTAAACCCCTTGAACAACTTGCTACAATAGAACACTTTCAGGCTAAAACAAACAACAAAGGAACTCAAAAGCTTTTAAAAGAATATTGAAGATAGAATTTAACACATTAATGCCAAAATAATTGTTATGGGTTAGTAGGAGTATACAAAATGGAAGTGCTCATGAACAGGTATAAAGGTGCACTAAAGGTGAAACAAAGCTACAATTAAGCACAGATAAGATACAGCTCACGACTATCATTCTAGCAAGCCTGGAAGTTCTAAACAATGTAATCATAGCTATCATAGGTATCATATGCATGTAAAGGCATGCAGCAATAAAAATTACTCCTAGAAATCCATCCCCACACCTAAAGTTGTACATTGCCCCCAATGTACAAAGGTCAGCAACACAAGATGGGAAAATAAACATGTAAAGTGCATAATAGGAGTAAAGAAACTTCCCTAGTCAACTGATGCAGTTTGTGATATGATCCTCTAGCTTGGTGGGGCAAAAAAAATTACAATGAGTGCATGGAGTGTGAAGCCCAGTACAAGTGTCCTGAAAATACAAAAGAAAAACGCAGATCACAACTCCAGAGATGAGAATAATAGAAAAGAGCAAGTAAGCAAGAATCTCAAAACAACCAGATAGAGTTTAGTAGGGGTGAAGCCCTAGCTAACTTAAGAGTACAGAATACCACACAAGATAGGAAAATGTAACTAGTACAGAAATAAAAACAACAAAGTAAAACAACAAGCATGTTGTGTGATTCTAGGGGCCAGAAGGAAATGATGGACTTACGCAGGTGGTGCCCGCAGAGGTGGTGCCGACTGACGATGAAGAGCTGCACAAGAATGCTAAAATGTCGGCAGTGGTGGTCTCAATATGGCTCACCGAGGCAGTCATCATCTGTAAATGCTCGCGGACTTCGGCACGGAATGTCTCAAATCTCTCCTCAAGTGAATGTCGACGCTCCCTGGGTACAGCATCATCGTCCGGCTCGGACTCTGACTGAGACTCAGACTCGGTGTCATGAGATGGGCCGGGGTCAGTCTGGCGTTGCACCACCCTATGGGCACTACCCCGCCGCTCAACCATACCAATACACACCGGTGTCTGCATGCTGAGTGGAACAACTACTTCCACAACTGTCATGCCTTGGGTTCTCTCAATAAGTGTCATACCCTTGATCATGCGTGTGATGTAGGGCCCTGCATAAATGGATCCAAGGCTAACAAACTTTCCCTGATGAGCAAAAACGTCGGCTACCAAGTGACCCATATGAAGGGGGTACCGCTGTATGATACTGTACAACATCAGTAGGTCCGTGCGTGATACCACCCCGGTAGAATCCAGTCGACCCCCTATGCTCCGTGTTAGTATGGCGTGAATATATCTATGTGCTGGGTCCTTCAACTGGGAGGCCTTCTTGGTGCATGACCGGGTAGCAATGGTGCTCCAGTAAGTGGCACTAGTCATAGGATAAGGAAAATCCTTGCATAACTCCTTGAATTCCAGCCTTTGGGTGAATGCTTCTGTGTAGAATCCCATGTAAACTCCCATTTGATCTTGAGTTATTCTGTGGATCTTCCCAAAAGCATGGAATGACACGTAGGCGGGTTGGCGAGAGAAGGGATTGAAATGATAAATCTCGAAAGTGCATAACACTTCGAGAGTCAATTCCTTGTATGTAGGTTCTTCAATGGAGAATAGTTTGTCCCAACTGCCGTGTGTGATGAGTTCCAAGATTGTTTCATCCAAGCCCAGGGTTTTCAAGACATCCCAATCTATTTTCTTGATCGTTCCAAAATTCTTGCTCGAGAGGAGCGCGAAACGGGTCTTGTGGTCATCCTTCTTAACTTTGGGTTGCTCGGGGGGTGGAGGAGGTTCATTCCGGGCTCTCTTGTAGGCAACTTTCTTCGTTCTCATCCTACAAGGTCAAGAGGAACTCAATTAAACAAGTTACAACCAAAACAATCTTGAAAAAAAATGAAAGATTGATGAAAAATTTGCAGTGCTACAGTAATACCCAAAAAAAATTTCCAGAGTCTTGCTTGAAAACTTGATGATCCAAAAATACAACCATTCCAAAACATCATTACAAGATTATAGCACTCAAGGAGACAAAAATCCATGCAAAAATCAGCCCAAAAAGCCATGAAAACCCCAAGTTTCACAAGAAGAGATGATCACCTTGAACCTAGGGTTTTATGAGCAAACCTTAGAGTGAATCCGGCCCAAAGAGGAGTTTTTCTTCAAAGTTTTTGCACACAATGAGTTTGGGGAAGGAGGAGAGTGGTTTAATGCAAATAAAATGAGAAAAAATGGTGAAGAAGTGAGGGAGAAATGAGAGGAAAAAGTGAGTGAATGAGTGGGGAAGAAGAGGGATCAAAGGGGGCCTAAGAGAGCCCAAGCCCGAGGATCTCACGGCCTCGCTCACGGCCGTAAGACAGGCCGTGAGTCCTCTCGGTTTGGCTCACGACCTAGCTCACGGCCGTGAGCAAGGCCGTGAGCACTCTCGGGATGGCTCACGGCCTTGCTCACGGGCGTGAGCAAGGCCGTCAGGCACTAGAGACTCACTTGGCCAATGTTTTAACACTCAAAAACGATTCTCCACTGGGTTTGGCAATAAAATACACTCAACCAAAGCTCAAAAACACTCAAAATGAGGCCGAATAAAGCATGAAAACATTCAAAACATGGTGATCATGAAGTCTAAAACATAAAGCAACTAGCACAACACAAGCATGCATGAATGATGAAACAAAAATTGTTGAAAAGATGACTACAACATGAAGAAGACTTAGACAACTAACATGCCAACACACTTCAAGAATACGAAAAAGAAAGACATGATAAGCATTCACAATATAAGAAAATGAAATTGCAATGAATTTAAACTTGGGTTGCCTCCCAAGAAGCGATTGGTTAACGTCATTAGCTTGACGTGCATTACCTCCATGTTCATTATGGTGGGACAAAGGGAGGGAACTTACCTCCAATTTTCGATGATGAAATATTGCCCAAAAAATAAGGTTTCAATCGTTGACCATTGACTTTAAAGGTTCACAATTTTGGATGAGAGATCTCGACGGCCCCATGAGGGAATACTTGTGTTACATTGTAGGGGCCATACCATCGCGATTTTAATTTTCCGGGAAATAACCTCACCCTTGAGTTTCCTTTGCCCTTTCTTTGTACTTCACCGATGTGTCATATGCCCAAGCTCGCCACTCATCTAACTCATTAAATTGGAGCTTCCTCTTGCGACCACACAACTGGGGGTCAAAGTTGAGTTGCTTGATAGCCCAATAAGCCTTGTGTTCAATTTCTATCGGCAAGTGGCACGCCTTACCGTAGACCATTCTATAAGGTGTTGCCCCGATGGGTGTCTTATATGTAGTCCTATATGCCCAAAGTGCATCATCGAGCAAATCGGCCCAATCTCTCCTGTAGTGGCCAACTATCTTTTCCAATATACGTTTCAATTCTCTATTGGAGACCTCAACTTGGCCACTGGTTTGTGGGTGATAGGCAGTAGAGATCCTGTGTGACACATGGAAGCGTTGCAAAACCTTCTCGAACTGAGAGTTGCAAAAATGAGTACCTCGGTCACTGATAATCGCCCTAGGTGTTCCAAACCGGGAGAACAATTTTTTTAAAAATTTCACAACAACTCTTGCATCACACGATGGAAGCACTTGTGCCTCTACCCACTTGGATACGTAATCGACCGCCACTAGGATTTATTTGTTGCCATGTGAGCTAGGGAACGGGCCCATGAAGTCGATTCCCCAAACATCGAATATCTCACATGCTTAGTTCCATGATTGTGGCATTTCCTCCTTTTTTGAAACGTTTCCAGTCCGCTGACATCTATCACAACGTTGCACCTTCATTTGGGCATCATGAAACATGGTTGGCCAATAAAACCCCGCATCAAGAACCTTTCTAGCCGTTCTATTTCCACTGTAATGCCCACCTGTTGGGCCTGAGTGACAGTACCTTAGGATGTCATGCCCTTTCTCCACTGAAATACACCTGCGAACAACTTGATCAGCGCAAACCCTAAACAAGTAAGGGTCTTCCCAGACATAATGTTTTAAATCAGCGAAAAAAAATTTTCTCTGTTGGTAAGTGAACTCTTTAGGAAGGGTTTTTGCTGCCAAGTAATTTGCGATATCATCGAACCATGGAGTATCCTCTTCGGTCACCACTTGAACAATGCACAGCTGTTCCCCAGGGAATGCATCATTGATTTTTGTCCTCTCTAACACAACATCATTGGGACATTCAAGGCGGGAGAGGTGATCAGCAGCTAAGTTCTCTGTCCCCTTTTTATCTCATATTTCTAAATCAAATTCTTGTAATAGAAGCACCCAACGGATCAAGCAAGGTTTAGCATCAGACTTGTTTAGCAGATATTTTAAAGCATAATGGTCGGTGAAAACAATCACCTTAGAAAGCACCAAGTATGACCGAAATTTGTCAAATGCAAAAACTACCGCCAGTGGCTCCTTCTCGGTGGTTGTATAATTTTCCTAAGCATCGTTCAAAGTTTTACTTGCATAATAAATTGGGTGAAAATGTTTGTCCCGTCGTTGCCCAAGCACTGCATCAACTGCATAGTCGCTTGCATCACACATTAGCTTGAATGGCGAGTCCCAGTCAAATGAGACCATAATTGGTGCCTCTACCAATCTCTTTTTGAGTGTTGATTGAATCGATCCGCAAGCGCACGGGTCGCCAAGTAATACCCCTCACGCACGCGCGAGGGGGTCGTATTCCCTGGGGTCCCAAGAGCTGCTATTACTCCCCTCTAGATGACACTGTCTAGTCTACCAAATATAGATTTGAAACAAGATAAGAAAAATAACAAAAGAGAAAACTCTAAACAAGTGGACTAAGGCACACCACAAAAGCACATTAAGGAAACAATTAGCAATAAGAATGCGAGGTCCCCGGGCGAGGATCCCCTCGGGACTACTAAAGCTAGAAGGATGCTAAAGTAATGAAGGTAATGGTGGTTAGGCCAAGAGACGTCCAAAAGTAGGCCACCCCGATGGTCACGGTGATAACCCCAATCCGGTACGAGTATTGGAATACGGAATCTCTTCCGCTCAAATCCTCCTACGATCGCATAACGCTTAGGAAAATCTCTAATTAGGGTCAAACTCAATATCTAGGTTCTTCCCCAATGGGTGGAGGGGCACAAATACCCGATGGTCACGGCATATTCGTACATGTATCCCTTCTAAGCCAAGCGTGTCTAGTACGAGGGCGATGGTCACGCAACCAAGTACAACCTAGAATTCAAACCACAGAGTTCTCATGCAATTTGATACAATAAAGAACACAAAGCTTAGACCACAACCAAACCAAATACCAAAAATATACTCTAAACATACAAACAAGCAAGTTCATCCCAAGGTTCACCGGATGCCCGGTGACCTTGGGAGTCTAGTTCATCATCAACAAAGGAGAATGTATACAAAACAAGAAATACAAGATGAAGCTCATAACAACTCCCCTCGAATGAAGACTAGAAGGTGGTGATGAGAACTTGTCGGATCCGCGCCGGCAAGCTCCTAGATGCTCTCCCTCGAGTATGATCTCCTTCTCCCTTTGATTTGCTCCTCAAAAATGCCTTTTCCCGCAGCCTTGATGCTCTTGAAACCCTAGATAGTGGTGGAGGAGAAATGGTGGCCAAAGACCCTTCAAAATGATGCCCTAGAAACCCTTAAAAAACAATTCCAGCGAGCTATATGGCCTCCGATGCGGGGAGAGAAAATTTCCGAGAAATCACAAAAATCGCGTAACTTGCTACAGTACCGCTACAGCAAACCCCCACTACAGTGCCGTGCTACAGTAAAAAAATTGCTGCAGTAAAATTGCTACAGTACCGTATACGGCCTGCAATGCGCCCGCATGGTAACCCGCATGAACCTCCAAACCACGCCGTTTCTTCAAGTGTTCGTGCTACATCGGTTGCTACAGTTCTAGTACAGTACTGGGCTCGAAAATAGTGTTTTCCTTGCTATTTTCTCCTTAAATCATGTTGTCGAGCTCCCCACGGTAACTTTTGTACCTGTAACACGAAATAAACCAATTTAGACCGAAAACGGGCATCCACACATACAAAAATAGTCGTTTTATATGTACACATGCATGAATAATACGTATATTTAGGCGTTTATCAAGTGTTGAGAAGGCATTCATGCAATCACTATTGAAATCAAATTGAGCATCCTTCTCTAACAATTTTGTCAATGGTCAAGCAATGGATGAGAAATCTTTCATGAATCTTCTGTAGAACCCTGCATGCCCAAGAAAACTTCTCACTGCCTTCACAGAAGTCGAGGGAGGTAGCTTCTCAATAGTGGCGACCTTAGCCTTGTCTACCTCAATCCCTTGCTTAGAAATTTTATGCTCGAGTACTACACCCTCTTTGATCATGAAATGGCATTTTTCCCAGCTAAGCACTAGGTTTGTTTCTTCGCATCTGCTCAAGACCCTTTCAAGATTTTTGAGGCACAACTCAAATGAATCACCAAAAACTGAGAAGTCATCCATAAACACCTCCATGATATCTTCCACCATGTCCTCAAAAATAGCCATCATACATCTTTGGAAAGTGTCTGGCGCATTACAAATCCCGAAAGGCATTTGCCTGTAGGCAAATGTACCATAAGGACAGGTGAAGGTAGTTTTCTCCTGGTCTTCTGGAGCTATGGGAATTTGGAAGTATCTGGAGAGACCATCCAAGAAACAATAGTGTGAGTGTCCAGCAAGTCGCTCAAGCATCTGATCGATAAATGGTAAAGGGAAATGATCTTTCCTTGTAGCATCATTGAGCTTCCTGTAGTCTATACAGACCCTCCAACCCGTCACCGTTCTGGTAGGGATGAGCTCATTATTCTCATTCATTACAACCATCATACCCCCCTTTTTAGGCACAACTTGCACTGGACTCACCCATGCACTGTTAGAAATGGGATAGATAATTCCCGCATCGAGAAGTTTGATGACTTCATTCTTCACAACTTTCTTCATATTAGGGTTCAGTCTTCATTGGGGTATTGCCATAGGCTTGTGATTGTCTTCCATGAGAATTTTATGAGTACAGAATGCCGGACTGATCCCCTTGATATCAACAATTTTCTAAGCGATGGCCTTTTTGTGTTTCTTGAGTATGTTTAGGAGTCTATCTGATAAGTGCTTGAGTATACATGTTTTACCTACTTGTTTTACATGCATTGAGCATCATTTTACCATGGATTATGTCTCATAATCTGTATTTTGGTGTTGTTTTATGCAATTAGGTTGTGGAAGTGTTAAAGTAGGAAAAGGAAGCAAACACTGTTCATTTACTGTAGCAGTATTGTAGCAGAAAACACTGTTCACGCGACCGCGTCAAAATCCCACACGACCGCGTGGGAATTCTGCAGCCCACGCGACCACGTGGGATCTCACGTGGTCACGTGGAGGCACGTGACTGACGCGCTTCAGGCATATAAATAGCCCTTTTTGCCGATTCTTTTGGTATCTTTTGTGTGGCTTTTGAGAGGCGAAGCGGCTAGGGTTTGAGGAGGAGGTCTTTGCCGAATTGAAGGGCCATTCTTCACCAACTTTGATAGTTATTTCCTCCGTCATAGCATCGAGGGAGTCATTGGCGACCTAGCTTTGGAGAAGGATCCTTCAAGACGTTGAGCAACCCATCAAGGCCAATCATCACGAATTCAAGGGGTTTATTTCCATAGTTTACATTGCTTTTCATTGTGTTATGTTTTGCTTTGTAATAAGCCCCATGGAGGGCTAAACCCTAGTAGGTACTTGGGCATATGAACCCTAGGATCTTACTCTTTATATTGATTTACTTCATGATTTCTATTGAATCCGAGTTTATTTGAGTTTCAATCTTGTTTCATCATTGCTTGCATGCCTTATTGATTCGTATGGTTGTTTGGTATGCTTGATTTGTTGCCTTGGTGAGAGAGAGGTCTCCATTGGGGTTAGAGCATATGAGATTGAAGAGGGTTGAGAGGGTGAGTCATGAGATAGTGGAGCGTCCCCTTTCCCTTCCGATTGAGTGTTTCCTATCTCCGTATTCCCTAAGCTCTATGCAACCATATTTGGTGTGAGGCATGAGATTAAGAGATTTCTCTGTCGGGACCTTGTAGGGGGTTAGGGATCTTTCTCCTAGAAGTAGGGTTAGATCTATTTTTAGGAATCGGTTTCACTCTTAGGTATCCCTAGAGTTCATTGCGGTCATATGGGGTGTGAGGTGTTGAGATTGAGCGATTTCTCTGTCGGGACCTTGTAGGGGACTAGTATCGGTGGCTTGGAGGCAGGGGCCGATTGTTCTTGGATTACCTCGACTCATACAACTCGCCCTAGAAGAATTAAGTAAATCTTGTACTTCATGTTAGATCCTGGGGGAGCATTGCCCGGGTATCTCATCTTTATTGATTGAGATCTCCCTTTATTTACCTTTAGCCTATTCATCTCTGGTATTAATTTCTATGCACACTAGATCACCACAACATCACATCTACCCTTAGGCTAGATAGCAGAGAAGAAGTTAGTACTAGTAGCCCTGTTCCTTGTGGATTCGAGTACCCTACTCACCAGGGTAATTATTACTTTGACAACCCGTGCACTTGCGGTACACACACGCAAGGGGTGTGCCAAGTTTTTGGCGCCGTTGCCGGGCAACAGGATATTAGGAACGCTAGGACTTGGTTACTTTAGTCATTCATCATTTTATTTCCTTTCTATTCCATATTTCGTTCTTTCATCGTTCTCATTTTTTCTTTTCTTCATTCTTTCTATAGGTTATGACCCGAGGAAATCCTTCGACATTCGTTGAAGAAGATCCTGAAATTGAGCGTAGATTGCGGAGAAAAGTTAAAGAATCTGCAGTGGCATAGAATTTTCCTGCAGAAATAGAAATCGAAGAATCTGAAAACATGGCAGAACAAGCAGGGCAGCAGAGAACACTTTCAGATTTTGCTCGTCCTACGATTCGTGGTTCGTAATCAAGCATTGTTAGGCCACCAGTCGCATCCCAGAATTTTGAGTTGAAGCCGGGTTTCATTCAAATGCTTCAACAGTCCGCACAGTTCAATGGATTAATGGATGAAGATCCGAACAGTCATATCGAGAGTTTCCTTGAAGTGTGTGACATGCTGAAAATCAATGGGGTTTCGGATGATGAAATTCGCTTGAGGGCTTTTCCGTTCTCTTTAAAAGGAAAAGCCAAACAGTGGCTCCATTCTTTGCCAAGAGCTTCCATCACAACATGGAATGAGATGGTCGAAGCTTTCCTTGCAAGATACTTTCCACTAGGGAAATCGGCAAAGCTTCAAAATGAGATATCCTCTTATGTACAGATTGAGTTAGAATCATTGTTTGAAACATGGGAGCAATTTAAGGACCTCTTGCGGAAGTGTCCTCAACACGGGTTCCCCGAATGGATGATTATTCACACATTTTATAATGGGTTGAACCCAGGCACCAAACAATTACTTGATGCTGCCGCGGGAGGAACATTGGGAAACAAGACTCCGGATGAGGCACGACAACTAATCGAAGAGATGGCACTCAATAGTTATCAATGGAATGCAAGAGAGAAGAAGAAAGTGGCCGGGATTCATGAAATTGACGCAGTTACGTCATTGGCAGCCCAAGTGGAGGCTATGGGCAAGAAATTAGACACTTTAACTTCTTCAAGAGTTGCCGCAGTTACTAGTTACGATGGTTGTGGGAGTTCACATATGCCAACTGATTGTCCTATCTCAGTTACTACTTCAGCCCCAATTGAACAAGTTGATTTTGTGGGGAATTCGGGTAGAGGTCAAGGTAATCCTTTTAGCAACACCTACAACTAAGGTTGGAGAAACCACCCCAATCTCTAATGGAGTAATCAAGGGTAGCAAAGGCCTGCTGCCCCACCAGGATTTCAGCAACCACCTCCGATTCCGGAGAGAGTTTCAGAATTAGAGAAGGTTTTGTCAGAGTTCATTCAATCAACCGACACAAGATTTCAGAATATTGAGGCAACACTCTGAAATCACACCACTTCGTTAGATAATTTGGAGAATCAAGTAGGACAAATAGCGAAGTCATTAGCGGAGAGACCTGAAGGAAGCTTGCCAAGTAACACCGAGACAAATCCAAGAGAGCATGTAAAGCCGATCACTTTGAGGAGTGGTCGGAAGCTCCAAGAAAAGCTCACTGCTGAGAAGAATTCTGAAATTCCTCAAGAGTTAACCCCCACTGGGAAGACAGTTGAAAATCCTCAAGAAAAGCCAATGAGTAAGGTGCATGACAAGGAGAAGGGGGCAGCTATACCATCCCCATCATTTGTCCTAAGAATTCCTTATCCGGCGCGTTTGAAGAAAGATCAAACTGATGAACAAAACAAAAAACTTCTGGATCTATTTAAGCAACTACACATCAATATACCTTTTGTTGAGGCATTGTCGCAAATGCCTAAGTATGCAAAATTCTTCAAGGATCTCTTGACCAACAAGAGAAAAATGGAAGAGAGTGTGGCTGTGGTCTTAGAAGGAAATTGCTCGGCATTGCTTCAAAAGAATTTGCCGAACAAGATGAAAGATCCAGGAAGTTTCATCATACCATGTGTGATCGGAGGTTTGGGGGAAGAAAAAGCTTTGGCCGATTCGGGGGCTAGTATTAACGTCATGCCATACACTTTGTTTCAGAGATTGGGGTTGGGAGAGCCAAGGGCAACCCGCATGATGTTACAATTAGCCGATTGTTCTATTCGTCATCCTAGAGGTATAATTGAAGTTGTTTTGGTAAAGGTTGACAAATATATTTTTCCTGCAGATTTCGTGGTGCTCGATGTGGATGAAGACGTTGAGGTTCCATTAATTTTGGGAAGACCATTTCTATGAACCTCCAAGGCGCTCATCGACATAGATGGAGGCGAGATGACACTTCGAGTTGGAGAAGAAAAGATCACATACCGCCTCGCCGAAGCAATGAAGCATTCTTTAGACTTTGATGATTCATGTTATTTTTTAGATGCTAATGATGAGATTGCTAATGAGTATCTGCAGGAAATGGCACACCCGGACCCATATGAAGAATGGCTGGTTATTGAGGAAGATAAACTTCATATTCAAGCACCATGCTTTTTCAAAGATCAATCGGAAGGAGGGGTGCTTAAACAGATTTTCTGTCGTGTCAAGAGAGCGAGGCATCGTCATAGGAAGCGGTCATGTGCAGTTGGAGACAAGCACACAAAAGAAGAGAGTTATACTTCCTCAATTGGTAACATATTTAAGCAATTCTCCTTAAACATGAAACAATTCTATCCCTCATGCGTGCAGGTTGCAAAGAAGGAAATTCTCCATTTACATGAGCCACCGTGAGGTAAGAACAGGTACGTCAAGCTTAGTGACGTTAAACAAGCGCTCCTTGGGAGGCAACCCAAGTTTTACCTGTTTTCTAGTTTAGTTTTTAATTCTGCAGTAATAAATTCATGAGTGTGCGTTTTGATGAAATTTTTTCATGGTGCTGAGTTTTCATGAACAATTTTTGGTGATTATAAGTGTTTTCCACATATTGGGCATGTTTCGGGTTTTAATTCATGATAATTGTTGAAGAAATGGGCTAATTTTGAAGTTTGGAGAGCGGCGTGGACTGTTTGCAGAAATTCTGCAGCTCACATGGTCGCGTGAAATTCTCACGCGACCGTGTACAGTACCCACGCGGGGGTATGGGATTTCCACACCCCCATGTGGCTTATATGATGACTTGAAGGGTTACTATTCATCATCCTTGACCTTAAACCCTTCATTTCCTCAACTTCCCCTCTCCAAATTTCTCATCCATAAGGTCTCAAACTCTTTTTTCTTCAACTCTTTGGGGATTCAAAAAGGTTTTGCCGGCATTTGCATCAAGTTTCATATATTGATTCGCATCGGTAAGGCTTCTCCCCTACCATTCTTGCCCTAGTTTCCAATTTTCATTTCCATGGTGTTCTCTAATTTCTTAGACTTTTTTTTTCATGGTTAATGTTGTGAAAACACTTAGAGAACTTAGATATAAGTTGGAGAGGGTTGTTGGAGGTCATCCATGGCATTTGGCCACGGATGACCGCCAACGCGCACGCGTGACCGAACCACACGGCCGCGTGGGCCGCAGCTCCTGTTTGCTCAGTACCCCTGTACTGTCCCCTCTGCCACTGATAGACCTGCTCAAGATGGCATGAATGTACCTGTACGCTGGCCGGGAAAGGAATATCACCTTCAAAACCCCCGGCTCGTACTGCCCATCCCGCACAACATCCTATAGATCCTCTGAGGTGTCAGGGTCCTTGGGTAATCGGTGGGCAGTAGTGCGTACTCCTCTGTCTCGGTATATGCCCGATCATACAGGCCCATCACGATCGAGAACTGCGTAACACTCATGCTGAAATGTCGATCGAGGGCACGAAACTAGATCGTCTCGCTATTTGTTAAGCTGTCGTACCCTCGGTCGAACTCAAAACTCGACAGGAACTCGAGGCTGAGTGCTCAAGTCGCTAGCTCTTTGATCGATAACAAACGGTCCCAACTACCTCCGGCCAGCAACTCCTCAATCTCTTTAGCTATGGCATCGCCCCCTTGTATGTCTCTCAATACACTCAAATCAGGGTAGCGCGACTGTCCGAATCGACGTACTGAGAGTTTCTTGAACCGTTCCCTGTGCTCTGGTAAATCAAACTCCATCTCCTCGGGAGGTGGAGTAGCCTCTCATGGGCGCTTCCCTGCCGATTACTTAGACCTAGAAGTCATATCTGCAAAGTTGCGAAAGAAAATTTTCAAAAATCAGTTCAAAAACTCATTCTGCAGAAATCCACACGGCCGTGTGGAAATTCCACACGCCCATGTGGATCATCGGGCGAGCAGAGCATAACGGCTGTGGAGTATAAAAATTTCAAATTTACATCACAATTCACTCTAATTTCATTGTAAATATGTTTATATGCATTATAATCATTCAAAATAAGCGAAACAATTGAAAAGAATGAATCGAATCATGGTTTGATGAAGAAAAAGGGATTGAAGTTCTTACCGACGGTGTGAATATGAAAAGCTTAAAAATCGGACGGAAAACTTGTCTAAATCCTTCAAAAATATGAGGACAAGGTCGGGAGAGCAGTAGAGAGAGTCGGAGAGTGTTTAGAGTTCAAGAATGAAGAGATACGAGTGAATTCCAAAAGAAACCGTTCGGCTTTTGAAGTTTTGGGAATTCACACGGCCGTGTGCCTCTGAAATTAGGGTTCACAGGGGCCAACCCACGCCCCTGTGTGCACTCTGCTCACTCTCTGAACTACCCCACACGGCTGTGTGAGACATCCACACGGCCGTGTGCCTTCACAGGAGACTCCACAGGGGCTGGTACATGCCCCTGTGGATTCTCGGGAAAACTCAGAAGGTCTCTGAAAATATTCACACGCCCGTGTGTTAATTCCACACGGCCGTGTGCCCAACCTGGCTAAGAACACAAAGTCAGCCACAGGGACTCCCACACGCCCCTGTGGCTTCTCTATTTCATCCCGAGATTTGCTAAGTGTTCCACATGGCCGTGTGTTAATTCCACACGACCGTGTGCCTTTCACAAGCCCTCCCATAGGGGCAGCCATATGCCCCTGTGGTTTCTCTGGATAACAGAGGAATTTCTGCAGAGTTTCACACGGCCGTGTGAATAATACACACGGCCGTGTGCCATAACACAAGGTTTCTCACATGGGCACCCACACGCCCCTGTGGACTCTCTGGAATGAGAGCTTAAGTTCTGCAAATTCTCACACGTCCGTGTGCCCTTTCTGAAGTTTTTCACAGGGGCAAGGTCACGCCCCTGTGTCCTCTCTGGCTGAGCCCTATTTGGTACCACACGGCCGTGTGTTAATTCCACACGGCAGTGTGCCTTCTCTGGTTTACTTAGAAAAATTCACAAACTTTACAAAAAAATTCAGAAACATAACTATGATGCTTAGAGCCGGTGAAAACCATCAAAACACGACCAGATACCATGGAGAACATGCTCAACTAGCTAAAACTTTATCAATCATCATTTAGGCACACGAAAACATCAACAATCCACAATAAAATAGTAGCTTAAGCATTAAAAATTTAGGATACCAATACTAAGACTTTTATTCATGCTAAAACTAAACTAGATCCTAGAAAAGCTGTAAAACCCTTGGGTTGCCTCCCAAGAAGCACTTGTTTAACGTACTTAGCTTTACGTACCTGGCTTACCTTATGGAGGTTCATGAATGAAGGTTGACCTCTTTCCTACAACCTGAAAACATGCATTACATAATCTTTGTAGAATAGAGGGAGAGTTAGCGATTCTGTTACCACACAATGGTGAACAACCCTTACTCCGTTCTTGCTCATCCCCATTGTTCTTAGGTCTTTTCGTGTGGCGCCTCCTTGCTCTCTTCATCTTTCTCCTCATCTTTTTTATGGCTCCCGGGTCCGGCTTGACTTCCTTCTCGATTAGACCAAGTGAAAGCACTTCTTCCTTGTTCTCCATGTCTTGATCCGGCCAATCTTCATACGGATCCGGGTTCAATATTTCCTGCACATAATCATCAATTAGCTCATCGGTTGTGTCAAGAAAATATAAAGTATCATCAAAGTCAAGAGAGTGTCTCAAGGCTTCGGCGAGGCGGTATGTAAGCTTGTCTTCTCCCACTCGCAATGTGAGCTCCCCGCCATCCATGTCAATCAAAGCCTTAGAAGTGCGCAAGAACGGCCTTCCAAGGATTAATGGAACCTCGACATCCTCATCGACATCCAACACTACGAAGTCAACAGAAAATATGTATTTGTCGACTTTTACTAAAATGTCTTCCATAATTCCACTCGGATGCCTCACCGATCGGTCCGCGAGTTGAAGTGTCATCCGAGTGGGTCTTAGCTCGCCCAAGCCTAGCTTTTGGAACCTCGACATCCTCATCGCTTCACCTATGTTGCCAATGTTACATGGTATTATGAAACTCCCGGGATCTTTTCTCTTGCTCAGCATGTTCTTTTGCAATACGGCCGAGCAATTGGCATCAAGGATCACAGATGCACTCTCCTCCAATTTTCTCTTGTTGGTCAAGAGGTCCTTCAAGAACTTCGCGTACTTAGGCATTTGGGCCAATGCTTCCGCGAATGGTATGTTGATGTGCAACTGTTTGAAAATTCCTAGAAATTTCTTGTATTGTTCGTTCTCTTGGTCATTCTTCAATCGTGAAGGATAGGGGATCCTTGGCTTGTAGGGTGAGGATGCCACCTCTTTTTCCTTTGTCGCTCTTTCCTCTATCTCCATGACCTCGGGTGTCTCTCGGGTCTTCTCTAGAGGGAGATTTCCCTCGACCTCTTTTCCACTCCTCAAGGTGATTGCCTTCAATTGCTCTCTCGGATTGGTCTCCGTGTTACTAGGGAAACTACCTTGAGGTCTTTCCGCCAAGGTCTTCGCAATTTGCCCCACTTGATTCTCCAAATTGTGTAGGGAGGCGGTGTGATTGTGAAGTGTAGCTTCCACCGATTGGAACCTAGCATCCGATGAAGTAACAAACCTTGTGAGGGCTTTTTCAAGATCGGACATCTTCCCTTCTAGCCCGGTCACTCGGCTTTCCAAGTTCGGTGCTCGTTGTCCATGAAATCCCTGTGGTGTGTTGTTCTTTTGTTGTGACTTCCCTTGATTGCTCCATGAGAAATTTGGATGGTTCTTCCACCCCGAGTTGTAGGTACCACTATACGGGTTGCCTTGGCCTTGTCCTCTGATAAGTGCTTGTGTTATAGTACCGCGAAGCGTTATTATCTTACATTGAGTATATCTTTTATCAGTTTTTATCACTAAATGGCGTGCATTTGTGTATTCTTGTGTATTGAAGGTTTGTGGAGCTAAATTGGAGAAGAAGAACGAAATTAGGTCGTGTTCGCCGATGTTGGGAAATTTTCAGACCAAGCACGGAACAAGGCACGAGCTTGGACTTGTGAGTGTGTGCCAACCTCCTTTGGAGGGGCACAAAGGCAGTCACATTCACAACATGTCCAACTCGTGTGGCTTAGGAGAACTTCACCAAGAAAGAGACTTGAAGCAATCGACACGATCTACCATTGATTGTGTGCCCAATTCAATGGCCTCGATGAAGAACGACGGATTCGGGAGCGTTTGGGGGGCGAGTACTGCAGCATCACTGTAGCTTTGTTACTGTAGCAAACTATGTAGCAAGTTACTGTTCACTTTCGGCCGAAAATCAGAATTCCAAAGAATTCACACGGCCGTGTGAATTAATTTTTCAGCAGACAGAAACTTCACACGCCCGTGTGTTAATTCCACACGGCCATGTGAAGCCCCCGATAAGTCAAATTTTAAAGCCGCGATTCAACATTATAAAAGGTGATTTTGAAGACCTTTTGGGATATCTTTTGATCTATCTTTCTCTTCAACTTGGGGAGTGCGGCTAAGGTTTCGAAGAGGATTTCATGGAGGTTTAGCGCGCGTCATCGGCATCGTCACCGACGTTCGACGACCGCACAACACCACGGCCACACCATACGCAAGGGGGTTTTCATTGATGTCCTTATTTTGTTCTTTCTTTCATACATTGATGAACATGTATAGCTTCATCAGGAGCTAAACCCCTGAAAGGTATTCAGACTTGTAAACTCTAGGGTTATTACGTTTCTTTGACATTGTTATTATGCTTTTCCATTATTGATGAATAAAATTGAGTTTCAATCTTAATTTTATCTTGTTAATGTTTTCTCTTAGATGTGACACTAGGATTGAGAACAATTTAGGTTGCCTTTTGGAGATGTGACAACTCCTAGGGTTAGACTACTTGAGATTGAAGAGGGTTGAGAGGGAGAGTTGTGAGGTAGCGATGTACCCCTTTCCCCTCCGACGTGGTTTCTCCCTACCTCCGTTTCCTTGATTTCATAGCGGTCGAAATAGAGTGAAGTGCTAGGCAGATAAACTCCCCTGGGGCTTAGTTACGCAAGTAACAGAGTGAAGGGTTGAAGTGAATCCTATGCACTGGGGCTTAATCTAGACTAGAGTTCTTCCACCTGGACCAAAGGGTTAGAACTACACATAGGAACAGGTTTTACCACTAGGAA
Organism: Dioscorea alata; assembly: GCA_020875875.1. Lineage (NCBI taxonomy): Eukaryota > Viridiplantae > Streptophyta > Magnoliopsida > Dioscoreales > Dioscoreaceae > Dioscorea > Dioscorea alata. Next base: position 7,839,077 of record CM037013.1, on the reverse strand, counting down.
TCCCTAGAGCTCAAAGCAATCCCACGTAGTGTGAGGTTTAGGTAGACATACTCCCCTGGGGCTTAGTCATGCGAGCGACAGAGTGAAGGGTGACGTGAATCCTAATACCGGGGCATAGTGTTGGGGTTAGTCATGGTTTTCCTTAGGTTTGTGACCATGAGTCTTAGGATATCCTCGACTCGATTAAACATCAATAGGAAAGTATAATAGCATAGTCCTGCACTAGAAGCATAGACCCTAGAGGTGGCTTGTCCGGATGCCCTATTTCATTCATTACTAGTCCTCTCTATTCTCTTTTACTTGCACTCTCTCATCTTCCATCTTTCTATTTAACTTCTTGTATTTTATTCTACTTTATTCTATATTCACTCATTGATCCTACTATTGCTTTTCCATACTCCGGATAGCTTAATTAGTGAAATCTCGTATTCTAATTCCCTATTCCCTGTGGATTCGACTTGCCACTCATCAGGGTAAATTTATTACTTCGACAAACCCGTGCACTTGCGGTATACACGCAAGGGGGCGTGTCAAGTTTTTGGTGCCGCTGCCGGGGAATAGGCGTTTTAGATATTTGTTTTTCACTATTATAGCTATTCACTTCTCATTCTATTTCATATTTTCTTTATCTACCGTTGTTCTTATTTTTCTTTTCTTGGTTTTCGGTTACAGGTTATAACCCGTGGGAACCCTTCGATTCTTGTTGAAAGAGACCCAGACATTGGACGAAGAACACATCGTAAAGGGAAAGAACCTGTGCAAGAAGCTTCAAATCAAGCCGATATTGAGACAGAAGGGTCAGAAATAATGGCAGAACAGAATGAACAACAACGGACATTGTCCGATTTTGCTAAACCTGCAGTCATGGGGACCCAATCGAGCATTGTGAGGCCCCCAATCACGGCAATGAACTTTGAGTTGAAGCCGTCGTTCATACAGATATTGCAACAGTCCGCACAATTTAATGGGTTGGCCGATGAAGATCCCAACAGTCATATAGAAAATTTCCTTGAAGTGTGTGACATGTTGAAGATTAATGGAGTAACGGACGACGCAATTCGTTTGAGAGCCTTCCCATTTTCATTAGAGGGAAAAGCAAGACATTGGCTTCATTCATTACCGAGAGCATCCATCACTACGTGGGAGGAGATGGCCGAGGCATTCTTGGCTAGATACTTTCCGCCGGGGAAATCTGCAAGGCTTCGGAATGAAATATCATCCTTCGTGCAAATGGAATTGGATTCTCTATTTGAGACATGGGATAGGTTCAATGAGCTCCTTCGCAAGTGCCCGCAACATGGATATCCCGAGTGGATGATCCTTCAAACATTCTACAACGGGTTAAATCCGAGTACCAAGCAACTCTGAGATGCGGCGGTCGGAGGGACTCTAGGAAGCAAGACTCCCGGCGAAGCCCGGCACCTTGTAGAGGAGATGGCTATGGATAGCTATCAATGGAATTCAAGGGACAGAAAGAAGGTTGCCAGAATTCATGAAGTTGACGCGGTTACATCATTGGCGGCACAAGTAGAGTCACTAAGTAGGAAGCTTGATGCTTTAGCTTCACCAAGAGTTGAGGCCATCACTACATGTAACGGTTCTAGGGAGGTCACACTTCGAGTGATTTTTTTATTGCTATTGGAGGTACTAGTGCGGTGGAACAGGATGATTTTGTTGGTAATGCTTATAGAGGACAAGGCCAAGGCAACCCGTACAGTGGAACATACAATCCGGGGTGGAAGAACCACCCAAATTTCTCTTGGAGCAATCAAGGGCAGTCACAACAGAAAAATAATGCACCACCGGGATTTCAAGGCCAACAAGCTCTGAACTTAGAATGCCGAGTGACCGGGTTAGAAGGGAAGATGACCGATCTCGAGAGAACCCTTACACGGTTTGTTTCATCATCGGATGCTAGATTTCAGTCGGTGGAGGCTACTCTTCGCAATCACACCGCCTCCCTACACAATTTGGAAAATCAACTAGGGCAAATTGCGAAGACATTGCTGAAAAGACCTCAAGGTAGCTTGCCTAGTAATACGGAGACCAATCCAAGGGAGCAACTAAAGGCAATCACCTTGAGGAGAGGGAAAGAGGTTGAGAGAAATCTTCCTCTAGAGAAGACGAAAGAATCACCCGAGGTTGTGGAGGTAGAGGATGAAGCACCAAAAGAAAAAGAGGTGGCACCCCCACCTTACAAGCCAAGAATTCCCTATCCTTCACAATTGAAGAGTGACCAAGATAACGAGTAATACAAGAAATTTCTGGGTATCTTCAAACAATTGCACATCAACATCCCATTCGCGGAGGCATTGACCCAAATGCCTAAGTACGCGAAGTTCTTGAAGGACCTCTTGACCAACAAGAGGAAATTGGAGGAGAGTGCATTCGTGATTCTCGATGCTAATTGCTCGGCCGTGTTGCAAAAGAATATGCCAAGCAAGAAGAAAGACCCAGGGAGTTTCATAATACCATGCAACATTGGCAACTTGGGTAAAGAGATGGCATTGGCCGATTCCGGGGCAAGTATCAACGTCATGCCCTACACATTCTTCCAAAAGCTAGGCTTGGGCGAGCCTAGACTGACTCGGATGACACTTCAACTCACGGATCGATCGGTGAGGCATCCGAGGGGTATTGTGGAAGATGTGTTGGTGAAGGTAGACAAGTACATCTTCCCGGTCGACTTTGTTGTGCTTGATTTGGACGAGGATGTAGAGGTGCCGCTGATTCTTGGGAGACCGTTCTTGCGCACTTCCAAGGCTTTGATAGACATGGACGGTGGAGAGCTCACACTCAAAGTCAGAGATGACAAGCTCACTTATCGCCTCGGCGAAGCCATGAGACATTCTCTAGACTTTGATGATACTCTTTATTATCTTGATGCTACTGATGATTGCATTGATGAATATATGCAGGAAATGTTAAACCCGGATCCATATGAAGGGTGGCTGGACCAAGACATGAAGATACAAGAAGAAGAAGTACTTACACTTGATCCAGTTAAGAAAGACATCAAGATGGAGAAGGAGCATATGAAGAAGATGCTTCGGAGGTTGAAGAGGTCGAAAAGACGCCATAAGAAGAACCCCAACAAGAAAGGGGATGAGCATTCACGGAGTAAGGGTGTTACACCCTCTTGTGGTAACAAATTCGACAACTCTCCCTCTACTTTACAAAGACTATGTAATGCATGTTTTCAGGTTGTAGAGAAGAGGGCAACCATCATTCATGAACCTCCGTAAGGTAAGATCAGGTACGTCAAGCTTAGTGACATTAAACAAGCGCTACTTGGGAGGCAACCCAAGATTTTACAGTTTTTCTAGGAGCTAGTTTCGTTTTAGTCTGAATAAAAGTCTTAGTTTTGGTGTCCTAATTTTCATGTGCTTATGCTGTGATTTCCATTGTGGATTATTGATGTTTTCATGTGCCTTAATGTTAATTGAAGAAGTTTAAGTCGGTTGAGTGTGTTTTGCATGGTATCTGGTTGTGTTTTGATGGTTTTTACAGGCTCCAAACATCGTATTTGTGTTTCTGAATTTTTGGGAGAGCCTGTGAATTTTTTCTAAGTAACCCAGATAAAACACACGGCCGTGTGGAAATTGCACACGGGTGTGTGTTACCAATTAGAGCTCAACCAGTGAGGGCACAGAGGCGTGTCTATGCCCCTGTGAACAACCTCAGAAGGGGCACACGGCCGTGTGGAAATTCCACACGGCCGTGTGGAAATTCGCAGAACTTAAAACTCTTTTCCAGAAAGTCCATAGGGCTGTGTGAGTGCCCCTATGAGTGCTACTGTGCGAAGGCACACGGCCGTGTGGAAATTCCACACGGCCGTGTGAAACTCTGCAGAAAAAACCTCTTCTTCCCGAGAATACACAGGGGCGTGTGGGTGCCCCTATGGGGAAGCTTGTGAAAGGCACACGGCCTTGTGGATTATTCACAAGGTCGTGTCAAATACTTAGCGTTTCTTGGGCAAGTCAGAGAGACCACAGGGGCGTGTGTTGGCCCCTGTGGCCGGCCTTGTGTCTTGGCCAGGTGAGGCACACGGCCATGTGGAATTAACACACGGCCGTGTGAAAATTTTTCAGAGACCTTCTGTATTTTCCCGTGAATCCACAGGGCCGTGTGGGGGCCCCTGTGGATCCCCCTGTGAAGGCACACGGCCGTGTGGATTGTTCACACGGCTGTGTGGGGTAGCAAAGAGAGTGAACAGAATGCACACAGGGGTGTGTGATGGGCCTTGTGAACACTAATTTCAGAGGCACACAACCGTGTGGAATTTCCACACGGCCGTGTGATTTCCCAGAACGTCAAAAGCCGCACGATTTCTTTTGGTTTTCACTTGTGCCTCTTGACATTTTCATTGTAAACTCTTCTCTACCCTCCCTATTACTTTCCCGACCGTCTCAGAGGATTTGTGAGGTGTTATTGGAGTTTTTCCGGCCAATTTTAAAACATTTCTTCATCCACTTCGTCGGTAAGGTCTTTAAACCTTTTTCTTCGTCAATTCTTAATTTGATTCGTTCTATTGGATGATTTTGCTTGTTTTAAATGCTTATTATGTCTGCGACATGTTTTAGATGAATGTAGAACGAATTTAGTTGTAAATTTTGGAATTTTAGTCCCACGGCCGTGATGCTCTATCCGCCAGAAGCTCCACACAGGCGTGTGGATTTCTGCAGAATGAGTTTCTGAACTGATTTTTAAAATTTTTCTTTTGCAATTTTGCAGATATGGCTCTTAGGTCGAAGAAATCAGCCGGTAAGCGTCCTCGCAAGCCTACACCCCCTCCAGCGGAGTCCGAATTCAGTATAACTGAGCACCAGACCAGGTTTGATAGATTGTCCACACTCCGATTCGGACAGACGCGATACGCTGATTTGAGTGCAGTTAGAAGCGTGCAGGAAGGAGATGCTATTGCCGACGTGATTGAGGAGTTGCTCGCGGTTGGTAGCTGGAGCCGTCTATTATCTATCAGAGATCCCGCGATCAGGTCACTTACTTTAGAGGTTCTGGCATCATTTGAGTTCGATCGGGGGTACGACAACTTCACTGAAGATTCCACTGTTCAATTCCGTGCCCTCGGTCGACATATTACTTTGAGCATGACCCAGTTCTCAGTGCGGATGGGGTTATACGATGAGGCGTACACTGAGACAGAGGAGTATGCACTGCTCCCCACAGATTACCCTGGCACCCTGACCCCGCAGCGCGCATATAGTCAATTATGTGGTCAGGGCCAGTACGAGCCTTTGGTTTCCAAGGCCACTTTCTTGACCAGGACATCTCACAGATACATCCACGCCATACTCAGCAGGTTAGTGAGTGGCAGAGGGGACAGTACAGGGGTGTTGAGCCGTTAGGAGCTCTTGTACTTGTATTCGATGGTGGAGAGCGAGCCACTCCACCTTGGGCACATTGTGGCCAAGTACATCCGCCACCAGGGTCAGTACCCCAGGATCGTAGTTATCTTCGCAGGCCCATACATCACCCGATTGATTATTGGATTGGGGCTCAGAGAGGGAGTTCGGGGGGCCGAGAAGATCAGTACACCAGTCCCCCTTAGTATTGAGACATTGAGACAGATGGGGATGGTCCGTAGAGTAGGACCAGGGACCTAGACATGGATCATACCCCAGACAGATCAGGTCGAGGGGTCACAGGCAGCGTTAGAGCCACCCCTGATAGATACAGAGACACAGGTACCACCCACCGCGCTGGAGCCACCTCCGGTGCGCATGTTCTCGCCCTCTCAGGGCCAGGACAGGTTGGAGCGCCTCGAGAGCGCAGTGGGCGTGCTACAGGCAGAGCAGGCCGAGATCAGGGCCGCACAGGTTGCACAGCACGCAGAGACTATGGCACGACTTGACATCATACAGAGACTTCTAGAGCAGGCCGTGTCAGTACCATCTGTGGCCTAACCCAGAGACACCACTCCTCCACCACCATCTCCTCAAGCATCAGTAGATCCACCTACATCTCCAGAGCCTCCAGCAGCACCAGAGGCCACTATCCAGGACACCGACGCCGAGGCGTCTTTGTTTTAGTTTTTATTGATTTTGATTTTCATTTTTGTACTTTTTATTTTATTTTGGACTTGTAGTACTCAGAAAGGATTATCCTTCTGAGTTTATCTTTTATTTTGCTTTTCTTTTATCTCAAGTTGTATTCATTGCTTCATATTTTATATACTCGAGTTTTATTGAGCTATACTGAACCCTTGTGTATGTGTGCGCAGATGGTCTTGGATGTAAGGATTTTGAGGAACAGTCATTGGTACGGTCATAGGACCGTGTGTGCTCCACAAACCAATGAGACTCAACTCTCAATGACCTAGCTCCATCAAATGCAACACTTGTAGTTCAGGGGAGTAATGTTTCAATTGCCCACTCCCACACTATTTGTTTTTATTTGCTACTTATAATTGTGCTTGCATGCGTACATTGGGGATAATGTACATCTTAAGTGTGGGGGGGAGGTCACATTGCACACACTTTTACTTGTGTGTTCAATTGTCCATGCTCATGTAGCCTATGGCGGTTCACCTTAGTTGCAACGGTTGTATTCTTATAGTTTAGGAGAATTTTTAACATTGTGTCCTATCATGCTCTAGTTTTCACTTGAATTTTTAGGGAATTTTTGCTCGATTACATCTTATTGCACTACTCACTCTTGAAATCTTTTGGAAACTCAAACTCGAAGGTTAAAGGACTAGTTTAATATTACTTTAGTAAGTTGTGAAGTTCTATGTAGTTAAAAAAAAAATTTATTATGAGCTTGTGAATATTAATCTAGCTTTTATCTTTGCATTTGGAGTAGAAAGAGCTACGTCCTATGAAGTATGTAGCTACTCTCATAAGTCGGATACAAGTTATGCCCTAATGAGAGAAAAAGCTATCTCATAGGAAGCGTGAAAGCTACTACCCCGGTAGAAAGAGCTACCTCCTCGAAAGTGTGAAAGCCACCTTTGGCGGCCGCCTAGGAAAGGGCTACCTTAGAGGTTGAGTGAAGCTACTACTTCCTTACTTTGTATATATAAATAAGTCCTTGTAACAAGAGTTTGAGGAGTACTCGTTGGTTCTCTTGAGTGAATTCGCACACACTTCACATCGTCGAGTTATTGTCCTTTTTTATTCGAGTTTTTAGCTAGAACAATGGTAAATTTATGCAATGTTTTAATTTCCCCTGACTTGTAGAATGCTTCTTTTGCATACTTTTGGTGAACCTAAGGCCGAGCACTTTCAATTGTTCTTCCCAAGTACTTCACATTCTATTTTGCTTGAGGACAAGAAAAAGCTTAAGTGTGGGGGGATTTGATAAGTGCTTGTGTTATAGTACCGCAAAGCATTATTATCTTACATTGAGCATATATTTTATCAGTTTTTATCACTAAATGGCGTGCATTTGTGTATTCTTGTGCATTGAAGGTTTGTGGAGCTAAATTGGAGAAGAAGAACGACATTAGGTCGTGTTCGCCGATGTTGGGAAGTTTTCGGACCAAGCATGGAACAAGGCACGAGCTTGGACTTGTGAGTGTGTGCCAACCTCCTTTGGAGGGGCACAAAGGCAGTCACATTCACAACAAGTCTAACTCGTGTGGCTTAGGAGAACTTCACCAAGAAGGAGATTTGAAGCAATCGGCACGATCTACCATTGATTGTGTGCCCAATTCAATGGCCTCGATGAAGAACGACGGATTCGGGAGCGTTTCGGGGCGAGTACTGTAGCAGCACTGTAGCCTGTTACTATAGCAAAACACTGTAGGAAGTGTGAATTTCGGCCGTGTGAATTAATTTTTCAGCAGACAGAAACTTCACACGCCCGTGTGTTAATTCCACATGGCCGTGTGAAGCCTCCGATAAGTCAAATTTTAAAGCCGCGATTAAACATTATAAAAGGCGATTTTGGAGACCTTTTGCTATATCTTTTGACCTATCTTTCTCTTCAACTTGGGGAGTGTAGCTAGGGTTTCGGAGAGGATTTCGTGGAGGTTTAGCGCGCGTCATCGGCATCGTCACCGACGTTCAACGGCCGCACAAGACTACGGCCACACCATACGCTAGGGGGTTTTCATTGATGTCCTTATTTTGTGATTTCTTTCATACATTGATGAACATGTATAGCTCCATCAGGAGCTAAACCCCTGAAGGGTATTTGGACTTGTAAACTCTAGGGTTATTATGTTTCTTTGACATTGTTATTATGCTTTTCCATTATTGATGAATAAAATTGTGTTTCAATCTTAATTTCATCTTGTTAATGTTTTCTCTTAGATGTGACACTAGGATTGAGAACAATTTAGGTTGCCTTTTGGAGGTGTGACAACTCCTTAGGGTTAGACTACTTAAGATTGAAGAGGGTTGAGAGGGAGAGTTGTGAGGTAGCGATGTACCCCTTTCCCCTCGGACATGGTTTCTCCCTACCTCCATTTCTTTGATTTCATAGCGGTCGAAATAGAGTGAAGTGGTAGGCAGAGAAACTCCCCTGGGGCTTAGTTATGCAAGTAACAGAGTGAAGGGTTGAAGTGAATCCTATGCGCTGGGGCTTAATCTAGACTAGAGTTCTTCCACCTGGACCAAAGGGTTAGAACTACACATAGGAACAGGTTTTACCACTAGGAATCCCTAGAGTTCAAAGCAATCCCACGTAGTGTGAGGTTTAGGTAGACATACTCCCCTGGGGCTTAGTCGTGATAGCGACAGAGTGAAGGGTGACGTTAATCCTAATACCGGGGCATAGTGTTGGGGTTAGTCACGGTTGTCCTTAGGTTTGGGACCGTGAGTCTTAGGATATCCTCGACTTGATTAAACATCAATAGGAAAGTATAATAGCATAGTCCTGCACTAGAAGCATAGACCCTAGAGGTAGCTTGTCCGGATGCCCTATTTCATTCATTACTAGTCCTCTCTATTCTCTTTTACTTGCACTCTCTCATCTTCCATCTTTCTATTTAACTTCTTGTCTTTCATTCTACTTTATTCTATATTCACTCATTGATCCTACTATTGCTTTTCCGTACTCCGCATAGCTTAATTAGTGAAATCTCGTATTCTAATTCCCTATTCCCTGTGGATTCGACTAGCCACTCATCAGGGTAAATTTATTACTTCGACAAACCCGTGCACTTGCGGGATACACGCAAGGGGTCGTGCCATCCGCTATAAGCATTACCCATAAAATCGGCCTGTTCCACCGTATTAGTGCCTCCAATAGCGATCGGACAATCACCCGAAGCGTGACCTCCCCCACAACTGTTACCGGTAGTAATGGCCGCAACTCTTGGTGAAGTTAGAACATCCAACTTCTTACCTAGTGATTCCACTTGTGCCGCCAAAGCTGTAACTGCATCAACCTCATGAATTCTGGCCACCTTCTTTCGGTCCCTTGTGTTCTATTGATAGCTATTCATAGCCATCTCTTCTATAAGGTGCCGGGCTTCACCGGGAGTCTTGCTTCCTAGAGTTCCTCCGGCCGCCGCATCTAAGAGTTTCTTGGTACTCGGATTTAACCCGTTATAGAAGTTGTGGGTGATCATCCACTCAGGAAATCCATGTTGCGGGCACTTCCGAAGGAGCTCTTTGAACCTATCCCATGTCTCGAATAGAGACTCCAAAGGATAACCTAGATTGCTCTCAACCTTAGTGTCACGGCTAAGGGAAAAACAATAGCACAAGATAATTAAAATTGAAACTCGATTTATTCATCAATAATGGAAAAACACAATAGCATTGTCATAGAAACATAATAATCCTAGGGTTTTACAAGTCCGAATACCCACGAGGGGTTTAGCTCCTCATGAAGCTATACTTGTTCATCAAAATATGAAAGAAAGAATAAAGTAAAAGCATTGATGAAAATCCCCTCGCGTATGGTGTGGCCGTGGTCTTGTGCGGCCGTCGAACGTCGATGTCGATGCCGATGACGCGCTCCAATCCTCCACAAAGTCCTCTCCGAAACCCTAGCCGCCCTCTCCAGAAGTGATAAGTGCTTGTGTTATAGTATCGCGAAGCGCTATTATCTTACATTAAGCATACCTTTTATCAGGTTTTATCACTAAATGTGTGCATTTGTGTTCTCTTGTGCATTGAAGGTATTGTGGAGCCTATTTGGAGAAGAAGAATGAAATTAGGTCGTGTTCGCCAATGTTGGGATGTTCTCGGACCAAGCAAGGAACGAAGCACGTATTTGGACTTGTGGATGTGTGCCAAGCTCTTTTGGAGGGGCACAAAGGCAGTCACATTCACAACAAGTCCAATCCGTGTTACTTAGGAGAATCTCGTGAAAGAAGAAGACTTGAAGCAATCGGCGCGACCTACCGTTGCTTGTGTGCCCAAGTAATGGCCTCGATGAAGAACAATGGACCCGGGAGGCATTTCGGCAAGTTACCAAGCCTGTTCAGCTGAAGATTAGTGTTCCAGAGAAGTCACACGGGCGTGTGGAAAGTCCACACGGCCGTGTGAGCCATTTTCCAGCCAGACAGAGAAGTCACACGGGCGTGTGGAAATTCCACACTGCCGTGTGTTTTGCGATTTCAGCCATCCAGTGAAGACACACGGGCGTGTGGAAATTCCACACGGGCGTGTGAAATTAATTTTTCAGCCGAGACAGAAGCTTCACACGGGCGTGTGGAAATTCCACACGGCCGTGTGAAGCCCCCGATAAGTCCAATTTTAAAGCCGCGATTCAACAATATAAAAGGGGATTTTTGCAACCTTTTGAAAAATCTTTGGACCTATCTTTTCCCCAACTTTCTGGAGCGCGGCTAGGGTTTCGGAGAGGATTTCGTGGAGGTTCTAGCGCGTCGTCGCCATCGATTTCGAGGTTCGACGTTTGCACAAGACCACGGCCACACCAATTCGAGGGGGTTTTTCATTGATGTCTATGTTTTATGCTTTATTTCTCACGTTGATGAACATGTATAGCTCTATGAGGAGCTAAACCCCTCGTGGGGTATTCGGACTTGTAAACTCTAGGGTTTCTTATGTTTCTTTGACATTGATTATTATGCTTTCCATCGTTGATGAATAAAATTGAGTTTTTAATCTTGATTATCCTTTCATATTGTTTTCCCTTAAACGTGACATTAGGGTTGAGAGCAATCTAGGCTTTCCTTTGGAGGTGTGACAACTCCTATAGGATTAGACTACTCAAGATTGAAGAGGGTTGAGAGGAAGAGTTGTGAGGTAGCAATGTACCCCTTTCCCCTTCGATGTGATTTCTTCCTACCTCCGATTCCTTGATTTAATAGCGGTCGAAATAGAGTGAAGCAATAGGTAGATTGATAAGTGTCTAAATGTAAATGTTTTAATATACGTACTCTATACACTTAGCATGTATTTTGTTAAGAATTGATGCCCGTTTTGTGCTTAATCGACTATTATTTATGTTGTAGGACACGGGGGAGCCATGAGGAGCACGAGAATACAATTTGGGCGAAAAAGGATGAAATTCAGGCGTCGCAGCACTGTAGCGTATTTACTGTAGCTGAAGCACTGTAGCATTCTTACTGTAGCAGTTGCTGTTGCACTTGAGGAGTTTTGGGCTGGAAATGATGGAAGTGCATAAGAGTAAACAGTGCATCATACGGGGCCGTATAAGGGGCCGTGAGCATCAAAAGACAGTGATTTTATACTAGGGTTCACGGCCCCCTATCCACCCCGGGATCCATTCTTCCACCCCGGGATACACCCCCACATAAGCCAAGTTTTGCCTACCTATCCACCCCGGGATGGATCTATCCACCCCGGGATATTGCGGGCATATTTAAGGTTGTTTTTAGGGCACACAAGGGAGACTTTTGATTGGCCTTTTGGGCCGCCGCCACCACTTCATCTTGAGGCTTTCCGGCCACCTTTCGGCGGGGATCCTAGTGGGAAACGAGCACACATCATCACCAAGAGGGAGAGGAGCAAGGGAGAAGGGGTTGGAGTGAAGATCTAAGCCATCATCGACAATCTTGTGAAGCTTCATCCATTCAAGGAGATCATCACCTAGAGGGGGTTTTCATTGCTTCTTTTATGTTTTTATCTTCCTTGTATGTTGTATAAGTGTCCCTTATCATGAGGGATTAACTTATTGTTGTGTTTGGATTTGGATGAACCCTAGGGTTTATCTTGTGCATGAACTTTGGATTGTTGTTGTTAATCTAATTTGATGGTTGTTTGAGGTTCAATCTTTCATGCTTCATGTCTAGAATCGCATTTGTGGAGAAATCCGTGATTCTTTTATGAGTTGTGCGCGTAGATGTGACCTACTCACGTGTACTAGATCTAGGAGAGATTGAAAGGGGATTCTTGTGCCGACATTGCCGAGAGATTGGGTGTTGGTAGCCCTCCTTTACTAGGTTTAAGCCGAAGGATAGTAGGTTTACTCCTATTAGAGATTTCCTTGAACTCATTGCGATCGTAGGTGGGTTAATCCGGAAGAGATTCCGATTAACACTCGTATGGGATTAGGGGTTAGTTGCCGAGAAATTGGGGCTAATCTATTCATGAAGTCTCTAGGTCTCAGCTATCGTCATTGCATCTTTAGATCATCCTAGTTCGGGTCTTAATGACAACCCTAGGTGGATTCCTTATCCAAACACTCCCTTCTCATGCTTGATACTCCCTTGTTTATTTACACTCGTGTGCTAGTGACCCGGCCATTAGGTTAGTTAGTTCACTTTATTTTGTTCTTTTCACTAAGAATTGTAGGCTAGAAAATAGATGAAGGGTGAGTAATAGTACTTCCTTGGCCCCAGTGGAATACGACCCCTGTGTCACTCACAGGGTATTACTTGGCGATCCCGTACACTTGCGGGGAAGCAATCAAGTTTTTGGCGCCGTTGCCGGGGATCGAACCCGGGTCACCCGCGTGACAGGCGGGAATACTCACCACTATACTACAACGAGGAATACTAGGAAAGCTTGTAGTCTATTGCTCTAGTCATTTGCTTTGTAAATATTTGTCTTTGTATGTATCTTTTACCATTTTGTGCATATTTATTTATTTTACTTCTTTCTTATTTTCTTTGTTAGCTTATTGTTTTTAGTTTTGATTATTTATACAGGCCCATGGATTTCCAAGAAAAGCTTTTGGCCGCCAAAATCTTTGCACTTGAAGAGAAGATAGAAAAGTTCATTGCCATGAAAGCACGCCAATGCAATCCACCCCAAAATGACTACAATCCATATTGGCAAGGGTACCAAAATTTTTCGACACATCATCATACTCAACAATGGGAGCACCCTTACCAAGGATTGCCACAAGAGCCCTCCTTTCAAGAACCATGGCATTACCCCCTTCCAGTATTTCAAAGTAAACCATTTATTGGATGGGATCTCAATACACAAGATGTGCTTGAGAGATTCATGATGAATGCGGATGCTGAACCTGAAGCCTTGACTGCCGCAAATTTTAATGCCCAACCATCTCTTCAAAGCATGGAAAACCAGATAGGAGTGTCTTCTAGTACATCAACCAAGTTGCCACACTTTTTGGAAGACCTATCTGAGAATGACACTAGAAGGGAAGAGAACAAGGGTGATTTTGAGGTGGAAGTTGATTTTGAGGTGTTGGAGGTTGAGGAAGAAATTGTGATACCCTCAATACCTTGTGAGCAAATATTTAATGTTCCAACTCAAGGTGAATTTGAAGAAGAAAGAGAGGAGGATGACATCATGGACATGGAAAAATGTGAGGAAGTGGAAGAATCCCCATCGACCACATTTGAAGACACTACTTGCCTCAACATTGATCATTCAACAAACCAATCTTTAATTTTCAAGTGCAGAAAGAAAATTCCGGGAATTGTATTTGATGATGTGGGTAGGAAGCTAAGGCCATCCTTGAACCCACCAATGCCGGGCTTGGACAATTCCCAACCAAAAATTTTTCCGTGGCGGCCTAAAAAAATTTTGTGGGCTATTTGTGATCATTCAGGAGTGGTTGAGACAAGAAATGTGGATAGGATGTTTAAGCAACCAATTAATCCACCCATGCCAAGCTTGACAAGTTCTCAACCCAACTTGTTCCCTTGGAGACCCAAACAACACATATGGGTAGTTCAAGGATATTTAATAAGAGTTGAGGAAGAACATGTGGGTAGGAGGTGGAAACCATCCAAGGACCCATCCGTGCCAAGCTTAAATAACTCTCGACCAAAACTTTTCCCATGGAGGCCCAAGCAACTTTGTGGTGGGGTGCTCAAGGGAATTCTTGCCGGGAACAAAGAAGAAGCGGGGAGGAGGTTCAAGCCGTCTAAGGATCCGCCGAAGTTTAAATTGTACAACTCCCGGCCCAAGCTTTTCCCATGGAGGCCTAAAGGTAACATGTTCTTGGTCTCCACAAGCTTATCATCCCGGAAGGTAATTCTTTTCTTTCATGGAAGTAGCTATGCTACATGTGGCCGGGATGAACACACCATTTTCAAGCCTCCCTAGGTAAGAAAAAGGTACGTCGAGCTAATGACGTTAAACAAGCGCTTCTTGGGAGGCAACCCAAGCTTCAATTTCTTCATTTTTTTTCTTTTTGTGTTTTTAGTGGAGTGTGGTATGTGTTTTTGTAGTTTGTTTGTGTTTCTTTCATGTCTTTACTTGTTTAAATAAGTCCATGCTTGTTTGCCTTGTACATTTGTCTCATCATCGTTTTTTTTGTTTTAATTGTTAACCATCTTGAGAAGCATGTTTTTGATGTTATGTCATGCATTAGATCAAGTTTTTAACCATTTCTTTCAAGTTGGAGGTGTTCTTAATCACTTTATGGCCTTCATTTGGTGTTTTGGGTGGCATTTGAAAGGTTTCCAAAGTTTTCCAGGTCCTCACGGCCTCAAGGGGCCGTTTGGAAGGCCGTCTGCCCTCATCCAGTGAACTTTGCCTAGGGCTCACGGCCCCCCTCACGGCCTATATGGGGGCCGTATGGATACTGTAGCACATTAAGTTGTTGCCACCCTCTCTCTTTCTCTTCATTTCTCCTTCTTCCCACACGATTTTCTCTTTTCTTTCTCCACCAATTCTTGGCCAAATCTCCTCATTTCTTCTCCTAGATCACCTCCTAACCACTTTGAGACTTCGATCTAATGGTTTTCTTCGAGCTTAACTCTAGTTTTCTCAAGTTTTCGTCGGTTAGCTCTTTGGTGCCCTAACTTTATGTTTTTCATTTTTCTTGCATTCTTGGAGCTTGTGTGTGAATGTTTTCAAGAATTTTGCTTGATTTTGGTGGTGTGATGGTTATGGATGAGTTTTCCATTGATTTTATGTAAAAAAATTTTGGATTTTCATGTTTTTGGGGAGGTTCTTTCGGAGTGAACAGTACCCATACGGCCCCCATACGGCCGTATAGGTACTATTCATCATTTTACCCAATTTTTTCTCCATCCTTTGCACCACATTTTGGTTTGTCTTGGTTTCCTCTATGCTTGATTAGATTTTTCATGATTTGTAGGAATGTAGAGGATGAAGGAATCGACAAGAAATCAACGACAAGGACTAGCATGGACACTTTGTTTTGTTGTCTTAGACTTTAGTTTGTAGCTTTTGTTTTATTTTTGTGTTGTTTGAGTCTTTGCATGACTACTCCCCATCTCTCCTTTGTTAATTTTTTGGAATGATGATGTGCCCTTTTTGCCTTGTAGGGCATTAAGGGAAATTTGGTGAGCTTCTCCACATTCAATGGAGATTGGACCCGACATGTATAGCTCGCCGTACTCTATGTTCGGGTCACACATCGCCGTTTGCGCAACAAGAACCGGGGAAGTTCATTTTCACCCTCCTCCTTTGTTATTATTGTGTATATTGCCTCTATTTTCATGAATAATGTACATTGAGGGCAATGTACAACACTAAGTGTGGGGATGGGTGTATTACTTGTTTAGTGGCCATATCTACATGCTAGTGTTATCAATGATGGCTTTGTTCATTCTTGTTAGATTCTTCAAGTATGAATTAATGATTGATGTGAGTTACATTTCTTTTGTTGTGCTCTATTGAATCCTGTTTCACCTCTAGTATTATTCTGTGCACTGAGTCTTTTGTTGATGCCCTGGGAATAGCCTGCTTGACTTTCTTAACTCTCTTGTATGCTTAACACACAATTTTGAGTACTTAGCCTTAGACTACTAAGTTCTATCCTTCAATGAACTCTTAAGAACTTCTAAGTCTTTTTGAGCTAGTCCTAATTTTGTAACTTGTAGTGCAGTCTAGGGTGAATATAAAAAAAAAAAAAAAAAAAAAAAAAAAAAAAAAAAAAAAAAAGGAGAAAATGAGTCTATGACAGTATTCCTCTGCTAGTATAGCATGAATGCGTCTATGTAGACTGTAATCAAGTAGGATGGGTGGCTCTTGTGCCTGGCCAGCATGTGCATCCGTCTGAAAGATTATTTTTGTGCAGTCTACGTTAGTCGGACTATAAAAAAAAAAAATGTATATACATGTAAATAAAACCCTAGTGATCTCTCAGACTGCCTACTTGAGTTCGTGAGTGGAAATGGAATTTAGTTTCAAGTATAGACTTAGAAGGATCTTATTTGTTCATTGAAGTGGCACTTAGCATTTTAAGACTTGGTACTCTGTACTTGTGGAGTGATTAGCATCTAGAGCTGTACTAATTGAAGTCATAGGGCTAGGCCATGTCAGGGCAAATGAGATGAAAGATTCACTTACACTGTACAGACATATAAGAGGTGAGACAGGATCTATTTGTTGTACGTATTGACTGTAACTCAACATTTGTATATCATTATTCTATACTTGTATAATCTTGTATTCATTTGAGCCGGAGATGTACATTTAGCCACTTATCATTCCCTTTATTCTTCATGATTTGTTTGCTTAGGGACAAGCAAACGCTTAGGTGTGGGGATATTTGATAAGTGTCTAAATGTAAATGTTTTAATATACGTACTCTATACACTTAGCATGTATTTTGTTAAGAATTGATGCCCGTTTTGTGCTTAATCGACTATTATTTATGTTGTAGGACACGGGGGAGCCATGAGGAGCACGAGAATACAATTTGGGCGAAAAAGGATGAAATTCAGGCGTCGCAGCACTGTAGCGTATTTACTGTAGCTGAAGCACTGTAGCATTCTTACTGTAGCAGTTGCTGTTGCACTTGAGGAGTTTTGGGCTGGAAATGATGGAAGTGCATAAGAGTAAACAGTGCATCATACGGGGCCGTATAAGGGGCCGTGAGCATCAAAAGACAGTGATTTTATACTAGGGTTCACGGCCCCCTATCCACCCCGGGATCCATTCTTCCACCCCGGGATACACCCCCACATAAGCCAAGTTTTGCCTACCTATCCACCCCGGGATGGATCTATCCACCCCGGGATATTGCGGGCATATTTAAGGTTGTTTTTAGGGCACACAAGGGAGACTTTTGATTGGCCTTTTGGGCCGCCGCCACCACTTCATCTTGAGGCTTTCCGGCCACCTTTCGGCGGGGATCCTAGTGGGAAACGAGCACACATCATCACCAAGAGGGAGAGGAGCAAGGGAGAAGGGGTTGGAGTGAAGATCTAAGCCATCATCGACAATCTTGTGAAGCTTCATCCATTCAAGGAGATCATCACCTAGAGGGGGTTTTCATTGCTTCTTTTATGTTTTTATCTTCCTTGTATGTTGTATAAGTGTCCCTTATCATGAGGGATTAACTTATTGTTGTGTTTGGATTTGGATGAACCCTAGGGTTTATCTTGTGCATGAACTTTGGATTGTTGTTGTTAATCTAATTTGATGGTTGTTTGAGGTTCAATCTTTCATGCTTCATGTCTAGAATCGCATTTGTGGAGAAATCCGTGATTCTTTTATGAGTTGTGCGCGTAGATGTGACCTACTCACGTGTACTAGATCTAGGAGAGATTGAAAGGGGATTCTTGTGCCGACATTGCCGAGAGATTGGGTGTTGGTAGCCCTCCTTTACTAGGTTTAAGCCGAAGGATAGTAGGTTTACTCCTATTAGAGATTTCCTTGAACTCATTGCGATCGTAGGTGGGTTAATCCGGAAGAGATTCCGATTAACACTCGTATGGGATTAGGGGTTAGTTGCCGAGAAATTGGGGCTAATCTATTCATGAAGTCTCTAGGTCTCAGCTATCGTCATTGCATCTTTAGATCATCCTAGTTCGGGTCTTAATGACAACCCTAGGTGGATTCCTTATCCAAACACTCCCTTCTCATGCTTGATACTCCCTTGTTTATTTACACTCGTGTGCTAGTGACCCGGCCATTAGGTTAGTTAGTTCACTTTATTTTGTTCTTTTCACTAAGAATTGTAGGCTAGAAAATAGATGAAGGGTGAGTAATAGTACTTCCTTGGCCCCAGTGGAATACGACCCCTGTGTCACTCACAGGGTATTACTTGGCGATCCCGTACACTTGCGGGGAAGCAATCATAGATAAACTCCCCTAGGGCTTAGTTACGCAAGTAATAGAGTGGAGGGTTGTAGTGAATCCTATTTGCTGGGGCTCAATCTAGACTAGGGTTCTTCCACCTGGACCAAAGGGTTAGAATTACGTATAGGAACAGGTTTAATCATTAGGAATCCCTAGAGCATAATGCAACTCCACATAGTGTGAGGTTTAGGCAGATGGACTCCCCTGGGGCTTAGTCATCTAGGTGACAGAGTGAAGGGTGTTGTGAATCCTAACACCGGGCATAGTGTTGGAGTTAGTCACGGTTGTCCTTAGGTTTGGGACCGTGAGTCTTAGGATATCCTCGACTCAATTGACATCAATAGGAGAGTATAATATCATAGTCTTGCACTTGAAACATAGACCCTAGAGGTAGCTTGTCCGGATACCCTCTTTTACTCATTGTTAGTCCTTCTCGATTTTCCTACTTGCACTTCTTTCTTCCATCTCTCTACTTAGTTTATTGCTTTGCATTATTTTCACTCATCAATCTTATTATCATTCTCCGTATTCTGCATAGCTTAACTAGTGAAACCTTATATTCTATCTCCCTATTCCCTGTGGATTCGACTACCTTCTCACCAAGGTAAATTTATTACTTCGACAAACCCGTGCACTTGCGGGATACACGCAAGGGGTCGTGTCAAGAAGTTGGGGAGAAAGATAGGTCAAAAGGTTCGTAAAAAGTCTCCAAATCGGGCATTTAATAGGCTGAGTGCGGCTTTAAATTTGGACTTATCGGGACTTCACACGACCGTGTGAAGTTTCTGTCTGCTAAAAAATTAATTCACACGACCGTGTGTTAATTCCACACTCCCGCGTGAATTCTTTGCAATTCTGAAATTTGGCCGAAAGTGAACAGTAGCTGCTATAGTACTTGTCGAAAACACTCCCGAATCCGTCGTTCTTCATCGAGGCCATTGAATTGGGCACACAATCAATGGTAGATGATAAACGTCTAAATGTACGTATTTTATACATATACTTGTGCATGCTTTTTGTATTTTGTAAATGAATCGATGCCCATTTGAGGTCTAAATTGGGTTATTTCGTGTTTTAGGTGCAAAATATGCTTTGGGGAGCTCAACGACGCAATTTGAGAAGAAATCGACACCGAAATCGCCGTTTTTGAGTCCCGGGGGCATTGTAGCAACACTGTAGCAGTTTGAAGCACGAAGGTTTGAAGAATTCTCTAAGTCTTGAAATCCTCACGGGCAAGCTCACGGCCGTGAGGTCAACCGTATGGAATTCAGGGGCAATGCCACTGTAGCAGATTACTGTAGCAGAGTTATTGTGGATGGGTGCTGTAGCAGTTTCGCAACTTTGCAGAATCTTTCGTCCCGCATTACAGGCTACCTCACGGGCCATATATGGACCATGAGCTCACCGGTGAAGAGGCACGAACTCACCTTTTTATGGACTTGGAGACTTCTTTTTAGGGCATCTTGAGTTTTCTTCTTAGGGCCTCTCATCACCACCTTTGAATTGAGGAAGAAGAAGCTCTTGGAGGGCGATCTAGGCAAGGATTTGGCGAGGAGAGCAAGGTTTTGGTAAGATTCTACGTTCTAGGGCTTACATTTGGAGGTTGAAGACTAGGGAAGCCACCCCTTGGAGTGGCATCTTTGGAACTTCTCCGGCCTTCATTCTTTGAGGGAGTTCTTCTCATGCCTTTGTTGGTTGTTTCCATGCATTTCTTGTTGTATTTAGTGAACATGAGCACTTAAACCGCAAGTTCACCGGATGTAGGTGAACCTTGGGGGTGAACTTGTGATGTTTTGGATGATCTTGTTCTATTTATTGTTTGTGGCTTGTTTGTGATCCATTGTTTGGTGTTTTTACATGCTTGGTATGTATGAGAACTTTATATATCAAAAGACTTAGGAAATGCTAGGTTGCATGACCATTGCCCTAGTGTTAGACTCACCAAACTTGGAAGTGAAATACGTATAAATACGCCGTGACCATCGGGTATTTGTACCCCTCCACTCCTAGGGTTAAGTACTCTTTTGTATTGTAACCCTAGTTTGAGAAAACCACTTCACCCTTTGCAATCGTAGGGGTAATCCAGGGTGGTATACGTACCGTATCCAATACCCGTACCGGATTAGGGGTCGACTTCCGTGACCATCGGGTTGGCCTAATCTAGGGTTTTCTCGGTCCAATTAGCTACTTGCATGTTAGTCCAAGCTTCCTACTCACCTTAGTAGCCCCTAAGGGAATCCTCATCCGTCACCACTCCTAGTCCTATTTTACCCCGTATCTTGCCCTCGTATGTTTGCATTAGTTATTTACTTATTTAGCTTCTTTGCATTATATTCACTCTCTCTTGAATTGTATCGGTCAAACAACATTGTAAAAGGGAAGTAAGGGTAGCTTCTCGGGCCCTAGGGAATACGACCCCTGTGTCACTCACAGGGTATTACTTGACGACCAGTGCACTTGCGGGATAGCACTCATCAAGTTTTTGGCGCCGCTGCCAGGGACCCACGAGAAATATTTGGAAAACTTTGCGCGTGTTGATTTGACCATTTTCTTGTTCCATATTTGCCACTTTTGTATATATATTTTGCTTCTAATCCTTATCTTCTTTATCTTCGTATTTCATTCATCTTAGTTTGTATTTATATATCCCCTTGAGTCTTACTATGTTTTCACCTAGTGATTGGACTAATTGCACTTTTTCACAGGGGCCATACCCATACTAGTCAAACACTGGAACTTCATTGGATCATCCAAATTTTTTTTGTGATCATTGGAAAAGGCAGTACTGTGAAGACTTACCCAACTTAACCCTGGAAAACCGAAATTCTGACTTCCTGCTTCAACAGTATTCGCTAACAGAAAGAGTGAGCCCTGTTGGGTATTCTTGTTCTCCGAACTACCCACCTGTCCCCGTCAATGATTGCTCGAAAAACAATTTAGATGGATACTTTGGGTCATTAACTTCAGTTGATAGAGGTACAGATCAATCAGGATCAGACAGCTCTGATGGAACGGATTATACACAGAATGAGGATTCGATTGCTGTTGAGGCAGAGGTCCATGCTATGAACGATAGTTCAGGAAGTGATTGCTCATCTGATTTGGAGGATCGAAGAAGTGAGAAGAATGATTTAAGCAATTATGGAAGATTGATTTCATCACTTGAAGAACCCCCTAAACTGGAGCTAAAACCGCTACCTGCTCATTTGGAATATGCTTTCCTGGGGAAAGATTATACACTCCCAGTTATCATTGCATCTGATTTGACAGGGCGACAGAAAGATAAACTTTTAGATGTACTCAGGAGGCACAAGAAGGCAATTGCTTGGAAAATCGCTGATATAAAGGGGATTAATCCATCGTTCTGCACTCACAAAATTCTCATGGAGGACAATCACAAACCGATGGAAATACCCCAACGAAGGTTGAATCCCAACATGAAGGAGGTAGTAAGGAGTGAAGTCATTAAACTTCTTGACGCGGGTATCATCTATCCTATTTCCGATAGCGCTTGGGTAAGTCCAGTTCAAGTGGTACCAAAGAAGGGGGGCATGACAGTTATAAGTAATGAGAAAAATGAACTCATCCCTGCCAGAACAGTCACAGGTTGGAGGGTTTGCATAGACTACAGGAAACTTAATGATGCCACAAGAAAAGATCATTTCCCTTTGCCCTTCATCGATTAGATGCTCGAGCGGCTTGCAGAACACTCTTATTATTGTTTTCTAGACGGCTTCTCTGGATATTTTCAGATTCCCATAGCTCCAGAAGATCAGGAGAAGACAACTTTCACCTGTCCTTATGGCACATTTGCTTACAGGCGGATGCCTTTTGGGCTCTGCTATGCCCCGGCCACTTTCCAGAGATGCATGATGGCTATTTTCGAAGACATGGTGGAAGACATTATGGAAGTATTCATGGATGACTTCTCGGTTTTCGGTGATTCTTTTGATTTCTGCCTCAAAAACCTTGAACGGGTATTAAACAGATGTGAGGAGACAAATCTAGTACTCAGCTGGGAGAAGTGCCATTTTATGGTCAAGGATGGCATAGTTCTTGGACATAAAATTTCGAAACATGGGATTGAGGTGGACAGGGCCAAGATTGCCACTATCGAGAAACTTCCACCTCCTACTTCAGTGAAGGCAATCAAAAGCTTCTTGGGGCATGCCGGATTCTACAGAAGGTTTGTGCAAGATTTCTCATCCATTGCCCGACCCTTAACAAAGTTGTTGGAGAAAGATGCCCCTTTCGAATTCACTAGTGAATGTATGCATGCCTTCTTGACACTCAAACAGATACTAATTGAAGCACCCATTATAGTTTCACCTGACTGGAATTTGTCGTTCGAGTTAATGTGTGATGCAAGCGACTATGCTGTTGGTGCAGTACTTCGGCAGCAAAGAGATAAACATTTCCATTCTATCTATTATGCAAGCAAAACTTTGAATGATGCTCAAGAGAACTATACCACTACCAAGAAGGAATTGCTGGTAGTAGTCTTCGCATTTGACAAATTCAGGTCCTATTTGGTGTTATCCAAAGTGATTGTTTACACGGACCGTTCCGCCTTAAAGTATCTGTTGAACAAGTCGGATGCCAAGCCTCGACTGATCCGCTGGGTGCTACTTCTTCAAGAATTTGATTTCGAGATAAGAGACAAAAAGGGGGCTGAAAACTTAGCTGCTGATCACCTCTCCCGCCTTGAGGGTCCTAATGATGATACGCTAGATAGGAAGAAGATAAATGATGGATTCCCTGGAGAGCAACTTTGCATTGTTCAAGTGATAGCAGAAGAGGAGACTCCATGGTTCGCCGATATTGAAAATTATCTCGCGGCAAAAACTTTTCCCAAGTGGCTCACTCCACAACAAAGAAAAAAGTTCTTTACTGAGCCGAAGTACTATACCTGGGAGGACCCATACCTATTCAGGATTTGCTCTGATCAGATTGTCAGGAAATGTGTCTCGAAAGTGGAAGGTCAAGATATCCTAAGGCATTGTCATTCTGGGCCAACAGGAGGTCACTATAGTGCGAATCGAACAGCTAAAATGGCCCTCGATGCTGGGTTCTATTGGCCAACTATATTTCAAGATGCCCAGGCATTGGTGCAGTATTGTGACAGATGCCAGCGAACGGGTAATATCTCAAAAAGAGAAGAAATGCCACAATCGTGGAATCAAGCGTGCGAAGTATTTGATGTTTGGGGTATCGATTTCATGGGCCCATTCCCTACTTCCCAGGGTAACAAGTATATTCTTGTAGCAGTGGATTATGTCTCCAAATGGGTGGAAGCACATGCCTGTCCGTCATGTGATGCAAGAGTTGTGGTGAAATTCTTAAAAAAATTATTTTCCCGATTCGGGACACCTAGAACAATCATTAGTGACCGGGGCACCCACTTTTGCAACTCCCAATTCGAGAGGGTCTTGAAACGATATGGGGTGTCACACCGTGTTTCAACTGCTTATCATCCCCAAACTAGTGGCGAGGTTGAGAATTCAAATAGAGAGCTGAAGCGAATCCTAGAGAAAACAGTCAATCATCACCGGCGGGATTGGGCTTACCAACTTGATGATGCACTGTGGGCATATAGAACCGCCTTCAAGACACCTATTGGGTCCACTGCCTATCGATTGGTCTATGGGAAGGCATGCCATCTACCTGTTGAATTAGAACACAAGGCCTATTGGGCCATAAAGCAACTCAATTTCGATCCTCATCTTTGTGGTCGAAAAAGGAAACTGCAATTAAATGAGTTAGAAGAATGGCGATCCTTGGCTTATGACACATCTGTGAAATATAAAGAGAAGATGAAGGAATATCATGACCGACACATCAAGCAAGCCAAGTGCTTCCAACCCGGGGACCAAGTATTACTATTTAATGTAAGATTGAAGTTATTCCCCGGGAAATTAAAATCCCGATGGCATGGCCCCTACACCGTGACTCAAGTGTTCCCTCATGGCGCCATCGAAATAACTCATCCACAAAATGGAACCTTCAAAGTCAATGGTCACCGCTTGAAGCACTACTTTTCGGGTAACAATGCATCATCAAAGGTCGGAGGTAAATTTCCTCCTTTTGTCCCACCATGATTGTTGAGGTAAAACACGTCAAGCTAACGACATTAACCAAGCGCTTCTTGGGAGGCAACCCAAGTTTAAATTCTTTGCAATTTTTTTTTTTCTTGTAGTTTGAATACATATCTTGTTTCTTTTCCGTATTCTTGAGTTGTGTTAGCATGTTAGTTGTCTAAGTTTTCTTCATATGTAGTCAACCTTTCTTTAATTTTAGTTTCATTATTCATGCATGCTTGTGTGTTGTTGTGAGTTGTCTAATGATTAGATTTCATGAGATTCAAAATTTTCAATGCTATCATGCTTTGTTCAGCTTTATGTTGAGTGTTTTTGAGCTTTAGAGGAATGTTCTTCAATGATAAATCGAATTGAGAGCTTTTTTGTACCCATGATTGAGCCTTTAAGCAAGGGAAAGAGTCCTTGCGGGCAAGCTCACGGCCGTGAGCTTGCCCGCAAGCAAACCCGAGGCCACTCACGGGCTAGCTCACACCCGTGAGCTCAGCCCGTGAGCAAACCCGAGAGGGCTCACGGCCAAGCTCATGACCGTGAGTGTGGCCGTGAGCCAAACCGAGAGGGCTCACGGGTGAGCTCACGCCTATGAGCCCACCCGTGAAGCCTCTCGGGCTTTAGGTTTTTAAACCCCATTTGGCCCTTTTCTCTATTCATCATCTTCCCAACTTAACTCCCTCACTTCCCTCTCATTTCTCCTCGATTTTCTTCCATTTTTCTGGCTTTAAAACACTCTCACTCTCCTCTAAAAACATTTGGTGCTTAAGATTTGAAGAAAAACCACTCTTTTGGCCGGATTCAACCCAAGGTTCACTCCATAAACCCTAGGTTTTGAGGTAAGCTTTTGATCTCATGAACTTGGTATTTCCATGGTTGTTTGTTCTGATTTTCTCATGGTTTATTCTCTCCTTGGCCATTACAATCTTGTATTAATGTTTTGGAATGGTTGTATGTTGAGATCATCAAGTTTTCAAACAAGGTTCTTGAAAAAAACTTTTCGGAATTACTGTAGCACTGAACAATTTTCATGATTCCTTCTTTTTTTCAAGACTATTTTGCTTGTAACTTATCTAATTGAGCTTCCATTAACCTTGCAGGATGAGGACTAAGAAGGTTGCCTACAAGAGAGCCCGGAATGACCCTCCTCCGCCTCACGAGCAACCTAAGTTTAAAAAAGAAGAACACAAGAATCGATTCGCGCTCCTTTCGCGCAAGAATTTCGGGACGATCAAGAAGATTGATTGGGATGTTCTAAAAACTATGGGTTTGGATGAAACAATCTTAGAGCTCATCACACACGACGGTTGGGATAAATTATTCTCCATTGATGAACCCACATACAAGGAATTAACTCTAAAAGTGTTAAGCACCTTTGAAATCTATCACTTCAATCCCTTCTCTCGCCAACCCAGTTACGTGTCATTTCGTGCCTTCGGGAAGAGCCACCGAATCATTCAAGATCAATTGGGCATTTACATGGGATTCTACACAGAAGCATTCACCCAAAGGCTGGAGTTCAAGGATTTAGGCAGGGATTTCCCTTATCCTGTGACTAATGCCACCTATTAGAACACCATTGCTAATCGGTCACGAACCAAGAAGTCCTCCCAGTTGAAAGACCCCGCCCACAGATACATTCACGCTCTACTGACTCGGAGCATTGGGGGTCGACTGGATTCCACCGGGGTGGTATCACGCACGGACTTACTGATGTTGTACAGCATTATACAGCGGTACCGCCTCCACATGGGTCATTTGGTCGCCGATGTTTTTGCCAACCAAGGCAAGTTTGTCCGCCTGGGATCCATTTACGCCGGGCCCTACATCACACGCATGATCAAGGGTATGGATCTTCTTGAGGGAACCCAAGGCATGACAGTTGTGGGTGCAGTCGTCCCACTCAGTTTGTAGACATTGGTATGCATCGATATTGTTGAGCGGCGGGGCAGCACACACAGGATAGTGTGACGCCAGTCTGACCCCGGCCCATCTCATGACACCGAGTCTGAGTCTTGATCCGAGTCCGAGTCGGACGATGTTGCTGCACCCAGGGCATCTCTGCATTCGCTGGAGGAGAGATTTGACACTTTCCGTGCTGAGGTCTGCGAGCAGTTGCAGATGCTGACTGCCTCCATGAGCTGTCTTGAGACCGCCATGACCGACATTTTAGCGTTTTTGCGCAGCTCGTCATCGTCAGTCGGCACCACCTCGGCGGCCACCACCTGTGCAACACCGTCATTTCCTTCAGGCCCTTAGACTCACGCTGCATGCTTGCCGTGTTACTTTGTTGTTTTTTTTTATTTCTGTTCTCGCTGCTTTTCTGTTTTATGTTATACTTTGTACTCTTGGGTTTGCTAGGGCTTCGCCCTGCTAAACTTTTTCTGATTGTTTTGAGGATTTTACCATTTGCTCTCTTCTGCTATTTTGATTTCTGGAGTTGTGATCTATGCTTCTTGTACTTTCAGGGAAATTGCTACTGGATTTCACACTCCACGCCCTCAGTACACTTTTACCCCATCAACATAGAGGACCACATGACATACTTCATCCGCTGTTGGGGAAGTTTCTTTTACTCCATTTACTTATACTTACCATTTTGTCCCACCCTGTTCTGCTGACTTATGTACATTGGGGACAGTGTAGAGCTTTAGGTGTGGGGATGGATTTTTGGAGTACTTTTATTCTGTGCATGCTTTGATTACCTATGATAGCTATGATTTGCATGTTTAG
The DNA here is from genome assembly GCA_020875875.1 of Dioscorea alata. Taxonomy (NCBI): domain Eukaryota; kingdom Viridiplantae; phylum Streptophyta; class Magnoliopsida; order Dioscoreales; family Dioscoreaceae; genus Dioscorea; species Dioscorea alata. Next base: position 7,811,878 of record CM037013.1, on the reverse strand, counting down.
AATTTCCTGGCTTGGTAGAATGATAGTTGTAAGCTGTACCTGTACATGTGCTTGAATGTAGTTCTATTTCACCTTTAGTGCACCCCTATACCTGTACATGATTACTTCTACCTTGTACACTCCAACCAACCCATTATAATGATTTTGGCATTAAATTGTTAAATTCTATTTTCAATACTCTTTTAAAAGCTTTTGTGTTCCTTTATTATTTCTTTAGCCTATTGTGAACTATTGTAGTGGGTTTAACCAGGGGATTTGAGAGCTAGTCTGTACATATATATTTATGTATATATATATATATATATATATATATATATATATATATATATATATATATATATATATATATATAAAGAGTCTATGACAGTATTCCTCTGCTAGTGTAGCATGAATGCGTCTATGTAGACTGTAATCAAGTAGGATGGGTGGCTCTTGTGCCTGGCCAGCATGTGCATCCGTCTGAAAGGTTTTTGTGCAGTCTATGTTAGTCGGGGACTCAGAAAAAAAAAGTGTATATATGTATATATGTAAGAGTTAAGTATCTTGATTCCCTGGAGCTTGCTTCATAGTCACCTCAGTGCTAGAGTCATGTTCAGGAACCAAAAGACTTTTAACTGAGTATTGAGGATGCTTTTAACATTTTTAATGCCATTTTCATTGTACGTGGGGTGAATGGTCATCCTGGGGTAATTCAGGGTGTGGAGGTCAAGGTGGAAGTTAGCACACACTCACGGGGCACTCTAGGAGAAATGGAACTAGTATTACTTGACTATTCATTGATCAACTCACTTCTTGATTTCCGTCCATTCGTGCCTGTGGAGTTCTTTACTTTTGAGCTTGAGGTCGTACATTTAGCCGTTTATCTTCATGCTCCTGTTCTTCATGTTTGTTTGCTTGGGGATAAGCAAACGCTTAGGTGTGGGGATGTTTGATAAACGTCTAAATATACGTATTTTATACGTATACTTGTGCATGCTTTTTGTATTTTGTTAATGAATCGATGCCCATTTGAGGTCTAAATTGGGTTATTTCGTGTTTTAGGTGCAAAATATGCTTTGGGGAGCTCAACGACGCAATTTGAGAAGAAATCGACACCGAAATCGCCGTTTTTGAGTCCCGGGCATTGTAGCAACACTGTAGCAATCTGAAGCACAAACGTTTGAAGAATTCTCTAAGTCTGGAAATCCTCACGGGCAAGCTCACGGCCGTGAGGTCAACCGTATGGAATTCAAGGGCAATGTCGCTGTAGCAGATTACTGTAGCATATTACTGTGGATGGTACTGTAGTAGTTCGCAACTTTGCAGAATCTTTTGTCCCGCATTACAGGCTACCTCACGGGCCATATATGGACCATGAGCTCACCCGTGAAGAGGCACGAACTCACCTTTTTATGGACTTGGAGACTTCTTTTTAAGGCATCTTAAGTTTTCTTCTTAGGGCCTCTCATCACCACCTTCGAATTGAAGAAGAAGAAGCTCTTGGAGGGCGATCTAGGCAAGGATTTGGTGAGGAGAGCAAGGTTTTGGGAAGATTCTACGTTCTAGGGCTTACATTTGGAGGTTGAAGACTAGGGAAGCCAACCCTTGGAGTGGCATCTTTGGAACTTCTCCGGCCTTCATTCTTTGAGGGAGTTCTTCTCATGCCTTTGTTGGTTGTTTCCATGCATTTCTTGCTGTATTTAGTGAACATGAGCACTTAAACCCCAAGGTCACCGGATGTAGGTGAACCTTGTGGGTGAACTTGTGATGTTTTGGATGATCTTGTTCTATTTATTGTTTATGGCTTGTTTGTGATCCATTGTTTGGTGTTTTTACATGCTTGGTATGTATGAGAACTCTATATATCAAAAGACATAGGAAATGCTAGGTTGCATGACCATTACCCTAGTGTTAGACTTATCAAACTTGGAAGGGAAATACATATAAATACGCCGTGACCATCGGGTATTTGTACCCCTCCACTCCTAGGGTTAAGTACACTTTTGTATTGTAACCCTAGTTTGAGAAAACCACTTCACCCTTTGCAATCGTAGGGGTAATCTTGGGCGGTATACATACCGTATCCAATACCAGTACCGGATTAGGGGTCGACTTCCGTGACCATTGGGTTGGCCTAATCGAGGGTTTTCTCGGTCTAATTAGCCACTTGCATGTTAGTCCAAGCTTCCTACTCACCTTAGTAGCACCTAAGGGAATCCTCATCCGTGATCACTCCTAGTCCTATTTTACCCCGTATCTTGCCCTCGTATGTTTGCATTAGTTATTTACTTATTTAGCTTCTTTGCATTATATTCACTCTCTCTTGAATTGTATCAGTCAAACAACATTGTAAAAGGGAAGTAAGGGTAGCTTCTCGGGCCCCAGGGAATACGACCCCTGTGTCACGCACAGGGTATTACTTGACGACCCGTGCACTTGCGGGATAGCACTCATCAGTAGATCGTGCCGATTGCTTCAAGTCTCCTTCTTGGCAAAGTTCTCCTAAGCAACACGAGTTTAGACTTATTGTGAATGTGACTGCCTTTGTGCTCCACCAAAGGAGGTTGGCACATACTCACAAGTCTAAACTTGTGCCTTGTTCCTTGCTTGGTCCGAAAACCTCTCCAACAACGGCGAACACGATCTAACTTCGTTCTTCTTTTCCAACTTGGCTCCACAAACATATAATGCATAAGAATACACAAATGCACACTATTTAGTGATAAAATCTGATAAAATGTATGCTCATTGTAAGATAATAACGTTTCGCGTTACTATAACACAAGCACTTATCAAGCATGATAGGATACAATGTTAAAAATTCTCCTAAGCTATAAGAATACAGCCGTTACAACTATGGTGAACCACCACAGGCTACATGAGCAAAAGCAATTGAACGCACAAGTAAAAGTGTGTGCAATGTGAACTCTCCCCCACACTTAAGATGTACATTGTCCCCAATGTACGCATACAAGCACAATAAAAGTGAGGAATTGTAAAGCAATTAGTGTGGAAGTAGGCAATTGAAACATTACTCCCCTGAACTCCAAGTGTTATGTTTGAAGGAGCTAGGTGCATTGATAGTTGAGTCTCAATGGGTTGTGAAGCACACACGCTCCCATGACCGTGCCTATGACTATTCCTTAGATTCTTTTCATCCAAGATCATCTGCGCACACAAACACAAGGGTTCAGTATAGCTCAACAAAGATAAAATATTGTAGCAAAAATACTGTTCACAGTCTGCCGAAAATCAATTCCACACGGCCGTGTGGAATTAAGACACGGGCGTGTGGAAATTCTGATTTTTCACAGGGCCGTGTGGAATTAACATAGGGGCGTGTGGAACTCCGATTTCAGCCCGATTTCAGCCTATAAATAGCCCGTTTTTTCAGATCTATTTCGGGACCCCCCTCTATCTCTTGCCTATCTTTTGGGGGGCTTTCAGCTAGGGTTTGGAGAGGTTCTTGGAGGTCTTTGGAGGCGAATATACGGCATCGACATCGACATCCTTTGGAAGAAAGCTATTGGGGGAGCTTTCGTCGGCATCGATTCGGCGAGGTGTGCCCTAGGCTTGACAAGGGATTCGTGGAGAAGACTAGGCGGCTCCATAAGACCATCGATACGATCTACAAGGAGGTTTTCTTTATGGTTTTTATGCATATGTTCTTAATCTCTTTATTGATTTTGTATTGCTCCATGGAGAGCTAAACCCTAGTGGGTATTCGGACTTGTAAACCCTAGGATGACATTGTTTCTATAACTTTTATTATGCTTTCTTTATTGATGAATTTAATTGAGTTTCAATTTTAATTATCTTGTGCTATTGTTTTCCCTTAGCCGTGACACTAAGGTTGAGAGCAATCTAGGTTATCCTTTGGAGGTATGACAACTCATATAGGGTTAGACTCCTTAAGATTGAAGAGGGTTGAGAGGGAGAGTTGTGAGGTAGCGACGTACCCCTTTCCCTTCCGATGTGATTTCTCCCTACCTCCGTTTCCTTTGTTAATTAGCGGTCAAGATAGAGTGTTAGGGCTCAATCTAGACTAGGGTTCTTCCACCTAGACCAAAGGGTTAGAACTACATAGAGGAACAGGTTTTATCACTAGGAATCCCTAGAGCTTAAAACAATCCCACGTAGTGTTATGGTTAGGAAGATAGACTCCCCTGGGGCTTAGTTGACAGGTCAACAAGAGTCAAGGGTCGTAGTGAATAATAATACCGGGACATAATGTTGGGGTTAGTCACGGTTGACCTTAAGTTTTGGGACCGTGAGTTTAAGGATATCCTCGACTTAATAGGCATCAACTGTAGAGCATAATACAAGTTTTGCACTAGAAGCATTAGTCCTAGGGGGAGCTTTGTCCTGGTACCCCATCGTTATATTGATTACCTCTCTTATCCTCATTATTCTTCTTGCACTCTTTTATTTTCTCTTACATCTATACATACATACTTTTCTCATCATCGATTCCCATCATAGCTAAATAGCGATAACACTTGTTTCTGAACACTATTCCTTGTGGATACGACTACCCACTCACCAGGGTATTTTATTACTTCGACAACCCGTGCACTTGCGGGATACAAGCAAGGGGTCGTGTCATATAAAAAGATATGAAAATAAAATACAACTCGAGGAGAAATAAAGGAAAATAAAGCAAAATAAAGATAAACTAAGAAGGAAGATCTTTTCTGAGTACTACAAGTCCAAAATTTGAAAGAAAAAGTACAACGGAAATAGAAATAAAATAAAACTATGACGCCTTAGCGTCGGTGTCCTACTGTAGAGCCTCTAGTGCTGCTATAGGCTCTGAAGTGGGTAGATCTACTACTGGAGGAGCTGGAGACGGTGGTGGAGTAAAAACTCGGGGTCGGACCACAAAAGGTGATGTCATGGCCTGCTCGAGTAACTGCTGAATAAGGTCAAATCGAGCCATGACCTCAGTGTGTTGTGCGGCCTGTGTGGCCCTGACCTCAATCACCTCGGTCTGAAGGACACCCACGGCACTCTCAAGGCGCTCTAGTCTATCCTGGCCTCGAGAGGACGAGAACATGCGCACCGGAGGTGGCTCCGGTGCTGTGGGTGGAGCCTGTGCCTCTGCATCTACTAGAGGTGGCTCTATCGCTGCCTGGGACCCCTCGGCCTGATCTGACTGGGGTATGATCATGGTATATACTCCTGGCCCTGATCTGCGGACCATACCCATCAGTCTCAATGTATCTCTAGTAAGCGGGGCTGGTGTAGCAACCTTCTCGGCCCCGCGTACCTCATCTCTGAGTCCCAAGCCTATCATGAGGCATGTGATGTAGGGGCCTGCAAAAATAACTCCAACCCTGGGGTACTGGCCCTGGTGGCGCATGTACTCAGCTAGAACGTGTCCCAGATGAAGTGGCTCGCTCTGTACCATAGAGTGTAAGTAGAGCAACTCTTGTCTACTCAGCACCCAGGTGCTATCCCCTCTGCCGCTCACCATCCTACTCAATATGGCATGGATGTACCTGTATGCTGGCCGGGAAAGAAATATCGCCTTTGAAACCCCCGGCTCGTACTGCCTGTCCCCGCACAATGTCCTGTAGACCCTCTGAGGTGTCAGGGTCCTTGTGTAATTGGTGGACAGTAGCGCGTACTCCTCCGTCTCGGTAAATGCCTGATCGTAAAGGCCCATCATGATCGAGAACTGGGTGATACTCAAGCTGAAGTGTCGACCGAGGGCACGAAAGTGGATCGTCTCGCCATTTATGAAGCTGTTGTACCCTCGGTCGAACTCAAAGGTCGGTGATACTTGAGTGACTGTGTATGGGCCAACCCATCTAGTCTTTAGCTTCACAGGAAAGAGTCGTAACCGGGAATTAAATAGTAGAACTTAGTGACCGACTTTGAACTCCTTAGGCAATTTGATATGCTTGTCATGCCACTTTCGAATCTTCTCCTTGTAAATTCTAGCATTCTCATATGCTTTCAACCTCCATTCATCGAGCTCATTAAGCTGAAGTAGTCTTCGTTCACCGGCTCTCCTCAAATCGAAGTTCATTACCTTGATTACCCAATATGCTTTATGTTTAAGTTCTATGGGTAGATGACATGACTTCCCGTAAACCAGATAGTATGGAGTGGTTCCTATTGGGGTCTTGTACGCTGTACGATGGGCCCAAAGTGTGTCATCCAACCGCTCAGACCAATCTCGCTTCACTAGTTCCATAGACTTCGTCAAGATTCGCTTGAGTTCTCTATTTGTGACTTCCACTTGACCACTAGTTTGCGGATAATATGGAGTGGCAAGGCGGTGTCGTACCCCATATAGTTTCAACACTTTTTTCTAATTGGCCATTGCAAAAATGGGTCCCTCGATCACTAATAATGATTCGCGGAGTTCCAAACCGGTCAAAAATTTTACCACCGTTCTAGCATCATTACTTGGCAATGCTTGCGCTTCAACCCATTTGGAGACATAATCAACTACCACTAATATGTACTGGTTCCCATTAGACTTTAGGAACGGCCCCATGAAATCAATGCCCCAAACATCGAAAACCTCACAGAATTGCATAGAGTTCTGAGGCATCTCATCCCGCCGAGATAAATTCCCTGCCCTCTGGCAATTATCACATCGAAGAACAAACTGGTGCACATCGTGAAATAGTATCGGCCAATAGAATCCTGCAGCCAAGACTTTTTCTGCGGTTCTACTTGAGGCATAATGGCCCCCAACAGGACCTGAATGATAATGAGTAAGGATATCCCATCCTTCCTCCCGCTATACACATCTCCGAACTATATGATCTAGACAGATGCGGAAGAGGAATGGATCTTCCCAGAAATAGTTCTTTAAATCGCTGAAGAACTTCTTCTTTTGTTGGAATGTGAGCCCTTGTTTGAGAACCTTCCCTGACAAATAATTAGCAAAATATGCAAACCATGGAGTATTACTTGATGATGTTGATTTCTGAATTGAATACAAGTGTTCTTCTGGGAAGAAGTCATTGATCTCCTTGCTTGATGGCACTTGCCCAATGCTACCTTCCAACCGCGACAAATGATCCGCCACTACGTTTTCAGTTCCTTTCTTATCCTTTATCTGCATATCAAACTCCTGTAAGAGTCGTATCCAACGGATCAATCTTGGTTTCGCATCAATTTTGTTCATGAGGCAACAGAGAGCTGAATGGTCAGTAAACACGATGACTCTTGATAAGGTAAGATAAGATACGGCCTAAACTTATCGAGGGCGAACACCACCACTAATAATTCCTTCTCTGTAGTAGTGTAATTCTCCTGTGCATCTGTGAGAGTCTTACTTGCATAATAAATAGGTTGGAATTACTTGCCCTTCCTTTTTCCCAAAACTGCTCCGAGAGCATAGTCACTAGCATCGCATATGTGCTCAAACAGTTCGTTCCAGTCTGGGGTGATCAAGACTAGAGCTCGAACTAGTTTTTCTTTTAACACATTAAAAGTTGCTGCACAATCTTTCCCAAAATCAAATGGAGCATCTTTTTCAAGGAGCTTAATCAAGGGTTGAGTGATCTTCAAAATACCCATAGAAGCCTGCATGCCCCAGAAAACTCCGAATTCCCTTAACGTTTGTTGGTAGAGGAAGCTTATCTATGACTTCGATTTTTGCCTTATCTACCTCCATACCCATATGGGAAATCTTATGCCCGAGAAAAATACCTTCCTGAACCATGAAGTGACACTTCTCCCAATTTAGCATAAGATTTGTCTCCTCACATCTTATCAACACTCTTTCTAAGTTCTTCAAACATATGTCGAAGGAGTCACCAAATACGGAGAAATCATCCATAAACACTTCCATTATATCTTCAATAAGGTCATCGAAGATAGGAGTCATACAATGTTGGAGTGTGGCAGGCGCGTTGCATAGCCCGAATGGCATTCGTCTGTATGCAAAAGTCCCATAGAGACAAGTAAAAGTTGTCTTCTCTCGATTTTCCGGAGCAATAGGAATCTGAAAGTATCCTAACATCCCATCTAGGAAACCGTAAAATTGATTCCCTGCCAATCGCTCCAACATCTGGTCAATAAAAGGCAATGGGAAGTGATCCTTCTGGGTTGCATCATTCAGCCTTCTGTAATCAATACAAACTCTCCATCCTGTGACCGTTCTAGTTGGGATGAGTTCATTTCTTTCATTTTAGATCACTGTCATCCATCCTTTTCTTCGGAACCACTTGCATTGGTGATAAGTGCTTGTGTTATAGTACCGCGAAGCGTTATTATCTTACATTGAGCATATCTTTTATCAGTTTTTATCACTAAATGGCGTGCATTTGTGTATTCTTGTGCATTGAAGGTTTATGGAGCTAAATTGGAGAAGAAGAACGAAATTAGGTCGTGTTCACCGATGTTGGGAAGTTTTCGGACCAAGCACAGGAACAAGGCACGAGCTTGGACTTGTGAGTGTGTGCCAACCTCCTTTGGAGGGGCACAAAGGCAGTCACATTCACAACAAGTCTAACTCGTGTGGCTTAGGAGAACTTCACCAAGAAGGAGATTTGAAGCAATCGGCACGATCTACCATTGATTGTATGCCCAATTCAATGGCCTCGATGAAGAACGACGGATTCGGGAGCGTTTCGGGCGAGTACTGTAGTAGCACTGTAGCTTGTTCCTGCACAAACAACACTGTAGAAAATTACTGTTCACTTTCGGCCGAAATTCAGAATTCCATAGAATTCACACGGGCGTGTGGAATTAACACACGGCCGTGTGAATTAATTTTTCAGCAGACAGAAATTTCACACGCCCGCGTGTTAATTCCACACGGCCGTGTGAAGCCTCCGATAAGTCAAATTTTAATACCGCGATTCAACATTATAAAAGGCGATTTTGGAGACCTTTTGGGATATCTTTTGACCTATCTTTCTCTTCAACTTGGGGAGTGCGGCTAGGGTTTCGGAGAGGATTTCGTGGAGGTTTAGCGCGCGTCATTGATAAACGCCTAAACATACGTATTTTCCATGTATTCGGGTGTATGTATTACGTATTTTTCTATGAGTTGATTCCCGTTTTTGGTCTGCATTGGTTTCTTTCGTGTTACAGGTACTGATGTGACCCCTTCGAGCTCGTTGATAGAATTTGAGAAGAAATCGGCGACGAAAGCACTATTTCTGAGGGGGCACTGTAGTGATTACTGTAGCAGAGCCTGTAGCACGGACCCTTTGGCGAAATGGCTAAGTCTGGAGGTTCATGCGGGCTGTCATGCGACTGTAGCAGTTTTACTGTAGCGGCACTGTAGTAACTTACGCAATTTCGGAATTTTCTCGGGAATTTTCTCTCCCCGCATGCGGGGCACATTAGGGGGCCGCATAACCCACTGGAAAAGGTTTTTTTAAAGTGTTTTGGAGTTCATTTTGAAGGAGGAGGCTAGGTCTTGAAGAACACTACACTTCACCATCTTCTTTGGGAGCTTGAGGCCGGCTTTTGGAGGCATTTCTTGAGGAGAGGACGACGGGGAGAGCACGAGACGACGAATCCACGCCTTCGATTTGCATTTGAGAGGAAGTTTGACAAAGGAAGCCACTCCTTGGGTGGCGTCCTTGGAAGCGTCATTCGGCCTTGATCTTTTTAGGGGGTGTTTTCATTATGCTTTTGGTTGTTTTTATGTATTTGCTTGCTTACTTTGTGATCATGAACAACTAACCCCAAGGTCACCAGATGTAGGTGAACCTTGGGGGTGAACTTGTGTATTTTGGATGCTACTTTCTAGTTTATGTATTTGGTTTGGTTTGTGATCCTTGTTTGGTGGTTCTTGAATGCCTTGATATGTATGAGAACTCTATATGTCAATTCCTAGACAATGCTAGGTTGCATGACCATTGCCCTAGTATTAGGCTCACCAAGCTTGGAAGGGAATACATGTACGAATACGCCGTGACCATCGTGTATTTGTACCCCTCCAATTGTTAGGGTTGTCCTTGATTGTGTTTCGACCCTAGCTTGGGGAAATCCACTAAACCCTTTGCAATCGTACAAGGATTTGGGCGGAAGCAATTCCATATTCCAATACTTGTATTGGATTAGGGACCAACGCCGTGACCATCGGGTTGGTCTAATCTAGGGTTTCCCGGTCCAAACCACCCACGTGCATGCTAGTTAGGGCATCCTTGGCACTGTAGTAGCCCCCAAGGGAATCCTCATCCGTGGCCATTCCCTCACCTTGATTTTTCCCCTCCGTATTTATACTTGCTATTTGCATGTTCTTTGTTTTAGTAGGTTATTGGTAGTTCTTCTTTCAAGTGATTGATTAGGTCAAACAACATTGTGATAAGGAAGTAAGAATAGCTTCTCGGGCCCTTGGGGATACGACCCCCTCGTGTTCGCGCGACGGGTATTACTTGGCGACCCCGTGCACTTGCGGGAGAGCGATTCAAGCGCGTTACCAAGTTTTTGGCGCCGTTGCCGGGGACCCACGAGGAATATTCAGAAAACTTAAAATGTGTTGATTTGATCATTTCATTTTGTTTGTTTTACCATTCCTGTATATATTCCCTCATTTCTTTGTTTGCATTTTATTTTCTTGTCTCTCCTTCGTTTCTAATTCTTGACTCAAATTTTTGCAAGGCACCGATCTTATGATAAGAGCGAGTCAAGCCAATTTGATTGAGCCCGACGACGAAATTGAAAGAACATTGCATCAGAGATTGAAAGAGGCGGCTGAGAGCTCAAGACAACAAGAGGTGAGAGTGGAATCAAGTGAACCCTCAGTCATGGCCGAACCTAGGAGGACTTTGTCGGACTATGAGAGACCACAATTCACCGGAGATGAGTTTACTGTGCAAGCACCCGCTGTGGCGTGATAAGTGCTTGATTATACATGTTTTACCTACTTGTTTTACATACATTGAGCATCATTTTACCATTGATTATGTCTCATAAAGTGTATTTTGGTGTTCTTTTATGCAATTAGGTTGTGGAAGTGTTAAAGGAGGAAAAGGAAGCAAAGATGGGTTATAAAGACGTATTGTTGGGAGCTTTTGTACAACACAAGTGTCAAGGCACAAGAGGGGATCATGCACATGAGGGTGTGTGCCAACTTCCTGAAGAATTCAAGATAATTTGTGTGATGGAAGGGCACAAAGGCAGTCACACCTTCATGTCCCAACTTGTGTGAAGATAGTTAAAGCTCTCAAAGGATGATTCGAAGAAGGAGAAGTCTTATAACTCACCACATGGGCGTGTGCCCGACCATGTGGCCTCAAGATGAGAGAGTTTGGATCATGGTTATGAAGAGTACTGTAGCAAAAATACTGTCCATTTCACTGTAGTAGTACTGTAGCGGAATTACTGTTCACGCGACCGCGTCAAAATCCCACGCGACCGCGTGGGAATTCTGCAGCCCACGCGATCGCGTGGGATCTCACGCGGTCGCGTGAAGACACGTGACTGGCGCGATTCAGACTTATAAATAGGCCGTTTCGTCGATTCTTTTGAGATCTTTTGTGTGCCTTTTGAGAGAGGAAGCGGCTAGGGTTTGAGGAGGAGGTCTTTGCCGAATTGGAGGGCCGTTCTTCACCAACTTTGATAGTTCTTTCCTCCGTCATAGCATCGAGGGAGTTATTGGCAACCTAGCTTCGGAGAAGGATCCTTCAAGACGTTGAGCGACCCATCAAGGCCATCATCACGAATTCAAGGGGGTTTATTTCCATGGTTTACATTGCTTTTCATTGTGTTATGTTTTGCTTTGTAATAAGCCCCATGGAGGGCTAAACCCTAGTAGATACTTGGGCATGTGAACCCCAGGTTTCGATTCATGTATTGACTTTCTTTATGCTTTCTTTTAATTCCAAGTTTATTTGAGTTTTAATCTTGTTTAATCATTGCTTGCATGCCTTATTAATTCGTATGGTTGTTTGGTATGCTTGATTTGTTTCCTTGGTGAGAGAGAGATCTCCATTAGGGATTAGAACATACAAGATTAAAGAGGGTTGAGAGGGTGAGTCTTGAGATAGAGGAGTGTCCCCTTTCCCTTCCGATTAAGTGTTTCCTATCTCCGTATTCCCTAAGATCTATGCAACCATATTTGGTGTGAGGTGTGAGATTAAGAGATTTCTCCGCCGGGACCTTGTAGGGGGTTAGTGATCTTCCGCCTAGAAATAGGGTTAGGTCTAATTTTAGGAATCGGTTTCACTTTTAGGTATCCCTAAAGCTTATTGCGGTCATATGGGGTGTGAGGTGTTGAGATTGAGCGATTTCTCCACCGGGACCTTGTAGGGGACTAGTATCGGTGGCCTGGAAGCAGGGACCGATTATTCTTGGATTACCTCGACTCATAGAACTCGGTTTAGAAGCATTTAGTTAGTCTTGCACTTCATGATAGAGCCTAGGGGGAGCATTGCCCGGGTATCTCATCTTCATTGATTGAGATCTCCCTTTATTTACCTTTTGCCTATTCATCTCTGGTATTAATTTCTATGCACACTAGATCACCACAAAATCACATTTGTCATTAGGCTAGATTGCAGAGAAGAAGTTAGTACTAGTAGCCCTGTTCCCTGTGGATTCGACTACCCTACTCACCAGGGTAATTATTACTTCGACAACCCGTGCACTTGCGGTACACACACGCAAAGGGGTGTGTCATGGCGGCTAATAACTTCGAAATCAAGGCGAGGACAATTGGAATGATACAAAATTCGGTTCAGTTTGATGGGCTGGCTGATGAAGACCCACATGCCCACCTATCCCGCTACTTGCAGATTTGCTCTACATTCAAGATCAATTCGGTGTCAGATGATGCTATCAGATTACGACTGTTTCCATTCAGTTTGAGGGGAGCAGCATACAGATGGCTCACTTCCTTGGCTCCCGGGTCCATCACCACCTGGAAGGAAATGGTTGAGAAATTCTTGGCCCGATATTTCCCACCGAGTAAGGCTGCGAGACTGAGACAGGAGATATCATCTTTTCGGCAAGGAGATTCTGAGACACTGTTTGAGGCCCATGAAAGATTCAAGGATTTGCTGCGCAGGTGTCCTCACCATGGATTCCAGTCTTGGATGAGAGTACAGATGTTCTGCAACGGGTTGAATTATTCAGCAAGGCAACTGATTGATGCTGCTACAGGTGGCTCCCTGAGTAACAAATTGCCTGAAGAAGCTGAGGCCTTAATTGAGAGCATGGCGAGCAATGAGTGCCACTGGAGCACTCGGCAGAAGGGACCAAAGGTTGCCGGCCTGTTCGAGGTGATTGAGACCACTGCATTGACTGCAAAGGTTGAGGCTTTATCGAAGAATGTCACCGATAACAACGCGGCAGTCAATGCATTGACACAGAAATTTGAGCAGTTCATGTTGGGGTCCAGTTCTACCCCTAAGGCAGTGTTGTCCTATGATACTTGCGGTGCTGGGCATACAACTTCGCAGTGCCCCATATTTATTGCTCCTTCTGCACCCGTGGAATCAGTGGATTATGTTGGTGGAGGTCCTCGAGGACCGGGAAATCAATACGGCAATAGCTACAACTCGGGGTGGAGGAATCCCCCGAACATGTCTTGGAACCAAGGACAGTCTCAGCAGAGACCTCCACCACCCCAGGGCACCCAATTTCAACCCCAGCAGGTCCAAGAAAAGAAATACTCGACTGAGGATGTATTGGCACGATTCATGATCACTACGGAGGCCAAGTTCCAGAATGTGGACAAGAGATTGGATGAATTTGGTACTGTACTGAGGAATGTCCAAGCCTCCATTCACTCTCTCGAGACCCAGGTAGGACAACTTGCTAGGGCACAGTCAGATCGCCCCTTGGGTAGCATGTCGAGCAACACTGAGTGCAACCCGAGGGAACATTTAAAGGCAGTGACACTAAGGAGTGGAAAGCAGTTGGAGGTAAGGACCGGGGATGGTCCAAGTGCCTCCAACGATAGGGTAGCCGACCGGGAAGACCCTAAGCCAAGTGATGAGGTAACTGATGAGATTGAGGGGATGCGCAAGGGAAATGTTCCGAATTCTTCAACTAAGAAGGAGCCCGAGTATAAACCTGTGGTACCATATCCTTCTAGGCTCAAACAAGATAATGAGGACGCTCAATTCAAGAAATTCTTGAACATCTTCAAGCAGCTTCACATAAACATTCCCTTGGTGGAGGCACTTTCACAAATGCCGAAATACGCTAAATTCATGAAGGACCTTCTTACCAATAAGAGGAAGCTTGAAGACTTGGAGACGGTGACTCTATCTAGAAATTGTTCTGCCATTATCCAAAAGAAATTACCTAAGAAGCTCAATGATCCGGGTAGTTTCATTATCCCTTGTGTGATCGGGGATGGAGTGCAAGAAAGTGCCTTGGCCGACTCGGGAGCTAGCATTAATGTTATGCCATATAACTTGTTCTTGAGGTTGGGGTTAGACAATTTGAGACCCACACGAATGACTTTGCAACTTGCGGATCGTTCAGTGCGAAGACCCCGGGGAATTGTTGAAGATGTTCTTGTTCGGGTAGATAAGTTGATCATCCCAGTTGATTTTGTAATTCTGGATGTGGATGACGATGTGGAGTTTCCGTTGATCCTTGGTCATCCATTTCTTAACACCGCCGGCGCACTAATTGATATAAAAGGGGGAAAAATGACTTTGAGGGTCGGAGAGGAACAAGTGGTCTTCACCCTCCCCGAAGCTATGAAACGTACACTTGATCACGATGATACTCTTTATTTCACGGATACAACTGATGTGATTATCTCCGACTGTGTGTAGGAAGTCCTCGCTTTGAACCCATTGGAGGAGTACTTTGAAGATCTCGGGGATGACGTTGCGGATGATGAGCCTCCCCCTCCACCATTGCAACAACTAGCACAAGTAGAGGTTAAATCTTCACCACATTCCAATGAGAAGAGTACCTTGAAAAAGTTGTGGAGAAAGAAAAAAAAGAAGCAAAAGCATGGGGTGAATGTTTCTACAATGTCACCCGAGGAGGTTGACCATTTGTTCTTCGATGACCGGGGAAAATTCAAGATTTTTTCGTGCCTCTCATTGAACTTTCCGGGTAACAATTCTTCATCAAAAATTGGAGGTATTTCTCACCCCTTTGTCCCACCTTGAATTAAGGTAAGTCATGTCGAGCTAAAGACATTAAAAAAGCGCTTCTTGGGAGGCAACCCAAGTCTTTCAATTCATTGCTTCGATTTATTCTTTTTAGTTGTTGTTTATGTGTTTGGGTGTTTTTCGTATTTTTTTTGTGGTGGTGCTTAAGAGTTTGAGTCTTGTTGATTTTTGTGCTTGTGGTTGTTGTTTAGTCGAATTCCATAATTTATTTCATCTTGTTGCACCATAGATTTCATGATCTTTGTATTTTTCCTTGAGTGTTGGTGCCTCATTCTCCATGTTTTCAATGATTTTTGAGTGTTTTCGGCTTTGGTTTCATGTGATTTTTGAGTGTTAGGTTGAGTTCATTGTTTAATTTGAGAGTGTTTAGAGCTGGAAAATTCTTGGGCCTTGTGCGGCCTGCCATGCGGCCGTACAAGGGGCCGCACAAAATTTCCCGAGCCTTGTGCGGCCTGCTATGCGGCCGCATAGCAAGCCGCATGAATTTTCCAGAGAGGTATGCGGCCTGCTATGCG
Source organism: Dioscorea alata (assembly GCA_020875875.1). Lineage (NCBI taxonomy): Eukaryota > Viridiplantae > Streptophyta > Magnoliopsida > Dioscoreales > Dioscoreaceae > Dioscorea > Dioscorea alata. The sequence continues at coordinate 7,796,319 of CM037013.1, read as the reverse complement.
GCCGCATAGCAGGCCGCATGAATTATCCCGAGAGCCATGCGGGCAACCATGCGGCCGCATAGGGGGCTGCATGGTCACCCGATTTCTTCTTCTACCTCTCTTCACTCCACCCCCTCACTATTCACTCAATTTTCATCAAACTTCTTCTCTTTTCTCCTTCATCTCTCCACCATTTTTCTTCATTCTTTTTGCATCCAAACACTCTCTTCATCCTAGCAAGCATAATTTTGGAAGATTTTCAAGGTTTTATCAAGGTTTAAGCTGATTTTCACTTCATCTTCTCATTGGTGCCCTAGTTCAAGGTTTTTGTTCTTATCATTCATTCTTTGGTTTTGGTGGTTGAAATGATGGGAAAACATGATGTTTTTCATGGTGAATGCTTCTTGTAATTATTTCTCTTGAATTCCAAGCTTTGTACATTTAGATTGCCACTTTTACAAGAAGAAACTCTACCAAAATTTCCCCGAAATTACTGTAGCACTAGCCAAAAATCAGCCTTTGTTCTTCATTAACCAATTTTCTCAAGTTTTTTTTGGCTTGATGATGGTTCTCTTGTCTTGTAGGGATGCCGATCAAACACGTGGCTTCCAAGTGAGTTAGGAGAAGCTCTCCACCACCCGTTTGCGAGCCTACATTCAAGAACGATGCCCACAAGGCAAGGTTCGCTTTCTTGTCGAAGAGGAGGTTTGGCACAGTGCGTGTGATAGATTGGGAGGCCTTGAAGACATTGGACATTGACGATACCTTTCGAGGCCTCATCTCCCATGGTGGATGGGATGACATTCTTGAGATCGATGAGCCCACTTATCGGGAGTTGACCTTGGAGGTGTTGAGCACGTTTGAGGTCTCCGGGCATGCTCCTCTTATGCGCCAGGCTAGCACCATTACTTTTAGAGCCTTTGGTAAGCGGCACAGGATCATCGATGACCAGTTGGCCATATACCTTGGGTTTCACACTTATGAGTCCCTCGCCGATTCGGAGCTCAGGAATTTACCTCGTGACTTCCCACGCTCGGTGTCCCCTAGTTCCCTTTGGAGGTCTATTGCTCGCTCATCATCATCGAAGAAGGCTTCTTTGATGGCAGACCCCGTTCACAGGTACTTGCAGGCCCTACTATCCAGAAGTGTTAACGGTCGCGCTGATTCTACTGGGGTGGTTTCCAGTACCGATCTGCTTATGATGTACAGTATCCTTTAGCGGTACCCCATCCACATGGGCCATCTGTTCGCCGGACTTATTGAGCATCAGGGGACTTCTACTCGTCTTGGAGCTATATTTGCTGGGCCGTACATTACATGCATTATCAGGGGCCTAGGACTGATTGAGCTTACCCAGGGCATGAGCGTTGTGAGCACCGTCGCACCACTTAGTTTGTCGATCCTGCTTCATATTGGGATAGTTGAGAGGTCGGGAGACACTTACCGCCTCCCGCGCAGTGGCGGCACAAGTTCCCATGACCCCGACACCTCTCGGGATTCTGAGTCAGGATCCGAGTCCGATTCAGAGTCCGCCCCTGTACCCGATGCAGCACCCAGCGGGAGTCGACCATCACTTGAGGAGAGTTTCGCGGAGTTCCGCATCGAGGTCCGTCAGCAGTTGCAGACCCTTGGGACCTCTCAGGAGGCGTTGACAGCATCAGTGCGAGATTTAGCCATATCACTGGGTCGCATCGAGAGCAGCATGGCCGAGATCTTATCATACATGCGCGGCGCTTCATCTTCTGTCGGCACCTCCTCCACAGCTACCACGTGCCTTGCGCCATCACTCCCGCCAGATTTCTAGACTCGCAGCACCACTTTAGTTTTTTCTGTTGTTTGTACTGGTTTTTATTTCTAGACTTGTTGGTTTGTATTGTTGTACTTTTCAGTTAGTGGGGGTCCTCACCCTCCTAAACTGTACTTTCCCGTTTTTGATTCGTGCTTACTTGTCTTGCTCTCTATTTGTTTCTTGGGGTGTGATTTGCTTTCTCTCTATTTTCAGGACTGATCACTGTAGAAGCTCCGCACCCCTTGCGCCCCTCAGCTTTCCCCAGTTCATGCATATTTGGATGTTCCTTTCATCAACCATTTGGGAAAGTTTCTTTACCTCATTCCTTTATTTCTTTTCTGGCATGCCTCGCACCTTACTCTGCTGATTTATGTACATTGAGGGCAATGTACAACTTTAGGTGTAGGGATGGGGTACGTTACTAGTTTTGCATGCATGAATACCGATGATAGCCATGATCTTAGTGTTTAGTACTTCCTAGCTTGAAAGAATGATAGAAGTGGGTTGTATTCTTATACTGTGCTTGAATGATGCCCTGTTTTATTTTTAGTGCTTTTTCATGTTCTATCATGATTGCTCCTACCTTGTACACTCTAACCAACCCATTATGATGATTTTGGTATTGGACTGTTAAATTCTTTCTTCAATATTCTTTTAAGAGCTTTTGAGTTCTTTTGTTTGTTTTCTGTAGCCTTAAGTGAACTTGTGTGACAGGTTTCCAAGGGACTGAGATACAGTGTGTACAGTCGAAAAAAAAAGTGGAGTCTATGACAGTATTCCTCTGCTGGCACAGCATGAATGCGTCTATGTAGGCTGTAATTGAGTAGGTTGGGTGGCTCTTGTGCCTAATCAGCATGTGCATCCTTCTGAAAGATTTCTTGTGCAGTCTATGTTAGCCGGACTCAGAAAAAAAAAAATTGTATATTTGTGAATAGGTAAATAAGTATCTCTGTTGCATCCCCTGGAACTTGTTACACAATCGCTTAAGTGCTAGAGTCTTATTCAGGAACTCAAAAGACTTTTAACTGAGTATTGAAGAGGTCTTTAACTGCCTAATACCACTCTCACCATATGTGGGGTGAATGGACCCCTGGGGTAATCCAGGGTGTGGAGGTTAAGGTTGGGAGCCGGCACACACTCATGGAAGCACTTTGAATAAAACAGGGCTACCATTACTCGATCACTCACTGTACAGCTCACTTTCTAGATTTCTTTTCACCTGTGCTAGTGGAGTGCTTTACCGTTGAGCTTGAGGTCGTATGTTTAGTCGTTTATCATCGTTCCCCTGTTCTTCATGTGTGTTTGCTTGGGGACAAGCAAATGCTTAGGTGTGGGGATGTTTGATAAACGCCTAAACATACGTATTTTCCATGTATTCGGGTGTATGTATTACGTATTTTTCTATGAGTTGATGCCCGTTTTTGGTCTGAATTGGTTTCTTTCGTGTTACAGGTACTGATGTGACCCCTTCGAGCTCGTTGATAGAATTTGAGAAGAAATCGGCGACAAAAACACTATTTCTGAGGGGGGATACTGTAGCGACTACTGTAGCAGAGCATGTAGCACGAACCCTTTGGCGAAATGGCTAAGTCTGGAGGTTCATGCGGCTGTAGCAGTTTTACTGTAGCGGCACTGTAGCAACTTACGCGATTTCGGGATTTTCTCGGTAATTTTCTCTCCCCCCATGCGGGGCCGCATAGGGAGCCGCATAACCCACTGGAAAAGGTTTGTTTTAAGGGTTTTGGTGTTCATTTTGAAGGAGGAGGCTAGGTCTTGAAGAACACTACACTTCACCATCTTCTTTGGGAGCTTGAGGCCGGCTTTTGGAGGCATTTCTTGAGGAGAGGACGACGGGGAGAGCACGAGACGACGAATCCATGCCTTCGATTTGCATTTGAGAGGAAGTTTGACAAAAGAAGCCACTCCTTGGGTGGCGTCCTTGGAAGCGTCATTCGGCCTTGATCTGTTCAGGGGGTGTTTTCATTATGCTTTTGGTTGTTTTTATGTATTTGCTTGCTTACTTTGTGATCATGAACAACTAACCCCAAGGTCACCGGATGTAGGTGAACCTTGGGGGTGAACTTGTGTATTTTGGATGCTACTTTCTAGTTTATGTATTTGGTTTGGTTTGTGATCCTTGTTTGGTGGTTCTTGAATGCCTTGATATGTATGAGAACTCTATATGTCAATTCCTAGACAATGCTAGGTTGCATGACCATTGCCCTAGTATTAGGCTCACCAAGCTTGGAAGGGAATACATGTACGAATATGCCGTGACCATCGGGTATTTGTACCCCTCCAATTATTAGGGTTGTCCTTGATTGTGTTTCGACCCTAGCTTGGGGGAATCCACTAAACCCTTTGCAATCGTACAAGGATTTGGGCGGAAGGAATTCCGTATTCCAGTACTTATATTGGATTAGGGACCAACGCCGTGACCATCGGGTTGGTCTAATCTAGGGTTTCCCGGTCCAAACCACCCACGTGCATGCTAGTTAGGGCATCCTTGGCACTGTAGTAGCCCCCGAGGGAATCCTCATCCGTGGCCATTCCCTCACCTTGATTTTTCCCCTCCGTATTTATACTTGCTATTTGCATGCTCTTTGTTTTAGTAGGTTATTGGTAGTTCTTCTTTCAAGTGATTGATTAGGTCAAACAACATTGTGATAAGGAAGTAAGAATAGCTTCTCGGGCCCTTGGGGATACGACCCCCTCGTGTTCGCGCGAGGGGTATTACTTGCCGACCCCGTGCACTTGCGGGAGAGCGATTCAAGCGCGTTACCAGTCATCGGGATCGTCACCGACATTCGACGGCCGCACAAGACCACGGCCACACCATACGCAAGGGGGTTTTCATTGATGTCCTTATTTTGTGCTTTCTTTAATATATTGATGAACATGTATAGCTCCATGAGGAGCTAAAGCCCTTAAGGGTATTCGGACTTGTAAACTCTAGGGTTCTTATGTTTCGATGACATTGTTATTATGCTTTTCCATTATTGATGAATAAAATTGAGTTTCAATCTTAATTTCATCTTGTTAATGTTTTCTCTTAGATGTGACACTAGGATTGAGAACAATTTAGGTTGCCTTTTGGAGGTGTGACAACTCCTTAGGGTTAGACTACTTGAGATTGAAGAGGGTTGAGAGGGAGAGTTGTGAGGTAGCGATGTACCCCTTTCCCCTCCGACATGGTTTCTCCCTACCTCCGTTTCCTTGATTTCATAGCGGTCGAAATAGAGTGAAGTGATAGGCAGATAAACTCCCCTGGGGCTTAGTTATGCAAGTAACAGAGTGAAGGGTTGAAGTGAATCCTATGCATTGGGGCTTAATCTAGACTAGGGTTCTTCCACCTGGACCAAAGGGTTAGAACTACACATAGGAATAGGTTTCACCATTAGGAATCCCTAGAGCTTAAAGCAATCCCACGTAGTGTGAGGTTTAGGTAGATATACTCCCCTGGGGCTTAGTCGTGCGAGCGATAGAGTGAAGAGTGACGTGAATCCTAATACCGGAGCATAATGTTGGGGTTAGTCATTGTTGTCCTTAGGTTTTGGACCGTGAGTCTTAGGATATCCTCAACTCGATTAAACATCAATAGGAAAGTATAATAGCATAGTCCTGCACTAGAAACATAGATCCTAGAGGTAGCTTGTCCGGATGCCCTATTTCATTCATTACTAGTCCTCTCTATTCTCTTTTACTTGCACTCTCTCATCTTCCATCTTTCTATTTAATTTCTCGTCTTTTAGTATAATTTTTTCCATAATTCACTCATCGAATCAATTAATCACTTTTCCATACTTCGCATAGTTTTAATAGTGAAATCTCGTATTCTAACTCCCTATTCCCTGTGGATTCGACTACCCTCTCACCGGGGTAACTTTTATTACTTCGACAAACCCGTGCACTTGCGGGATACACGCAAGGGGTCGTGTCAATTGCGCTCACCCAAGCAATATCAGAAATAGGATAAATGATCCCTGCATCCAGTAGTTTCACCACCTCTCCCTTTACAACTTCCTTCATGTTCGGATTTAGTCTTCTTTGGGGTTGGATCACTAATTTGAAGTTATCCTCCATTTAAATCTTATGCGTGCAGAATGAGGGGTTTATTCCCTATTAAGTGTGCAATTTTCCATGCCAGGGCAGACTTGTGTTTCTTCAATACATTCACCAACTTAGCCTTATGGTCAAAAGAAAGAGCTGATGCTATAATCACGGGTAACTTCATTTCTTCTGCCAAAAATGCATACTCTAAATGCTCTGGAAGTGTTTTCAACTCCAAATCAGGTGGCTCTTCAATAGATGGTCGAAGTTCGGCTTTTCTTTAATCTATAAATTTCTTCAAATTGAGTAGCTTGTTGTTCATTAACACAGCCTGAAACTTTCTACAAATCACACTCCTTTGGTCGATCCTGGGGCTCCACTGTAATCCCCAACCCACAGGCTTCCTCTGTCTGATCTATAATTCCCAATGAAAAGACTTCTTGCTTGTACTCTGACAGACGGCCGAAAGTGCACGTGTTTGTCGAAGTAATAAAAGTTACCCCGGTGAGGGGGTAGTCGAATCCACAGGGAATAAGGAGTTAGAATACGAGATTTCACTATTAAAACTATGCGAAGCACGGAAAAGTGATCAATTGATTCGATGAGTGAATTGTGGAAATAATTATACTAAAAGATGAGAAATTAAATAGAAAGATGGAAGATGAGAAAGTGCAAGTAAAAGAGAATAGAGAGGATTTAACAATGAATGAAGCGGGGTATCCGGACAAGCTACCTCTAGGATCTATGCTTCTAGTGCAAGACTATGCTATTATACTCTCCTATTGATGCCAATTGAGTCGAGGAAATCCTCAGACTCACGGTCCCAAACCTAAGGACAACCGTGACTAACAACTCATTATGCCCCGGTATTAGGATTCACATCGACCCTTCATTCTATCGCTCGCACGATTAAGCCTCAGGGGAGTACATCTACCTAAACCTTACACTACGTGGAATTGCATTAAGTTCTAGGGACTCCTAGTGATAAACCTGTTCCTATGTGTAGTTCTAACCCTTTGGTGCAGGAGGAAGAACCCTAGTCTCGACTAAGCCCCAATGCGCAACCCTTCACTCTGTTACTCGCGTAACTAAGCTCCAGGGGAGGATATCTACCTAGCACTTCACTCTATCTCGACCACTAATAAATCAAAGAAACGGAGGTAGGGAGAAATCACACCGGAGGGGAAAGGGGTACATCGCTACCTCACAACTCTCCCTCTCAACCCTCTTCAATCTTAAAGAGTCTAATCCTATAGGAGTTATCACACCTCCCAAGGAAAAACCTAGATTGTTCTCAACCCTAGTGTCACATCTAAGGGAAAACAATAGCAAGATAAAATCAAGATTGAAACTTAATTCTTATTCATCAATAATGGAAAAGCATAATAGCAATGTCAAAGAAACATAATAACCCTAGAGTTTACAAGTCCGAATACCCACAAGGGGTTTAGCTCCTCATGGAGCTATACATGTTCATCAAAGTATATAAAAAAGCCATTGTGCTGCTACAGTAACTGTGCCGAAACACTCCTGAATTCGTCGTTCTTCATCAAGGCCGTTGAATTAGGCACACAATCAACTGTAGATCGTGCCGATTGCTTCGAGTCTCCTAATTGGTGAAGTCTTCATTGTTAGCATGAGCTAGACTTATTGTGAATGTGACTGCCTTTGTGGCCCTCCAAAGGAGGTTGGCACACACTCACAAGTCTATGCTCATGCCTCGTTCCTTGCTTAGTCCGAAAATCTTCCCAACAATGGCAAACACGATCTAATTTCGTTCCTTTCTTTCATTTTATCCTCACAACCCTACAATGCACAAAAGTAAACAATTGCACACTTTTTAGTGATGAAATCTGATTAAATCAATGCTCATTGCAAGATAATAACACTTCGCATTACTATAACACAAGCACTTATCATGCTCCCAATAACCTGATTCAAACTGTGCAAGGACCTTCTCTAAAGTTTCTTCTGTGTCATCACTTGAAAAAGCTAGGGCTGATTTATCGAATTTGTCCAATACACTGCCCAATTCACAATCCATGTTCTGCTCCATGCAAAACTGATCAGCAATATCCCCTATTTCTGCAAAAGGATGTCTCACTGAATGCCCAAGCTCAATATAGCTAGTTTGGAACCGGTTGTATAGTAAACAACTGCATTTTCTGTTCTACATCCTTAACCAGTTTTGTAAGTGTATCAATGGCTTCGATTGAGTCAAACATCCCTTTGGAAGCTAAAATCAAAGAAAAGAAAAATAAGAACAATGATAGATAAAGAAAGTGTGAAATAGAAAACAAATTGAATAACTAAAGTTGCAAAACAAGTATCAAAATACGCCTATTCCCCGGCAACGGCACCAAAAACTTGACATGACCCCTTGCGTGTATCCCGCAAGTGTACAGGCTTGTCGAAGTAATAAAATTACCCTGGTGAGTCGGTAGTCGAATCCACAGGGAATAGGGATTTAAAACACAATATTTCGCTAGTTAGTTGTGTGGTGTACAAATAGTGATAATAAGATTGGTGAGTGAATTATGGAAGCAATGAGGATAAAAGACAAGAAATTAAATAGAGAGATGGAAGACAAGAAAGTGCAAGAAGAAGTGAATTAGAGAAAACTAGTAATGGATGAAGTAGGGTATCCGGACAAGCTATCTCTAAGACTTATGTTTCTAGTGCAAGACTATGCCATTATAATTTCCTATTGATGCTAATTGAGTCGAGGAAATCTTTAAACTCACGGTCCAAAACCTAAGGTCAAGCGTGACTAACCCCAACACTATGTCCCGACATTAGGATTCACATCAACCCTTCACTCTGTTGTTCGCGCAACTAAGCCCCAGGGGAGTCTATCTACTTAAGCCTAACACTACGTGGGATTGCTTTAAGCTCTAGGGATTCCTAGTGATAAAACCTGTTCCTACATGTAGTTCTAACCCTTTGGTCCAGGTGAAAGAACCTTAGTCTAGATTAAGCCCCGAACTACGATGCCTCATCTCGACCGCTAATAAATCAAGGAAAATGGATGTAGGGAGAAATCACATCGGAGGGGAAAGGGGACGCTTCGCTAGCTCACGACTCACACTCTCAACCCTCTTCAATCCTAAGTAGTCTAGCCCTATAGGAGTTGTCACACCTCCAAAGGGTAATCTAGATTGCTCTCAACCCTAGTGTCACGGCTACGGGAAAATAATAGCAAAAGATAATTAAAATTGAAACTCGAATTTATTTATCAATAATGGAAAAACATAATAGCAATATCATAGAAACATAATAATCCTAGGGTTTTACAAGTCCTAATACCCACGAGGGGTTTATCTCCTCATGTAGCTATACATGTTCATCAAAGTATAAAAAAAAGTACAAATTAAAAAAATTGATGAAAACCGCCTTGCGTATGGTGTGGCCGTGGTCTTGTGTGGCCGCCGGATGTCGGTGACGATGCCTATGACGCCCATGTGAACTCTATGGAATTCTGAATTTCGGCAGAAAGTGAACATTAGCTTGCTACAGTGTTGCTACACAATCAATGGTTGATTGACACACCCCTTGCATGTGTGTACCGCAAGTGCACGGGTTGTCGAAGTAATAATTACTCCGTTGAGTGGGGAGTCGAATCCACAGGGAACGGAAGTACTAGTAATGACTGATTCTTAGTTATCTAGTCGAATCAATAATATGAAGCAATGGATGTAATGTGTAAAATAAGAAAATCGCAAGAAAGAAAGTAAGTAAAAGGGAAAGGTAAAGAAGATCTCTATCAATGAAGATGAGATACCCGGGTAATGATCCAACTAGGCTCTATCATGAAGTGCAAGCCTAACTAATGCTTCTCAGCCGAGTTCTATGAGTCGAGGTAATCCATGAACAATCGATCCCTGCTTCCAGGCCACCGATACTAGTCCCCTACAAGGTCCCGGCGGAGAAATCGCTCAATCTCAACACCTCACACCCCATATGACCGCAATGAGTTTTAGGGATACCTAAGAGTGAAACCGATTCCTAAAATTAGATCTAACCCTACTTCTAGGCGAAAGATCCCTAACCCCCTACAAAGGTCCCGGCGAAGAAATCTATCAATCTCACGCCTCACACCCCATATGGTTGCATAAAACTTAGGGAATACGGAGATAGGAAACACTCAATCGGAAGGGAAAGGGGACACTCCTCTATCTCAAGACTCACCCTCTCAACCCTCTTTAACCTTGTATGTTCTAATCCCTAATGGAGACCTCTCTCTCACCAAGGAAACAAATCAAGCATACCAAACAACCATACGAATCAATAAGGCATGCAAGCAATGATTAAACAAGATTAAAACTCAAATTAACTTAGAATTAAAAGAAAGCAATAAGAAAGTCAATACATGAATTGAAACCTAGGGTTCACATGCCCAAGTATCTACTAGGGTTTAGCCCTCCATGAGGCTTATTACAAAGCAAAAGATAATGAAGTAAAAAGCAATGTAATCCATGAAAGTAAACCCCCTTGAATTCGTGATGATGGCCTTGATGAATCGTTCAACGTCTCGAAGGAACCTTCTGACAGGATCCCCGAAAGTGCACGGGTTTGTCGAAATAATAAAAGTTACTCCGGTGAGAGGGTAGTCGAATCCACAGGGAATAGGGAGTTAGAATACGAGATTTCACTATTAAAACTATGCGAAGTACGGAAAAGTAGTAATCGATTTGTGTGTGAATTGCGAGAACAATTATACTAAAGACAGGAAATTAAATAGAGAAAGGTGAAAGATTAGAAATCGCAAGAAAAGAGATTAAAGAGGATTTAACAATTAATGAAGTGGGGTATCCGGACAAGTTATCTCTAGGATCTATGCTTCTAGTGCAAGACTATGCTATTATACTTTCCTATTGATGCTAATTAAGTCGAGGAAATCCTTAGACTCACGGTCCCAAACCTAAGGTCAACCGTGACTAACCCCAACACTATGCCCCGATATTAGGATTCACAACAACTCTTCACTCTATCGCTCGCACGATTAAGTCCCAGGGGAGTACATCTACCTAAACCTCACACTACGTGGGATTGTATTAAGTTTTAGGGACTCCTAGTGATTAAACATGTTCCTATGTGTAGTTCTAACCCTTTGGTCCAGGAGGAAGAACCCTAGTCTAGATTAAGCCCCAGTGCATAGGATTCACTTCAACCCTTCACTCCGATACTCGCGTAACTAAGCCCTAGGGGAGTTTATCTACCTAGCAATTCACTCTATCTTGACCGCTATTAAATCAAGGAAACGGAGGTAGGGAGAAATCACACCGGAGGGCAACGGGGTACATCGCTACCTCACAACTCTCCCTCTCAACCCTCTTCAATCTTAAAGAGTCTAATCCTATTGGAGTTGTCACACCTCCAAAGGAAAACCTAGATTGCTCTCAACCCTAGTGTCACATCTAAGGGAAAACAATAGCAAGATAAAATTAAGATCGAAACTCAATTCTTATTCATCAATAATGGAAAAGCATAATAACAATGTCAAAGAAACATAATAACCCTAGAGTTTTACAAGTCCGAATACCCACAAGGGGTTTAGCTGCTCATGGAGCTATACATGTTCATCAATGTATATAATAAAACAAGAAGTAAAGACATAGATGAAAACCCCCTTGCGTATGGTGTGGCCTTGGTCTTGTGCGGCCGCCGGACGTCGATGACGATGCCGATGAAGCGCTCCAAACCTCCACGAAGTCCTCTCCAAAACCCTAGCCGCCCTCTCCAAAGTTGAGGAGAAAATTAGGTCAAAAGCTGTCTCAAAAAGTCTCCAAATCGGGCTTTTATAGTGTGGAGTCACGGCTTTAAATTTGCTGAAATCAGGATTTCACACGGCCGTGTGGAATTTCCACACGCCCGTGTGAAAATTCTGGAAAACTGATTTTCGGCCGACTGTGAACAGTAACTTGCTACAGTATTGTGCCGAAACGCTCCCGAATTCGTCGTTCTTCATCGAGGCCGATGAATTGGGCACACAATCAATTGTAGATCGTGTCGATTGCTTCGAATCGCCTAATTGGTGAAGTTCTCCTTGTTGGCATGAGTTAGACTTATTGTGAATGTGACTGCCTTTGTGCCCCTCTAAAGGAGGTTGGCACACACCCACAAGTCTATGCTCACGCCTTACTCCTTGCTTAGTCCAAAAATCTTCCCAACAACGCCAAACACGACCTAACTTCGTTCCTTTCCTTTATTTTATCTTCACAACCCTACAATGCACAAAAATAAACAATTGCACACTTTTTAGTGATAAAATCTGATTAAATTAATGCTCATTGCAAGATAATAACACTTCGCATTACTATAACACGAGCACTTATCAAATCCCCCCACACTTAAGTTTTTGCTTGTCCTCAAGCAAAATAAAATGTGAAAGTACTTGGGAAGAACAATTGAAAGTGCTCGGCCTTAGGTTCACCAAAAGTATGCAAAAGAAGCATTCTACAAGTAAAGGGAAATCAAAACATTGCATAAGGTTACCATTGCTCTAGTTAAAAACTCGAATCATAAAGGATGAAAACTCGAAAAATGTGTTAGTGTGTGCGATCTCACTCAAGAGAACCAACGAGTACTCCTCAAACTTTGGTTACAAAGGACTTATTTATATACAAAAACAAAAAAAATAGGGGAGGAAGTAGTAGCTTCACACATCCTTGAAGGTAGTCCTTTCCTATGCGGCCGCCAAAGGTGGCTTTCACACTTTCGAGGAGGTAGCTCTTTCTACCGGGGTAGTAGCTTTCACGCATCCCATGAGATAGCTCTTTCTCTCATTAGGGCATAACTTGTATCCGACTTATGAGAGTAGCTACATACTTCATAGGCGGTAGCTCTTTCCACCCCAAATGCATAATTAAATCAAAGCTAATATTTACAAACTCATATACTCTTTTTTTTTATTTTTTTATTTTTATTTTTTTTATGCATTTTCCAAAGTAAAACTAAGAACGATGATAAACTTGTCCTTAAAAACTTCAAGATTGAGTTTCCAAAAGATTCCAAGAGTAAGTTGTTCAATATGAGAATATCGAGCAAAAAATTCCTAAAATTCAAGTAGAAACTAGAGCATGATAGGATACAATGTTAAAAATTCTCCTAAACTATAAGAATACAACCGTTGCAACTAAGGTGAACCGCCATAGGCTACATAAGCATAAGCAATTGAACGCACAAGTAAAAGTGTGTGCAATGTGAACTCCCCCCCACACTTAAGATGTACATTGTCCCCAATGTACGCATGCAAGCACAATAAAAATTAAGAATTGTAAAACAATTAGTGTGGAAGTAGGCAATTGAAACATTACTCCCCTGAACTCCAAGTGTTGCGTTTGATGGAGCTAGGTGCATTGAGAGTTGAGTCTCAATGGGTTGTGAAGAACACACGGTCCCATGACCGTGTTTATGACTATTCCTTAGATTCCTTTCATCCAAGACCATCTGCGCACACATACATAAGGGTTCTTGATTGCTTCCCCGCAAGTGTACGGGATCGCCAAGTAATACCTCGCACAAAAGCACGAGGATCGTATTCCACGGGGCTAAGGAGCTACTCTTACTCCTCCATCGCCTATTATCTAACCTAACCACACAAGCATGGATGTATGTTCTACTGAAGCAAAGAAATAAATACGATATAATTAAATAGAATTGAAAGCATACAATGTGGTTGCAAGTGCTACAATGAAGAGTAAAGGCCTATGGATGTGGATCCCCTTGAGGGGTCATCATGATACATGGATGAAGGATAAAAGGTAGCTTGGTTGATTTAGACCGAAGGATCTCAAGATTAGATCAACCCCAATTTCTCGGCGATTGAGCCCTAATCCTATACGGATATCGGTTGGAATCTCTTCCTAACCAACATCCCTACGATTGCATTAAGTACAAGGAGATCCCAAAATAAGGATACACTAAACCCTAGTCTATCCTTATAGCTCGGAGGGCTATCGACACCCAATTTCTCGGTGTGCCGATACAAGTAACCCCTTTTAGTTCATTAATGACCTAATACACGTGAGTAGGTCACATCTACGTGTATAATTCAAGAAAGAACTACGGATCTCTCCATATGGTAGTTCTAGACATAAAGCACAATGAACTAAATTTTAAACCAAACCAAGCTTGCAATTAAGTAAAGATCATCCAAAATACATGATAAACCCCCCCAAGGTTCACCAACATCCGGTGGCCTTGGGGGTTTAGTGTGCCATCAAGCAAGTAACAACAAAAATACAAAGTAAATCTCTTAAAAAGCTCATAAATGACACTCCCTAGATGAAATGATGAAGGAGGAGGTGGAGGTCCGGCCGAATGACGTTTTCCCCCGTCCAAGAGATGCCGAATGACGCTTCCCTTGACTTGGATCCTTGCCTCCTTGATGGTGAACCTTCTCCCCTTCAAAATGATGTTCTTGCCTCCTTCCTTGGCTCCAAATTGTCATCCTCTCAAGATTTCTTCGTTTCTTTTCTTTTAGATGCCGGCCAAGAAGTTCTCCCTTTTGTGCCCTCAAAAACATCTATAAATACTCCCGCAGTATCCCGGGGTGGATGGATGGATCCCGGGATGGATAGGTAGGAAAAGACAAGGCAAAACTTGTCTCATGTGGGGCTGTATCCCGGGGTGGATAGATGGATCCCAGGGTGGATAGGGGGCCGTGAACCGTAGTATAAAATCACTGTCTTTTGATGCTCACGGCCCCTTATACGGCCCCGTATGCTGCACTGTTTACTCTTATGCACTTCCATCATTTCCAACCCAAAACTCCTCAGATGCAACAGCAACTGCTACATTAAGAATGCTACAGTGCTCCAGCTACAGTAAATACACTACAGTGCTGCGACGCCTGAATTTCATCCTTTTTCGCCCAAATTGCATTCTCGTGCTCCTCATGGCTCCCCCGTGTCCTACAACATAAATAGTAGTCGATTAAGCACAAAACGGGCATCAATTCTTAACAAAATACATGCTAAGTGTACAGAATACGTATATTAAAACATATACATTTAGACACTTATCAGTTCAGTATAGCTCAATAAAGACTCGAGTATATAGAATATGAAAATGAAATACAACTCGAGAGAAAAGCTAAATAAAAGATAAACTCAGAAGGAGAGTCCTTTCTGAGTACAACAAGTCCAAAATAAATTAGAAAAGTACAAGAATGAAAATCAAGTAAAAATAAAGAAAAACTAAATCTAAGACGCCTCAGCGTCGGTGTCCTGGATAGAAGCCTCAGATGCTGCTAGAGGCTCTATCAGTGCGGGTGGATCTGCCGCTGCTGCTACTGGTGATGCTAGAGTTGGGGATGCTGGTGGTGTAGGAGTGGAAGCTCGGGGTCGGACCACGAATGCTGAAGTCATGGCTCGCTCGAGTAACTGTTGTATGCTGTGTAATCGAGCCATGACCTCTGTGTGCTGTGCATCCTGTGTGGCCCTGACCTCAGCCACCTCGGATTGTATCACCCCTACTGCGCTCTCGAGGCGCTCCAGTCGATCCTGGTCTCGAGAGGGTGAAAACATGCGCACCGGAGGTGGCTCCGGCGCGGTGGGTGGTGCATCGGTCTCTGTGTCCGCTGGAGGTGGCTCTAATGCTGCCTGGGACCCCTCGGCTTGCTCTGACTGGGGAATGATCCATGTATACGTCCCTGATCCTGCTCTGCGGATCATCCCCATCATCCTCAGTGTATCTGCGCTCAGAGGGGTCGGTACACTGGTCTTCTCTGCCCCTCGCACTCTGTCTCTGAGACTCGTCCCGATCAGGAGTCTCGAAATGTAGGGTCCCGCGAAGATCACTCCAACCCTAGGGTACTGGCCCTGATGGCGCAAATACTCTGCTAGGATGTGCCCTAGGTGGAGTGGTACCCTCTGAGCCATAGAATATAGATAAAGAAGCTCCTGCCGGCTCAGAACCCCAGTGCTATCACCCCGGCCACTCACTGATCTACTCAGAATGGCATGTAAATATCTGTAGGCCGGGCGAGATAAACACGTGGCCTTCGAGACCCCTGGCTCATACTAGCCCTCTCCGCACAAATCTCTGTATGCCCTCTGCAGAGTAAGACTGCCCGGGTAGTCTGTAGGAAGACCCTCATACTCCTCGGTCTGCGTATAGGCCTCATCGTATAGCCCCATATGGATCGAAAACTGGGTCACGCTGAGGCTGAAATGCTGGCCTAATATCCTGAGAGATTTAAGACTTCTCCTCCTTGGTCGGGCACACGTCCATGTAGTCAGTTATAAGACTTCTCCTCCTTCGAATCATCATTTGAGAGCTTTAACTATCTTCACACAAGTTTGGACATGAAGGTGTGACTGCCTTTGTGCCCTTCCATCACATAAATCATCTTGAATCCTTCAGGAAGTTGGCACACACCCTCATGTGCATGACCCCCTCTTGTGCCTTGACACTTGTGTTGTACAAAAGTTCCTAACAATATGTCTTTATAACCCATCTTTGCTTCCTTTTCCTTCTTTAACACTTTCACAACCTAATTGCATAAAAGAACACCAAAATACACTTTATGAGACATAATCCATGGTGAAATGATGCTCAATGCATATAAAACAAGTAAGTAAAACATGTATACTCAAGCACTTATCATTGATTGTGCCGATTACTTCAAGTCTCCTTCTTGGTGAAGTTCTCCTAAGCAACACGAGTTAGACTTGTTGTGAATGCGACTGCCTTTGTGCCCATCCAAAGGAGGTTGGCACACACTCACAAGTCTAGGCTCGTGCCTTGTTCCCTGCTTGGTCCAAAAACTTCCCAACAACGGCGAACAAGATCTAACTTCCTTCTTTTTCTCCAAATTAGCTCCCCAAACCTACAATGCATAAGAATACACAAACGCACACAATTTAGTGATAAAATCTAATAAAAGATATGTTCATTGTAATACAATAACGCTCGCGTTACTATAACATGAGCAATTATTAGAAGGTCTTTGGAAAATTTCACACGGGCGTGTGCCCGACTTGTCCAAGAACACAAGACCAGCCACAGGGGCACCCACACGCCCCTGTGATTTCTCTGGTTTGTCCAGAGAATTGTCCAAGTGTTCCACACGACCATGTGCCTTTCACAAGCACTCTCACAAGGGTAGTCACACGCCCTTGTGGTTTCTCGGGATGGAAGGGGATTTTCTGCAGGTTTTCACACGGCCGTGTGGAACCGTTTGCCGTAACAAATGGGCACTCACAGGGGCACCCACATGCCCTTGTGGACTCTCTGGACCAAGAGCTTAAGTTCTGCAAGATTTCACACGGCCGTGTGGAAATTCCACACGGCAGTGTGCCCCTTCTGAGGTTATTCACAGGGGCATGAACACGCCCCTGTGCCCTCTCTGGTTGAGCGATAATTGGTAACACACGCTCGTGTGGAAATTCCACACGGCCGTGTGTTTTCTCTGGTATACTTCGAAAATTTGACAGACTCTACAGCAAAATTCAGAAACAAAAATACGATAATTAGAGCCTGTGAAAACCATCAAAACGCGACCAAATACCATGAAAAACATGCTCAACCGACTCAAACTTCATCAATTATTGTTTAGGCACATAAAAACATCAACAATCTGCAATAAAATCATAGAATATGCATTAAAAAATTCAGGACACCAAAACTAAGACTTTTATTCATGCTAACACTAAACTAAGTCCTAGAAAAACTGTAAAACCTTGGGTTGCCTCCCAAAAAGCGCTTTTTTAACGTCACTTAGCTTGACGTACCTACCTTACCTTACGGAGGTTTGTGAATGAATGTTGCCCTCTTCCCTACAACCTAAAAGCATGCATTACATAATTTTTGTAGAATAGAGGGAGAGTTATCGAATTTGTTGCCACAAAAGCGTGAAATACCTTACTCCGTGAATGCTCATCCCCCTTTTTGTTGGGGTTCTTCTTGTGGCATCTTTTCTTCCTCTTCATTCTCCGAAGCATCTTCTTCATACACTCCATTTCCATCTTGATGTCTGTCTTGACTAGACCAAGCGAAAGTACTTCTTCTTCTTCGATCTCCACGTCGTGGTCCGGCCATCCTTCATATGGATCAGGGTTTAACATTTCCTGCACATAATCATCAATTAGTTTATCGGTGGTGTCAAGAAAAATATAAAGTATCATCAAAGTCGAGAGAGTGTCTCATGGCTTCGGTGAGGCGGTATGTAAGCTTATCTTCTCCCACTCGCAATGTGAGCTCCCCGCCGTCCATGTCAATCAAAGCTATGGAAGTGCGCAAGAATGGCCTTCCAAGGATCAATGGAACCTCGACATCCTTATCGATATCTAACACCATGAAGTCAACAGGAAATATGTATTTGTCGACTTTCACTAACACATCTTCCACAATTCCCCTCGGATGCCTCACCGATCGATTCGCAAGTTGAAGTGTCATCCGAGTGGGTCTAAGCTCGCCCAAGCCTAGCTTTCGGAAGAAAGTGTAGGGCATGACATTGATGCTTACCCCAGAGTCGGCCAATGCCATCTCTTCAACCATGTTGCCAATGTTGCATGGTATTATGAAACTCCCAGGATCTTTTCTCTTGCTTGGCATGTTCTTTTGCAATATGGCACAGCAATTGGCATCAAGGATCACAGATACACTCTCCTCCAATTTCCTCTTGTTGGTCAAGAGGTCCTTCAAGAACTTCGCGTACTTGGGCATTTGGGCCAAGCTTCCGCGAACGGTATGTTGATGTGCAACTGCTTGAAAATTCCAAGAAATTTCTTGTATTGTTCGTTCTCTTGGTCATTCTTCAATCGTGAAGGATAGGGGTTCCTCGGCTTATAGGGTGGGGATACCACATCTTTTTCCTTTGTCTCTTGTGTCTTCTCTAGAGGGAGATTTCTCTCGATCTCTTTTCCACTCCTCAAGGTAATTGCCTTCAATTGCTCTCTCGGATTGGTCTCCGTATTACTAGGAAAACTACCTTAAGGTCTTTCCGCCAATGTCTTCGCAATTTGCCCCACTTGATTGTCCAAATTGTGTAGGGAGGTGGTGTGATTGTGAAGTGTAGCTTCCACCGATTGGAATCTAGCATCTGACGAAGCAATAAACCTTGTGAGGGCTTTTTCTAGATCGGTCATCTTCCATTCTAGTTTGGTCACACGGCGTTCTAAGTTCGGTGCTTGTTGACCTTGAAATCCTAGTGGTGTGTTGTTCTTTTGTTGTGACTGCCCTTAGTTGCTCCATGAGAAATTTGGGTTGTTCTTCCACCCCGGGTTATAAGTACCACTGTACGGGTTGCCTTGGCCTTGTCCTCTATAAGCATTGCCCACAAAATCAACTTGCTCCACCGCACTAGTGCCTCCAATATCAATCGGACAATCACTCGAAGCGTGACCTCCCCCACAACCGTTACAAGTAGTGATGGCCGCTACTCTTGGTGAAGTTAGAACATCCAACTTCTTACTCAATGATTCTACCTGTGCTGCCAATGAAGTAACTGCATCAACTTCATGAATTCCGGCCACCTTCTTTCGATCCCTTGTGTTCCATTGATAGCTATTCATAGCCATCTCTTCTATAAGGTGACGGGCTTCACCGGGAGTCTTGCTTCCTAGAGTTCCTCCTGCCGCTACGTCTAACAGTTGCTTGGTACTCAGATTTAACCCGTTGTAGAATGTATGAATGTTCATCCACTCGGGGAATCTGTGTTGTGGACACTTTCGAAGAAGCTCCTTGAACCTATCCCATGTCTCGAATAGAGACTCCAATTCCATTTGCATGAAGGATGAGATCTCATTCCGAAGCCTCGCTGATTTTCCCGGAGGGAAATTGATAAGTGCTTGATTATACATGTTTTACCTACTTGTTTTACATACATTGAGCATCATTTTACCATGGATTATGTCTCATAAACTGTATTTTGGTGTTCTTTTATGCAATTAGGTTGTGGAAGTGTTAAAGGAGGAAAAGGAAGCAAAGATGGGTTATAAAGACTTATTGTTGGGAGCTTTTGTACAACACAAGTGTCAAGGCACAAGAGGGGATCATGCACATGAGGGTGTGTGCCAACTTCCTGAAGAATTCAAGATGATTTGTGTGATGGAAGGGCACAAAGGCAGTCATACCTTCATGTCCCAACTCGTGTGAAGATAACTAAAGCTTTCAAATGATGGTTCGAAGGAGGAGAAGTCTTATAACTCACCACATGGACGTGTGCCCGACCATGTGGCCTCAAGATGAGAGAGTTTGGATCGTGTTTATGAAGAGTACTGTAGCAAAGCACTGTTCATTCCAATGTAACAGTACTGTAGCAGAATTACTGTTCACGCGACCGCGTGGGAATTCTGCAGCCCACGCGACCGCGTGGGATCTCACGTGGTCGCGTGGAGGTACGTGACTGACGCGTTTCAGGCTTATAAATAGCCCTTTTTGCCGATTCTTTTGGTATCTTTTGTGTGGCTTTTGAGAGGCGAAGCGGCTAGGGTTTGAGGAGGAGGTCTTTGCCGAATTGGAGGGCCATTCTTCACCAACTTTGATAGTTCTTTCCTCCGTCATAGCATCGAGGGAGTCATTGGCGACCTAGCTTCGGAGAAGGATCCTTCAAGACGTTGAGCGATCCATCAAGGCCATCATCACGACTTCAAGGGGGTTTACTTCCTTGGTTTACATTGCTTTTCATTGTGTTATGTTTTGCTTTGTAATAAGCCCCATGGAGGGCTAAACCCTAGTAGATACTTGGGCATGTGAACCCTAGGTTTTGATTCATGTATTGACTTTCTTTATGCTTTCTTTTAAGTCCGAGTTTATTTGAGTTCTAATCTTGTTTAATCATTGCTTGCATGCCTTATTGATTCGTATGGTTTTTTGGTATGTTTGATTTGTTTCCTTGGTGAGAGAGAGGTCTCCATTAGGGATTAGAACATACAAGGTTAAAGAGGGTTGAGAGGGTGAGTCTTGAGATAGAGGAGTGTCCCCTTTCCCTTCCGATTGAGTGTTTCCTATCTCCGTATTCCCTAAGTTTTATGCAACCATATGGGGTGTGAGGCGTGAGATTGATAGATTTCTCCACCGGGACCTTTGTAGGGGGTTAGGGATCTTCCGCCTAGAAGTAGGGTTAGATCTAATTTTAGGAATCGGTTTCACTCTTAGGTATCCCTAGAACTCATTGCGGTCATATGGGGTGTGAGGTGTTGAGATTGAGCGATTTCTCCGCCGGGACCTTGTAGGAGACTAGTATCGGTGGCCTGGAGACAGGGACCGATTATTCTTGGATTACCTCGACTCATAGAACTCGGTTAGAAGCATTTAGTTAGTCTTGCACTTCATGATAGAGCCTAGGGGGAGCATTGCCCGGGTATCTCATCTTCATTGATTGAGATCTCCCTTTATTTACCCTTTGCCTATTCATCTCTGGTATTAATTTCTATGCACACTAGATCACCACAAAATCACATTGGTCATTAGGCTAGATTGCAGAGAAGAAGTTAGTACTAGTAGCCCTGTTCCCTGTGGATTTGACTACCCTACTCACCAGGGTAATTATTACTGATGAGCGAGCGCGCGACTAGCTACAGAGCTAGCACGCGACTCCCCGGCCGCAAGTGCACGGGTCGTCAAGTAATAAACCTCACGAGGAGGGTCGTATTCCCAAGGGCCCGAGATCTACTATTACTTCCTTTTGGGAGTCACTTTCTAGTCGATCGAAACAGGGTTGAAGCAATATTAAAATAATAAAAACAAGTAAAGGAATGCAAATAAGATAAAACTCAATCCAGAATAAAATAGAGATGAAGAATCCAATAATTATGGAAGGCCTCGGGCGAGGATTCCCCCGGGAGAAGACTAAATACGAATGACCAAGATAATTATAAAACTAGGGTTAGCTTGGTTTCGGTCCGCTAGACTCGGATGTCGACTACCCCGGAACCTCCGTAGTGTAGCCCTAATCCAGTACGGGTTTCTCTATCCAGAAAATACCCCTACGATGTCAATGAGAACAAGGAGTCTTGATTAGGGTTAATCTAATGCACGCTCTCGGCTAAATTAACCCTAATCGCGCGGGAGGCTATTAACACCCGGAACCTCCGGTGTATTAATACATGTTACCCTCTTTAACTCATCAAAGGACCTAATACAAGCTAGCATCCCGCCAAACAAGTATCATTCAAAATCAATTCTACGGAATCCATCCATTGTAGAATGAACAACATGATGATGAATTAAAACCAAACAATCAAACTAACACATTCATTTAAAGCAAAATATAGGTCATTCATACAAAGTCTCCTCCCAAGGTTCACCGGGAGCCCGGCGGCCTTGGGAGGTTTAGTTCAACATCACAAAACTAAGGAGCTCATCATACAACAATTCCATCCAATAAAAACAAGAAAAACCCCCTTGAAGATGTCGACTAGGGTTGATGGCGTAGCTCGTCGGATCCGCGCCGGCGAGCCCTATGAAGCTTCTCAACGTCTTCCCCTTCTTCTCTCCTTCGAATCTAGCCGAAAATCCTTCCAAAATCCCTCAAGAAATGGTGAAATGAAGTCTAGGACAAATGGAGGCCGGATGAGAAAAAAGATCCCCAAAAACTCTTCAGAACAAGCATATATAGCCCGAAGGTGTGCGGCCACTGTGCGGGCCGCACAGTGCCCGCACAGCCTTCTGGCTGTGCTGTGCGGCCAGTGTGCGGGCCGCACACTGGCCGCACACTTCTCTGTCTCTCTTGTGCGGTCACTGTGCGGGCCGCACAGTGGTCGCACACCCTTCTGGCCAGGGTGTGCGGCCACTGCGCAGCCCGCACAGTGGCCGCACACGGCCGAGAAAAATGTGCCCGTGTGCGGCGCGTCGGCTTCCAGGGTGCTCCAACTCTTCGTTCCTTCTTCAATCATCCCCGGAATGACACGAATATGGTCAAAACTTGCGCACTTGGTCCTTGAAACCCTGAAATGAAAAATAAAACATCAAGTGCGCAAAAACTCATCGAAAATACACATAAGTTGCATGAATGTACAAGAACATCATAGCTATAACATGATGTATTTAGGCACTTATCAAATACCCCCTACTTAAGCATTTGCTTGTCCCCAAGCAAACGGACATGGAAAACCAGGGATACTGATAAGTGACTAAATACACAACCTCGGGCAAGAGATGAAAGTATCATAGCCAAAGCGAAACTCAAAATACTAAGCAAAGATCACTTGAGATCATTCACGCATTCATTGGCCGTGTCGTGTTGTGTGTGTGCAAATCCCCTAGTTCGAAGCCCTGTAGTCCAAACAAGGTAGACAGGACCCCGAGGACCACTTCTTGAAGCAATTCACGCCACCTAGTGGAATACGGCCTTGAGGTGGTAGAAATACTTCTAGTAGAGTCGTAAGGATCCTTCCTCTTATTTTCGAACAATAACCAGTCGAAATTTATTTTTCTGTACGCAATATGTTTATCTTTTTTCTTTTCCGGGACTAACATGAACTGCAAATCCACATTACCTGGAGCTTTGCACATTCATGTAAACGCGCTCATGTCCTTATAGCTTTTGGCGAGAGGAACACTCTGGTTAGGAGCCAGAACCCCAGGTTACTTCGCTATTAGGACAGAGGAGCAATGTCCACGTTTTTATTCACTTTGCCCCTTTTTTTTTATTTATTTTTTATTTTTTTTATTTATTTATTTTTTTTATTTTTTATTTTTTTTTTATTTTTTTTTTTCGACCGTATTGCAAAAAAGAACAAGAAGAAGGTCCTTAAAACCCTATTAGAAGGTATTCTAACACGTCAAGGCGCGAAACCACTAGTATGGGTTAGCAACTAAGAGGGTCACGAAAGTGCTGTGGTTCCTCGCCTAGATGTCCAGGGTTCTACCTAAGGGAATAGTGCGAGAATTGCCTAGAATGACATGAAAATCTCAAGTGTGCAGGGTCATAAAAAGCTTAGCATTTATCATGATTTCGAGCTATAATACAATCACAATTAAGTACGCCATCCTAGGTTTACAATCATGCAACAAGTCAAGAATTACCAAAAGTTTTCATACAAGTTCACGAAACAAGTAACGAAGATCAGACATGCATAGCCACCCCCCACTTAAAGCAGTACATTGCCCTCAATGTACATTGATCAGCAGTACAGAAAAATTTATGCATGGAAAATAAAGAGGGTGGTGTCATGAACTTCCCCGAGAAATTGGTAATGAGCTTTGCAAGGCACGAGCTCGGGGTGACCATCACCATGGCTACAAGCGAAGTGGAGAGGAAGAAAAATGGACGTCTTGTTCTACCTACAAGGAGAAAAGACGTCGAGTCAAGCATCCATCAACCACACAAAAAAAAAAATAATAAAAAATAAAGAAAAGAAACAAGGAATGAAAGAGAAAGTGAGCTCTCGGAGTGAAAGGACTGATGAAGCCGCTCAAGGTCTTCTGTGTCTCCTCCAACGGTGACCTTCGTCTCGAAAAATAAAGATCAAGTCATGGCAACACGCTAAGACGCGCGAACACGAGTTTAGAAAAAATGAGTGAAGTGGAAACAACGCGATCGCGATCAAAATCGAAAGCCATCGATAATCCCCCGAAGATCCAATTCGGATAGGAAAGTAAAAACCAAGAAATCACCTCGAAGGTATGCAAATAAATTGAGTTTTGAAAATATTTTTAATGTTGAAATGATGCGAGGGATGTGGTATGATCAAAACAAGCGCGAAAATGTGGAGAAAAGCCGGAAAGAAGAGGATTACAGCAGCAAAACTGGGGCCAGTGTGCGGATGGTGTGCGGGCGGCACACCAGCCGCACACCTCTCTGTCTGGGGTGTGCGGGTGGTGTGCGGGCCGCACACCAGCCGCACACCCTTCTGCCAGGGGTGTGCGGCCTCTGTGCGGCCGCACAGTGGCCGCACAGAGCCCTGTAAATTTTCAGAAAATGGCTTTCTTCAAACCAAAGCAAGTCTCCGACATTAAAAACGTTACAAAACTCATCTCGGACAAAGGATACACATATATAAACACAAAACAAATGGGAATTCACCGAGATGGGGAGGAAACAATGTCATACACGATAAACGCATACCAAGAACGAATGAAGTGAAGAGCTCACAACCCAAACATAGCATAACCAAAATACGAAAATTGAAAAGTACAGAATTGTAAAAATTTATGGGTTGCCTCCCATAAGCGCTTGTTTAGCGTCACGAGCCTGACGTTCAAGTTTCTCAACTCATGGTGGTTTAAAAGAAGAAGTTTTACCTGAGGTCCCAATGGATGCAAATGATGATCCAACCGGCAAATTTAAGGAGAGGAGGGAATCGATATTGTGCATACCTAGGTCGACGAAGCATGCCGTGTGTACCTCGTCATGAAAATTCTTGCTTGCTTTGTTGACCTTGGGGGTTATCTTTTTCCATGCTCGCTTCCACGAACGCTCTCCTTTGCTTCGCCCTTGTGACTTGACCGGGGATATAGGAGGAGGGTCTTCTTGTGCCTTCTTTGGTGCCTCTTCCACCTCAAGAACAACATCTTGTAAGAATTCATCAAGGGGGTTCATCATAAGGACCTCATGCACACAATCTTGAACTAGTAATTCTGTATCATCAAGTGCATAAGAAGTGTCATCAAGCTCCTTGGGGTGTTTCATTGCCTCGGGAATTTTAAAAGTGGCTTCTTCATTCCCGGCCCGCAAGGTCATTTTCCCATCTTGAATATCCAGCAGGGCACGGGATGTGGCAAGGAAAGGCCGGCCAAGAATGATGGGGACCTCAGTAGCATCATCAACATCAAGAATGACAAAATCAGCCGGAAAAACCAGACCACCAACTTTCACAATCACATCGCTCACAATGCCACGCGGGCGTCTAACGGTTCGGTCCGCAAGTTGTATGGTGATCCGCGTCGGCTCTAAGTCTTGAAGGCCCAGTTTTAAGAAAAGCTTGTAGGGCATAACATTTATGCTTGCACCGGAATCGGCAAGGGCTTTCTCTACAAGCGAGTCCCCGAAATGACACTCCACAATTAGACCACCCGGGTCTTTGATTTTTTCGGGCAATTTGCTTTGGAGAATTGCCGAACAGCTCTCCCCTAGAGACACTGTAGATGCTTCTTCAAGTTTCTTCCTGTTTGTAAGCAATTCCTTCATAAACTTGGCATATTTTGGCATTTGAGAAAAGGCTTCTACAAGTGGAAGATTGATGTGAAGTTGCTTGATCATCTCCAAAAATTTTTTGAATTGAGTGTCCTCCTTGTCCCGATTGAGTCTTGCCGGATAGGGGACCTTCGGTTGGTGCTCTAGCAATTTTTTTTCTTTGTTTTGAGGTTCAATTGAATTGTCATGGTTGTCATTAGCTTCATCCCCACCTACGGAGGAAGTGCCTCTCACCACGTTCTTTTCCTTGTTATCAATTGGCCTAGGAGTCGGCCGAACCTCAACCTCTCTACCACTCCTCAAAGTGATAGCTTGCACATGTTCTCGTGGGTTAGTCTCAGTGTTGCTAGGGAGACTACCCGGTGTCCTTTCCGCCATAGATGCCGCGATCTGTCCCAAGTGTTTTTCGATGCCCTGGATTGAAGCTTGCATATTCCTCACTGTTGTCTCAAGTGTGTTCAACCTTGCATCGGTGATTTGCATGTATTTAGCTAGGACATCCTCAGTAGTGAATTTCCTTTCCGTTGGAGGTGCTTGTGATGATTGTGCCTGAAACCCTGGTGGTTGCGTAAATTTTTGTTGGCCTTGATTTCCCCAATTGAAATTTGGGTGATTTCTCCACCCGGGGTTGTATGTTCCACCATAGGGGTTTCCTTGAAATTTTTGCCCCTGATTCACATAGTCAACATGTTCGAGTGGGGTGACATCGGGGACTGAAATGGGGCAACTAGCAACATCATGCCCCCCTCCACAAGTTCCACAATTCATCACTTGCTTGACACTTGTGCTCGAACGCTCGGTTCGTTCGGACATAAGCAAGCTCACTTGCTTCGCTAGTGCTTCGAGCTTCGCATCTTGAGCGGATTTACTATCGATTTCATGAACCCCTCGAGCTTGAGTCAATTTTGCCCTTGAACCCCAATGTGATTCATTTCGTGCCATGTTCTCAATTAATTCTTCGGCATCTTCGGGGTATTTGCTACTCAAGGATCCACCGGCTACGGCATCAATGAGTTGACGATTCTGGTAGCTCAAGCCATTATACAGTATCTGTACTCGCATCCAAGCTTCGAAACCATGATGTGGGCATTTTCTCAAGAGGTCTTTAAATCTCTCATGAGCTTCAAAGAGGGTTTCGGAATCTCTTTGACTGAAGGCCGAGATCTCTTGCCTTAATCTAGCAGCCTTGCTTGGAGGAAAATAGCGGCCCATAAACTTGTTTACCATCTCCTCCCATGTCTTTATGGAACCCGGGGCGAGTGATGTGAGCCACCTGTAAGCGGCGCCCCGCAAACTGAATGGGAAAAGACGGAGTCTAGCTGCATCATCAGATAGGCCATTGACTTTGAAAGTTGAGCACATTTGGAGGAATCGGGATAGGTGCTCATTCGGGTCCTCATCGGCCAAGCCATCGAACTGCACTGAATTCTGTATCATGCCGATTGGTCTAGCCAAATCAAAATTACTTGCACTGGCAGCCGGAGCTTGCACACTAAACCCTCCCCCAGTAAACTGTGGCCTCTCATAGTCAGACAAAGTTCTTCTCTCTTCGGCCATAGCTATAGGAACTGATTCAGGTGCATCAACTGATACCGAGGAGGAACCCACTTGAGTTTCTCTCAACCGTTGGTGTATGACGCGTTCAATTTCTTCGTTCGGCTCTACAAACCCAGTGGGGTTTGCACGAGTCATGCACAGGACGCCTGAGAAAACAAAAGACAAAAGAGATATTAGTGAATATATAAAAATGACGAAAACAAAAACAATAAAAGATGGATAATTACAAATGAAAGCGAAAAGACTAGAGCAATGATCCAAAAGTTTTCCTAGTATTCTCGGATGCTCCCCGGCAACGGCGCCAAAAACTTGATGAGCGAGCGCGCGACTAGCTACAGAGCTAGCACGCGACTCCCCGGCCGCAAGTGCACGGGTCGTCAAGTAATAAACCTCACGAGGAGGGTCGTATTCCCAAGGGCCCGAGATCTACTATTACTTCCTTTTGGGAGTCACTTTCTAGTCGATCGAAACAGGGTTGAAGCAATATTAAAATAATAAAAACAAGTAAAGGAATGCAAATAAGATAAAACTCAATCCAGAATAAAATAGAGATGAAGAATCCAATAATTATGGAAGGCCTCGGGCGAGGATTCCCCCGGGAGAAGACTAAATACGAATGACCAAGATAATTATAAAACTAGGGTTAGCTTGGTTTCGGTCCGCTAGACTCGGATGTCGACTACCCCGGAACCTCCGTAGTGTAGCCCTAATCCAGTACGGGTTTCTCTATCCAGAAAATACCCCTACGATGTCAATGAGAACAAGGAGTCTTGATTAGGGTTAATCTAATGCACGCTCTCGGCTAAATTAACCCTAATCGCGCGGGAGGCTATTAACACCCGGAACCTCCGGTGTATTAATACATGTTACCCTCTTTAACTCATCAAAGGACCTAATACAAGCTAGCATCCCGCCAAACAAGTATCATTCAAAATCAATTCTACGGAATCCATCCATTGTAGAATGAACAACATGATGATGAATTAAAACCAAACAATCAAACTAACACATTCATTTAAAGCAAAATATAGGTCATTCATACAAAGTCTCCTCCCAAGGTTCACCGGGAGCCCGGCGGCCTTGGGAGGTTTAGTTCAACATCACAAAACTAAGGAGCTCATCATACAACAATTCCATCCAATAAAAACAAGAAAAACCCCCTTGAAGATGTCGACTAGGGTTGATGGCGTAGCTCGTCGGATCCGCGCCGGCGAGCCCTATGAAGCTTCTCAACGTCTTCCCCTTCTTCTCTCCTTCGAATCTAGCCGAAAATCCTTCCAAAATCCCTCAAGAAATGGTGAAATGAAGTCTAGGACAAATGGAGGCCGGATGAGAAAAAAGATCCCCAAAAACTCTTCAGAACAAGCATATATAGCCCGAAGGTGTGCGGCCACTGTGCGGGCCGCACAGTGCCCGCACAGCCTTCTGGCTGTGCTGTGCGGCCAGTGTGCGGGCCGCACACTGGCCGCACACTTCTCTGTCTCTCTTGTGCGGTCACTGTGCGGGCCGCACAGTGGTCGCACACCCTTCTGGCCAGGGTGTGCGGCCACTGCGCAGCCCGCACAGTGGCCGCACACGGCCGAGAAAAATGTGCCCGTGTGCGGCGCGTCGGCTTCCAGGGTGCTCCAACTCTTCGTTCCTTCTTCAATCATCCCCGGAATGACACGAATATGGTCAAAACTTGCGCACTTGGTCCTTGAAACCCTGAAATGAAAAATAAAACATCAAGTGCGCAAAAACTCATCGAAAATACACATAAGTTGCATGAATGTACAAGAACATCATAGCTATAACATGATGTATTTAGGCACTTATCAATTACTTCGACAACTCGTGCACTTGCGGTACACACACGCAAAGGGTGTGTCAGAAATACCTAGCCATCTCCTCCCACGTAGTGATAGATGCTCTCAGTAATGAATGTAGCCAATGTCATGCTTTTTTCCTTCAATGAAAATGGGAAGGCTCTTAACCGAATCGCGTCGTCCGTTACTCCATTAATCTTCAACATGTCGCACACTTCAAGGAAGTTCTCAAGATGGTTGTTGGGGTCTTCATCGGCCAACCCATTAAATTGTGCGGACTGTTGCAACATTTGAATGAACGATGGCTTCAACTCAAAGTTGTTTGTGGTAATTGGGGGCCTTACAATGCTTGATTGGGTCCCCATCACCGCGGGTCTAGCAAAATCGGACAACGTCCTCTGTTGTCCATTCTGTTCTGCCATTGCTTCTAACCTTTTTGAATCTATACTGGCTTGCTTGAACTGCTCTTCCACAGGTTCTTTCCCTTTACGATGAGTTCTTCTACCAATATCCCGATCTCCTTCAACCAAAATCGAAGGGTTCCCGCGGGTCATAACCTGAAGCCAAAACAAATAAAAGAAAAATAAGAACAATGATAGACAAAGAAAGTGTGAAATAGAAAACAAAGTGAATAACTAAAGTAGCAAAAACAAGTATAAAAAATACGCCTATTCCCCGGCAACAGCGCCAAAAACTTGACACGACCCCTTGCGTGTATCCCGCAAGTGCACGGGCTTGTCGAAGTAATAAATTTACCCTGGTGAGTGAGTAGTCGAATCCACAGGGAATAGGGACTTAAGACACGAGATTTCACTATTTAGCTATGCGGTGTACGAAAAGTGATTATAGAATCGATGAGTGAATATGGAAGAAAATATAATAAAAGGAAAGAAATTAAATAGATAGTTGAAAGGCAAGAAAGTACAAGTAGAAGTGAATAGAGAAGGACTAACAATGGATGAAATAGGGTATCCGGACAAGCTACCTCTAGGACTTATGCTTCTAGTGCAAGACTATGCTATTATACTTTCCTATTGATGTTAATTGAGTTGAGGATATCCTTCAACACACAATCCCAAACATAAGGTCAACCGCGACTAACCCCAATACTATGCCCCCGCATTAGGATTCACTATGAATCTTCACTCTCGTTGACCTGTCAACTAAGCCCTAGAGGAGTATATCTACCTAAGCCTCACACTACGTGGGATTTCTTTAAGCTCTAGGGATTCCTAGTGATAAAACCTGTTCCTATGTATAGTTCTAACCCGTTGGTCCAGGTGGAAGAACCCTAGTCTAGATTAAGCCCCAGTGCTTAGGATTCACGTCAACCCTTTACTCTGTTGCTTGCACAACTAAGTCCCAGGGGAGTATATCTATCTAGCACTTCACTCTATCTCGACCGCTACGAAATCAAGGAAAACGGAGGTAGGGAGAAATCACACCGGAGGGGAAAGGGGACGCTTCGCTACCTCACGACTCACCCTCTCAACCCTCTTCAATCTTAAGTAGTCTAATCCTATAGGAGTTGTCATACCTCTAAAGAATAACCTAGATTGTTCTCAACCCTAGTGTCACGGCTAAGAGAAAACAATAACAAAAGATAATTAAAATTGAAACTCGAATTTATTCATCAATAATGAAAAAAAGCATAATAGCAATGTCATAGAAACATAATAATCCTAGGGTTTACAAGTCCGAATACCCACGAGGGGTTTAGCTCCTCATGGAGCTATATATGTTCATCAAAATATGAAAGAAAGCACAAATTAAAGGCATTGATGAAAACCCCCTTGCGTATGATGTGGCCATGGTCTTGTACGGCCGTCAGACGTTGCTGACGATGCTGATGAAGCGCTGCAAACCTCCACGAAGTCCCCTCTGAAACCCTAGCCGCACTCTCCAGAAGTTTGGTAGAAAGATAGGTCGAAAGATTCTTCAAAAGTCTCCCAAAATCGGCTTTTTATAATATTTAGTCGGCTTTAAAATTGGACTTATCGGGGCTTCACACGGCCGAGTGGAATTTCCACACGCCCGTGTGAAGTTTCTGAGTTGCTGGAAAATTAATTCACATGGCCGTGTGGAATTTTCACACGCCCGTGTGAACTCTCTGGAAAACTGATTTTTGGCAGAAAGTGAATAGTAGCTTGCTACAGTATTTTTGTTACAGTAACAAGCTACAGTACCTCACCGAAATGCCCCCAAATTCATTGTTCTTCATCGAGGCCATTGATTTGGGCACACAATCAATGGTAGATCTTGCCGATTGCTTCAAGTTTCCTTCTTAGTGAAGTTCTCCTAAGCTACACGAGTTAGGCTTGTTGTGAATGTGACTGCCTCTGTGCCCCTCCAGAGGAGGTTGGCACACACTCACAAGTCTAGGCTCGTCTATTGTTCCTTGCTTGGTCCGAAAACTTCCCAACAACGGCAAACAAGATCTAACTTTTTTCTTTTTCTCCAAATTAGCTCTACAAACCTACAATGCATAAGAATACACAAATGCACACAATTTAGTGATAAAATCTGATAAAATCTATGCTCATTGTAAGATAATAACGCTTCGCGTTACTATAACACAAGCACTTATCATGGAGCAACCCTAGAATTCATTAGGATTGTTTGGTAGAAGAAACCTAGGGTTTCTTGCTTGACTTTTCTTCTAACAATTTGTTGGTGGTTGTTGTGCTTTTGCAAGGAGGAAAAGCATTGGATTGAACCTAGGGTTATAGACTATATTATCACATATACCCTTCATCATATTTGTTTTAATTTCATCTTAATGACACCTTGCATTGTTAGTAGCTTTTGAAATGTCTTTTGGGTAGTTTGGAGCCATAATTGAATTATGATTTGTCTTATTTCATGATTATTGGTAAACATTTTATATACTACTTGTGGGTTGATAGACCTTATGTTTCGAAGCATATGTTTTCAAGTTTTGGTGTTTTCATGCAATTTGATGTCCTTGTTTTAATGTCCATAAAGGCTTATGCAACCAAATTGAATTTTTCATTGTGATTATACTATATTTGAAGTATATTTTCAAAGAATACTCTTATATAGTGTTCTTGATGAAAATGGTTTCATTAAAGATGTTTTGATCAAGTTGTTGACTCTTGGAGTGAAAGTCACAGATGAAAAAACTTGTGATCTCTTGATGAGGCTTATGCCATTATATTGATATATATACTAAGCCAGTGGGCTGGATTGTTATTCAAATATTTTGATGGTGACATGGGGGGTCCACAATGTTTACTGCAGTAAGTGATAGATGGTTTCCTCGAGCCGAGCTATTATAGGTGATGTGGAAAACTGTCAAACCGGTTATGCCATTTCAGGTGGGAGCTTAGAATCCTAACTTGGATATAGTTGGATTGTCCAGAGTCACCACACGGGTTTCCCAGTGGCCAATGCCAAGATACACACATCTTGGTAGCTCCAAACCTAACCGAGGCCCGGGTTAGCGAAAGAGTGTTTTTGAGGCCATATACTGTGCTGATGTTTATCAATTTACCTATTCCTTAAACTTTGGTTTATTTGAGTTATTGAAAAGAAAACATTAGTTTGGTTTGGATTTCAAAACTTGTTTCAAATCATCGATTGTTTTAAAGCGGTTATTATTGGTGTATTAATTATGCAATCCAATTTCGTGTTTCACCATTAGTACCTATGCTATCTTTGTTATTGTTAAACTTATTTGGAATTCCATCATGTTAGAAGTGATAAACCTTGTATTTTATAGTTGCTATACTTATATTTAATTTGTGGTTTTTCTGAATTATTTGTAGTACGATAAAGTTGGTTTAAAGTTCAACTTATTTTATAGTTTGAACCTGTGTTGGGTATTTTGAAGTTTCGTTATTTTAAACCCCAGTGCGGTATTAAGATTTCTTTGTACTATTTCTACTTTAATTGTACTATGTTGTCGATTATTATTATGTATAAGTGTGTTCTAAACCAATTATATTACTAACAATTGTCTTTCACTGATTTATGTTTATGGTATTTGTTATCTTTTTGTATATTTCTGGTGGAGCTATGCTAATCACCTCACTAAGTAACTTTGGTTACTCATCCCTTCTTTCTTCTTCCCAGTTTTGTTGCAGGTAATAGGTGAGGCATTGCAGCTGCGTGCTGAGCATTAGTTACCTTCGTACCGTCCTTATATCTCATTCTATTCTTGCATGTTATTTTGAATCATGCACATGCTACTTGAGTCTTGGATCCTTTAGTATGTTGGGAACTCTATTGCATGGTGTGGTATTTATTTTGCTATTATTATTAGTATTACCTTCCTGTGTGCTCGTGAACTTCCGTTTCTATTCTTATTGTTGGTGTCGTTGTTGTTGATATTACTTCTGTTGGGCGTCATTGTTCTTGAAACTCTGCATTTGTGTTGAAAATTTGTTAATTCCAGTTTTATTGATCAGTCTTGCGCTGTCTCGAGGGTTAAGTGGCAGTGTAACCCTCCTCAAGATTGTCGCGGCTGTTGTCGCATCCCGTGGACCTGCGGGTCGGGGCGTGACACATCATCCCAAGAAAACTTCACTTTCTTAAGAGTTAACTTCAACAATGGTAAGGCAATCGAAGAAAACCCTTTCACAAACCTCCTATAACCTGCAAGACCAAGAAACTTCAAACTTCAGTGACATTCTTCGGTCTTTCCCAATTAACAATAGCTTACACCTTTTTTGGATCCACAAAGATTCCTTCTCTTGACACCACATGCCCAATTAATCCCACTTCATAAAGCCAAAACTCACACTTGGAAAACATAGCAAACAACTCCTTCTCCCGGAGAGTTTGCGAAACAACTCTCAAATACTGACCATGCTTCTCCTTTGAAGATGAATAGACAAAATGTCATCGATGAACACAATAACAAACTTGTCCAAATATGGCCTGAACACCCTGTTCATCAAATCCATAAAAGCTGCAGGGGCATTAGTCAGACCAAATGGAATCACTAAAATCTCATAATGGCCATAACGGGTTCGAAATGCCATCTTTGGAACACCTTCTGTCTTATTCTTCAACTGATAAGTTCTCGTATATAAGCGATACAAAGTATACTTTTCTTGCATTGAACATCAATTTCCTAAGATTTTATCACTCATTCATGTGTATTTGTGGTCTTTTGTGCATTTAGGGTTATAAAGACAAGTTGGAAGAAAAGAAGCAAAAATAGATCATGGACGCAATGGTTAAGGAGACACTTGGACTAAGCAAGGACCAAAGCACAAGTTGTAGACATGTGAGTGTGTGCCAACCTCCAAAGTGCACAAGTGATTATATAAAGTGAAGAGGCACAAAAGCAGTCACACTCATATAGTCCAACATGTGTAACATCGAAGAGCTTCATCAATGTGTTGAAAGGAAGAGGCGATGTTATCTATTGCGTAGTTGTGTGTCAAATTTGTCAGCCTCAATAAAGAAAATAAAGTCAGGAGCAAATTTGTATGAGTACTATAGCGGTTTACTGTAGCGACTTACTGTTCACAGCGTGCAGGAAATCAAATTCTTGAGAATACACACGGTTTTAGCCCTATAAATTCTGTGATTTAAGATTTATTTAGGGATCTTTTTTCTATCTTTCGCCCATCTTTTGGGGAGAGCGCTGCTAGGGTATGGAAAGGGTTTGTAAGACTTTTGGAGTGGTTCTGCGGAATCAACATTGAGTTCTTTTGGAGGAGAACTATTGGAGGAGCTTTTGTCGGCATCGATTAAGTGAGGTGTGCCCTAGGTTTGACAAGGGAACTTTGGAGAAGGCAAAGCAGCTCCGTAAGACTATCGATACAGACTACAAGGTGGTTATCTTTCTGGTTTACATGCATGTGACTTCGATTTCATTGTTGATTTTGTAGTGCTCCATGGAGAGCTAAATCTCTAGTGGGTGCTTGGACTTGTAAACCCTAGGATGATTTTGTTTCATTGACTTTTATTTTGCTTCTTTAATGGATGATTTAATTAAGTTTCAATCTTGAAGGCTCTTAGTATTAATTTTCCCTTAGATGTGACCCTAGGGTTAAGAATACATCTAGGTAATCCATTGAAGGTGAGACAACTTCTTTTGGGTTAGACTAAGCAAGATTAAAGAGGATCAAGAGGGTGAGTTGAGAGGTAGCGGAACGTCCCTTTTTCTCCGACGTGATTTATCCTACCTCCACGTTCTATGATTTCTTTGCGGTCATAATAGAGTGAAGTGATAAGAGATGAACTCCACTGGGGTTTCATTGTACGAGCAACAGAATGAAGTGTTGTAGTGATCTTAGTACTGGGCTTAATTAAGACTAGGGGTCTTTCACCTAACCAAAAGGTTAGGTCTATATTAGGGAATAGTATTTATCACTTGGAGTCCTTAGAACCCCAACAAGTCCCACACAGTGTGAGGTGTTGAGAGTACTCCTTTCCGCTGGGGCATAGTGTGGAGGGCTAGTCACGATTAACCTTAGGTTTGGGATAGTATGCTTTTGGATTTCCATGATTCATTAAACATTAGTGAGGAGGCATAATATTAGTCTTGCACTTGAAACAATAGTCCTAGGATGAGCATTGTCCGGCTACCCCATTTTCTCATCGATTATCTCTATTTACATTTATTGCTCTCTTGGCGTTCTTTTAATTTTCTTTGCATCAATATATTGATTTCATCCTCAATTGGTTTTCATCTTAGATAAATAGCGATATCTCTTGTTTCTAAGCACTACTCGTTATGGATACGTGATCATTATCCCGTAAGTGCACGAGGTCGTCAAGTAATACCTCTCGTGTAAATTAATACATCAAAGCTCACCAAGCTTAAACCAAGAAACCAACTACATGCATTAAACAGTCAAAAGCATTCAGCAACACAAGTTCACCCCAAGGTTCACCGACATCCGGTGACCTTGGGTTTAGCAATCCATACAAGAGATCACACAAAATAAGTCCATGAAAATAACTAGTAAATGCATATAAAAACTCCCACGAACAATGAGAACACAAGAAGAAGAAGGATGGCGTGGATGTCTTCCACAATCGCTGCAATGGGGTGGCTTCCCTAGTCATCTCATATGCTTCTCAAAGGGTGGAATTGATGAAGCTCCTACCCAATGACTTTCTCCCCTTGATTTTCCTTCTCCAAAAGAATGGGTTCGGCCTCAACAAAGTACGGTGAAGTAGCCTCCGCTGAAAACTTTCAAGAAAGGAAGAAGATCCCCCTCCAAAACTAGCCCTAATTTCCATTAAAACACAGTTGCCCCGAGTCGCGCAGGTGGTGCGCGGGCGTGCAGTGCCACGCAACTCACTCTCTTCAGCTTGCAAAAACAGTGTCGGTGCTACAATTCTCACTCTCAAGCTCATTCTAGCTTCTCTGAAGACTGCAACAAGGAAATAGCCAATTTAGGTAAAAAACGGGCATCACAACATCTAAAATTGCATGCAACCAAATACAAAAATTATGTATAAATAGATACATTTATGGTCTTATTAATATGACTACCCACTAACCAGGGTATATTTTATTACTACGACTATCCGTGCACTTTTGGAACACTCATGTAAGTGGTATGTCAAGACCGCAAGTCAATCTTGGAGAACACCTTTGCTCCTTTTAATTGATCAAACAAATCATTAATCTTTGGTAATCTGTACTTGTTCTTGATTGTTACTCGATTCAATCACTGATATTCTATACATAACCTCAAAGATCTATCTTTCTACTTCACAAAGAGAATAGTTGTACCGCAAGATGATACACTTGGTCTATTGAAACCCTTATCTACAATATCTTGCAACTGAGTCTTCAACTCTCTTAGCTATGCTTGCGCCATACGGTTTGGTGGTATAGAAATGGGAATCGTTCTAGGTAGTAGATCTATAGCAAACTCTATCTCTCTTTTTGGTGGCAAACCAGGCAGTTCTTTAGGGAAAACATCTGCAAATTCATTCACCACTGGCATCTCTTCTATAGCTAGTTCCTTAACTCTTGTGTCCACCACGTTAGCTAAAAACACAGGACAACCCTTGTGATAAGTGCTCATGTTAGTAACACGAAGTGTTATTATCTTACATTGAGCATGACTTTTATCAGATTTTATCATTAATTAGTGCGTATTTGTGTGGTTTCTGTGCATTGTAGGGTTGTAAAACTAGTTTGGAGAAAAGGACAAAGTTAGATCATGTTCGCCGTTGTTGGAGAGTTTTCGGACCAAGCAAGGATTAAGACATGAGCCTAGACTTGTGAGTGTGTGCCAACCTTCTTTAGAGGGGCACAAAGGTAGTCACATTCACAATAAGTCTAACTCGTGTAGCATAGGAAAACTTCACCAATGAGGAGAATGGAAGCAATTGGCATGATCTACCATTGATTGTGTGCCCAATTCAATGGCCTCGATGAAGAATGATAAATTCGAGAGCGTTTCGGCGAGAGTACTTGACACACCCCTTGCGTGTGTGTACCGCAAGTGCACGGGTTGTCGAAGTAATAATTACCCCGGTGAGTAGGGTAGTCGAATCCACAGGGAACAGAAGTACTAGTAATAACTGATTCTTAGTTATCTAGTCGAATCAATGATATAAAGCAATGGGTGTAATTTGTAAAATAAGAAAATCGCAAGAAAGAAAACAAATAAAAGGAAAAGGGTTCACATGCCCAAGTATCTACTAGGGTTTAGCCCTCCATAGGACTTATTACAAAGCAAAAGATAATGAAGAAAAAAGCAATGTAATCCATGAAAATAAACCCCCTCGAATTCGTGATGATGGCCTTGATGAATCGTTCAACGTCTCGAAGGAACCTTCTCCGAAGCTAGGTCACCAATGGCTCCCCGATGCTATATCGTCGAAAGATCTATCGAAGTTGGTGAAGAACGACTCCCAATATCGCCAAAGACCTCGTCCTTGAAACCCTAGCCGCTCTTTCCTTCAAACGTGCGCAAAAGTCCTCTAAAAATCGGCAAATCGGGGTATTTATAAGTCTGAAAATGCGACAGTCACGTGTCTTCACGCGACCACGTGAGACCCCACGCGGTCGCGTGGGCTGCAGAATTCCCACGCGGTCGCGTGAACAGTAATTCTGCTACAGTACTGCTCCAGTGAAATGCACAGGGTTTTTGCTACAGTACTCTTCGTAACCATGATCCAAACTTTCTCATCTTGAGGCCACATGGTCGGGCACACGTCCATGTGGTGAGTTATAAGACTTCTTCTTCTTCGAATCATCATTTGAGAGCTTTAACTATCTTCACACAAGTTGGGACATGAAGGTGTGACTGCATTTGTGCCCTTCCATCGCACAAATCATCTTGAATTCTTCAGGAAGTTGGCACACACCCTCATGTGCATGATCCCCTCTTGTGCCTTGACATTTGTGTTGTATAAAAGCTCCCAACAATACGTCTTTATAACCCATCTTTGCTTCCTTTTCTTCCTTTAACACTTCCACAACCTAATTGCATAAAAGAACACCAAAATACACTTTATGAGACATAATCAATGGTAAAATGATGCTCAATGTATGTAAAACAAGTAGGTAAAACATGTATACTCAAGCACTTATCAGTACTGTAGCGAATAACTATAGGAAATTAGTGTAGCAAATCACTGTTCGCCAAAATTCAGCAAAACAGAGACTTCACACGTGCGTGTGGAAATTCCACACGACTGTTTGAAATCCCGATTTCAACCGATTTGAAGCTGTGACTCAACACTATTTAAATGCCCTTTTGGCTCTTTTTCTGGATCTTTTCACCTATGTTGGGAGCGTCGCTGCTAGGGTTTGGAGAGGACTTTGTGGAGGATTAAATCACGCCATCGGCATCGACATCGAAGCCCGGTGGCCGCACAAGACCACGCCCACACGCTACGCAAGGGGTTTTCATCTATGTTTTAGATTTTTGTTTATTCTCATACATTGATGGATTTGTATAGCTCCATGAGGAGCTAAACCCCTTGTGGGTATTCGTACTTGTAAACCCTATGATGATTATGTTTCTATGACATGTTACTATGCTTTCTTTATTGATGAATAAAATTGAGTTTCAATCTTAATTGCATCTTGTATTGATTTTCCCTTAGCCGTGACACTTGGGTTGAAAATCATCTAGGTTATTCCTTGGAGGTGTGACAACTCCTATAGGGCTAGACTACTTGAGATTGGAGAGGGTCGAGAGGGTGAGTCGTGAGGTAGTGAAACATCTCCTTTTCCCTCCGGTGTAACTTTCCCTACCTCCATGTTCCAAGAGTTCTTAGTAGTCAAAATAGAGTGAAATGTTAGGAGATGAACTCCCCTGGGGCTTAGTTACATGAGCAAAAGAGTGAAGGGTTGTAGTGAATCCTAGTGCTGGGGCTTAATTAAGACTAAGGTTCTTTCACCTAGACCAAAGGGTTAGAAGTATACATAGGAACAGGGTTTATCACTAGGAATCCCTAGAACTTAAAGCAATCCCACGTAGTGTGAGGCTTAGGAAGATGGACTCCCCTAGGGCTTATTTGACAGGTCAATAAGAGTCAAGGTTCATAGTGTTGGGATTAGTCACGGTTCATCTTAGTTGCAACGGTTGTATTCTTAGAGTTTAGGAGAAATTTTAACATTGTATCTAATCATGCTCTAGTTTTTACTTAGATTTTAGGGAACTTTTACTCGATTATCTCGTATTGCACTACTCACTCTTGAAATCTTTTGGAAACTCAAGCTCGAGTTTAAGGACTAGTTTATCATCATTTTAGTTGAGTTTTTACTTTTGTTTTGAAAAAAAAAAAACCCGTGAGCTTGTGAATATTTATTAGTTTTATTTGTGCATTTGGGGTGGAAAGTGCTACCTCTTATGAAGTATGCAGCTACTCTCATAAGTCCGATACAAGTTATGCCCTAATGAGAGAATGAGCTATCTCATGGGATGCGCGAAAGCTCCTACCCCGGTTAAAAGAGCTACCGACTCAAAAGTGTGAAAGCCCCCTTTGGTGGCAGCCTAGGAAAAGGCTACCTTAGAGGTTGTGCGAAGCTACTACCTTTCTACTTTTGTATATAAATAAGTCCTTCTAATAAGAGTTAGAGGAGTACTTTTTGGATTAACTTGAGTGAGTTCACACACACATAGACATTTTCGAGTTGTTGTCCTTTTTGATTCAAGTTTTTAGCTAGAGCATTGATATCCTTATGCAATGTATCCTAATTCCTAAGTTAATATAACATAGCAAATCCCCTTGTAAGGGTGTCATTTTTTTACCTAACTATTTAGCTTTCCGGGCCCAGGGATAAGCTTTTAGCGAACTATGATTTCCTCTTACTTGTAGAATGCTTCTTTTGCATACTTTTGGTGAACCAATGGACGAACACTTTCAATTGTTCTTCCCAAGTGCTTTCATGTTTTATTTTTGTTTGAGGAAAAGCAAAAGCTTAAGTGTGGGGGAGTTTGATAAGTGCTTATGTTAGAGTAATATGAAGTATTATTTTCTTACATTGAGCATTACTTTTCTCAGATTTTATCATTGATTGGTGTGCATTTGTGTTCTTTTGTGCATGTAGGGTTGTGGAGTAAATTTAGAGAAGAAAAAGCAAAATTAGGTCATGTTCGCCATTGTTGAGGAGTTTTTGGACCAAACAAGGAACAAGGCACGACTTCTAGACTTCTGGGTGTGTGCCAACCTCCATTAGAGGAGCACAAAGGCAATCACACTCATAAAAGTCTACCCCGTGTAGCATTGAAGAACTTCGTCAATAAGGAGAAAAGAATCAAACGATATGATCAACCATTAGTTGTGTCTAATTCAATGGCCTTGATGAAAAACATGAAATCAGAAACATTTTGTGTGCAAGTACTACAACAGTTACTTTAGCATTTTACTGTTTACTGCGTGCCAGAAAATCAATTCCAGAAAATCCACACGGCCCTATGGATGCCCGATTTCAACCTTTAAATAGCTGCGACTCAGATTTATTTGAGGAGTTTTTTGACTTATCGTTTCACCATCTTCTAGAAGGTTCACAGTTAGGGTTTTGAGAGGATTTTCTGGAGGTTTGGAGTGAGTCTTCGGCATCAACATCGACGTTCGTTGGAAGATAACTATTGGTGGAGCTTTCGTCAGCACCGATTCGGCGATATGTGCCCTAGGCTTGACAAGGGGCTTGATGGAGAGGACGGAACGGCCTCAAAAGACCATCGCCACACATCACAAGGGGATTTCATCTATGTTTGTTATTCTTGTCGATTCATATACATTGATGGATTTGTATAGCTCCATGGAGGGCAAAACCCCTTGTGGGTATTCATACTTGTAAACCCTAGGATGACATTGTTTCTATGACTTTTATTATGCTTTCTTAATTGATGCTTTTAATTGAGGTCCAATCTTGATTGCATATTGTATTGATTTTCCATTATCCTTGACACTAGGGTTGAGAATCATCTAGGTTATCCTTTGAAGGAATGACAACTTCTATAGTATTAGGCTACTCGAGATTGGAGAGGGTCGAGAGTGTGAGTTGTGAGGTAGTGAAACATCCCCTTTCCCCAAGGGTGTGATTTTCCCTACCTCCATGTTCCAAGAGTTCTTAGCAGTCAAGGTAGAGTGAAGTGCTAGGAGATGAACTCCCCTGGGGCTTAGTTGCGAGCAACAGAGTGAAGGGCTGTAGTGAATCCTACTGCTTGGGCTTAACTGAGACTAGGGTTCTTTCACCTAGACCAAAGGGTTACAACTAAACTTAGGGACAGGGTCTTTCACTTGGAATCCCTAGAACGTAAAGCAGTTCCATATAGCGTGAGGCTTAGGAAGATGGACTCCCCTGGGGTTTAGTTGAGAGATCAACAGAGTGAAGGGTCGTAGTGAAACCTAATGCCGGGGCACAGTGTTGGAACTAGTCACGATTGACCTTAGGTTTGGGACCATGTGCTTAAGCATGTCCATGACTCATTAAACATTAATAAGGGAGTATAATACATCATCTTGTACTAGAACATTAGTCCTAGGGGGAGCTTGTCTGGGTATCCTATTTTACATTGATTGTTCTTCTCTTTACTCTTTGCTTGCACTCTCTTCTCTTTCATATTTCTCTTTTACTCTCCTGCATACACATTGTTCCTTCTCACCACCATCGTATCGCACTAGCTAAGTAGCAATTACCCTTGTCTCTAATCACTACTCCCTGTGGATTCGACTACAATCTCACTGGTGTACTTTATTACTTCGACAAGCTGTGCACTTTTGGGCTCCTGTCAAAGTTTTTGGCACCGTTACCGGGGATTAGTGATTGCCCCTAAAGTGTACATGTACTTTATTACTTCGACAACCCGTGCTACAGACAGAGGTATACAAATCTATCAATGTATATGAATCATGAAGAGGATGATCCGGAAAATGAGGAGATCAAGTACATGCCACAAGAAAAGCTCCAACACAAATGAGGATGAGCATTCAAGGAGCAAGGTTGTTTCACCCTTATGTGGTAACAAACTTGATAACTCCCCCTATACCCTACAAAAACTATGTTCTGCATGCTTTCAGGTTGTAGGGAATATAGCAACTTTTATTCATGAAACCCGTGAGGTATGGCCAAGTACATCAAGCTAAGTGACGTTCAACGAGAGCTTCTTTGGAGGCAACCGAAGCTTTTACTGTTTTCTAGGAGTTAGTTCAGTATTAGGATGAATAAGAGTCTTAGTGGTGGTGTTTTGATTTTTGACACACATGTGTTGTGAATTTCTTGTGGATCTTGGACGATTTTCGCGTGCCTAAACGTGATTGATGAAGTTTGGGTCATTTGAGTGTGTTTTTATGGATCTCTGGTCGTATTTTTATCATTATATAGGCTCTGAGTGTTGCATGTTATTTTCTGAAATTTTCTGCAGAGTTTGTGAATTTTCTAAGTCAACCAGAGAATACACACGACCGTGTTTCACCGTTCAGACCTCAAACATAGAGGGCACAGGGGTATGTTAATGCCCCTGTGAACGACCCCAAAAGGGCACACTGCCGTCTAGAATTTCCACACTGCTGTGTGAAATTTTGCAGAATTTAAACTCTCCATCACAAGAGTCTACAGGGGCGTGTGTATGCCCCTGTGAGTTCCCCTGTGTTAAGGCACACAGCCGTATAGAATTTTCACACGGCCATGTGGAACTCTGTAGAGAATTCCCTTCCATCTAGAGAAGACACAGGGGCGTGGAATTGTCACTGTGAGAGAGCTTGTGAAGGCACACAGCCGTGTGGAACACTTAGCCTCTTCTCAAATGAGTCCAGAGACTCAACAGGGGCGTGTGGGTGCCCCTGTTGCCGGGCTTGTGTCTTGGCCAGGTTGGGCACACGGCCATGTGGAATTTCCTCTCCAAACAATAACCGTGAACCCTCTAGAAGTTGGGGAATGGATGGGTTAAAAAAGTCCTCAAATAAATTTGAGTCGTAGCTATTTACAGGCTGAAATCGGGTATCCACACGGCCGTGTGAAATTTTCACACGCCCGTGTGGATTCTCTGAAATTGATTTTCTGGGGCGCAATAAACAGTAAACTGGTACAGTATTCCCCAGAAAAAATTGCTATTGCTACGCCTACAGTATTCGCGCACAAAATATTCCCGATTTTAAATTTTTCATCGAGACCGTTGAATTGGGCACACAAAAAAGGTAGATAATGTCATTTGATTCTTTTCTCCTTATTTATGAAGTTCTTCAATGCTACACGGGCTAGACTTTTATGAGTATGACTACCTTTGTGCCCCTCCAATGGAGGTTGGCACACTCCCACAAGACTACAACTTGTGCCTTGTTCCTTGCTTGGTCCAAGAACTCATCAACAACGGTGAACATGACCTAATTTTGCTCTTTCTTCTCTAAATTTACTCTACAATCCTACGTGCATAAAAGAACACAAATGCACACCAATCAATGATAAAATATGAGAATAGTAATGCTCAATGTAAGAAAAATAATACTTCGTATTACTCTAACACGAGCACTTATCAGTATTATAGAGGAAATAGGTTAGCATTACTATGGAATCTCGCCTTTTTTCTACTTTTCTTGTGTTTGTTTCTTGAAGTATAACTTGTGTGTTCAAGCCCCTTTGAGTGTTCTCTTGTGTTACAACCTTAGTTAAGTACATCCGGCTACCCTTGCGACCACATGGCAGCAAGCACCCCTTGGGTTATAAAAGGGCTTCTTGGAAAATCTAAGGCCTTCTTGAGGTTTCTTTTCTCTCCTTCTTCCTCAGTTTGGTCTCGATTTGGTCACGAGCCACCAAGATGAGTGTATCTTGGTGTTGGCCATTGGGGAGCTCATGTGGTGACTCCGAACAACCCAGCAATATCCAAGTCAGTGGTCTACACTCCTACTTGAATTGGCATAACAGGTTTGACGGTTTTCCACGCCACCTCTATTAGGTCGGCCTATGGAAACCATCCACTTCTTACTACAGTAAGTACTGGAG
Organism: Dioscorea alata; assembly: GCA_020875875.1. Lineage (NCBI taxonomy): Eukaryota > Viridiplantae > Streptophyta > Magnoliopsida > Dioscoreales > Dioscoreaceae > Dioscorea > Dioscorea alata. Next base: position 7,751,653 of record CM037013.1, on the reverse strand, counting down.
CTCACCTTCCATGTCAACATCAAAAGATTTAAATAATAAACTAGCCCATAGGCTCGATAAGTACATCAACATGATAGCATAATTCTCTTCAAGAGATTATAAGTTTTCACATGTGCAACTTTCACTCTAAGAGTGAATAATTTGATTATACCATCTTCAATGAAATCATTTTCATTATAAACATTATACAAGAGTATCCTTGGAAAATATACTTCAAATAGAGCATCATCACAATGAAATTCCATTTGGTTTACACATGCCTTTTTGGGTCATTATAACAAGAATATCAAGTTCCTTGAAAATACATAACTTAGAACCATATATTTCAAAACATAAGGTTTTCCAAACCACAAGTAATATATATAAAATCTTTACTAAAAATCATGAAATAAGCAAAATCATAAATCGTCATGATTTCTAAACCCCATTGAAAACATTTCAAGAGTCTTTTTTAGCAACAAGAGGTTTATTATTTAAAAACAAGCAGACTTAAGTATTCGAAGCATGCATGATTTATAGCCCATAATTTTATAAATCCCACTCACAAACTTGGCAAACTAAACCCCCCCGGGATTACTTATCTACCAGCTCTTTTCCTTTGCTTGATGCCTCACCTCCTTCATTTTTTAGCATTTTCCTTCATTTAAGTAGATCTTCATTTCTTTTCTTTCTTGACAGCCAAAGATGATGATTTTAAGGAGGAGAAATGAAGACTCAAAAAGGAGAGGAAGAAGGAGAGAAAAGAGACATCAAGAAGGCCTTAGATTTTCCAAGAAGCCCTTTTATAACACGAGGGGTGCGGGCTGCCATGTGGGCACAAGGGAAGCCGCATGGACTTAACTAAGGTCCTAACAAAAGAGAACACTCAAAGGGACTTGAACATACAAGTTATACTTCAAGAAACAAACACAAGAAAAGTAGAAAAAAATGCGAGCTTCCATAGTAATGCTAACCTATTTCCTATATAATACTGATAAGTGCTCGTGTTTAAGTAATACGAAATATTATTTTCTTACATTGAGCATTACTTTTTGATAAGTGCTTGTGTTATAATACCGCGAAGCGTTATTATCTTACATTGAGCATATCTTTGATCAGATTTTATCATTAAATAGCGTGCATTTGTGTATTCTTGTGCATTGAAGATTTGTGGAGCTAAATTGGAGAAGAAGAATGAAATTAGGTTGTGTTCGCCGATGTTGGGAAGTTTTCGGACCAAGTACGGAACAAGGCACGAGCTTGGACTTGTGAGTGTGTGCCAACTTCCTTTGGAGGGGCACAAAGGTAGTCACATTCACAACAAGTCTAACTCGTGTAGCTTAGAAGAACTTCACCAAGAAGGAGACTTGAAGCAATCGGCACGACTTACCATTGTTTGTGTGCCCAACCAATGGCCTCGATGAAGAACAACGGATTCGGGAGCGTTTCGGCGAGTACTGTAGCAGCAATGTAGCTTGGAACTGTAGTGAAATACTGTAGCAAGCTACTGTTCAATTTCTGCCGAAAATCAGGGTTTCAGAGAATTCACACGGGCATGTGGAAATTCCACACGGCCGTGTGAATCGATTTTTCAGCTAGTCAGAAACTTGACAGGGGCGTGTGGAAATTCCACACGGCCGTGTGAAGCCCCGATAAGTCTGATTTTAAAGCCCCGATTCAACTATATAAAGCGGGATTTTGGAGACCTTTTGGGGATATCTTTTGACCTACCTTTCTCTTCATCTTGGGGAGTGCGGCTAGGGTTTCGGAGAGCATTTCGTGGAGGTTTAGCGCTCATCATCGGCATCGTCACCGACGTTCGACGGCCGCACAAGACCACGGCCACACCATATACAAGGGGGTTTTCATCAATGTCTTTGATTTGTACTTTCTTTTCTATTTTGATGAACATGTATAGCTCCATGAGGAGCTAAACCCCTTGAGGGTATTCGGACTTGTAAATTCTACGGTGTTTATGTTTCTTTGACATTGTTATTATGCTTTTCCATTATTGATGAATAAAAATTGAGTTTCAATCTTAATTTCATCTTGCTAATGTTTTCTCTTAGATGTGACACTAGGATTGAGAATACCCTTTGGAGGTGTGACAACTCCTTTAGAGTTAGACTACTTAAGATTGAAGAGGGTTGAGAGAGAGAGTTGTGAGGTAGCGATGTACCCCTTTCTCCTTCGATGTGGTTTCTCCCTACCTCCGTTTCTGTGATTTCATAGCAGTCGAAATAGAGTGAAGTGCTAGGCAGATAAACTACCCTGGGGCTTAGTTACACAAGTAACAGAGTGAAGGGTTGAAGTGAATTCTACGCGCTGGGGCTTAATCTAGATTAGGGTTCTTCCACCTGGACCAAAGGGTTAGAACTACACATAGGAACATGTTTTACCACTAGGAATCCCTAGAGCTTAAAGCAATCCCAAGTAGTGTGAGGTTTAGGTAGATATACTCCCCTGGGGCTTAGTCGTGCGAGCGACAGAGTGAAGGGTGACGTGAATCCTAATAACGGGGCATAATGATGGGGTTAGTTACGGTTGTCCTTAGGTTTGGGACCGTGAGTCTAAGGATTTCCTCGACTCAATTAACATCAATAGGGAAGTATAATAGCATAGTCCTGCACTAGAAGCATAGATCCTAGAGGTAGCTTGTTCGGATACCCTATTTCATTCATTGCTAGTCCTCTCTATTCTCTTTTACTTGCACTTTCTGATCTTCCATCTTTCTATTTAATTTCTTGTCTTTTATTCTGTTTACTTCTACATTCATTCATTGATCCAAATATTGCTTTTCCATACACCACATAGCTTAATTAGTGAAATCTCGTATTCTAAATCCCTATTCCCTGTGGATTCGACTACCCTCTCACCAGTGTAACTTTTATTACTTCGACAACCCGTGCACTTGCGGGATACACGCAAGGGGTCGTGTCACTTTTCTCAGATTTTTTATCACTAATTAGTATGCATTTGTGTTATTTTGTGCAAGTAGGGTCATGGGGAAGAGTTAGAGGAAAAAAAGGCAAAATTAGGTCTTGTCCACCTTTGTTGAGGAGTTTCTTGTACCAAGTAAGGATCAAGGCATGTGTTCGATACTTGTGGGTGTCTGCCAACCTCTATTGCAGTCAAATTGTTCTATAATTTGCAGGGGCACAAAGGCAGTCACACTCATAAAGTTTAACCCATGTGACATTAAAGAACTTCGTCAATAAGGATAAAAGAAGAAATGACATGATCTACTGTTGGTTGTGCGCCCAACTTAACGGCCTCGATGAAAAAAATGAAGTCGAGAACAATTCGAGCGCGAGTACCGCAGCAGGTGCTGTAGCAATTTACTGTTCACTGTGCCAGAAATTGATTCCCGAAAAATCCACATGGTTGTGTGGAAATTAAACACGGTCGTATGGATACCCAATTTCAGCCTTTAAATACTGTGACACGGTTTTATTTCAGGGACTTTTAGACTTATGTTTCGCCCAACTTCTAGAGAGCTCGTGGCTAGGGTTCATAGAGGATTTTTTGGGGCTTTGGAGAAAGTCTACGGCATCAACACCAACGTCCTTTAGAAGATAGTTATTGGGGGAGCTTTCATCGGCATTGATTCAGCGAGGTGTGTTGTAGGTTTGATAAAGGAGTTGGTAGAGAAGACGTACCGGCTTCACAAGACCATTGCCACGCATCATAAGGGGGTTTTATTCATGTTTGCTATACTTGTTGATACATATACTTCGATGATTTTGTATAGCTCCATGTAGAGCTAAACCCTTAGTGGGTATTCAGACTTGTAAACCCTAGGATAACATTGTTTTTATGACTTTTATTAAGTTTTCTTAATTGATGCTTTTAATTGAGTTCCAATATTAAATGATAATTACATTGATTTTTCCATAGCCATGACACTAGGGTTGAGAGTCATCTAGGTTATCCTTGGAAGGTGTGACAACTTCTATAGGATTAGACTACACAAGATTTATGAGGGTCGAGAGGGTGAGTCGTAAGGTAGCGAAATGTCTCTTTTCCCCTTCGGTGTGATTTTTTCCTACCTCCACATTCCAAGAGTTCTTTGCGGTCAAAGTAGAGTGAAGTTGTAAGAGATGAACTCCACTGGGGCTTAGTTGTGTGAGCAACAGAGTGAAGGGTTGTAGTGAATCCTAGTATTGGGGCTTAACTGAGACTAGGGTTCTTTCGCCTAGACCATAGGGTTAGAACTATACTCAGGGTCTATCACTTGGAATCCCTAGAACCCTAAGCAGTTCCATGTAGTGTGAGGCATAGGAGATGGACTCCCTTGGGGCTTAGTTGAGCAATCAACAGAGTGAAGGGTTGTAGTGAATCCTAGTGCCGGGGCATAGTGTGACCTTAGGTTTGTCACCATGTGCTTTAGAATCTCCACCACTCATTAGACATCAATTAGAAGGTATAATACTAGTCTTGCACTCGAAACATTTGTCACCATGTGCATTCATTGTTCCCTCCTTACTCTTTGCTTGTACTCTTCTTTCTTTCATATTTCTCTTTCTTTTATTAAACACTCATTATTTTCTCTCATCACTAATATTTCCACCTAAGCTAAGTAGCAACTTCTCTTGTTATGAATCACTACTCACTGTGGATTTGACTACCCACTCGCTTAGGTATTATTACTGGGACGACCCATGCACTTGAGGAGCACTCGCAAGACAATAACAATAAAGAAATTTTAACAATGGAGACATGCAACAACCATATTAGCTAAGAACATGAATGCAAGTAATCACAATATGATTATCATATCATCCATGATAGCATCAACCCTAAACATAGGGCATACTCATCGTACATCACATGGTTTTGACTAACACCAGTAGGAATATTTGAAAAAAATAGTACATAACATGAAAGTATAACATCCTAGTGGATCCATCTAATACATGCCAATAATGTTTAAGTATCATACACAACTCAAAGAGAACAAGAAAACAAACTCTACCAAGGACTTCACGCTTTCACTCCAATGTTGTGCTATCACCTAGAATGGAAAAGGAGAGGAGGTGAGTAACTAGGTTACTCAATGAGCAGCTAAACATGGAAATATATCTAATACATGAATAAATAAAATGAAATGCTTAATGAATATTTTCAATGTTCGTCCATTAATAAAATACTTTAAATACCCAGTTATTATTAGGAAATTTTTAACTTCCTCAATGCATGCAATGCAAAATACAACTTTCTGAAATCATCCATGAAAATTGTACAAGTCTAAAATCCAAATTTAATAAACCATTTTTAAGAGCTCAACAATTTCAAATGTTCATGATATGAATAAGTAATAAATCAACTGCGACAATTTCACAAATAGCCTCAAAAACCCTCCATCTCTAACTGTTGTTGCGGTTAGGTTAGGAGCCACCAAAATGCACGTATCTTGACATTGCCATTGGGGAACCCGTGTGGTGACTCTAGGCACCCAACCCTACATGCGTTTTAGGCTCTCTACACACCCCTAAAAGGGTGATAGCTTATATGAGTACTCCAAGACAACCCAACTAGGTCGGCCCATGGAAACTCTAAATCTTACTGAAGTAAGCATTGGGGATCCCCCATGTCACCATCAAAACATTTAAATAATAATCTAGCCTGTAGGCTCACTATATACATCAATATGATAGCGTAAGTCTCATCAAGAGATCACAAGTTTTTACATATGCAAGTTTCACTAAAAAAGTGAACAACTTTATTATAACATCTTCAATGAAACCATTTTCATCAAGGACATCATACAATAGTATTCTTTGAAAATTTACTTCAAATATATCATCATCACAATGAAATTCAACTTGGTTTACACATGCCTTTTTGGTCATTATAACAAGAATATCAAGTTCTTTCGAAATACACAATTTGAAAACATATAAATTTCAAAACATAGGGATTCCAAACCACAATTATGATATAAATGATAAACACCTAAATATATGTATCTTATACATATTCGGGTGTATGTATTGCGTATTTTTATATGAGTTGGCACCTTTTTTGGTATGAATTGGTTTCTTTCGTGTTACAGGTACCAATGAGGCCCCAGCGTGCTCGATGACAGAATTGGAGAAGAAATCAGCATCGAAAACACTGTTTCTGAGCCCGGGGACACTGCAGCAATACTGTAGAAAAATACTGTAGCACGAAGACTTGAAGAATGGCTTGGTCAGGAAGTTCATGCGGGCAACCATGGAGGCCGCATGCAGTGCTGCAGCAGTTTACTGTAGCAACTTACGCGATTTTCGGGATTTCTTGGAATTTTTCTCTCCCCGCATGTCGACCGCATGAAAGGCCGCATAGCTCGCTGGAATAGGTTTTTAAGGGTTTTTTTGTAGCAAATTGAAAAAAAGAGGAACCTAGGTCTCTTTGCAGCTTGACTTCAACATCTTGCTTTCCGAGTTTGAGGCTTGGTTTTGGAGGAGATTCTTGAGGAGAGGACGAAGGGGAGAGCTCGACACGACGAGTCCACACCTTTGATCTACATTTGAGAGGAAGATCGACGAAGGAAGCCACTCCTTGGGTGGCGTCCTTGGAAGCGTCATTCAGGCTTGACCTTTTGAGAAAGTATTCTCATTATGTATTTGGTTGTTTTCATGTGTTTTTTTGCTTATTTTGTGATCATGAGTAACTAAACCCCAAGGTCACCAGATGTAGGTGAACCTTGGGGGTGAACTTGTGTTATTTGGATGCTTGAATTAGTAATTGTATTTGTTTTGGTTTGTGATCCATGTTTGGTGTTTCTTAAATGCCTTGGTATGCATGAGAACTCTATGTATCAATTCCTAGAAAATACTAGGTTGCATGACCATTGCCCTAGTATTAGGCTCACCAAGCTTGGAAGGGAATACATGTACGAATACACCGTGACCATCGGGTATTTGTACCACTCCAATTGTTAGGTTTGTCTTTGATTGTGTCTCAACCCTAGCTTGATGACACGACCCCTTGCGTGTATCCCGCAAGTGCACGGGTTTGTCGAAGTAATAAAAGTTACCCCGGTGAGAGGGTTTGCGAATCCACAGGGAATAGGGAGTTAGAATACGAGATTTCACTATTAAAACTATGCGAAGTACGGAAAAGTGATCAATTGATTCGATGAGTGAATTATGGAAACAATTATACTAAAAGACAAGAAATTAAATAGTAAGATGGAAGATGAGAGAGTGCAAGTAAAAAGGAATAGAGAGGACTAGTAATGAATGAAATAGGGCATCCGGACAAGCTACCTCTAGGGTCTATGCTTCTTGTGCAGGACTATGCTATTATACTTCCCTATTGATGTTTAATCGAGTCGAGGATATCCTAAGACTCACGGTCCCAAAACTAAGGACAACCGTGACTAACCCCAACACTATGCCCCGGTATTAGGATTCACGTCACCCTTCACTCTATCGCTCGCACGACTAAGCCCCAGAGGAGTATATCTGACTAAACCTCACACTACGTGGGATTGCTTTAAGCTCTAGGGATTCCTAATGGTGAAACTTGTTCATATGTGTAGTTCTAACCCTTTCGTCCAGTTGGAAGAACCCTAGTATAGATTAAGCCCCAATGCATAGGATTCACTTCAACCCTTCACTCTGTTACTTGCGTAACTAAGCCCCAGTGGAGTTTATCTGCCTAGCACTTCACTCTATTTCGACCGCTATGAAATCAAGGAAACGGAGGTAGGAAAAAACCATGTCGGAGGGGAAAGGGGTACATCACTACCTCACAACTCTCCCTCTCAACCCTCTTCAATCTTAAGTAGTCTTACCCTAAGGAGTTGTCACACCTCCAAAAGGCAACCTAAATTGTTCTCAATCCTAGTGTCACATCTAAGAGAAAACATTAACAAGATGAAATTTAAGATTGAAACTCAATTTTATTCATCAATAATGGAAAAGCATAATAACAATATCGAATACCCTTAAGCGGTTTAGCTCCTCATGGAGCTATACATGTTCATCAATGTATGAAAGAAAGCATAAAATAAGGACATCAATGAAAACCCCCTTGCGTATGGTGTGGCCGTGGTCTTGTGCGGCCGTCGAACGTCGATGACGATGCCGATGACGTGCGCTAAACCTCCACGAAATCCTCTCCGAAACCCTACCCGCACTCCCCAAGTTGAAGAGAAAGATAGGTCAAAAGATATCCCAAAAGGTCTCCAAAATTGCCTTTTATAATGTTGAATCGCGGCTTTAAAATTTGACTTATTGTGGGCTTCACACGGCCGTGTGGAATTAACACACAGGCGTGTGAAGTTTCTGTCTGCTGAAAAATTAATTCACACGGCCGTGTGTTAATTCCACACGCCCGTGTGAATTCTTTGGAATTCTGAATTTCGGCCGAAAGTAAACAGTAACTTGCTACAGTAACTTGCTACAGTGCTGCTGCAGTACTCGCCCCGAAACGCTCCCGAATCCGTCGTTCTTCATCGAGCCCATTGAATTGGGCACACATTCAATGGTAGATCATGCCGATTGCTTCAAGTCTCCTTCTTGGTGAAGTTCTCCTAAGCCACACGAGTTAGACTTGTTGTGAATGTGACTGCCTTTGTGCCCCTCCAAAGGAGGTTGGCACACACTCACAAGTCCAAGCTCGTGCCTTGTTCCGTGCTTGGTCCGAAAACTTCCCAACATCGGTGAACATGACCTAATTTCGTTCTTCTTCTCCAATTTAGCTCCACAAACCTTCAATGCACAAGAATACACAAATGCACGCCATTTAGTGATAAAAACTGATAAAAGATATGCTCAATGTAAGATAATAACGCTTCGCGGTACTATAACACAAGCACTTATCACTTGAGAAATCCACTAGACCCACGTGCACGCTAGTTAGGGCATCCTTAGCACTTTAGTAGCCCCCGAGGGAATCCTCGTCCGTGACCATTTCCTCGCCTTGAATTCCCTCCGTATTTGTATTCGCTATTTGCATGCTTTTTTACATCCGTAGATTATTTGTAGTTCTTTATATCAAGTGATTGCTTAGGTTAGACAACATTGCAATAAGGAAGTAAGAATAGATTCTTGGGCCATTGGGAATACGACCCCCTCGTGCTCGCGCGAGGGGTATTACTTGGCGACCCCATGCACTTGCGGGTGAGCAAATCAAGTTTTTGGCGCCGTTGCCGGGGAACCACGAGGAATATTCGGAAAACATAAAGCGTGTTGATTTGACCATTTTATTTTTGTTGGCTTTTCCATTCTTGTATTTACTCCATCATTTCTTTGTTCGCATTTTATTTTCTTGTTTCTCTTTCATTTCTAATTCTTAACTCAAATTTTTGCAAGGCACCCATCTTATGACAAGAGCGAGTCAAGCTAATTTGGTTGAGCCCAACAACGAAATTGAGAGGACATTACATTAGAGATTGAAAGAAGTAGCTGAGAGTTCAAGGCAACAAGAGGTCAGAGTGGAATCGAGTGAACCCTCAGTCATGGCCGAACCTAGGAGGACTTTGTCGGACTATGAAAGACCACAATTCACCGGTGATGAATTTAGTGTGCAAGCGCCTGCTGTGCTGGCTAATAATTTCGAGATCAAGGCGAGCGCAATTGGAATGATACAGAATTCAGTTTAGTTTGATGGGCTAGCTGATGAAGACCCACATGCCCACCTTTCTCGCTTCCTTCAAATTTGCTCGACTTTCAAGATGAATTCAGTATCAGATGATGCTATTAGACTAAGATTGTTTCCATTTAGTCTAAGGAGGGCAGCATACCGATGGCTCACATCTTTGGCTCCCGGATCCATCACCACGTGGAAAGACATGGTGGAGAAATTCCTTCTAGATATTTTCCTCCAAGTAAGGCAGTGAGACTGAGGCAAGAGATATCATCTCTTCAGCAGGGGGATTCAGAAACACTTTTTTGTGGCCCACGAGAGGTTTAAAGATTTGTTGCGCAGGTGTCCTCACCATAGATTCCAGTCTTGGATGAGAGTACAGATGTTCTGCAATGCCCTAAATTACTCAACAAGGCAACTGGTTGATGCTGCAGCAGGTGGATCCCTAAGTAACAAACTACTTGAAGACGCTGAAGCCCTAATTGAAAACATGGCAAGTAATGAGTGCCACTGGAGTACTCGGCAGAAGGCCCCATGGGTTGCTGGTTTATATGAGGTGAATGAGAACACTGCACTGGCCACTAAGATGGAGGCCATAACGAAGAAAATCGAACGGTTGATGTTGGGATCTAATTCCACTCTTTCGGCCGTAATGTCATGGGACACGTGTGGTGCGGGGCATGCAACTTCGCAATGTCCTATATTTATTGCCCTAACTATACCTACGGAGACTGTGGATTATGTCATTGGTGGACCTAGAGGGCCGGGGAACCAATATGGCAACACTTACAATCAGGGGTAGTGAAACCACCCAAACATATCATGGAGCCAAGGGCAAGCACAGCAAAGGCCACGGTGACACACCCCTTGTGTGTGTACCCCGCAAGTACATGGGTTGTCAAAGTAATAAAATACCCTGGTGAGTGGGTAGTCGTATCCACAGGGAATAGTGTTCAGAAACAAGAGTTATCACTATTTTAGCTATAAATGCAATCAATGGTAAAAGAAATCAATATGTATATATATATATAAAAGAAAGTAAAAGAGACCAAGAAGGGCAATAAAGGTAGGAGAGGTAATCGATATAAAGATGAGGTACCCGGACAAAGCTCCCCCTAGGACTAATGCTTCTAGTGCAAGACTAGTATTATGCCCTCTAATTGATGTCTAATGAGTCGTGGAAATCCTTAAGCACACGGTACCAAACCTAAGGTCAACCGTGACTAATCCCACACTATACCTGGCTCTAGACTTCTCTACGACCCTTGACTCTCGATGACCTGTCACCTAAGCCCCAGGGGAGTACCTTATACTAATACCTAGCATCGTGTGAAATTGCCTGGAGTTCTAGGGATTCCAAGTGAAAGACCCTATCCCTAATTATAGTTCTAACCCTTTGGTCCAGGTGGAAGAACCCTAATCTAAGTTAAGCCCCAATCTTAGGATTCACTCAACCCTTAGTAAGGGAGTTCATCTCCTAGTACTTGACTCTACTTCGATCGCCATTAACTCTTGGGATACGGAGGTAGGGAAATTCACACCGGAGGGGAAAAGGGGATGTCCCGCTACCTCTCAACTCACCCTCTCAACCCTCTCCAACCTTGTGTAGTCTAATCCTATAGAGGTTGTCACACCCTCAAAGGATAACCTAATAGATTCTCAACCCTAGTGTCATGGCTAAGGGAAAATCTCATACAATTGGCATGCAAGATTGGAACTCAATAAGAAAACATCAAATTAATAAGTCATAATAAAAGTTATAGAAACACAAGCATCCTAGGGTTCACAAGTCTGAATACCCACTAGGGGTTTAGCTCTCCATGGAGCAATACAAAATCAATAAATAGTTTAAGAACATATGCATGAAAACCATAAAGAAAACCCCCTTGTAGATCGTATCGATGGTCTTGTGGAGCCACACGTCTTCTCCAACGAATCCCTTGTCAAGCCTAGGGCACACCTCGCCGAATCGATGCCGACGAAAACTTCCCCAATAGCTTTCTTCCAATGGATGTTGATACTGATGCCGTATAATCACCTCTAAAGATCTCCAAGAACCTCTCCAAATCCTTGCCGAAAGCGCCCCCCCCCCACCCCCCCCGAAAGATAGGTAAGAGATAGAAGGGGGGTCCCCAAATAGATATGACTGAAATCGGGCTGAAATCGGACTTCTACACGCCCCTGTAGATTTTCCACACACTCGTGTGTTAATTCCACACGGCCGTGTGGAAATTCTGTTTTGCTGATTTTCGGCAGACTGTGAACACTAACTTGCTACATTGTTTTGCTACAGTACTTCTCCGAAATGCTCCCGAATTCATCGTTCTTCATCAAGGCCATTGAATTGGACACACAATCAACGGTAAGTCACGTCGCATCTTCACTTGAAACACATTGATGAAGCTCTTGATAATGTTGCACAAGTCGGAACATGTAACTGTGACTGCCTTTGTGTCCTCCAAATCACGTATTCACTTGACCCCAATTGGAGTTTGGCACACACTCACATGTCTTTGAACACAACTTGTGCCTTGTTCCTTGCCCGGTCCAAAAACTCCCTCAACAATCACGTTCATGATCTATTCTTGCTTCTTATTCTTTAAATCTTCTCCACAACCCTACAATACACAAAAGAACACAAATACACATTAATTAGTGATTAAATCTGAGAAAAGTAATGCTCAATGTAAGATAATAATACTTTGTATTACTATAACACAAGCACTTATCACACCGCCACCTCAAGCAAGCCAATGTCATGCACCTCCACCACCCCAGGGTCCCCAATTTCAAACCCAGCAAGTTCAAGAGAAGAAATACTCAACTAAGGATGTATTGGCACGATTCATGATCACCACGGAGGCAAAATTCCAAAATGTGGATAGAAGGCTTGATGAGTTTGGCACTATATTGAAAAATGTCCAAGCCTCCATCCAGTCTCTTGAGACCCAGGTGGGACAGCTTGCTAGGAAACAATTAGATCGACCTTCGGGTAGCTTGCCAAGTAACACTGAATGCAACCAGAGGGAACACTTGAAGGCAGTGACACTGAGGAGTGGAAAACAGTTGGAGACAAGGGCGGGGGATAGTCCAAGTGCCCCTAATAATAGGGTAACCACCAGGGAAGACCCTTAGTTGAGTAATGATGTAATTGAAGAGATTGAGAAGAAACACAACGGAAATGCTCCAAGTTCTTCGGCTAAGAAGGGGATCGAATATAAACCTGTGGTACCTTATCCTTCTAGGCTCAATCAAGATAAGGAAGATGCTCAATTCAAGAAATTCCTAAACATCTTTAAGCAACTTCACATAAACATTCCCTTGGTCGAGGCCCTCTCACAAATGCCGAAGTACGCTAAATTCATGAAGGACCTCCTCACCAATAAGAGGAAGCTCGAAGACTTGGAGACTGTGACTCTATCGGGAAATTGCTCGGCCATAATTCAAAAGAAGTTACCGAAGAAACTCAATGATCCGGGTAGCTTCATCATCCCTTGTGTGATCGGGGGATGGAGTACAAGAAAGTGCCTTGGCCGACTCGGGAGCTAGCATAAACGTGATGCCATATAACTTGTTCTTGAGGCTGGGGTTAGACAATGTGAGACCTACACGAATGACTTTGCAACTTGCGGATTGTTTAGTGCGAAGACCCCAGGAAATTGTTGAAGATGTTCTTGTTCGAGTTGATAAGCTAATAATTCCGGTTGACTTTGTAATTCTAGATGTGGATGATGATGTGAAGGTCCCATTGATCCTTGGGCATCCATTTCTTAACACCTCCGGTTCACTAATTGATGTAAAAGGAGGAAAGATAACTTTGAGGGTTGGGGACGAACAAGTGGTCTTCACCCTCCCCGAAGCAATGAAATGTACACTTGATCACGATGATGCTCTTTATTTCACGGATACCACTGACGTGATTATCTCTGATTATGTGCAGGAAGTCCTCGCTTTGAACCCCTTGGAGGAGTACTTTGAAGATCTCGGGGACGACGTTGTGGAAGAGGAGTCTCCCCCTCCACCATTGCAACTACTAGCACAAGTAGAGGTTAAATCTCGGTCACATTCCAAGGAAAAGAGAACTGATAAGTGCTTGAATATACATGTTTTACCGACTTGTTTTACATACATTGAGCATCATTTTACCATTGATTATGTCTCATAAAGTGTATTTTGGTGTTCTTTTATGCAATTAGGTTGTGGAAATGTTAAAGGAGGAAAAGGAAGCAAAGATGGGTTATAAAGACCTATTGTTGGGAGTTTTTGTACAACACAAGTGTCAAGGCACAAGAGGGAATCACGCACATGAGGGTGTGTGCCAACTTCCTGAAGAATTCAAGATGATTTATGTGATGGAAGGGCACAAAGGCAGTCACACCTTCATGTCCCAACTTGTGTGAGGATAGTTAAAGCTCTCAAATGATGATTCGAAGAAGGAGAAGTCTTATAACTCACCACATGGACGTGTGCCCGACCATGTGGCCTTAATACGAGAGAGTTTGGAGCATAATTATGAAGAGTACTGTAGCAAAAACACTGTCCATTTCACTGTAGCAGTACTGTAACAGAATTACTGTTCACGCGACCGCGTCAAAAATCCCACGCGACCGCGTGGAAATTCTGCAGCCCACGCGATCGCGTGGGATCTCACGCGGTCGCGTGCAGACACGCGGCTGACGCGGTTCAGGCTTATAAATAGCCCTTTTTGCCGATTCTTTTGAGATCTTTTTTGGGTGGCTTTTTAGAAGAGCGGCTAGGGTTTCTAGGAGGAGGTCTTTGGCGATATTGGGAGTTGTTCTTCACCAACTTCGATAGATCTTTCGACTAGATAGCATCGGGGAGCCATTGGCGACCTAGCTTCGGAGAAGGTTCCTTCGAGACGTTGAACAATTCATCAAGGCCATCATCACGAATTTGAGGGGGTTTATTTCCATGGTTTACATTGCTTTTCATTGTGTTATGTTTTGCTTTGTAATAAGCCCCATGGAGGGCTAAACCCTAGTAGATACTTGGGCATGTGAACCCTAGGTTTCGATTCATGTATTGACTTTCTTTATGCTTTCTTTTAATTCCAAGTTTATTTGAGTTTTAATCTTGTTTAATCATTGTTTGCATGCCTTATTAATTCGTATGGTTGTTTAATCAAGGAAACGGAGGTAGGGAGAAATCACACCGGAAGGGAAAATGGTACATCGCTACCTCATAACTCTCCCTCTCAACCCTTTTCAATCTTGAATAGTCTAATCCTATAGGAGTTGTCACACCTCCAAAGGAAAACCTAGATTGCTCTCAACCCTAGTGTCACATTTAAGGGAAAACAATAGCAAAATAAAATCAAGATTGAAACTCAATTCTTATTCATCAATAATGGAAATGCATAATAACAATGTCAAAGAAACATGATAACCCTAGAATTTACAAGTCCGAATACCCACAAGGGGTTTAGCTCCTCATGGAGCTATACATGTTCATCAATGTATGAAATAAAACACAAAGTAAAGACATAGATGAAAACCCCCTTGCGTTTGGTGTGGCCGTGGTCTTGTGCGGCCGCCGAACGTCGGTGACGATGCCGATGACGCGCTCTAAACCTCCACGAAGTCCTCTCCAAAACCCAAGCCGCACTACTAGAAGTTGGGGAGAAGAATAGGTCAAAAGATATCTCAAAAAGTCTCCAAATCGGGCTTTTATAATGTGGAGTCGTGGCTTTAAATTTGTTACAGTGCTGCTACAGTATTGTGCCAAAACGCTCCCGGATTCGTCGTTCTTCATCGAGGCCATTGAATTGGGCACACAATCAACGATAGATCGTGCCGATTGCTTCGAATCGCCTAATTGGTGAAGTTCTCATTGTTGGCATGAGTTAGACTTATTGTGAATGTGACTGCCTTTGTGCCCCTCCAAAGGAGGTTGGCACACACTCACAAGTCTATGCTCACGCCTTGCTCCTTGCTTGGCCCGAAAATCTTCCCAATAATGCCAAACACGACCTAACTTCGTTCCTTTCCTTCATTTTATCTTCACAACCCTACAATGCACAAAAGTAAACAATTGCACACTTTTTATTGATAAAATCTGATTAAATTAATGCTCATTGCAAGATAATAACACTTCGCATTACTATAACACGAGCACTTATCATATGTGCTTTTTCATTGATTATATTTTGTTTGCTCTCTTTGTGATGTGGAACTAGCCTCCCAAGGTCTCCGGGCATCCGGTGAACCTTGGGAGAAGAACATGTTTGTATGGATGGATTGTAATTGGTAGTTAATTGATTGTTGGCATGTTTGTTGGTTTCATTCTATTGTTTTCATGTTCAACCTACAATGGATGGATTCCGTAGGTTTTGATTCTTGAATGATGCTTGTATAGCGGGATGCTTGCATGTATTAGGTCGCACAATGTTTGAAGGTGGATTCAATGTATCGGTACACCGGAGGTTCCGGGTACCGGTAGCTCCCCGCGAGCCTTAGGGTGATTCTAGCCGAGAGCGCGCATTAGAATTACCCTAGACAAGACTCCCTATTCCCAATGACATCGTAGGGGTATCTTCTGGATAGAGGAACCTGTACTAGATTAGGGCTACACTACGGAGGTTCCGGGGTAGTCGACATCCGAGTCTAGCGGACCAACTCTTGCCAACCTTAAGCCTTAATTCCTATATTCATCCTAACTTGTTCTCCTCCTTAGGGGATCCTAGCCCGAGGCCTCTAGTTCTCATTGCTACTTGCTCTTTAGATTGCTTGTATGTTGTGCCTTAGTCCATTTTGTTTATAGTTTCTCTTTTATTTATGTTTGCATTTGTGTTTCATATTACAACTCTTGTCTTGGTAGACTAGATAGTGATACCTAGGAGGAAGTAATAGCAGATCTTGGGGCCCTTGGGAATACAACCCTCTCGCGCTCGCGTAAGAGGTTATTACTTGACGACCCGTGCACTTGCGGCCGGGGAGTCGTGTGCTCGCTTCATTAGTGTGTCGCGCGGCGGACCATCATTTAGCACTTTAGTAGCCCCCAAGGGAATCCTCATCCGTGACTATTTCCTCGCCTTGAATTCCCTCCGTATTTGTATTTTCTATTTGCATGCTTTTTTACATCCGTAGATTATTTGTAGTTCTTTATATCAAGTGATTGCTTAGTGACACGACCCCTTGCGTGTATCCCGCAAGTGCACGGGTTTGTCAAAGTAATAAAATTTACGCTGGTGAGAGGGTAGTCGAATCCACAGGAAATAGGGATTTAGTGTATGAGATTTCACTAATAAAACTATGCTGTGTATGGAAAAGCAATATCAGGATCACTGAGTGAATGTACAAGCAAACAGAATGAAAGACAAGAAATTAAATAGAAAGATGGAAGATGAGAGAGTGCAAGTAAAAGAGAATAGGGAGGAACTAGCGATGGATGAAATAGGGTATCCGGACAAGCTACCTCTAGGATCTAAGCATTTAGTGCAAGACTATGCTATTATACTTTCCTATTGATGTTAATAGAGTCGAGGAAATCCTTAGATTCACGGTCCTAAACCTAAGGACAACCGTGACTAACCCCATCATTATGCCCTGGTATTAGGATTCACGTCACCCTTCACTCTGTCGCTCGCACGACTAAGCCCCAGGGGAGTATATTTACCTAAACCTCACACTACGTGGGATTGCTTTAAGCACTAGGGATTCCTAGTGGTAAAACCTGTTCCTATGTGTAGTTCTAACCCTTTCGTCCATGTGGAAGAACCCTAGTCTAGATTAAGCCCCAGCACATAGGATTCACTTCAACCCTTCACTCTGTTACTTGCGTAACTAAGCCCCAGGGGAGTTTATCTGCCTAGCACTTCACTCTATTTCGACCGCTGTGAAATCAAGGAAACGGAGGTAGAGAGAAACCACGTCGGAAGGGAAAGGGGTACATCGCTACCTCACAACTCTCCCTCTCAACCCTCTTCAATCTTAAGTAGTCTAACCCTCAAAGAGTTGTCACACCTCTAAGGGGTAACCTAAATTTTTCTCAACCCTAGTGTCACATCTAAGGGAAAACATTGACAAGATGAAATTAAGATTGAAACTCAATTTTTATTCATCAATCATGGAAAAACATAATAACAATGTCAAAGAAACATAAAAACCCTAGAGTTTACAAGTCCGAATACCCATAAGGGGTTTAGCTCCTCATGGAGCTATACATGTTCATCAAAATAGAAAAGAAAGTACAAATCAAAGACATTGATGAAAACCCCCTTGTATATGGTGTGGCCGTGGTCTTGTGCGGCCGTCGAACGTCGGTGATGATGCCGATGACGCGCGCTAAACTTCCACGAAATCCTCTCCAAAACCCTAGCCGCACTCCCTAAGTTGAGGAGAAAGATAGGTCAAAAGATCTCCCAAAAGGTCTCCAAAATCCCCTTTTATTATGTTGAATCGCGGCTTTAAAATCGGACTTATCGGGGGCTTCACACGGCCGTGTGGAATTTCCACACGCCCGTGTGAATTCTCTGAAACCCTGATTTTCAGCAGAAATTGAACAGTAGCTTGCTACAGTAGCCACACGAGTTAGATTTGTTGTGAATGTGACTGTCTTTGTGCCCCTCCAAAGGAGGTTGGCACACACTTACAAGTCAAGCTCGTGCCTTGTTCCTTACTTGGTCCGAAAACTTCCCAACATAGGCAGACACGACCTAATTTCGTTCTTCTTCTCCAATTTAGCTCCACAAACCTTCAATGCATAAGAGTACACAAATACACACCATTTAGTGATAAAAACTGATAAAAGATATGCTCAATGTAAGATAATAACGCTTCACGGTACTATAACACAAGCACTTATCACTTAGGTTAGACAACATTGCGATAAGGAAGTAAGAATAGATTCTCAGGCCCTTGGGAATACGACCCCCTCGTGCTCGCGCGAGGGGTATTACTTGGCGACCCCGTGGACTTACGGGTGAGCGAATCAATAAAATTTACCAATATTTATGAAATAAGCCAATTCATAAATCATCATGATTTCTAAATCCCATGGAAAACATTTCAAGAGTTTTAGCAACAAGAAATTTATCATTCAAAGGCAAGCAATTTAACTATTAGAAAACATGCACGATTTGTAGTAAATCCTACTCACAAACTTGGTGAGCTAAAACACCCCAGTGTTACTTCTATATCGTCTATTTTCCTTTTCTTGAAGTCCCACCTCCTAGAAGTAATTAAACAACCCAAAATAAACAACCAAACATCATCAGCAACTTGATCAATTTGGAATGAAGGACAATGCTCAAAATTGGAAAATAATGCCTCTTAGGGTTTGCTAAGAACTTTAACAAGAAGATCTAACAATAATGAAACTTTCATAACCCTCAAAACTAACAACAAAAGATAAAGAAACTCAACTTGGTTTGGTGCTAGTAACCCTAATCTATGGGATTAAAGATCTCTCCTAATTCTCAATAAATTCAAGGTTTTACAACTTTAAAATGCTTCTAAACTTTAAATCCATTCAAAAACTAATATATCCCACCAAAAGTTCAAAGAACCTCAGCAAGAAAGAGAGGAGAGAAAAGAAGGAAGAAAAAGAGAATCAACTTACCACTGAATCCTCTCTACATCCTAAGCATGCTCTTCTTCATGAAAGGAGAAGAAATCTCCATTTCTTTCATTGTTTGGAGGTCCATAATGAGGGTTTTCAAGATAGGAAATGAAGGTTCCAGAGGAAGATGAAAAAAAGAGGAAGAAAAGACCAAAGAAGGCTCTAGAAAGTCCAAGAAGGGCTTTAAATAGCCTTAAGACCGAGGCTGTTAACTGGCTCTTTTATGGCACTAAAGGAGGTGGTGAAGGTCCTCTGGAAGGCTTGACAGGTTCCTTTACCTCTTAAGGGAGGCCAGGTTGCTTGATAGCCATAAACAAGGCAATTAAGCTCCCTAAAAGAGCCCATTGCTGGCACCCAAGTGCCTGCAAGGCTTGGACCTTGCTTTTACACTTTTTAAAGGCTTTCTCCACCCTTTTTAACTTCCTTAAAGACCTTAACTAAATTCCTAACACAAGAGGACACTCAAAGGAACTTAAACACATAAGAAGCAAAACACAAGAGAAATAGGAAAAGGCGAACTTCCACATTTTTCTTCAGGCTGAGAAAAGCATTCATGTAGTCTCTATTAAACTCAAAAGGGACATTTTACCAAGTAGCTTCATCAATAGTCAGGAAATTAAAGAGATGTTCTTCACCAATCTCCTATAGAACTCGGTATGCCCCAAGAAGCTTTTGATTGCCTTCACTGAAGTATGAGAGGGTAGTTTTTCGATGGTGGCAACCTTCACCCTATCTACTTCAATCCCTTTTTTTTTTTAAATCTTGTGCTCGAGCACTATGCCCTCCTTGACCATAAAGTGACATTTCTCCCAACTAAGAAGCAAATTGGTCTCCTCACACTGAGCTAGGACTCTTTCTAAATTTCTGAGGCACAAATTGAATGAGTCACCTAGACCGAGAAGTCATCTATAAATACCTCTATAATGTCTACTACCATGACTTCCAAGATAGCCATCATACACATCTAAAAGGTAGTTGGTGCATTGCATAGCCCAAAGTGTTGGGATTATGCCCTCGAATGCCAATGAGGATACTTGTATTAGGGCATTTCATTTATAGTATATATTCTTATTATTATAGACATTTATTTTGATATTCATATAAATCTTGTGATGGCATTATAATTAGTTTTGAATATCACTGTCCATTTGTATTAAGTTAAACCTTCTACTCTTTGTGGAATAAAGAGGAGAGCACTAGAAGGGTTTGGTACATATACACTTAAATAGTTCATAAATCGGAGAATCTTTAATTGGGCGTTAAAGATTCATAAGTATTTGTATGACATAAACTTTGACGAAGAGTGCTAGTTGAACACTATGGAATAGTGGGAGCATATGTCATAAATACATCACTGGGATTGGTGTATTCGAACATGACTCATAACAATCCAATCATATGAGTTTTACTCTTTGACAGTCAATGATTGATATTGTTGGTTATGATCATATGAGTGGACCTTAGACCTGAGGTATCATGATCACAATGTACCTGTGACGTCTAGTCTGTTACTAGAGTCGTTAGGCTCAGTTTACCTTTTGGTAGGGCCAACCTCGAAGTACGACTATGTCAGGCAAGTAGCAGTTGTGAGTGATCACCAAGAAGGAATTCGTTCTCTCGGAAGTAAACAAGTTAATATCTTATGCGATTATAAGAATGTGCGATTAGAAGACCTTGGCCAATGCAGTTAAACTAATCGTGTGGGACACGAAGGGTAGTTTGGTAATCTCACCCTACTATAGCTATTTGCATATGATCGAGTTTAGTGAGTTTGACAATTACCATGGCTCTTACTCGGTTGGGATACAAGAACAAAAGGTTTATACACATATGGTAATCATAATCGGAAAGGTTCGTAGTGATCTACTCATTTGTGTTACGTTGGGTTTCAACATGGGGCCACGGGGTTGGCTAGGTGTCACCCACGTTCTTTGGTATCCTCCCATTGCCAATCGGAACTAACCTAGGGAGTCACGCTTAAAGGGATAAAGAATCAATCTTATTTTTGAGTGTAGAGGTAAAATTGTCAATTTACAATTTTACTTCATTGAATAAGTTAAATTGTAAATTGGTCTAGAATTTTTTTGTGTTGAGTTTAAATTTTGATTTAAATTCGGTAGAGTTGAATAGATAATCAAAATTATAAGGACTAAAAGACAAAAGTGGTTTTAGTTAGATTAGGACTCATATTTCTAATAGAACTTCTATGATAATATTTATCATATTATGAAGGTTCATATTTTGAATAGGACTCATAATTAAATAATGTTTATCATGTTTTGTGAAGTCTCTATAAATATGACTCCTCTCTAACCCTAGAATTAATCAACCAATTCTCTATTGAGAGAATCCCCAAGCTCTCTCTTCCTCTCTAATTCTAGCCGCCTTTTGGAGAAGTAGAAGAGATTGTTTCTTAATCCCGGCGTGTGATATAGAGGCGTGGGAGCTTCGTTCGACACTAGAAAGATCTACGGTAGTCCAAGAAACAAATTCAACACATCGAAGAAAGGCTTTCAAACATTAAGAGGTAATATTCTACCCCATTGTAATTAATTAAAATTATGGTGTTATAGTAAGTGCTCGTGTTATAGTAATGCGAAATGTTATTATCTTGCAATGAGCATTGATTTAATCAGATTTTATCACTAAAAAGTGTGCATTTGTTTACTTTTATGCACTGTAGCGTTGTAAAGATAAATTGAAGCAAAGGAATGAAGTTAGATCGTGTTCGCCATTGTTGGGGAGATTTCGGACAAAGCAAGTAACAAGGCATGAGCATAGACTTATGAGTGTGTGTCAACCTCCTTTCGAGGGGCACAAAGACAGTCACGTTCATAATAAGTCTAGCTCATATTAACAAGGAGAATTCCACCAATAAGGAGACTTGAAGCAATCGGCACGATCTACCGTTGATTGTGTGCCCAATTCAACGACCTCGATGAAGAACGACGAATTCGGGAGCGTTTCGGCACAATCACTACAGCAAGTACTGTAGCAAGTTACTGTTTATTGTTTGTCAAAAATCAGCATTCCAACAACTTCACACGGCCGTGTGGAAATTCCACACGGCCGTGTGAAATCCAGATTTCAGCCGATTTAAAGCCGCGACTCAGCATTATAAAAGCCCGTTTTGGAGACTGTTTTTGGATCTTTTTTGCTCTCTTCTGACCTAACTTCTGGAGAGGCGTGGCTAGGGTTTGGAGAGGACTTCATGGAGGTTTGGAGCGCGTCATCGGTGTCGACATCAACGTCCGGCGGCCGCACAAGACCATGGCCACATCACACACAATGGGGTTTTCATCGATGCTTTCAATTTGTTTTCAATTTTATATTTTGATGGATTTGTATAGCTCCATGAGGAGCTAAACGACTTGTGGCTATTCGGACTTGTAAACCCTAGGATTATTATGTTTTTATGATATTGTTATTATGCTTTTCCATTATTGATGAATAAATTCGAGTTTCAATCTTAATTGTTTCTTGTAATTGTTTTCCCTTAGCCGTGACACTAGGGTTGAGAACTATCTAGCTTATCCTTTGGAGGTGTGACAACTCCTATAGGATTAGACTACTTAAGATTGAAGAGGGTTGAGAGGGTGAGTCGTGTGGTAGCGGAACGTCCCCTTTCCCCTCCAGTGTGATTCTTCCTACCTCCATGTTCTATGATTTCTTAGCGGTCGAGATAGAGTGAAGTGCTAGGAAAGGAACTCCCCTGGGGCTTAGTTGCGTGAGCAACGGAGTGAAGGGTTGAAGTGAATCCTAATGCTGGTGCTTAATTTAGATTAGGGTTCTTCCACCTGGACGAAAGGGTCAGAACATACATAGGAATAGGATTTATCACTAGAAATCCCTAGAACTTAAAGCAATCCCACGTAGTGTGAGACTGAGGAAGACAGACTCCCCTAGGGCTTAGTTGATAGGTCAACATAAGTCAAGGGTCGTAGTGAAACCTAATGCCGGTGCATAGTTTTGGGATTAGTCACGGTTGACTTTAGGTTTAGGACCGTGTGTTTAAGGATATCCTCGGCTCGATTAGCATCAATAGGAGAGTATAATATCGTTATCTTGCACTAGAAGCATAAGTCCTAGGGGTAGCTTATCCGGGTACCCAACTTTACTCATTGCTTGTCCTACTCTTTTTACTCCTACTTGCACTCTCTCACCTTCCACACTTCTATTTTAATTCTTGTTTTTATTAATTGCTTTCACACTCACTCATTAAATTCTTTCCACACATCGCACTAGCTACATAATGAATACTTGTATCTCAAATCTTTATTCCCTGTGGATACGACTACCCACTCACTAGGGTATATTATTACTTCGATAACCCGTGCACTTTCGGGCCCCTGTCAACTATATCACAAATTTATTATTGCTTCCGCATGTTTTTGATGATATTATTGATTTTTGCGCTATAACCTAAGAATGGTACTAGAGAAAGACTAATTAGTTTAATGAGCACTAGGTCTTTAAATCATATAATTGGTATACATGTTATCCATGATTTTTGATTTTGTGATTATGAATAGGTCAATGGATTTATTTAAATTTTTATAATAATAATAATAATAATAATAATAATAACAATAATATATTAAATAAATAAATAAGATTGCGTTTTACAGTGCTGATGAAGCACTGTAAGCAATTCATTTGAATTTATATATTTTAATATTAAATATATAAATAATTGAAAATTGCGTGGGACAACGCAATGGATGCTCAGCGCGGCGAGCATTGAGCCATGTGTGGGCCGCCACGCATTTATATTTATTTATTTATTATTTATATTATTACATTATTGTTTTATTTGTTATTACTATTATTAATTTATTTTAAAATAAAATTGGTCCACAACAATATAAAATATATGGTTATTTATTTAATTGCATTGGTGATTATTATTTAATTATTATATAAAATCAAAATATACATGATAAAATTAAATTAAATTTTATGCATAATTTTGGATGTTATGAATTAGGGATCCATAATTTATTTAAAATTTTATATAAATGATAATAATAATGATAATGAAAAATATATATATTTTAAACAAATCAAAACTTGTGTTGCACAGTATGGGTGAGCACTATAGAAGATTGATTTATTTGAAATATATATATAATATATAAAAAAATAATTAAATAAATTAATGCGTGGGCCCACGCAATTGTTGCCCAGTGCTACGCGGGGCGAGCACTGCACAGCGCGTGGGCCACGTTAGATATTATTTTTATTTATTTATTATTTATATTTTTATGTTATTATTTTATTTGTTATTATTATTATTTGTTTATTTATTTTATTTTAAATAAAGTGGGGATCCACATCAATGTAATTTATAATTGTTTTATTATTATTTTCTTTTGATGTGTTTAATGGATAGATGGCATACGATCATGAATTTTAGGGCTTTTTAAATTTATTTTATTTTATGTTTGGGACATATTGTGTCTAATGTAATTTTCTTTAATTTTACAAAAGTAGATTGTACGTAGGATACATATTTGTAAATTTTTGAGAAAATATAATCAAATGACACAAGAGTCCGAAAATACGTGAAGCAAGAAGCCCAGTGTGAAGTCCCTTTGTATGGAGCGCAAAGCCATGTAATCGATTAGGATTTTATTTTTAGATTAACCTATTAAATTAGCTTAATCTTAGATGTTCATGATCGTATGCATGTGATAGTTTGAATATGTATGTATATATGCTTGATGTAATGTGAGACCTAATTAATAACATGCAAAATAAATTCTCCCAAAATAAAACACTAAGTTGAAGGGCACGGGATGTCCTGGCTCTCCATCAAGCTTTGGGTGATTAGAACTATGAGGGTGCATGATATCTTCCCTGTATAAGGGGGTCATGTATTCGCTTATAATTTTAAGAACCTTTAGTGCTTTGGATGCCGTCAGTCGAAACAAATTCCTCCCCAATTATACTGTATGGATTGAGAGGGTGGAATTCAATTGTTAGATTGACAGAAGTTGGTGAGCTTGACATATATAATTTATGGGCCAATTAAACTGTATGGGTTGAGGCTTGGTAAACTATGGGCCAAAATTGATTAGACTACCAATGGAATAGGTTGGCATGGGACGCCACTTTATTAACTATAGTGGTGTAATTATACTGTATGAGTTGAGCTCCATTGGATTTAATAGAGAACACAATCACTCACTACAAAATCCTACCAACAAGGATTTTCGATTTCTACAGTGGGAGTGTAGATTTGCGAAAAATGTAGTGGGAGCCAAGTTTTATTTAAAGACCTAAATATAACTCGAGTATAATATAAATAAACTAATAATATGGTATTTATTTTCTTGCAGTTTATTTCTTGATATGACTAATAATCCACTTAATATTTTGCTTGAGAAAAATATCCTTACCGGACCCAATTATGTAGATTGGCTCAGGAATTTGAGGATAATCCTCAATTTAGAACGAATCGGGTACATTCTTGAGGCTGATATTCCTACAGAAACTTCACCTAAGGCATGCAAGGAAGAAAAAGATATTTATCTAAAATGGCTCGACGATGACTTGCGAGTGAGGAGCTATATGTTAGTCTTTATGAGTAATGATCTGCAAAGCTCTCATGAGAAATGAGTGATGCAAGATCGGTACTGTTGCACTTACAGGAGATCTATGGAAAGCATAGTCGGACTACTCAGTATGAAATATTGAGAGAGCTTTTTAGGGTAAAGATGAGTGAGGGTGGTGAAGTTGGAGAGCATGTCCTCAAGATGATCTCTATGATTGAGAGGTTGGAAACTCTTGACTTTTTCATGGACTACAACCTTCAGGTTGATCTCATCTTGCAGTCTCTTCCTGATTCCTTCTCTCAGTTTATTGTTAATTTTAACATGAATGATATTGAGTGCACACTGGCTGGTCTTCTTAACAAGCTAGTGAGTACTCAGTCTCAAATGAAGACTAAAGGGAAGGATGTTGTTACTTTGACTATCTCTACTTCTAGGCCTTCAAAGCCCAAGAAGAAAAGATGGCCAAGAAGCAGAATGCTTTTGCTCCTAAAGCTGTGGGAGTAGGTAAGAAAAAATGTATGACTCATGAGGGTGAGAGCTCCAAGCAAGGGGGTAAGTGTTTCCATTGTGGCGAGGCTGGTCATTGGAAGCGGGATTGCCCACAGCTTAGAGCAAATGGCACTACCGGTATGTAACGATTTGCTTTCAAAACAAATTGTTCAATTTCTGTATTTTCTACTTCTTGGATTCTTGATTCAGGAGCTAGTGCTCATGTTTGTATTATGAATCAGAATCCGAAAAGAAAGAGGAAGCTGGGTGAATGAAAGGTTATGATCAACATGGGAAGCGGATAGAATGTCGCAGCAACTCACATAGGATCTACTTCTATTGATTTATATTCTGGACATGTCTAAATTTTAGAGGATTGTTTAGTATTACCAAATGGGTTAAAGAATATTGTTTCTTTTCAGTTTTAGTCAAAAAAGGATATCTCTTTAAATTTGGCAAAACTAATTGTGATATTTATTTTGAAAACAAATTAGTTGGCAATGCCACTTTACTAAATGGTTTATATTATCTAAATGATCAAAATATATGTGTTGTGAATGCTATAAGTAAAAGACATGGTAGGCATGAGATAAATCAAAACATGTATAGCATTTAAGATTAGGTCATGCTGGAGAACAAAGGATTCATAAGTTGGACAAGGATGACCTCATAGGCCCATTGGGATTGGATCCATATCCAACATGTGAATCTTTTCTCTTTGGCAAGATGACCAAATCCCTTTTCACTGGATATCCTAAGAGGGTAGCACAAGTTTTGGATTTAGTGCACACCGATGTTTTTGGGCTAGTCAATGATATGGCTCACACAGATTTATCATATTTCATAACTTTTACCGATGTTCATCGTAGGTGTGGTTATGTCTACTTAATGAAGAACAAGTCAAATGCTTTTGACAAGTTCAGAGAGTTTAAGGATTTAGTGGAAAATCAAGTTGGTCATTATATAAAGATACTACGATGGGATTGTGGTGGCGTGTATATGAATTTTGAGTTTCACTTAGGAACATGGGATAGTTTCACAACTAACACCACCAACGACTCCTCAAACTGAATGGGGCAGCCAAGCATAGGAATCGAACCTTGTTGGACATGATTCATTCTATGCATAGGTTTGCCTATTTGTTTGTGGGGTCATGCGCTTCTCAGGGAAGGAGATTTGGATAGCTATGAAGTGTATGCTGAAGTATTTAAGGACTAAAGATATGCTTCTTGACACGACCCCTTCCGTGTATCCCGCAAGTGCACGGGTTTGTCGAAGTAATAAATTTACCTTGGTGAGAAGGTAGTCGAATCCACAGGGAATAGGGAGATAGAATATAAGGTTTCACTAGTTAAGCTATGCAGAATACGGAGAACGATAATAAGATTGATGAGTGAAAAATAATGCAAAGCAATAAACTAAGTAGAGAGATGGAAGAAAGAAGTGCAAGTAGGAAAATCGAGAAGGACTAACAATGAGTAAAAGAGGGTATCCGGACAAGCTACCTCTAGGGTCTATGTTTCAAGTGCAAGACTATGATATTATACTCTCCTATTGATGTCAATTGAGTCGAGGATATCCTAAGACTCACGGTCCCAAACCTAAGGACAACCGTGACTAACTCCAACACTATGCCCGGTGTTAGGATTCACAACACCCTTCACTCTGTCACCTAGATGACTAAGCCCCAGGGGAGTCCATCTGCCTAAACCTCACACTATGTGGAGTTGCATTATGCTCTAGGGATTCCTAGTGATTAAACCTGTTCCTATACGTAATTCTAACCCTTTGGTCCAGGTGGAAGAACCCTAGTCTAGATTGAGCCCTAGCAAATAGGATTCACTACAACCCTCCACTCTATTACTTGCGTAACTAAGCCCTAGGGGAGTTTATCTACCTATTGCTTCACTCTATTTCGACCGCTATTAAATCAAGGAATCGGAGGTAGGGAGAAATCACATCGAAGGGGAAAGGGGTACATTGCTACCTCACAACTCTCCCTCTCAACCCTCTTCAATCTTGAGTAGTCTAATCCTATAGGAGTTGTCACACCTCCAAAGGAAAGCCTAGATTGCTCTCAACCCTAATGTCACGTTT
Source organism: Dioscorea alata (assembly GCA_020875875.1). Lineage (NCBI taxonomy): Eukaryota > Viridiplantae > Streptophyta > Magnoliopsida > Dioscoreales > Dioscoreaceae > Dioscorea > Dioscorea alata. The sequence goes on along the minus strand of CM037013.1, from coordinate 7,723,373 downwards.
AAGGGAAAACAATATGAAAGGATAATCAAGATTAAAAACTCAATTTTATTCATCAACGATGGAAAGCATAATAATCAATGTCAAAGAAACATAAGAAACCCTAGAGTTTACAAGTCCGAATACCCCACGAGAGGTTTAGCTCCTCATAGAGCTATACATGTTCATCAACGTGAGAAATAAAGCATAAAACATAGACATCAATGAAAAAAAACCCCTCGAATTGGTGTGGCCGTGGTCTTGTGCAAACGTCGAACCTCGAAATCGATGCCGACGACGCGCTAGAACCTCCACGAAATCCCCTCCGAAACCCTAGCCGCGCTCCAGAAAGTTGGGGAAAAGATAGGTCCAAAGATTCCTCCAAAGGTTGCAAAAATCCCCTTTTATATTGTTAAATCGCGGCTTTAAAATTGGACTTATCGGGGGCTTCACACGGCCGTGTGGAATTTCCACACGCCCGTGTGAAGCTTCTGTCTCGGCTGAAAAATTAATTTCACACGGCCGTGTGGAATTTCCACACGCCCGTGTGTCTTCACTGGATGGCTGAAATCGCAAAACACACGGCCGTGTGGAATTTCCACACGCCCGTGTGACTTCTCTGTCTGGCTGGAAAATGGCTCACACGGCCGTGTGGACTTTCCACACGCCCGTGTGACTTCTCTGGAACACTAATCTTCAGCTGAACAGGCTTGGTAACTTGCCGAAATGCCTCCCGGGTCCATTGTTCTTCATCGAGGCCATTACTTGGGCACACAAGCAACGGTAGGTCGCGCCGATTGCTTCAAGTCTTCTTCTTTCGCGAGATTCTCCTAAGTAACACGGATTGGACTTGTTGTGAATGTGACTGCCTTTGTGCCCCTCCAAAAGAGGTTGGCACACATCCACAAGTCCAAATACGTGCTTCGTTCCTTGCTTGGTCCGAGAACATCCCAACATTGGCGAACACGACCTAATTTCATTCTTCTTCTCCAAATAGGCTCCACAATACCTTCAATGCACAAGAGAACACAAATGCACACATTTAGTGATAAAACCTGATAAAAGGTATGCTTAATGTAAGATAATAGCGCTTCGCGATACTATAACACAAGCACTTATCACTTCTAATCTATAGCAATGAAGAGTTAAGTGTGGATGGTTACACAAATTCGGACTTTTAGTCTAATGTTGATAACTAGAAATCCACTTAAGGGTTTAGTTATATTCACTCTTAATGGTGAAGCAGTGAGATAAAATAGTTGTAAGGCACTACTGTAAGTTCCACCATTGAGACTGAATATGTGGTTGCATCGAAGCTTGTTTGGATTAAGAAGTTCTTAATAGAACATCTGGTGGTTCCAAATGTGAAGTTCTTGTTATCACTTTATTGTGACAACAATAGTGCTATAGCACAGGCAAAGGAACAAAGTTCTCACAGTAAATCCAAACATATTGAGTAGCAGTACCACAACATTTGAGAGATCGTTGAAAGAGGCGATGTAGCCATCTAGAAAATAGCCTCAGCGTATAACTTAGCTGACCCACTCACCATGCCACTATCACAAGCCGTGTTAGATCGACATCATGAGAAGATGGGTGTCGATACAATAGTCATTGGCATTGAGTGCAAGTGGGAGATAGTTGGGATTATGCCCTCGAATGCCAATGAGGATACTTGTATTAAGGCATTTCATTTATATTATGCATTCTTATTATTATATGCATTTATTTTGATATTCATATAAATCTTGTGATGGCATTATAATTAATTTTGAATATCACAGTCCATGTGTATTAAGTTAAACCTTCTACTCCTTGTGGGATAAAGAGGAGAGCACTAGAAGGGTTTGGTACTTATACACTTAAATAGTTCGCAAATCGTAGAATCTTTAATTGGGCATCAAAGATTCATAAGGATTTGTATGACATAAACTTTGAAGAAGAGTGCTAGTTGAACAATATGGAATAGTGGGAGCATATGTCATAAATACATCACTGGGATTGTTGTATTCGAACATGACTCACAACAATCCAATCACATGGGTTTTACTCTTTTATAGTCAATGATTGATATTGTTGGCTATGATCATATGAGTGGACCTTAGACCTGAGGTATCATGATCACAATGTACCTGTGACGTCTAGTCTGTTACTAGAGTCGTTAGGCTCAGTTTACCTTTTGGTAGGGCCAACCTCGAAGTACGACTATGTCAGGCAAGTAGCAGTTGTGAGTGATCACCAAGAAGGAATTCGTTCTCTCGGAAGTAAACGAGTTAATATCTTATGAGATTATAAGAATGCGCGATTAGAAGACCTTGGCCAAGGCAGTTAAACTAATCGTGTGGGACACGAAGGGTGGTTTGGTAATCTCACCCTACTATAGCTATTTGCATATGATCGAGTTTAGTGAATTTGACAATTACCATGGCTCTCACTCGGTTGGGATACAAGAACAAATGATTTATACACATATGGTAATCATAATAGGAAAGGTTCGTAGTGATCTACTCGTTCGTGTTCGGTTGGGTTACAACGTGGATCCACGGGGCTCGCTAGGTGTCACCCACGTTCTTTGGTATCCTCCCATTGTCAATCGGAACTAACATAGAAAGTCAAGCTTAAAGGGAAAAAGAATCAATCTTATTTTTGAGTGTAGGGGGTAAAATTGTCAATTTACAATTTTATTTCATGGGATAAGTTAAATTGTAAATTGGCCTAGGATTTTTGTCTTGAGTTTAAATTTTGATTTAAATTCGATAGAGTTGAATAGATAATCAAAATTATAAGGACTAAAAAACAAAAGTGGTTTTAGTTAGATTAGGACTTATATTTCTGATAAGTGCTTGAGTATACATGCTTTACCTACTTGTTTTACATGCATTGAGCATCATTTTACCATGGATTATGTCTCATAAACTGTATTTTGGTGTTCTTTTATGCAATTAGGTTGTGGAAGTGTTAAAGGAGGAAAAGGAAGCAAAGATGGGTTATAAAGACATATTGTTGGGAGCTTTTGTACAACACAAGTGTCAAGCCACAAGAGGGGATCATGCACATGAGGGTGTGTGCCAACTTCCTGAAGAATTCAAGATGATTTGTGTGATGGAAGGGCACAAAGGCAGTCACATGGACGTGTGTCCGACCATGTGGCCTCAAGATAAGGGAGTTTGGATCGCGTTTTATGAGAGTACTGCAGCAAAAACTGTTCGTTCACTGTAGCAGTATTGTAGCAGAAAACACTGTTCACGCGACTGCGTCAAAATCCCACACGACCGCGTGGGAATTCTGCAGCCCACGCGACCGCGTGGGATCTCACGTGGTCGCGTGGAGGCACGTGACTGACGCGCTTCAGGCTTATAAATAGCCATTTTTGCCGATTCTTTTGGTATCTTTTGTGTGGCTTTTGAGAGGCGAAGCGGCTAGGGTTTGAGGAGGAGGTCTTTGCCGAATTAGAGGGCCGTTCTTCACCAACTTTGATAGTTCTTTCCTCCGTCATAGCATCGAGGGAGTCATTGGCAACCTAGCTTCTGAGAAGGATCCTTCAAGACGTTGAGCGACCCATCAAGGCCATCATCACGAATTCGAGGGGGTTTACTTTCATGGAATACATTGCTCTTTATTTCATTATCTTTTGCTTTGTAATAAACCCCATGGAGGGCTGAACCCTAGTAGATACTTGGGCATGTGAACCTTAGGTTTCGATTCATGTATTGACTTTCTTTATTCTCTCTTTTAATTCCGAGTTAATTTGAGTTTTAATCTTGTTTAATCATTGCTTGCATGCCTGATTGATTCGTATGGTTGTTTGGTATGCTTGATTTGTTGCCTTGGTGAGAGAGAGGTCTCCATTAGGGATTATAACATACAAGGTTAAAGAGGGTTGAGAGGGTGAGTCTTGAGATAGAGGAGTGTCCCATTTCCCTTCCGATTGAGTGTTTCCTATCTCCATATTCCCTAAGTTTTATGCAACCATATGGGGTGTGAGGTGTGAGATTTATAGTTTTGTCCGCCGGGACCTTTGTAGGGGGTTAGGGATCTTTCACCTAGAAGTAGGGTTATATCTAATTTTAGGAATCGGTTTCACTCCTAGGTATCCCTAAAGTTCATTGCGGTCATATGGGGTGTGAGGTGTTGAGATTGAACGATTTCTCCGCCGAGACCTTGTAGGGGACTAGTATCGGTGGCCTGGAGGCAGGGACCGATTATTCTTGGATTGCCTCGACTCATAGAACTCGGTTTAGAAGCATTTAGTTAGTCTTGCACTTCATGATAGAGCCTAGGGGAAGCATTGCCTGGGTATCTCATCTTCATTGATTGAGATCTCCCTTTATTTACCCTTTGCATATTCATCTCTGGTATTAATTTCTATGCACACTAGATCACCACAAAATCACATTAGTCATTAGGATAGATTGCAGAGAAGAAGTTAGTACTAATAGCCCTGTTCCCTGTGGATTCGACTACCCTACTCACCGGGTATAATTATTACTTCGACAACCCGTGCACTTGCAGTACACACACGCAAGGGGTGTGTCAATTTCTAATAGAACTTCTATGATAATTTTTATCATATTATGAAGGTTCATATTTTGAATAGGACTCATAATTGAATAATGTTTATCATGTTTTATGAAGTCTCTATAAATATGACTCCTCTCTAACCCTAGAATTAATCAACCAATTCTCTATTGAGAGAATCCCCAAACTCTCTCTTCCTCTCTAACTCTAGCCGCCTTTTGGAGAAGAAGAAGAGATTATTTCTTAATCCCGGCGTGTGATCTAGAGGTGTGGGACCTTCGTTCGATGCTAGAAACATCTACGGCAGTCCAAGAAACAAATTCAACACATCAAAGAAAGGCTTTCAAACATTACGATGTAATATTCTAGGCCTTTGTAATTAATTAAAATTATGGTGTTCATTAAACCAATTAGAATATATTACAAATTTATTATTGCTTCCGCATGTTTTTGATGATATTATTGATTTTTGTTATATAACTTAACACAAACGGCATACAACGATAGGCAAACGTGCCATAAGGACAAGTGAAGGTGGTATTCTCTTAATCTTCTGGGGCAATGGGAATCTAAAAGTAACTGGAAAGCCCGTCCTAGAAACAGTAATATGAGTGCCCTGCTAGTTGTTCAGGCATCTGGTTAATGAAGGGTACGGGAAAATGGTCCTTCTTTGTGCATCATTGAACTTCCTGTAGTCTATGTAAACTCTCCAACCTATGATGGTCCCGGTAAGAACAAGATCATTATTCTTATTAGTGACTACCGTCATCCCCCCATTCTTGGGTACCACTTGCATTGGACTCACCCATGCAGTGTCGGAGATAGGGTAGATAATGCCTGTGTTAAGGAGCTTGATAACTTGATTCTGCACTACCTCTTTCATGTTAGGGTTGAGTTTTCATTGGGGTATCATCGTTGGTCTATGGTTGTCTTCCATGAGGATCTTGTGAGTACAAAAAGATAGACTGATCCCCCTGATATCAGAGATTTTCCGAGCGATTGCCCTTTTATAATTCTTCAATACACTTAGAAGTTTGTCCTTCAACTTAGCTGTCAGAATAGAAGCAGTAATTACTGGAAGATTGAATCCCTCTTCCAAGAAAGCATACTCCAAGTAATCAGGAAGTTGTTTCAGCTTTACTTTCGGTGGTTCTTCAATTGATGACTTTAGTCTCTCATATTTTTCAAGATCAAATTCCTTAACCTCTTTTTTTTTCCCACTCTAATGAGCTACCATTATTTGAATTGTCCTTCATGGCATGAACCTCAAACTCAGACGAATCTAAATCTCTCCCTTGGGTATAATTTATCTCTTCTAAACTGTTGTTATTTGTTTGATTTGTATTTTTGTCAACTAGCTACATTAACTCTGAGGGAATATCAAACTTACTCTTTGGTTCCTCGCAGGGGTCTTCTGGTAAACGGTCTCACGGACAAGGCCGCACCACTAGGGTTATCCCATCTAATTCTATAAACTGCTTGAAGAAACATTTTACACTTTGCTTCCCCAAATTCAAGGTGTTTGGTTCATTGCAATAATGTTTCTTCCACAATTCATTACCAAAAACCATGCTACCTAACCCTGTCAATTCAATTTGATTCCTCCCGACAATGCACTTGGCCAATTAGTGTATGGATCCTATGAATAGTAGCAATTAGTTCAATAATTGCTTAAAGCCATAACTATAAAGAGCAGAAAAAAAGTATTTACAGAAATAAAAAACAAAGGTTGAATACAATAATGAGAAAGAAAAGGAAAATAAGTATATATAGTAAGACAAACAAAAGAAATAAAATGCAAATAAATGGCTAAATCAACATGCTCTAAGTTTTCCGAGTATTCCTCATGGTTTCTAGGCAATGGTGCCAAAAACTTTATTTTGACACCCCAAGTGCACGGGGTAGTCATGTAATAACCCTCGTGTAAGCATGAGAGGGTCATATTCCCATGGCTCGGGAAGCTACCCTTATTTCCTCTTCACGTGTTGTCTAGCCTACAAATTCAAGTGTGTTTTAAACTACAAAGAAATAAAAAAAAAACTCTAAAATGAATGTCTATAGTTGATGTTAAGCGGGGGTAAAAATCAAGAGATGAAGCTGGTCACGAATGTGGATTCCACTGGGGCTACTAAAGTGAGAAAGATGTTAAATCTACCATGCAATTGGTTGTTTGGACCAAGAGATTCCTAAAATAGGTCAACTCGATGGTCACGACAATTGACCCCTAATCTAGTACGAGTATTGATACAGAATTTCTTCTGACCAAATCCTCTTACAATTGCATTACAAGTAGGGAATTCTCTAATTAGGAAATGTACACAAACTAGTTCTAACCCTAATATTGGAGGGGATACAGAATACCCGATGGTCACGGCATATTTGTACATGAATCCCTTCCAAGATAGGTGTGTTTAGCACAAGGGCAATGGCCAAGCAACTAGGTACAACCTAGAAATTCACATATAGAGTTCTCATACGTATCAATAAATCAAAGTACACTGACACACCCCTTGTGTGTGTACCCCGCAAGTGCACGGGTTGTCAAAGTAATAAAATACCCTAGTGAGTAGGTAGTCGTATCCACATGGAATAGGGATTTAAGATACAAGAATTCACTATTTAGCTATGCGGTGTACAATGAGTGAGTCTAAAAGAAATTATAAAGGACAAGAAATAAAGAGAAGTATGGAAGGTAAAAGAGTGCAAATAGGAGTAAATAGAGAAGGACAATCAATGAGTAAAGTTGGGTACCCGGACAAGCTACCCATAGGACTTATGCTTCTACTGCAAGACAATGCTATTATACTCTCCTATTGATTATTAATGAGTCAAGGAAATCCTTAAACACACAGTCCCAAACCTAAGGTCAACCGTGACTGACCACGACACTATACCCTGGCATTAGGTTTCACTACGACCATTGACTCTTGTTGACCTGTCAACTAAGCCCTAGGGGAGCCTCACACTACCTCGGATTGCTTTAAATTCTAGGGATTCCTAGTGATAAACCCTGTTCCTATGTATAGTTCTAACCCTTTGGTCCAGGTGAAAGAACCCTAGTCTAAATTAAGCCCTTGCACTAGGATTCACTTCAACCCTTCACTCTGTTGCTCTCGCAACTATACCCCCCGGGGTGTTTATCTCCTAGTACTTCACTCTATCTCGACGGCTAAGAAATCATGGAACATGGAGGTAGGGAAAATCACATCGGAAGGGAAAGAGGAACTTTCACTACCTCAAGACTCACCCTCCCGACCCTCTCCAATCTTAAGTAGTCTAACCCTATAGGAGTTGTCACACCTCCAAAGGATAACCTTGATTGTTCTCAACCCTAGTGTCACCGCTAAGGGAAAACAATTACAAGATGCAATTAAGATTGAAACTCAATTTTATTCATCAATAATGAAAAAGCATAATAACAATGCCAAAGAAACATAATCACCCTAGGGTTCACAAGTCCGAATACCCACAAGGGGTTTAAATCCTCATGGAGCTATACAAATCCATCAAAATATGAAAAAGAATACAAATTGAAAGCATAGATGAAAACCCCCTTGTGTGTAGTGTGGACGTTGATGTCAAAGTCGATGGCGCGCTCCAAACATCCACAAAGTTCTCTCCAAAACCCTAGCCGCAACCCTCTAGAATTTATGTCAGAAGGTAGCCAAAAAGATCCAGAAAAAGTCTCCAAAACGGGCTTTTATAATGCTGAGTCACGGCTTTAAATCGCTAAAATCAGGATTTCACACGGCCGTGTGGAATTTCCACATGGCTGTGTGAAGTTTCTGTTTTGCTGATTTTTTGGTAGACAATAAACAGTAACTTTCTACAGTATTTTGCATTATTTTCTATAGTACTTGCTACAGTACTCTACCGAAACACTCCCGAATTCGTTGTTCTTCATCGAGGCTGTTGAATTGGGCACACAATCAACGGTAGATTGTGCTGTTTGCTTCAAATCTCCTTATTGGTGAAGTCCTCCTATGCTAACACGAGCTAGACTTATTGTGAATGTGACTGCCTTTGTGCCCCTCTAAAGGAGGTTGGCACACACTCACAAGTCTATGCTCATGCCTTGTTCTTTGCTTGGTTTGAAAACTCCCCAACAACGGCGAACACAATCTAACTTTGGTCCTTTTCTCCAACTTATCTTCACAACTGTACAATACGCAAAAGCACACACATGCACACTATTTAGTGATAAAATCTGATGAAAGTAATGCTCATTGCAAGATAACAACACTTCGCATTACTATAACACGAGCACTTATCATACACCAAGTTTGAATCACAAACACACCAAATGCAACAAAATTGATCAAAGCATCTAACTACACAAGTTTATCCCAAGTTTCACCAACATCCGGTGACCTTGGGGTTTAGTTGTTCATACTAACAAAATACATGCTAAAATCCATAAACAAACTAAATAAGGCAACATAAAACTCTCTCAAATGGTGAATGCGAAGAGACAAGTCGAGGAGAGCTTCCAACGATGCCACCAAAGGAGTGGCTTCTTTACTTTCTACAAGCTTTAACGATGGGAGATGAAGGGAGATCTTGCTGAATCTTGCCTCTTCCTTTGATTTCCATGCAAAAGAATGTCTTCTTGAGCATTCTTTAGCCTAGATTTGGAAGATGGAGAAGGATGGTGGGAGGTAGGAGAAGAAGATGCCAAAAAAAACCCTAAAAAACCATTTTAAAGACCATCTTGGGTTGGCTTCATGGCAGTCAGTAAACCTTTCAACGAAACATGAGGCTTTGCTGTTTCCTAACTTCTTTGTGCTATAGTATCTGCTACAGTGCCAATAGGGTATCTAGGTCTCTAAAACATCATTTTCAGTGTCTTTTTGCTTCTCTTTTGCGTTGTCATACTCACATTTTCATTTTAGTTTGTTAAGTGGCATGGAAATAAGTGTTTTTTCTTTGTCTCTTAATTGTCCAAAAATATAGTTTGTTGAGATTAGAAGCCATATAGTCTCTAAATTTCACAAGTAGATTGAAATAAAGGTACACAGTTAAGCTTGAATCAATAGGATAAAAGGAATATTCTTTATATATATGCATTACACATATATATTCAATTCATAGATGTTATATCAATTAACTTTTCTTGTAGCTTTTTAATACAAAAAATACTTGTCATCACTCTTCTCATCATCCCACATTATACAATATCTAAGAGGTTCTTAATAAGCTTTACTCTCTTTCAATTTAATTTTTTATACATGAGTAAGTATATCATTATGCTTGGAGTTATCTATAAAGTTTAGTTTAATCAAACTGATAATGGTAATAACTTAACTCTACAAAATAAGATAGAGACATGAAGAAAAATTTATTGGAAATTGAAAAGGATTCAGCATATATTCTTAACTCTACACTTATCACAACTAAAAAAAAAACTACTTTTTCAGTTTTTGACTTGACATATTAAAAAAAAATTATGCTAAAGTTCTATAGCTTGCTAGGATTGAGTGAATAAACTTCTACGCAATATCCATGAACTTACTACAAAATTGATGTTTAACCCCCAATAAACAACATAAAAATAAATTTTAATTTTTTTTGTAAGAAAATCACAAACCAACTGAAGAAAAAGGTATTGCACAAAAACTAAATGGTACAGTAGTGTCGTCATACTATTGTACCACCAAGAATTAAAATTGCAAGATAAGGTCCTAGCCTTTTGTCCATGATATAATTATGATGTATGACTAAACTAAATGGTCACAGATTAGGTACAATAGTATTAGTAAAACAATGTAAATATTTGTTTAAAAAATGTAACGTTATATATTTGTCACAAACAATGCAATGCATTGATTATGAAATGAGAGAGTCACAAAATATTGTTAGCGTCACTAAAAATATTACCCTCCATCTTCATTTGGCAAGAAAATTTGGTGGCACACATTATGTGATGCTGGTGATTCAACATCAAAATCTGTTTTAAAAAAATGATGCTACATATTCATCACAAACAATGCAATACATTGATGATGAAATGAGGGAGACACAAAATATTGTTAGTGTTACTAAAAATATTACCCTCCATCTTCATTTGACAATAAAATTTGGTGGCACACATTATGTGATGCTAGTGATACAACATCAAAATTTGTTTAAAAAAAATGATGTTATATATTCCTGGCAAACAATGAAATACATTGATGATGAAATGAGAGAGACAAAAAATATTGTTAGTGTTACTAATAATATTATCCTCCATCTTCATTTGGCTAGAAAATTTTGTGTAACACATTATGTGAAGCTAGTGATACAATGAAAAACCTATTAAAAAAATGACTTTATATATTCATCACAAACACTGCAATACATTGATGATGAAATGAGAGAGTCACAAAATATTTTTAGTGTCACTAAAAATATTTCCCTCCATCTTCATTGAAGGGAAAATTTGGTGGCATGTATTATGTGAAGCTTCTATGTGATGTTGTCAAACATCATCACATACAATATTCAATTTTGTGGAATTGAGTGACAACTTATGATTTGTCAAAGTATGTGCATGTTTTGCGACGTTTTAAAAATGTTTCATGTACCAAACTGTCACTAATCATCAAATTTGTTGTATAATTACTGGTTGAAGCAATTAACTGGTCCATACTTTCAATAAAGGCATATCAAGTGGCTTTAATCTCATCCTATCCCATCATCAAGATGAGAATGTTACCAGGAGAGCAGGTGATATGAATTTTATGGCTTGCTTCACTACAACTTCACTATAATCTTCACATGGTATTTTACTGTACAATATGTTCATAGGAAATCTACTTCCAGGAATGTAAAATATTGGCACACTAATACATACAACAAGCAATTAGAAGGATATAGTTAAGAATTATAGGAACCTCATTAAAAATTGAGACACATACCACTCGATTTCCCAAAAAATTTGAGAACTTCTGTTCATTTTGTGTTGCTAATGTAACAATAAGTCACAACTTCAAGTGACAATTGTCTTAAGCATACCAAACAATTAGCTTAATGTTGATTAATCTAAAATAATATAAAATGCATTATAAAAAAGAATTCAAAATCATTCCACACCACAATGAAGAATGAGTACTTTATAAAGCATAAATATGTTTGACAACATGATTCCTTCTTAAGTCAATGCTATCATGTTCTATCTTTACTCAAAGGAACCTATAACTCAACTGCACCATCATATGTATTTAACTAGAACAACTATTAAACATTGCAATTTTGAAGAAATACCTACATTTCATACAATACTAATACCACTTAAACCAATTAAACTACATGCTCTATGGCATTAAGTGCAATGGATTAAACAAAAACCATAGATGTTGATATGTTTATTACAAAGTAATACAAAGAGACAATCTACCCGAGGTAATGATTAGGAACATTGACGCATTATCTTTAAATGGATAAAACAAATTAAAATTTAAGATGCAAATTGGGTAGAAAGATCACAACAATTTGTCCCAATCAAAGTCTTTCAAATGTAAAGTTTCTCAAAAAGGTTGATGAAGATGATTGAAGAATGTATCTACCTACATATCAATAGCAGTATTGGTAGCCATGTTGGCGAGGACATTATTCATGTGAAATATGAGCTACATTGAGAAATGGTTTGAGTTTTTATATAGATGTCAACGTTATATGTATGTATGAGCAATGTGTGTATACTTTAAATTATGTGCTTATCATAACTCTTGTTGTGTATGGTTATTATGGTTCACTTACTTTTTAACCGGCTAGGAAGGTTGTAAGTTTGTAATGTTTTTATTGATGAATGTGAATGAGTTTAATTTTAGCTAATACTGGTATCAGAAAATAGGTTGAGTTGGGGGTCAACTACTATCTATTTATTGAATAATCTCTCCAACTAAAGCCTTGAAGAAATTCACTCCATTTTAGGCCTGGAAGGGTGTTAAACTATCAATCAAACATATAATAGTGCTTAGTTCTATTGTGGTGGTAAATTCCTCAAGTGTACGGGGTCGCCAAATCGAAGAGAAAAGGAACAAAAAAAGTAAACTAACTAATCTAAGGCCGGGTTACTAGCACACATAATTAAATAAACAAGGGAGTGTCAAGCATGAGAAGGAGGTGTTTAGACAAGGAATCCATCTAGGATTGTCATTAAGGCCCAAACTATGATGGTTTAAAGATGTAATGATCGTAGTTAAGATCTAGAGATCTCTTAGATAGGTTAACCTAAATCTCTTGGTGGCTAACTCCTAATCCAATACAAGTGGTGATCAGAATCTCTTCCAGATCAACCCTCCTATAATTGCAATGGGTTCAAGGAAATCTCTAGATAGGACTAAACCTACTCTTCTTCGGCTTAAACCTAACATTGGAGGACTACCAATACTAGTTCTCTCAGTATGTCAACACAAGAATCTTCTTTTAATCTATGAATGACTTAGTATAAGCATGCTCTGACATCAGCAAATACAATTCAAGAATGAACTATGGAGTTCTCCACTTGTCGCTCAAGAAATGCAAAGTACAATAGATTGAATCTTAAACAACTATCAAATTAAATAATAACAACATCCAAGGTTTTTACACAAGATGAACCACAAGTTTCATCCAAATCCAAACACCACAATAAGTTAATCCCTCATGATGAGAGATAATTACACAACTTACAAGTAAAAGAGATACGATAAAGAAGCAAGAAAACATCCTCTATGATCATGATCCCCTTGAATGGATGGAGCTTCGAATGATTTGGAATGATGGCTTAGATCTTCACTCCAACTCTTTCTCATTTGCTCCTCTCCCTCTTAGTAATGATGTGTGATCGTTTCCCATAAGAATCATCACTGAAAGATGGTTGGAATGCCTCAAGGTTGTGTGATGGTGGCATCCTAAAAGGCCAAGAAGAAGTCTTTTCTTTAGCCTTATAAGACTCCTTAAATACGCCTAAATTCTGCTATATACCAGGGTCTATGCCGGGGGACATATGGGTCTGATAAGGACCCATATGACTTAGGCCAAAGTTTCTACCTTGAAAAATCTCCAGGTGCTACAGTAGACATTTACAATGACTGTGGTACTTCGACTCTTTTATTACTTCTCTTTTGTTTTTTTTTTCTTGAGTAAAAGTTGTGTGCTTAAGTCCCTTTGAGTGTCCTCTTGTGTCTGGAACTTAGTTAAGGCCTTTAAGAAGTTAAAAAGGTGGGAGAAAACCATTAAAATTGGTACAGCAAGGCCCAAGCCTTACGTACATTTGGTGTGCCCGCAATGGGGCAGAATCGGAAGCTTCACAGCCTATAAAAACAGCCCGAAACCACATCGTAAAGCTATCCAAAAAGCTTTCACGGGGCATAAAATAGCCCGTGAATAGTATCAGGCTAGGGCTTATTTAAGGGTCTTCTTGGAGCTTCTAGTCTCTTCTTTGAGCCTTTCTTCCTCTCTTTCTTCCTCCTCCTCTAGAATATTCATTTGTCCTTTCCAAACTTCTCATCCTTGGCCTATAAAAAAAGAAAGAAATGAAGATCCTTCTTCTCCTCCCTTGGAGAATAGTTTCCAAGGAGGCCGCACAGCCCCATGACTTCGTGCGGCCTGTACACGGTCCACACACTCGAAAAACAACTCAAAAATCACCCCAAACACTCGACACAAGTCTCCAAATGTTTGATAAGAAGCCTCAAACCAAAGCCAAAAAGAAAATAACTAAAATGACTAAGGTAAAGTGGACACACTAGGAAATAAGAAGACCAAATACCACGCAAAGCTCATCTTGTGGCCAAGGGTTATTCTCAACCACATGGTGTGGACTATAATGAGACATTTTCTTTTGTTGGACAAAAGGAGACAGTAAGAGTTTTGTTGAAAACTAGCTTATAGAAGATGGGAAATCTATCTATTTTATAATAACTTAGCATTCCTTAATGAAGAATTAAAACAAGATGTATATGTAGATCAATGACACACCCCTTGCATGTGTGTACCGCAAGTGCACGGGTGGTCAAAGTAATAATACCCTAGTGAGAGGGTAGTCTAATCCACAGGGAGTAGGGATTCAAGACAAGACGAATTACTAATTAGCAAGTGCGAAAAATAATGGTCATGAGAAAAAGCAATGTGTGCACAATAAAAAGAAGAGAAATATGGAAGATAGAAGAATGCAAGCAAAGAATGAGGAAACAATCAATGCAAGTATGGGGTACCCAGACGTGCTCCACCTAGTACTAATGTCTCTAGTGCAAGACTCGTATTATACTTCCTTATTGATGTTTAATGAGTCGTGCAAATCCTTAAGCACACGGTCCCAAACCTAAGGTCAGCAGTGACTAGTTCCAACACTATGACCTGGCATTAGGTTTCACTATGACCCTTCACTCTGTTGATCTATCAACTAAGCCCCAGGGGAGTCCATCTTCCTAAGCCTCACACTACGTGGAATTGCTTTGCGTTCTAAGGATTCCAAGTGATAGACCCTATTCCTAAGTATAGTTCTAACCCTTTGGTCCAGGTGAAAGAACCCTAGTCTCAGTTAAGCTCCAGCTCTATTATTCACTACAACCCTTCACTCTATTGCTCGCGCAACTAAGCCCCCGAGGAGTTCATCTCCTAGAACTTCACTCTACTTTGACCGCAAAGAACTCTTGGAACACGGAGATAGGAAAAATCACGGAGAAGGGGAAAGTGGACGTTTCGCTACCTCACGACTCACCCTCTAGACCCTCTCCAATCTTGTGTAGTCTAATCCTATAGAAGTTGTCACACCTTCTGAAGATAACCTAGATGACTCTTAACCCTAGTGTCATAGCTAAGGAAAAAATCAATGCAATTATAATTCAAGTTTAGAACTCAATTAAAAGCATCAATTAAAAAAGCATAATAAAAGTCATAGAAACAATGTCTTCCTAGGGTTAACAAGTCTGAATACCCACTAGGGGTTTAGCTCTCCATGGAGCTATACAAAATCATCAAAGTGTATGTATAAATAAGCATAGCAAACATGAATAAAACCCCCTTGTAATGCGTGGTGATGGTCTTGTAAAACCGTTCTTTCTTCTCCACCAGGTCCCTCGTCAAGCCTAGGGCAGACCTCACCGAATCGATGACGACGAAAGCTCCCCCAATGGTTATCTTCCAAAGGACATCTATGTTGATGCCATAGACTTGCTCCAAACCTCCACAAAATCCTCTCCGAACCCTAGCCGCAAGCTCTCCAGAAGTTGGGCCAAAGATAGGTCAAAAAGTCCCCAAAATAAATCTGAGTCGTAGTATTTAAAGGCTGAAATCGGGCATCCACATGGCCATGTAGAATTACCACACGACTGTTTGGATTTTCTGGAAATAAAATTCTGGCGCCAATGTGTTCCCAATTTCATTTTTTTCATCAAGGCTGTTAAGTTGGGCACACAACCAACGGTAGATCATGTCGTTTCTTCATTTCTCCTTATTGACAAAGTTCTTCAATGTTACACGGGTTAAACTTTATGAGTGTGACTACCTTTATGCCCCTCCAAATTATAAAACAATCTAAGCACAATGGAGGTTGGCACACACTCACAAGTTTGCAACCCTACATTTTGCTCCTAATTTTGCTCTTTTTCCTCTAACTCTTCCCTACAACCCTACATGCACAAAAGAACACAAATGCATACTAATTAATGATAAAATCTGAGAAAAATAATGCTTAATATAAGAAAATAATACTTCATATTACTTAAACACTGGCACTTATCAAACTCCCCCACACTTAAGCTTTTGCTTGTCCTCAAGCAAAAACAAAACATGAAAGTACTTTGGAAGAATAATTGAAAGTATTTGGCCTTAGGTTCACCAAAAGTATGCAAAAGAATCATTCTACAAGTAAGGGGAAATCATTACTCTAGCTAAAAACTTTAATAAAAAAGGACAACAATTCAAAAATGTGTAAGTGTGTGTGAACTCACTCAAGTTAACCCAAATAGTAGTCCTCAAAGCTCTTATTAGAAGGACTTATTTATACACAAAAGTGGGGAGGTAGTAGCTTCACACATCCTCTAAGGTAGCTCTTTCCTAGGCGACTGCCAAAGTTAGCTTTCACACTTTCGAGCTAGTAGCTCTTTCTATCGGGATAGTAGCTTTCACGCATCCCATGAGATAGCTCTTTCTCTTATTAGGGTATAACACATATCCAACTTATGAGAGTAGCTACGTCCTTCATAGGAGGTAGCTTTCTCCACCCCAAATGCACAAATAAAACCTAAACAAGTATTCACAAGTTCACACGTTTTTTTTAAATATCTCAAAACAAAATAAAAAACTCAGCTAAAACGATGATAAACTGGTCCTTAAAACGTTGAGCTTGAGTTTCCAAAAAGATTCAAGAGTGAGTAGTGCAAATTGAAATAATCGAGCAAACATTCCCTAAAATTCAAGTAAAAACTAGAGCATAATGAGATACAATGTTAAAAATTCTCCTAAACTTCATAATACAATCCTTGCAACTAAGGTGAACCGCCACAGGCTACATGAGTGATAAGTGCTCGTGTATAAACTATACGAATTATACTTTTCTTACATTGCACATCATTTTATTCAGATTTTATCGCTTATATGTGCGCATTTGTGTTCTTTTATGCATGTAGAGTTGTGGAGACGAATTAAGGAGAAAAGAAGCAAGAATAGGTCATGAATGCGATTTTTGAGGGAGTTCTTGGATCGGGCAAGGAACAAGACACAAGTTGTTTTCAAAGACATGCGAGTGTGTGCCAACCTCCAATTGGGCTTGACACGACCCCTTGCGTGTATCCCGCAAGTGCACGGGCTTGTCGAAGTAATAAATTTTACCCTGGTGAGTGGGTAGTCGTATCCACAGGGAATAGGGATTTAAGACACAAGATTTCACTATTTAGCTAAGTGGTGTACAGTGAGTGTGAAGAGAATCAATAAGTGAGTGTGAAAGCAATTATAAAGAACAAGAATTAAAATAGAAAGATGGAAGGTACGAAAGTGCAAGTAGGAGTAAATAGAGAAGGACAAGCAATGAGTAAAGTTGGGTACCCGGACCAGCTACCCCTAGGACTTATGCTTCTAGTGCAAGACGATGCTATTATACTTTCCTATTGATGTTAATTAAGCCGAGGATATCCTTAAACACATGGTCCCAAACATAAGGTCAACCGTGACTAACCGCAACACTATGCCCCAGCATTTGGTTTTCACTACGACCCTTAACTCTTGTTGACCTGTCAACTAAGCCATAGGGGAGTCCGTCTTCCTAAGCCTCACACTACGTGGGATTGCTTTATGTTCTAGGGATTCCTAGTGATTAACCTTGTTCCTATGTATAGTTCTAACCCTTTGGTCTACCTGGAAGAACCCTAGTCTAAATTAAGCCCCAGCACTAGGATTTACTTCAACCCTTCACTCTGTTGCTCGTGTAACTAAGCTCCAGGGGAGTTCCTCTCCTAGAACTTCACTTTATCTCGACCGTTAAAAAATCATGGAACACGGAGGTAGTGAGAATCACACCAGAGGGGAAAGGGGACGTTCCGCTACCTCACGACTCACCCTCTAGAACCTCTTCAATCCTAAGTAGTCTAATCCTATAGGAGTTGTCACACCTCCAAAGGATAACCTAGATTGTTTTAAACCCTAGTGTCACGTATAAGGGAAAACAATAACAAGAAGCAATTATGATTGACACTCGAATTTATTCATCAATAATGGAAAAGCATAATAACAATGTTATAGAAACATAATAATCCTAGGGTCTACAAGTCTGAATACCCACAAGGGGGTTTAGCTCCTCATGGAGCTATACAAATCCATTCAAATATAAAAGTGAAAATAAATTGAAAGCATCGATGAAAGCCCCCTTACGTATGATGTGGCCGTGGTCTTGTGCGGCTGCCGGACGTCGATGACGATGCCAATGACGCTCTTCGATCCTCCACAAAAGTCCTCTCCAAACCCTAGCCGCAACCCTCCAGAAGTTCGGAGAAAAGATTGGCCAAAAATATCTGTAAAAAGTCTCCAAAGAGGGCTTTTATAACGTTGAGTCGTGGCTTAAATTCGGCTTAATGAGGATTTCACACGGCCGTCTAGAATTTCTACACGCCCGTGCGAAGTTGCTGGAATGTTGTTTTTCGGCAGACTGTGAACAGTAACTTGCTACAGTATCTTTCTCCAGTAATTCATTATTCTTCATCGAGGCCATTGAATTGGACACATAATCAATGGTAGATCATGCCGATTAATTCAAATCTCCTTATTGGTGAAGTTCTCCTAAGCTACAACAGTTGGGCTTATTGTGAGTGTGACTGCCCTTGTGCCCCTCCAAAGAAGGTTGGCACACACTCACAAGTCTAGGCTCATGCCTTGTTCCCTGCTTGGTCTGAAAACTCCCCAACAACGGCAAACACGATCCAAATTTGTTCTTCTTCTCCAAAATAGCTCCACAAACCTACAATGCACAAAAGCACACAAATGCACACAATTTATTGATAAAATCTGATAAAAGAGATGCTCATTGTAAGATAATAACACTTCGCGGTACTATAACACAAGCACTTATCAGGTCTCAAGTGAATATTTGAATTGGTGGGGCATAAAGGCGATCACACTCACATATTCCAGCTTGTGCAACATTATCAAGAGCTTCGTTAATGTGGTTCAGTTAAAGATGCGACGTGATCTACCGCACGATTGTGTGCCCAATTTGGCAGCCTCGATGAAGAAGATGAATTTGGGAGCATTTTCGGTGCGAAGGCTGTAGCAGTTACTGTAGCTAAATACCGCAACAAATTACCGCAGCAAGTTATTGTTCACAACGCGCCGAAAATCTAGAAAACAAAGAATCCACATGCCTGTGTGGAAATTTCACAGGGGCATGTGGATGCCCATTTTAGCCTATAAATTCCCCGTTTTCGGTCTTATTTTGGGGACCCCTTGGACTATCTTTTCCCTTTCTTTTGGGGGGCTCACAGTTAGGTTTTGTAGAGGTTCTTGGAGCTCTTTGGAGGCGATTTTATGGCATCAATTCAGAAGATAGTTATTGGGGGAGCTTTCATTTTGTCGGCATCGATTCGGTGAGGTGTGCCAAAGGCTTGACAAGGGATTCATTGGAGAAGATGAAGCGGCTCTGCAAGACCATCGATACGGACCACAACGATTTTTTCTTTATGGTTTTTATGAATATGTTCTCAAATTCTTTATTGATTTTGTATTAATCCATGGAGAGCTAAATCCCTAATGGGTATTCGGACTTGTAAACCCTAGGATGACACTATTTCTATGACGTTTATTTTGCTTTCTTAATTAATACGTTTAATTGAGTTCCAATCTTAAATAGTAATTGCATTGATTTTCCCTTAGCCGTGACACTAGGTTTTTGAGTCATCTAGGTTATCTTTCGAAGATGTGATAACTTCTATAGGATTAGACTATGCGAGATTGGAGAGGGTCGGGAGGATGAGTCGAGAGGTAGAGAAATGTCCCCTTTCCCCTTCGGTGTGATTTTTCCTACTTTCACATTCTAAGAGTGCTTTCTGGTTAAAGTAGAGTGCAGTGCTACGAGATGAACTCCCCTGGGGTTAGTTGCATGAGCAATAGAGTCAAGGGTTGTAGTGAATCCCAGTGCTGGGGCTTAACTAAGACTAGGGTTCTTTCGCCTGGACTAAAAGGTTAGAACTATACTTAGGGACAGGGTGTTTCAATTGGAATCCCTAAAACCTCAAGCAGTTCTGGGGGTGTAGTGAATCCTAGTGCTGGAGCTTAACAGAGACTAGGGTTCATTCGCCTAGACTAAAAGGTTAGAACTATACTTAAGGAGAGGGTGTTTCACTTAGAATCCTTAGAACAACAAGCAGTTCCACGTAGTGTGAGGCCATAAGAGATTGGGATCTTCATCTTCCATCCAATTAAATTATGTTGTTTGCTGCAACATTTGGTTGAAACCAGGCTTTAGCTTGAAATTCTGAGCTATGATTTGGGGCCTCACGATGCTTGATTGGGTCCCCAAGACTGCGGGTCTAGCAAAATTGGACAAGGTCCTCTGTTGTTCATTCTGTTCTGCCATTGTTTCTGACCCTTTTATTTTTATTTCAGCTTGATTAGACTACTCTTGTACAGGTTCTTTCCCTTTTTGATGTGTTCTTCTTCCAATGTCTAGGTCTCTTTCAACAAGAATCGAAGTGTTCCCACGGGTCATAACCTGGAGTTGAAACCAAAGAAAAGAAAACAAATAAGAACGATGATAGACAAAGAAAGTGTGAAATAGAAAGCGAAGTCAATAGCTAAAATAGCAAAAAGCAAATGTCCAAAATAAGCCTATTCCCCGGCAATGGTGCCAAAAACTTTGACAAGGGCCCGAAAGTGCATGGGTAGTCGAATCAACAGGCAATAGGAATCAAAGACACAAGAATTCACTATTTAGCTAGTACGGTGTACGGAGAGTGAGAATAGAATCAATGCGTGGTTGCAAAAAAATTTAGAAAAATAAAAAATAAAAGAGAAATATGGAAGGCAGGAGAGTGCAAACAAAAGTAATAAGAGAAGGAAAATCAATGAATGAAATCGGGTACCTGGACAAGCTACCCTTAGGATTAATGCTTCTAGTGCAAGACGATGCTATTATACTCTCTTATTAATGTCTAATGAGTCGAGGATATCCTTAAGCACACGGTCCCAAACCTAAGGTCAACCGTGACTAAACTTAACATTATGCCCCGGCATTAGGTTTCACTACGACCCTTGACTCTTGTTGACCTGTCAACTAAGCCCTAGGGGAATCCATGTTCCTAAGCCTCACACTATGCAGAATTGCTTTAAGTTCTAGGGATTCCTAGTGATAGACCGTGTTCCTATGTATAGCGCTAACTCTTTGGTCTAGGTGAAAGAACCCTAGTCTCAATTAAGCCCCAGCAATAGGATTCACAACAACCCTTCACTCTATTGATCGTGTAACGAAGCCCCAGGGGAGTTCATCTCCTAACGCTTCGCTCTATTTTGATTGCTAAGAACTCTTAGAACACGGAGGTAGGGAAAATCACACCCGAGGAGAAAGGGGACGTTTCGCTACCTCACGACTCACCCTCTCGAAGCTCTCCAATCTCAAGTAGTCTAACCCTATAGGAGTTATCACATCTCCAAAGGATAAGTTAGACGATTCTTAAGCCTAGTATCATAGCTAAGGGAAAAATCAATACAATAAGCAATTAAGTTTGGAACTCCATTAAATTCATCAATAAAGAAAGCATAATAACATGTCATAGAAACATAATCATCATAGGGTTTACAAGTCCGAATACCCACAAGGGGTTTGGCTCCTCATGGAGCTTTACAAATCCATCACTGTATATGAATAAACACAAATCGAAAGCATAGATGAAAACCCCCTTGTGTATCGTGGTTGTGGTCTTGTGCGGCCAATTCGTCTCTCCACCAAGCTCCTTGTCAAGCCTAGGTAACACATCGCCTTATCGGTGGCGACAAAAGCTCTCCCAATAACTATCTTCCGACGAGCTTCAATGTCGATGCCGATGACGCACTTCAATCCTCCACATAGTCCTCTCCAAACCCTAGTCACGACCCTCCAGAAAATAGGCAAAAAGATATAGAAAAAGTCCTAAAAGGGCCTTTAATAGTGCTGAGTCGAGGCTTCAAATCGGCTGAAATCGGGATTTCACACGGCCGTGTGGAATTTCCATACGCCCGTGTGAACTTTCTGTTTTGCTGATTTTCAGTGAACAGTGAACAGTAACTTGCTACAGTATTTTGGTGCAGTACTCTAGCCGAAATGCTCCTGAATTCGTCGTTCTTCATCGAGGCCATTGAATTAGGCACATAATCAACGGTAGATCATGCCGATTGCTTCAATTCTTCTCATTGGCGAAGTTCTTCTATGCTACATGAGTTAGACTTATTGTGAATGTGACTGCCTTTATGCCCCTCCAAAAGAGGTCGGCACACACACACAAGTCTAGGCTCGTGTCTTATTCTTTGCTTGGTCCGAAAACTCCCTAACAATGGCGAGCATGATCTTACTTTGTCCTTTCACACTTTCGAGGAGGTAGCTCTTTCTACCGGGGCAATAGCTTTCACGCTTCCCATAAGATAGCTCTTTCTCCCATTAGGGCATAACTTTTATACAACTTATGAGAATAGCTACATACTTCAAAGGAGGTAGCTCTTTCCACCCGAAATGCGCAATTAAAACTAAACAAATGTTTACAAGCTCACAAGTTTTTTTTCATCAATAAAAAACTTAAAAACTCACTAAAAACAATGCTGAACTAGTCCTTAAGAATTTTGAGCTTGAGTTTCCAAAAGATTTCAAGAGTGAGTAGTTCAATAAGAGATAATCGAGCAAAAATTCCCTAAAATTCAAGTAAAACTAGAGCATGATAGGATATAATGTTCAAAATTCTCCTAAACTCTAAGAATACAATTGTTGCAACTAAGGTAAACCGCCACGGCCTATATGAGCATAAGCAATTGAACGCACAAGTAAAGGTGTGTGCAATGTGAACTCCCCCCCACACTTAAGATGTACATTATCCCCAATGTACGCATACAAGCATAATAAAAAGTATAACAATGAAAACAATTAATGTGGGAGTAGCCAATTAAAACATTACTCCCATGAACTCTAAGTGTTGCGTTCGATGGAGCTATAATCATTGAGAGTTGAGCCTCAATGGGTTGTGAAGCACACACGGTCCCATGACCGTACCTATGACTATTCCTCAAAGACCAAACATCCAAGACCATCTGCACACACACACACAAGGGGTTCAGTGTAGCTCAAGAATAACAAAATAAAGCTCGAGTATACAAAGATAGAGAAATGAAATACAACTCGAGGGAAAATGGAAGCAACATAAAAGATAAACTCAGAAGGAAAATCCTTTCTGAGTGCTACAAGTCCAAAATATGAAATAAAAGTACAAAACGACAAAAACTAAAGTAAACTACGACGCCTCAGCATCGGTGTCCTGTATTGAAGCCTCCGGTGCTGCTATAGGCTCTACAAGGACCTGTGGATCGGCCTGTGGTACGGGAGAAGGCGGTGAAGTCGATACTCGGGCTGAACAACGAAAGGTGAGGTCATGGCCTGTGTGAGTAACTGATGAATGCTGTGGAACTGGGCCATGACCTCCAAGTGTTGCGTAATCTAGGTAGCCCTGACCTCGCTTTGTAGCACCCCCATAGCACTCTCGAGACGCCAAGTCTGTCCTGGCCTCGAGAAGGTGAAAAAATGCGCACTGGAGGTGGCTCCGGTGCTATGGGTAGTGCCTCTGCCTTTGTCTGCGTCTGAGGTGGCTCCAATGCAGGCTGCGACCCCTCAGCCTGCTCTATCAGAGGTATGATCAACGTATAAACTCCTGTTCCTCCTCTGCGGATCATACCCATCTGCGTTAGTGTCTCCAGGCTAAGGGGAGCGGGTATGCTAGTCTTCTTAACCCCTCTAATGGCGTCTAACAACCCTATACCCAGGATGACTCTGGTAGTGTAGGGGCCTGAGAAGATCACCCCGGCACTGGGGTACTGGCCCTGGTGGCATAGATAATCAGCTACTAAATGCCTCAGGTGGAATGGCACTCCCTACACCATGGAGTATAAGTAAAGCAACTCCTGTTTGCTCAATATTCCCGTGCTATCGCTGACACGACCCCTTGCGTGTATCCCGCAAGTGCACGGGTTTGTCGAAGTAATAAATTTACCTTGGTGAGAAGGTAGTCGAATCCACAGGGAATAGGGAGATAGAATATAAGGTTTCACTAATTAAGCTATGCAAAATACGGAGATCGATAATAAGATTGATGAGTGAAAATAATGCAAAGCAATAAACTAAATAGAGAGATGGAAGAAAGAAGTGCAAGTAGGAAAATCGAGAAAGACTAACAATGAATAAAAGGGGGGTATCCGGACAAGCTACCTCTAGGGTCTATGTTTCAAGTGCAAGACTATGATATTATACTCTCCTATTGATGTCAATTGAGTCGAGGATATCCTAAGACTCACGGTCCCAAACCTAAGGACAACCGTGACTAACTCCAACACTATGCCCCGGTATTAGGATTCACAACACCCTTCACTCTGTCACCTAGATGACTAAGCCCGAGGGGAGTCCATCTGCCTAAACCTCACACTATGTGGAGTTGCATTATGCTCTAGGGATTCCTAGTGATTAAACCTGTTCCTATACGTAATTCTAACCCTTTGGTCCAGGTGGAAGAACCCTAGTCTAGATTGAGCCCCAGCAAATAGGATTCACTACAACCCTCCACTCTATTACTTGCGTAACTAAGCCCTAGGGGAGTTTATCTACCTATTGCTTCACTCTATTTCGACCGCTATTAAATCAAGGAATCGGAGGTAGGGAAAAATCACATCGAAGGGGAAAGGGGTACATTGCTACCTCACAACTCTCCCTCTCAACCCTCTTTAATCTTGAGTAGTCTAATCCTATAGGAGTTGTCACACCTCCAAAGGAAAGCCTAGATTGCTCTCAACCCTAATGTCACGTTTAAGGGAAAACAATATGAAAGGATAATCAAGATTAAAACTCAATTTTATTCATCGACGATGGAAAGCATAATAATCAATGTCAAAGAAACATAAGAAACCCTAAAGTTTACAAGTCCGAATACCCCACGAGGGGTTTAGCTCCTCATAGAGCTATACATGTTCATCAATGTGAGAAATAGAGCATAAAACATAGACATCAATGAAAAACCCCCTCGAATTGGTGTGGCCGTGGTCTTGTGCAAACGTCGAACCTCGAAATCGATGCCGACGACGCGCTAGAACCTCCACGAAATCCTCTCCGAAACCCTAGCCGCACTCCAGAAAGTTGGGGAAAAGATAGGTCGAAAGATGCCTCAAAAGGTTGCAAAAATCCCTTTTTATAATGTTGAATCGCGGCTTTAAAATTAGACTTATCGGGGGCCTCACACGGCCGTGTGGAATTTCCACACGGCCGTGTGGAATTTCCACACGCCCGTGTGAAGCTTCTGTCTCGGCTGAAAAATTAATTTCACACGGCCGTGTGGAATTTCCACACGCCCGTGTGTCTTCACTGGATGGCTGAAATTGCACAAACACACGGCCGTGTGGAATTTCCACACGCCCGTGTGACTTCTCTGTCTGGCTGGAAACTGGTTCACACGGCAGTGTGGAATTTCCACACGCCCGTGTGACTTCTCTGGAACTCTAATCTTCAGCTGAACAGGATTGTAACTTGCCAAAACACCTCCCGGGTTCATTGTTCTTCATCGAGGCCATTACTTGGGCACACAAGCAACGGTAGGTCGCGCCGATTGCTTCAAGTCTTCTTCTTTCGCGAAATTCTCCTAAGTAACACGGATTGGACTTGTTGTGAATGTGACTGCCTTTGTGCCCCTCCAAAGGAGGTTGGCACACATCCACAAGTCCAAATACGTGCTTCATTCCTTGCTTGGTCCGAGAACATCCCAACATTGGCGAACGCGACCTAATTTCATTCTTCTTCTCCAATTAGGCTCCACAATACCTTCAATGCACAAGAGAACACAAATGCACACATTTAGTGATAAAACCTGATAAAAGGTATGCTTAATGTAAGATAATAGCGCTTCGCAATACTATAACACAAGCACTCATCAATCGCCTCTGCCACTCACGAACCTGCTCAACACTGTGTACAAATACCTATAGGCTGGCCGAGAGAGGCAAGATGCCTTCGAGATGCCCGGCCCATACTGACCCTCTCCGCATAAGGGGAGCGGGTATACTAGTCTTCTCAACCCCTCTAATGGCGTCTAACAACCCTATCCCCAGGACGAGTTTGGTAATGTAGGGGCCTGAGAAGATCATCCTGAAACTGTGGTATTGGCCCTGGTGGCATAGATAATCAGCTACTAAATGCCTCAGGTGGAATGGCACTCCCTACACCATAGAGTACAAGTAAAGCAACTCCTGTTTGCTCAATACTCCCGTGCTATCGCCTCTGCCACTGACGGACCTGCTCAACACTGTGTACAAATACCTATAGGCTGGCCGAGAGAGGCAAGATGCCTTCGAGATGCCCGGCTCATACTGAACCTCTCCGCATAATGCCCTGTAGGCTTTCTGAGGTGTCAATGCCCCGGGGTAATCAGTGGGTAGCTGCTCGTACTCGTCTGACTCTGTATAAGTCTCCTCATATAATCCCAATCTGATGGAGAACTAGCTCACACTCATGTTGTGACTCTGACCAAACACACTGAACTAAATAGTACCCACATCCCCAAAGCCACTGTAGCCTCTGTCGAACTCAAACGAAGTGAGCACCTTAAGTATAAGGCTGTGGATGGCTAGCTCTTTGATCGAAAGTAGACGGTCCCAACCTCCTACTGCCAATAACTCCTCAACCTCACTAGCGAGCTCATCCCCTAATTGTGTCCCTCTGAGTGCACTAATGTCCGGGAACCGAGACTGTCCAAAGTGTAGCGCTGTCAACCACTTAAATCAAGCCTGATGCTAGGGTAGGGCAAAATTGACATGCTTTGGTGGTGGTGACTGCTCACGCGGATGTTTGCCGACTGATTTCTTAGTCCTGGAGGCCATACCTGTGAGATTACAAAGAGAAACTGATCAAATCTGTGTTAAAACTCAATCTGCAGAAATCCACACGGCAGTATGGAAATTCCACACGACTGTGTGAATCTTCGGGCCGTGACAGCTACACGGCCGTGAAGGCTCAAAATTCATACAAACTCATTCTAATTGTTCTAAAACATTCTACAATGATTCACAAGGTGTGAGCACATGCAAATCGAGTGAAAGATTGCGACATAAACCAGTTAAATCATGATTGGCGAAGAAAAAGGGATTGAGGTTCTTACCGATGGTGTAAATATGGAAAACCTTGAAATTGGCCGGAAAATAATGTCTAAAACCTCTAAAATACTAAGAGAAAGTCGGGAGAGTGAGAGAGGGGTTCAGAGAGTATTATCGCTATTTAGCTATGAAGGAAGTCGATGATGAGAGAAATATATATATATATATATATATATATATATATATATATATATATATATATATATATATATATATATATATATATATATATATATATATATATATATATATATATATGTAAAAGAAAATAAAAGAGCGCAAGAAGAGTAATGAGGGCAGGAGAGGTAATCGATATAAAGATGGGGTACTCGGACAAAACTCCCCTTAGTACTAATGCTTCTAGTGCAAGACTAGTATTATACTCTCTAATTGATGTCTAATGAGTTGTGGAAATCCTTAAGCACACGGTCCCAAACCTAAGGTCAACCGTGACTAGTTCCAACATTATGCCCCGGCATTAGGTTTCACAACGACCCTTAACTCTCGTTGACCTGTCAACTAAGCCCAAGGGAAGTCCATCATCCTAAGCCTCACACTACGTAGAACGGCTTGGAGTTCTAGGGATTCCAATTGAACGACCCTGTCCCTAAGTATAGTTCTGACACTTTGGTCCAGGTGAAAAAGCCCTAGTCTCAATTAAGCCCCAGCACTAGATTTACTACAACCCTTCACTTTGTCAGGGGAGTCCATCTCCTAGGGCTTTACTCTACTTCGACCGCAAAGAACTCTTGGAAAACGGAGGTAGGGAAAATCACACCGAAGGGGAAAGGGGACGTTTCGCTACCTCTCGACTCACCCTCTCGACCCTCTCCAATCTCGGGTAGTCTAATCCTATAGAAGTTGTTACACCTTCAAAGGATAACTTAGATAATTCTCAACCCTAGTGTCACGGCTAAGGGAAAATCAATACAATTAACATGCAAGATTGGAACTCAATTAAAAGCATCAATTAAGAAAGTATAATAAAGTCATAGAAAAAATATCATCGTAGGGTTTACAAGTCCAAATGCCAACTAGGGTTTAGCTCTCCATGGAGCAATACAAAGTCAATAAAGAGTTTAAGAACATATGCAGAAAAACCATAAGGAAAACCCCCTTGTAGATCATATAAATGGTCTTGTGGAGCAGCGTATCTTCTCCAATGAATCCCTTATCAATCCTAGGGCACACCTTGCCAAATTGATGCCGACAAAAGCTCCCCTAATAGCTATCTTGCAAAAGATGTCAATGTCGATGCCGTATAATCGCCTCCAAAGACCTACAAGAACCTCTCCAAACCTTAGCCTAAAGCCCCCAAAAAGATAGGCAAGAGATAGAAAGGGGGGTCCCCAAATAGATCTGAAAATGGGCTATTTATATGCTGAAATCGGGGTTTCACACGCCCCTGTGGATTTTCAACACGTGCTCGTTAATTCTCTGTTTTGCTGATTTTCGACAGACTGTGAACATTATGTTGCTATAGTGTTTTGTTACAATAATTAGCTACAGTAACATCGATAATACTTTACCGAAATGCTCCCGAATTCATCATTCTTCATCGAGGCCGTTGAATATGGGCACACAATCAACGGTAGACTATGTCGATTGCTTCATTTCTCTTCAATGGTGAAGTTATCCAATGCTACACGAGTTAGACTTTTGTAAATGTGACTGCCCTTATGCCCCTCCAATGGAACTTGGCACACACCCACAAGTCTAGATTCATGCCTTGTTTCTTGCTTGGTCCGTGAACTCCTTGATAAGTGCTTGTGTTATAGTATCGCGAAGCGCTATTATCTTACATTAAGCATACCTTTTATCAGGTTTTATCACTAAATGTGTGCATTTGTGTTCTCTTGTGCATTGAAGGTATTGTGGAGCCTAATTGGAGAAGAAGAATGAAATTAGGTCGCGTTCGCCAATGTTGGGATGTTCTCGGACCAAGCAACGAACGAAGCACGTATTTTGACTTGTGGATGTGTGCCAACCTCCTTTGGAGGGGCACAAAGGCAGTCACATTCACAACAAGTCCAATCCGTGTTACTTAGGAGAATTTCGCGAAAGAAGAAGACTTGAAGCAATCGGCGCGACCTACCGTTGCTTGTGTGCCCAAGTAATGGCCTCGATGAAGAACAATGAACCCGGGAGGTGTTTCGACAAGTTACAATCCTGCTCAGCTGAAGATTAGAGTTCCAGAGAAGTCACACGGGCGTGTGGAAATTCCACACGGCCATGTGAACCAGTTTCCAGCCAGACAGAAAAGTCACACGGGCGTGTGGAAATTCCACACGGCCGTGTGTTTGTGCAATTTCAGCCATCCAGTGAAGACACACGGGCGTGTGGAAATTCCACACGGCCGTGTGAAATTAATTTTTCAGCCGAGACAGAAGCTTCACACGGGCGTGTGAAAATTCCACACGGCCGTGTGAAGCCCCCGATAAGTCTAATTTTAAAGCCGCGATTCAACATTATAAAAGGGGATTTTTGCAACCTTTTGAGGCATCTTTCGACCTATCTTTTCCCCAACTTTCTGGAGTGCGGCTAGGGTTTCGGAGAGGATTTCATGGAGGTTCTAGCGCGCCGTCGGCATCGATTTCGAGGTTCGACGTTTGCACAAGACCACGGCCACACCAATTCGAGGGGGTTTTTCATTGATGTCTATGTTTTATGCTTTATTTCTCACATTGATGAACATGTATAGCTCTATGAGGAGCTAAACCCCTCGTGGGGTATTCGGACTTGTAAACTTTAGGGTTTCTTATGTTTCTTTGACATTGATTATTATGCTTTCCACCGTCGATGAATAAAATTGAGTTTTTAATCTTGATTATCCTTTCATATTGTTTTCCCTTAAACGTGACATTAGGGTTGAGAGCAATCTAGGCTTTCCTTTGGAGGTGTGACAACTCCTATAGGATTAGACTACTCAAGATTAAAGAGGGTTGAGAGGGAGAGTTGTGAGGTAGCAATGTACCCCTTTCCCCTTCGATGTGATTTCTCCCTACCTCTGATTCCTTGATTTAATAGCGGTCGAAATAGAGTGAAGCAATAGGTAGATAAACTCCCCTAGGGCTTAGTTACGCAAGTAATAGAGTGGAGGGTTGTAGTGAATCCTATTTGCTGGGGCTCAATCTAGACTAGGGTTCTTCCACCTGGACCAAAGGGTTAGAATTACGTATAAGAACAGGTTTAATCACTAGGAATCCCTAGAGCATAATGCAACTCCACATAGTGTGAGGTTTAGGCAGATGGACTCCCCTGGGGCTTAGTCATCTAGGTGACAGAGTGAAGGGTGTTGTGAATCATAATACCGGGGCATAGTGTTGGAATTAGTCACAGTTGTCCTTAGGTTTGGGACCGTGAGTCTTAGGATATCCTCGACTCAATTGACATCAATAGGAGAGTATAATATCATAGTCTTGCACTTGAAACATAGACCCTAGAGGTAGCTTGTCCGGATACCCCCCTTTTATTCATTGTTAGTCTTTCTCGATTTTCCTACTTGCACTTCTTTCTTCCATCTCTCTATTTAGTTTATTGCTTTGCATTATTTTCACTCATCAATCTTATTATCGATCTCCGTATTTTGCATAGCTTAATTAGTGAAACCTTATATTCTATCTCCCTATTCCCTGTGGATTCGACTACCTTCTCACCAAGGTAAATTTATTACTTCGACAAACCCGTGCACTTGCGGGATACACGCAAGGGGTCGTGTCACTCCTCAACAATGGTGAACATAACCTATTCTTGTTTTTTCTTCTCCAAATTGGCTCCACAACCCTACAATGTACAAAAGAACACAAATGCACACAAATTAATGATAAAATCTAAGAAAGGTAATGCTCAATGTAAGATAATAATACTTCGTATTACTATAACACGAGCACTTATCAGCAGTCACACGCCCCTGTGTGCTCTCGAAAAAATGCCTAAAGTCTGAGAAATTCCACAAGGCCATGTTGAAATTCCACCCGGCAGTGTGGCAAACCTAGCCAAGAACACAAGGCCACAAGGACACCCCACACGTCCCTGTGGCCTCTCTGGATCCACCCGAGAAACTCTAAATGTTCCACACGGCCGTGTGCCATTCACAAGCCCTCCCACAAGGGCGGCCAAACATCACTGTGTTTTATTGAGAAAGAAGGGAATTCTCTGCAGAGTTTCATAAGGCCGTGTGCCTTAACACATGCTCACTCATAGGGGCATCCACACGCCCCTGTGGACTCTTGGGAAAGAGAGTTTAAGTTTTGCAGGATTTCACACGACCGTGTGAAAATTCCATACGGCCTGTGTCTTCTCTGGATTACTTAGAAAATTCACAGACTCTGCAGAAAAATTCAGAAACACAAACACAATACCTAGGGCCGGTATATACAATAAAAACACGACAAGAGATCCATAGAAAACATGCTCAAACAACTTTAAACTTCATTAATCAACATTTAAGCACACGAAAACATCAACGATCCATATGAAAAATCACAGCACATGAATTTAAAAATCTGGACACCAACACTAAGCCCTTATTCATGCTAGAACTAAACTAACTCCTAGAAAAATAGTAAAAGCTTGGGTTGCCTCCCAAGAAGCGTCTGTTTAACGTCACTTAGCTTGACGTACCTGGCCTTACCTCACGGGGGTTTATGGATAAAAGTTTCCCCCTTCCCTAAAGGGCGAAACACAAGGGCTAAACATCCTTACTCCTTGAATGCGCATCCCCATTTGTGTTGGGGCTCTTCTTGTGGCATCTCCTCGACCTCCTCATCTTCCGGATCACCCTCTTCATGACTCCCGGGGCCGGCTTCACTTCCTCCACAAGACCAAGTGATTGTACATCTTTAATCTCCGTGTCTTGGTCTAGCCACCCTTCATACAGGTCCGGATTTCATCATTTCCTACACATATTCATCTACTAGTTCATCAGTAGCATCTAGATAATAAAGAGTGTCATCAAAATCTAGAGAATGTCTCATAGCTTCGGTGAGGCTATAGGTGAGCATGTCATCTCCAATACGCAAAGTGAGCTCTCCACCGTTCATGTCTATCAAAGCTTTGGAAGTGCGTAAGAATGGCCTCCCAAGAATCAGCGATATATCAACATCCTCATCCGCATCGACCACTACAAAGTCCACAGGAAAGATGTATTTGTCCATTTTGACGAGCATGTCCTCAATGATGCCCCTCAAAATTCTAACTAATCGATTGGTGAGCTAAAGTGTCATCCGAGTGGGTCTAGGCTCTCCCAAGCCTAGCTTCATGAAGAATAAGTAAGGCATGATGTTGATGCTAGCTCCTGAATCCGCTAGTGACATCTCCTAACCCAAATCACCAATGTTGCATGGAATGATGAAGCTCCCTGGGACTTTTCTCTTGTTCGGCATATTCTTTTGCAACACTACTGAGCAAGTGGCATCTAAGATCACAAATGCACTCTCCTCTAATTTCCTGTTGTTGGTTAAGACATCTTTCAAGAACTTCGCATACTTAGGCATTTGTGACAATGTCTCCACGAAAGGAATGTTGATGTGCAACTGCTTAAAAAACCCCAAAAATTTCTTATACTGTTCATCTTGTTGATCATTCTTCAAGTGAGAAGGATATGGAATTCTCGGTTTGTAAGGTGGGGATGCCACCTCCTTCTCTTTCGATGCTTCCTCCACTTCCACCACTTGAGGTGCTTCATCATTCTTCTTTTCAAGAGGAGGACTACGCTCAACCTCTCGGCCACTTCTCAAGGAAATTGCCTTCAATTGCTCCCTCAGATTCATCTTCGTATTACTTGGCAAGCTTCATTGAGGCCTCTCGGATAGAGACTTTGCAATTTGGCCAACTTAGTTCTCCAAGTTGTGCAACGATGCCGTGTGATTGCGAAGCGTAGACTCTATCGATTGAAATCTCTCATCCAATGATTGGACAAAACGTGTGAGGGTTTTCTCTAAGTTGGTCATCTTGGTTTCTAGCCCCTTCACCCAATTTTCCAAGCTCAGTGCTTGTTGTTGTAACCCTGGTGCTGTATTACTCTTTTGTTGCCCTTGGTTTCTCCATGATAAGTTAGGCTGGTTCCTCCACCCCGGATTATAGATACCACTGTAAGGATTCCCTTGACCTCAAAGCGCATTCCCTATAAAGTCCTCTTGTTCAACTGAAGAAGAAGTACTACCACCGATGGCTATCAGACAATTGCTTGAAGCATGCCCTCCTACACATCCATTACAATTTGTGATGGCCCCTACTCTCAGGAAAGTTAGAGTGTTGACATGACCCTTTGCGTGTGTACCGCAAGTGCACGGGCTTGTCGAAGTAATAAAATTACCCTGGTGAGTGGGTAGTCGAATCCACAGAGAATAGGGATTTGGAATACAAGAATTCGCTATTTAGTTATGCGGTGTACGAAAAGTGATAATATGTTTGATGAGAAAATTATGGAATCAATTAAAATAAAAAGACAAGAAAGTAAATAGAGAGATGGGAGATAAGAAAGTGCAAGTAAAGGTAGAAGGAGAAAAACTAACAATGAATGAAATAGGGTATCCGGACAAGTTACCTCTAGGACTTATGCTTCTAGTGCAAGACTATGCTATTATACTTTCCTATTGATGTTAATTGAGTCGACGATATCCTTAGACACGCGGTCCCGAACCTAAGGTCAACCGTGACTAACCCCAACACTATGTCCCGGCATTAGGATTCACGTCAACCCTTCACTCTGTCACTCAGGCAACTAAGCCCCAGGGGAGTATTTCTACCTAAGCCTAACACTACGTGGCATTGCTTTAAGCTTTAGGGATTCCTAGTGATAAAACATGTTCCTATGTATAGTTCTAACCCTTTGGTCCAGGTGAAAGAACCCTAGTCTAAATTAAGCCCTAGTGCATAGGATTCATGTCAACCCTTCACTCTGTCACTTGCGCAACTAAGCCCTAGGGGAGTTTATCTACCTAGCACTTCACTCTATTTTGACCGCTAATAAATCAAGGAAATGGAGGTAGGGAGAAATCACATCGGAAGGGAAAGGGGATACATCGCTACCTCACAACTCTCCCTCTCAACCTTCTTCAATCTTAAGTAGTCTAACCCTATAGGAGTTGTCACACCTCCAAAGGATAACCTAGATTGTTCTCAATCCTTAGTGTCACGGCTAAGAGAAAACAATAGCAAAAGATAATTAAAATTGAAACTCGAATTTATTGATCAAAAATGGAAAAGCATAATAACAATGTCATAGAAACATAATAACCCTAGAGTTTACAAGTCCGAATACCCACGAGGTGTTTAGCTCCTCATGGAGCTATACATGTTCATCAAAATATGGAAGAAAGAACAAAACAAAAGCATTGATAAAAACCCCCTTGTGTATGATGTGGCCGTGGTCTTGTGCGGCCGTCGAACGTCGATGTCGAAGCCGATGACACCCTTCAATCCTCCACAAAGTCCTCTCCCAAACCCTAGCCGCACTCTCCAGAGGTTGGGAAGAAAGTTCGGTCCAAAAGATATGTCAAAAGTCTCCAAATCGGGCTTTTATAATGCTGAGTGCGGCTTTAAATTTTGGACTTATCCGGACTTCACACGGCGAGTGAAGTTTCTGTCTGCTAAAAAAATTAATTCACACGGCCGTGTGTTAATTCCACATGCCGGTGTGAATTCTCTGGAATTCTGAAATTCGGCCGAAAGTGAACAGTAGTTTGCTACATTGTTTTGCTACAGTAACAATCTACAGTGCTGCTGTAGTGACTCGCCGAAAAGCTCCCGAGTCCGTCATTCTTCATCGAGGCTATTGAATTGGGCACACAATCAATGGTAGATCGTGTCGATTGCTTCAAGTCTCCTTCTTGGCGAAGTTCTCTTAAGCTACACAAGTTAGACTTGTTGTGAATGTGACTGCCTTTGTGCCACTCCAAAGGAGGTTGGCACACACTCACAAGTCTAATCTGGTGCCTTGTTCCATGCTTGGTCCGAAAACCTCCCAACAACGGCGAACACGATCTAACTTCATTCTTCTTCTCCAAATTAGCTCCATAAACCTACAATGTATAAAAATACACAAATGCACACTATTTAGTGATAAATTCCGATAAAAGATATGTTCATTGTAAGATAATAACGCTTCATGTTACTATAACATAAGCACTTATCAAGTGTCTAACTTCCTACTCAAGGATTCCACTTGTGCCGCCAACGATGTAACTGTATCTATCTCATGAAGTCCGGCAACTTTCTTTCTGTCCCTTGAATTCCACTGATAGCTATTCAAAGCCATTTTTTCTATAAGTTGTCGAGCCTCACCGGGAGTTTTGCTTCCTAAGGTACCCCTACTGCCGCATCCAATAACTGTTTGGTGCTTGGATTCAACCTGTTGTAAAAAGTATGAATAATCATCCAATCTGGGAATCCGTGTTGTGGGCACTTCCGCATTAGCTCCTTGAACTTATCCCACATCTCAAATAGAGACTCCACTTCCATTTTCATGAAGAAAGAGATCTCATTCTGAAGCTTTGCTGATTTACTGAGAGGGAAATATTAAGCCAAAAACGCTTCAACCATCTCCTCCCATGTGGTAATAGATGCCCTAGGTAATGAGTGCAACCATTGCTTCGCTCTTCCCTTCAAGTAAAATGGGAAAGCTCTCAATCGAATGGCATCATTCGTTACCCCATTAATTTTCAGCATGTCGTAGATCTCCAAGAAGTTCTCGATATGGCTATTGGGATATTCATCGACCAACCCATTAAACTGTGCTGTCTGCTACAACATTTGGATGAAACCAGGCTTTAGCTCAAAATTCTAAGCTGTGATTGGGGGCCTCATGATGCTTGATTGGGTCCACAAGACTGCGGGTCTAGCAAAATCGGACAAGGTCTTCTGCTGTTCATTCTGTTCTGCCATTGTTTCTGACCCTTCTATTTCTATTTTAGCTTGATTAGACTGTTCTTGTGCGGTTCTTTCCCTTTTCGATGTGTTCTTTATCCAATGTTTGGGTTTCCTTCAACAAGAATCGAAGGGTTCCCACGGGTCATAACCTGGAGCTAAAACCAAAGAAAAAGAAAACAAATAAGAATAATGATAGACAAAGAAAGTGTGAAATAGAAAGCGAAATGAATAGCTAAAATAGTAAAAAAAAATGTCTAAAACACGCCTATCCCGCGGCAACGGTGCCAAAAACTTTGACAGGGGCCCGAAAGTGCACGGGTTGTCACAGTAATAATAGTACTCCGGTGAGAGGGTAGTCGAATCCACAGGGAATAGGGATCAAAGACACAAGAATTCGCTATTTAGCTAGTGCAGTGTACGGAGAGTGAAAATAGAATCAATGTGTGGTTGCAAAAGTAATTTAGAAAAAACAAGAAATAAAAGAGAAATATGGAAGGTATGAGAATGCAAGAAAAAGTAATAAGAAAAGGACAATCAATGAGTGAAATAGGGTACCCGGACAAGCTACCCCTAGGATTTATGCTTCTAGTGCAAGACAAGGCTATTATACTCTCCTATTGACGTTTAATGAGTTGAGGATATCCTTAAACACATGGTCCCAAACCTAAGGTCAACCGTGGCTAACCCCAACATTATGCCCCCGCACTAGGTTTCACTACGACCCTTGACTCTTGTTGACCTGTCAACTATGCCCTAGGGGAGTCCATCTTCCAAAGCCTCACACTACGCGGTATTGCTTTAAGTTCTAGGGATTCCTAGTGATAAACCCTGTTCATATGCATAGCTCTAACCCTTTGGTCCAAGTGAAAGAACCCTTGTCTCAATTAAGCCCCAGCAATAGGATTCACTACAACCCTTCACTCTGTTGCTCACACAATTAAGCCCCAGGGGATTTCATCTCCTAGTACTTCACTCTATCTCGACCAAGAAGTACTCTTGAAACATGGAGATAAGGAAAATCACACTAGAGGGGAAAGGGGACGTTTCGCTACCTTACGACTCACTCTATAAGAGTTGTCACACCTCCATATAAACCTAGCCTGACGGAGAACTGTATCATACTGAGGCTGAAATGCTGACCCAGTGCATGGAACTAAATCGTGTCCACCGCTAAGAAACTGTTGTACCCTAGGTCAAACTCAAACGATGTTAAGACATCCAGTGTGAGCAATCATATAGCTGGGTCTTGGATTGACAACAACCTGAGCTAGCTACTGACTGAGAGGAGCTCGTCCACCTTATCACTAAAATCCGGGAAATGAGTTTGGTCGAACCTGAGTCTCGACAAACGCTCGAAGTGAGCCTCTTGCTCGGGTATAGCAAACTCTAACCGTTCTGGGGACTGCTCTCGAGGACACTTGCCCGATGACATCGAACGAGGAGCCATTCCTGCAAAAATTGAAAGGGAAACGATCAAATCAAGATAAACAATTCAATTTGCAGGAATCCACACTCCCGTGTGGATTATCGGGCCACGACAACCGCACAGCCATGGGACCAAAAACTAGTACAAAACTATTTCAAATGCTTTAAAACTTTCCATATTCATTCAACAAGTATGTACGCATGCAAATGAAGTGAAAAATTGTGGAATGAATCAAAATAATCAAGATTGATGAATAAAAAGATGGTGAAGTGCTTACCAATGGTGTGAACTGTAAAAGCTCAAAATCAGCCGGCAAAACTCAGCAAAACCTTTATAATCAAATAGGAGAAAGTTTGTGGACGGAGACAAAGTATTTAGAAAGCGTTTGGATGAGTCTAATCAAAAAGCACGAGTGGATCTATAAGAAAAGGCATGGCTTTTGGCTTTCTACGCATCCACAAGGCCTTGTGGAAATTCCACACGGCCATGTGCCTCTAGTGAGAGGGTTCACAGGGACAGTCACACTCCCCTTTGTTCTCTCTGGTAACTCTCAAAACACCCCCACACGACCTTGTGGAAAATACACATGGCCGTGTGCCTTCACAGGGGAGCCTTACAGGGGCATCCACACGCCCCTGTGTGCTCTTGGGAAATCATCTAAGGCTTCTGCCCACATCCATACAGCCGTGTGGACACTCCACACGGCCGTGTGCCCAACTTGGCCAACACACAAGGCCAGTCACAGGGGCACCCACACGCCCCTGTGGCCTCTCTGGACTCATCCAAGAAAAACATAAGTGTTCCACACGGCAGTGTGAATATCCATACGGCCGTGTGCTTTGCACAAGCTCTCTCACAAGGGCGGCCACACGCCCCTATGTTTTCTCGGGATGGAAGGGGAGTCTCTCCACAGTTTCATAAGGCCATGTGAAAATTCCACACGGTCGTGTGCCTTGGCACAGGGAACTCACAGGGACATCCACACACCCCTGTGGACTCTCGGGAATGAGAGTTGAACTTCTGCAGGATTTCATACGGCCGTGTGCCTTTCTGAGGTTGTTTACAAGGGCATGAACACGCCCCTGTGCCTCTCTGTTTGAGCTCTAAATGGCGACACACGCCCTTGTGGAAATTCCACACGGCCATGTGCCTTCTTTAGATGATTTAGAAAAATTACAGGCTCTGTAAAACATTTCAGAAACACATTTGTAAAACTTAGAGCCTGTATAGATGATAAAAACACGACCAGAGATCCATGAAAAGATGCTAAAACAACTCAAAACTTCGTCAATAAACATTTAGGCGCACGAAAACATCAAAAGATCCACGAGAAATTTATAGCACATGCATGTATGAACAAGACACCAATACCATGACTCTTATTCATGCT
The DNA here is from genome assembly GCA_020875875.1 of Dioscorea alata. Taxonomy (NCBI): domain Eukaryota; kingdom Viridiplantae; phylum Streptophyta; class Magnoliopsida; order Dioscoreales; family Dioscoreaceae; genus Dioscorea; species Dioscorea alata. Next base: position 7,684,377 of record CM037013.1, on the reverse strand, counting down.
ACAACTCAACTAAGTCCTCGAAAAACAATAAAAGCTTGGGTTGCCTCCCAAGTAGAGCTTGTTTAACGTCACTTAGCTTGACCTACCTAGACTCATCTCACGGGGGTTCATGAATAAAAGTGTCCCTTTTCCCTCCAACCTAAAAGCATGCAAAACATAGTTTTTGCAAGATATAGGGGGAGTTATCGAGTTTGTTACCACACAAGGGCGAAATACCCTTACTCCTTGAATGCTCATCCCCATCTGTGTTAGGGATCTTTTTGTGGCGTCTCGTTGATCTCCTCATCTTTCAGATCACCCTCTTCATGACTCCCAGGGCTTACTTTACTTCCCCCACAAGACCAAGTGATAGAACATCTTCAATCTCCAAGTCTTGGTCTTGCCACCCTTCATACGAGGCCGGATTCATCCTTTCCTGCACATATTCATCAATTAGTTCATCACTAGCATGAAGATAATAAAGAATATCATCAAAGTATAGAGAATGTCTCATGGCTTCGGCGAGGTGATAGGTGAGCTTTTTGTCTCCAACCCTCAAAGTGAGCTCTCCACCGTCCATGTCTATCAATGCCTGGGAAGTACGCAGGAACGACCTTCCAAGAATTAGTGGTACATCGACATCCTCATCAACATCCAACACTACAAAGTCCACAGGAAAGATGTATTTATCCACTTTGACGAGCACATGTTCAATAATCCTCCTCGGATGTCTAACTAATCGGTCCGCTAGTTGGAGCATCATCCGAGTGGACCTAGGCTCTCCCAAGCCTAGTTTCTGAAAAGAAAGTGTTAGGCATGAGATTGATGCTAACTCCCGAATCCACTAGTGTCATCTCCTCATCCAAATCAACAATCTTGCATTGAATGATGAAGCTCATGGGGTTATTCCTCTTACTTGGCATACTTTTTTACAACACCGCCGAGCAAGTGGCATCTAAAATTATAGATGCACTATCCTCCAATTTCCTCTTATTGGTCAAGAGGTCTTTCAAGAACTTCGCACACTTCGGCATTTGTGACAACGCCTCCACGAATGGAATATTAATGTGCAACTGCTTAAATAACCCTAAAAATTTATTATATTGCTCTTCTTCTTGGTTATTCTTCAAGCGTGAAGGATAGGGGATTCTTGGCTTGTAAGGGGGGGTGCCACCTCCTTCTTCTTCGATGCTTCCTCTGCCTCCACCACTTTGGGTGCTTCATCACTTGTCTTCTTAAGAGGGAGACTACTTTCAACCTCTCGGCCACTTCTCAAAGAGATTGCCTTCAATTGTTCCCTCGGATTTTGACACGACTCCTTGCTTGTGTCCCGCAAGTGCACGGGCTTGTCGAAGTAATAAAATTAACCTGGTGAGTGGGTAGTCGAATCCACAGCGAATAGGGATTTAAAACACAAGAATTTGCTATTTAGTTGTGCGATATACGAGAAGTGATAATCGAATTGGTGAGTAGATTACGAAATTAATTATACTAAAATACAAGAATTTAAACAGAGAGATGGAAGACAAGAGAAACGCAGGTAGGAGTTATGAAAGAAAGACTAGTAATGGGTGAAATAGGGTATCCGGACAAGCTACATCTAGGACTTATGCTTCTAGTGCAAGACTATGCTATTATGCTTTCCTATTAACGTTTAATTGAGTCGAGGATATCCTTAAACTCACGGTCCCAAAACTTAAGGTCAACCGTGACTAACCCCATCATTATGTCCCGGCATTAGGATTCACTATGACCCTTTACTCTTGTTGACCTGTCAACTAAGCGCCAGGGGAGTCTATCTTCCTAACCCTAACACTATGTGGGATTGCTTTAAGCTCTAGGGATTCCTAGTGATAAAACCTGCTCCTCTATGTAGTTCTAACCCTTTGGTCCAGGTGGAAGAACCCTAGTCTAGATTGAGCCCTAACACTCTATCTTGACCGCTAATTAACCAAGGAAATGGAGGTAGGGAGAAATCACACAGGAGGGGAAAGGGGTACATCGCTACCTCACAACTCTCCCTCTCAACCCTCTTCAATCTTAAGGAGGCTAACCCTATAGGAGTTGTCACACCTCCAAAGGATAACCTAGATTGCGCTCAACCTTAGTGTCACGGCTAAGGGAAAAACAATAGCATAAGATAATTAAAATTGAAACTCGATTTCTTTATCAATAATGGAAAAGCACAAAAGCAATGTCATAGAAACATAAGAATCCTAGGGTTTTACAAGTCTGAATACCCACGAGTGGTTTAGCTCCTCATGGAGCTATACATGTTCATCAAAATATAAAAGAAACTATAAATAAAAAGCATTAATGAAAACCCCCTCGCGTAAGATGTGGTCGTGGTCCTGTGCGACCGCCGGACGTCAGTGACGATGCCGATGACGTGCTCCAAACCTCCGCGAAGTCCTCTCCGAAACCCTAGGCGCACTCTGCAGAAGTTGGGGAGAAAGATGGGTCAAAAGATATTTCAAAAGTCTCCAAATCGGGCTTTTATAACGGCTTTAAATTTTAGACTTATCGGGACTTCACACGGGCGTGTGGAATTAACACACGGGCTTGTGATGTTTCTGTCTACTGAAAAATTGATTCACACGGCCGTGTGTTAATTCCACACGCCCGTGTGAATTCTCTGGAATTCTGAAATTCGGCCGAAAGTGAACAGTAGCTTGCTACAGTGTTTTGCTACAATGATACTACAGTACTCGCCGAAATGCTCCCGAGTCCGTCGTTCTTCATCGAGGCCATTGAATTGGGCACACAATCAATGGTAGATCATGCCGATTGCTTCAAGTCTTCTTCTTGGCGAAGTTCTCCTAAGCTACACAAGTTAAACTTGTTGTGAATGTGACTGCCTTTGTGCCCTCCAAAAGAGGTTGGCACACATTCATAAGTCTAATCTCGTGCCTTGTTCCTTGCTTGGTCCGAAAACCTCCCAACAACAGCGAACATGATCTAACTTCGTTCTTCTTCTCCAAATTAGCTCCACAAACCTACAATGCATTAGAATACACAAATTGCACACTATTTAGTGATAAAATCTGATAAAAGATATGTTCATTGTAAGATAATAACGCTTCGCGTTACTATAACACAAGCACTTACCAGATTTGTTTCCGTATTACTTGGCAAACTCCCTTGAGGCCTCTTGATAAACGTCTAAATGTATGTATTTTATATATATACTTACGCATGCCTTCTCATATTTTGATAATGAATTGATGCCGTTTTATGTCTAAATTGGTTTATTTCGTGTTTCAGGTTCAAAAGATGCCGTGGTGCGCTCAACAACGTGATTAAGTGTGAAATTGGTACAGAATTGAGCACTGATACTGTAGCGATACTGTAGCGATACTATAGCTACCCGAAACGTGAAGACTTGAAGAAAATTGTAAGGCTGGAAACCCTGACGGGCAAGCTCACGACCGTGAGGCCATCCGCGAGAGATTCAGAGGCAGATAGTACTGTCGCAGGTACTGTAGAAGTACTGTAGCAATTTTACAACTTTGCGGATTCTTTCGATCAGTATTATAGGCAACCTCACGGGCCATATATGGACCATGAGGTCACCCGTGAAGGGCCACGGGATCATCTTCTTAAGGGTCTTTTTTAGGTTTTCTTGGAACTTTTTGCTTTCTTCTTTGAGCTTCACACACCATTTCCGGATCTGAAGGAGAAGAAGCACTTTGAGGGCAATCTTGTGTTGGATTTGGCAAGAAGAGCAAGTTCTTGGGAAGGATCTTCAAGCAAGAGCTTTAAATTGGAAGGTTGAAGACAAGGGACGCCACCACTACGAGTGGCATTCTTAGAACTTCTCCGGTCTTCATCTTTGAGGGAGTTCTTCTCATGTCTTTGTTGGTTGTTTCTATGTATTTCTTGTTATATTTCTTGGACATGAACAACTAAACCCCAAGGTCATTGGATGTAGGTGAACCTTGGGGGTGAACTTGTGATGTTTTGGATGATTTTGTTCTAATTAAAGCTTGTGGCTTGTTTGTGATCCATTGTTTGGTGTTTTTGCATGCTTGATATGTATGAGAACTCTATGTATCAAAGGACTTAGGAAATGATAGGTCGCATGATCATTGCCCTAGTGTTAGACTCACCAAACTTGGAAGGAAAACACGTATAAATACACCGTGACCATGGGGTATTTGTACCCCCTCTACCGCTAGGGTTAAGTACTCATTTGTATTTCAACCCTAGTTTGAGAAAACCATTTTACCCATAGCAATTGTAGGGGGATCTTGGGCGGTAGAAATACCGTATCCAATAACTATACCGGATTAGGGGTCGATTGCCGTGATCATCGGGTTGGCATAATTTAGTGTTTTCTCGGTCCAATCTATCCACTTGCATGTCAGTTCAAGTATCCAGTTCACTTTTGTAGCCCCTAAGGGGATCCTCACCTGTGACCACTCTTAGCCCTGATTTCCCCCGTATCTTGTCCTCATCAATTTGCATTCATTAATTATTTGTCTAGTTCCTTTGCATTTAATTCACTCACTTAAGTCTTGTCAGTTAAACAACATTGCCAAAAGGAAGTAAGGGTAGCTTCTCGGGCTCCAGGGAATATGACCCTCTCGTGCTCGCACGAGAGATATTACTTGGCGATCCGTGCACTTGCGGGTTGGTACACATCAAGTTTTTGGCACCGCTGCCGGGATCCACAAGAAATACTCGAAAAACTTAGCACATGTTGATTTGACCATCATCTTGTTTCATTTTCACTATTTTTGTATATATTTTATCATTTCTTCATTTGCATTTCATTTTCTTGTTTAATTCTCTCTAGTGTGTTAATATCTCTTTAATCATGTTTTTAACAGTTGATTGGAGTAATTTTCATTGGCCACAGGAATCACATCCTTGCGACTCTAGCACCAGGACTGCATTAGATTTCCCCAGTTTCTATAATGATCAATGAAGGAGGCAGTACTGTGAAAATTCAACCAGTCTAACCATGGAAAATCACACTACTGAGTCTGTTTTCCATCAGTTTATGCAGTCGGAGAGGAAAAAGCTTGCAGGTTGTTCTTATTCAACTAGCTGTCAACAAAACCCTATTAGTGAATGGTCAAGAAGCAATTTGGACGGGCATTTAGCGTTAATGACTATAGTAGAAGAAAGGACAGACCAAACAAGGACAGATAATTCCGAAGAATGGCATTACACACAGGGGGAGGACTTAAATTATGTAAAGGCAGAAATATCAATTGCTAAAGACAGTTCAGGCAGTGACAGTTCATCTGAAAGGGAGAGCGACATGAGTGAGAAACATGCGTTAAGCAACTACGGGAGATTGAAATCATCACTTGAAGAACCACCTGAACTGGATTTGAAGCCATTACCGAAGCATTTGGAATATGCCTACTTGGGGGAAGATTCTAAATTACTTGTTATCATTGCATCCGACTTGACAGGGAAGAAGAAGAATAAACTTTTAGATGTGCTCAAGAAACACAAGCGGGCAATTGCTTCGAAAATCGCTGATATCAAGGGGATCAGTCCATCATTCTGCACACACAAAATTCTTATGGAAGACAATCACAAGCCTATGGCGATACCCCAACGAAGACTAAACCCTAACATGAAGGAGGTAGTGAAGAACGAAGTCATCAAACTTCTCGATGCAGGCATCATTTACCCTATTTCTGACAGTGCTTAGGTGAGCCCAATTCAAGTGGTACCTAAGAAGGGGGGTATGACAGTTGTGGCTAATGAGAAAAATGAACTCATCCCAACCAGAACAGTAACAGGATGGAAGGTTTGTATAGATTACTGAAAGCTCAATGATGCCATAAGGAAAAATCATTTCCCCCTACCCTTCATTGAACAGATGCTTGAGCGACTTGCTGGACACTCCTACTATTGCTTCTTGAATGGTTTCTCTGGATACTTTCAGATTCCTATTGCTCCAGAAGATCAGGAGAAGACTACTTTCACTTGTACTTACGGTACATTTGCTTACCGGTGAATGCTTTTTGGGCTTTGCAATGCGCTGGCCACTTTTAAGAGATGTATGATAGCTATCTTTTAGGACATGGTGGAAGACATTATGGAAATGTTCAAGGATGACTTTTCAATTTTCGGTGATTTGTTTGAGTTGTGACTCAGAAACCTTGAAAGAGTTCTGAGTAGATGTGAGGAAACGAATCTGGTGCTCAGTTGGGAAAAATGTCATTTTATGGTCAAAGATGGTATAGTACTCAGACATAAAATTTCACAACAAGGAATTGAAATCGATAAAGCTAAGGTTGCCACTATTGAGAAACTTCCTCCCCCAACTTCAGTTAAGGCAGTCAGAAGTTTCTTAGGACATGCCGGGTTCTATAGGAGATTTGTGAAAGACTTCTCATCCATTGCCCAACCATTAACAAAGCTGTTGGAGAAAGATGCCCCTTTTGAATTTAATAGTTAATGCATAAGCGCCTTCTCAACACTCAAAAAGGGACTGGTAGAAGCACCAATCACGGTTTCCCCTGACTGGAGTCTACCTTTTGAGTTGATGTGTGATGCAAGCGACTATGCAATTGGTGCAGTGATTGGACAATGAAGGGATAAACACTTCCATCCAATTTACTATGCAAGCAAAACCTTGAATGATGCTCAGGAGAACTATACCACTACCGAGAAGGAAATGCTGGCGGTAGTTTTTGCATTTGACAAGTTTCGGTCATATTTGGTGCTGTCTAAGGTGATTGTCTATACAGACCATTATGCCTTAAAATATATCTTCACCTCAAGATATTAAGGACTCTTGGTATTGACTTGCCTAATTTCTTTCTTTACTTTGAATGATGTGGATTGTTATGTTTTCTAAGCATTAGTCGTTGACATGGTTTTTTTATTTATTCTTCTTGACTAGCAATGGAGGTTTTTTGTTTCACTATGCCATGTAAATTCTGTGTTTTATTTTATTTTAATTTTTTGTCTGATTCTCTGTGGTATCTTGACAGGCGGCCCGAAAGTATGACACACCCCTTGCGTGTGTGTACCGCAAGTGCACGGGTTGTCGAAGTAATAATTACCCTGGTGAGTAGGGTAGTCGAATCCATAGGGAACGGAAGTACTAGTAATGACTGATTCTCAGTTATCTAGTCGAATCAATAATAAGAAGCAATGGATGTAATGTGTAAAATAAGAAAATCGCAAGACAGAAAGCAAGTAAAAGGGAAAGGTAAAGGAGATCTCTATCAATGAAGATGAGATACCCGGGCAATGCTCCCCCTAGGCTTTATCATGAAGTGCAAGACTAACTAAATGCTTCTCAAACAAGTTCTATGAGTCGAGGTAATCCAAGAATAATCGATCCCTGCTTCCAGGCCACCGATACTGGTCCCCTACAAGGTCCCGGCGGAGAAATCACTCAATCTCAACACCTCACACCCTATATGACCGCAATGAGTTTTGGGGATACCTAAGAGTGAAACCGATTCCTAAAATTAGATCTAACCCTACTTCTAGGCGAAAGATCCCTAACCCCTTACAAAGGTCCCGGCGGAGAAATCTATCAATCTCACACCTCACACCCCATATGGTTGCATAAAACTTAGGGAATACGGAGATAGCAAACACTCAATCGGAAGGGAAAGGGGACACTCCTCTATCTCAAGACTCACCCTCTCAACCCTCTTTAACCTTGTATGTTCTAATCCCTAATGGAGATCTCTCTCTCACCAAGGAAACAAATCAAGCATACCAAACAACCATACGAATCAATAAGGCATACAAGAAATTATTAAACAAGATTAAAACTCAAATAAACTTGGAATTAAAAGAAAGCATAAAGAAAGTCAATACATGAATCGAAACCTAGGGTTCACATGCCCAAGTATCTACTAGGGTTTAGCCCTCCACGGGACTTATTACAAAGCAAAAGATAATGAAGAAAAAAGCAATGTAATACATGAAAATAAACCCCCTCGAATTCGTGATTATGGCCTTGATGAATCGTTCAACGTCTCGAAGGAACCTTCTCCGAAGCTAGGTTGCCAATGGCTCCCCGATGCTATATCGTCGAAAGATCTATCGAAGTTGGTGAAGAATGACTCCCAATATCGCCAAAGACCTCGTCCTTGAAACCCTAGCCGCTCTTCCTTCAAACGTGCGCAAAAAGTCCTTTTAAAATCGGCAAATCGGGGTATTTATAAAGCTGAAAACATGCCAGCCGCGTGTCTTCACGCGACCGCGTGAGATCCCACGCGATCGCATGGGCTGCAGAATTCCCACGCGGTCGCGTGAACAGTAATTCTGCTACAGTACTGCTTCAATGAAATGAACAGTGTTTTTGCTACAGTACTCTCCATAACCATGATCCAAACTCTCTCATCTTGAGGCCACATGGTCGGGTACACGTCCATGTGGTGAGTTATAAGACTTCTCCTTCTTCGAATCATCATTTGAGAGCTTTAACTATCTTCACACAAGTTGGGACATGAAGGTGTGACTGCCTTTGTGCCCTTCCATCACACAAATCATCTTGAATTCTTCAGGAAGTTGGCACACACCCTCATGTGCATGATCCCCTCTTGCGCCTTGACACTTGTGTTGTACAAAAGCTCCCAACAATACGTCTTTATAACCCATCTTTGCTTCCTTTTCCTCCTTTAACACTTCCACAACCTGATTGCATAAAAGAACACCAAAATACACTTTATGAGACATAATCAATGGTAAAATGATGCTCCATGTATGTAAAACAAGTCGGTAAAACATGTATATTCAAGCACTTATCAAAGTGCACGGGTTTATCGAAGTAATAAAAGTTACCCCGGTGAGAGGGTAGTCGAATCCACAAGGAATAGGGAGTTAGAATACGAGATTTCACTATTAAATCTATGCGAAGCATGGAAAAGTGATCAATTGATTAGATGAGTGAATTGTGGAAACAATTATACTAAAAGACGAGAAATTAAATAGAAAGATGGAAGATGAGAAAGTGCAAGTAAAAGAGAATAGAGAGGATTTAACAATGAATGAAGCTGGGTATCTGGATAAGCTACCTCTAGGATCTATGCTTCTAGTGCAAGACTATGCTATTATACTCTCCTATTGATGCCAATTGAGTCGAGGAAATCCTCAGACTCACGGTCCCAAACCTAAGGACAACCGTGACTAACCCCAACATTATGCCCAGGTATTAGGATTCACATCGACCCTTCACTCTATCGCTCGCACGATTAAGCCACAGGGGAGTACATCTACCTAAACCTCACACTACGTGGGATTGCATTAAGTTCTAGGGACTCCTAGTGATAAAACATGTTCTTATGTGTAGTTCTAACTCTTTCGTCCAGGAGGAAGAACCCTAGTCTCGATTAAGCCCCAGTGCGTAGGATTCACTTCAACCCTTCACTCTATTACTCGCGTAACTAAGCCCCAGGGGAGTATATCTACCTAGCACTTCACTCTATCTCGACCGCTAATAAATCAAGAAAATGGAGGTAGGGAGAAATCACACCGGAGGGGAATGGGGTACATCGCTAACTCATAACTCTCCCTTTCAACCCTCTTCAATTTTAAAGAGTCTAATCCTATAGGAGTTGTCACACCTCCCAAAGAAAACCTAGATTGTTCTCAACCCTGGTGTCACATCTAAGGGAAAACAATAGCAAGATAAAATCAAGATTGAAACTCAATTCTTATTCATCAATAATGGAAAAGCATAATAACAATGTCAAAGAAACATAATAACCCTAGAGTTTACAAGTCCGAATACCCACAAGGGGTTTAGCTCCTCATTGAGCTATACATGTTCATCAAAGTATATAAGAAAGCACAAAATAAAGACATCGATGAAAACCCCCTTGCGTATGGTGTGGCTGTGGTCTTGTGCGGTCGCCGGACGTCGGTGACGATGCCGAAGACACGCTCTAAACCTCCACGAAGTCCTCTCCAAAACCCTAGCCGCACTCCAAAAGTTAGAGAGAAAAATAAGTTAAAAGATTCTTTAAAAAGTCTCAAAATCGAGCTTTTATAATGTTGAGTCGTGGCTTTAAAATTGCTGAAATCGGGATTTCACACGGCCGTGTGGAATTTCCACACGGCCGTGTGAAATTTCTGGAATGCTGAATTTTTGGCCGACAATGAACAGTAACTTGCTGCAGTGTTTTACTACAGTAGCTGCTACAATGAATAAGGAGGATTTAACAATGAATAAAGTAGGGTATCCAGACAAGTTACCTCTAGGATCTATGCTTCTAGTGCAAGACTATGCTATTATACCTTCCTATTGATGCTAATTGAGTAGAGGAAATCCTTAGACTCATGGTCCCAAACCTAAGGTCAACCGTGACTAACCCCAACAATATGCCCCGGTATTAGGATTCACAACAACCCTTCACTCTATCGCTCGCACGATTAAGTCCCAGGGGAGTACATCTACCTAAACCTCACACTACGTGGGATTGCATTAAGTTCTAGGGATTCCTAATGATTAAACCTGTTCCTATGTGTAGTTCTAACCCTTTGGTCCAGGAGGAAGAACCCTAGTCTAGATTAAGCCCCAGTGCATAGGATTCACTTCAACCCTTCACTCTGTTACTCGCGTAACTAAGCCCCAGGGGAGTTTATCTACCTAGCACTTCACTCTATCTTGACCGCTAATAAATCAAGGAAACGGAGGTAGGGAGAAATCACACCGGAAGGGAAAGGGGTACATGGCTACCTCACAACTCTCCCTCTCAACCCTCTTCAATCTTGAATAGTCTAATCCTATAGGAGTTGTCACACCTCCAAAGGAAAACCTAGATTGCTCTCAACCCTCGTGTCACATTTAAGGGAAAACAATAGCAAAATAAAATCAAGATTGAAACTCAATTCTTATTCATCAATAATGGAAAAGCATAATAACAATGTCAAAGAAACATGATAACCCTAGAATTTACAAGTCCGAATACCCACGAGGGGTTTAGCTCCTCATGGAGCTATACATGTTCATCAATGTATGAAATAAAACACAAAGTAAAGACATAGATGAAAACCCCCTTGCGTATGGTGTGCCCGTAGTCTTGTGCGGCCGCCGGACGTCGGTGACGATGCCGATGACGCGCTCTAAACCTCCACAAAGTCCTCTCCAAAACCCTAGCCGCACTCCCAGAAGTTGGGGAGAAGAATAGGTCAAAAGATATCTCAAAAAGTCTCCAAATCTGGCTTTTATAATGTGGAGTCGCGGCTTTAAATTTGATGAAAACGGGATTTCACACGGCTGTGTGTTATTTCCACACGCCCGTGTGAAGTTTCTGGAATTCTGATTTTCGGCCGACTGTGAACAGTAACTTGCTACAGTGTTTTGCTACAGTGCTGCTGCAGTAATTGTGCCGAAACGCTCCCGGATTCGTCGTTCTTCATCGAGGCCGTTGAATTGGGCACACAATCAACGGTAGATCGTGCCGATTGCTTCGAATCGCCTAATTGGTGAAGTTCTCATTGTTGGCACGAGTTAGACTTATTGTGAATGTGACTGCCTTTGTGCCCCTCCAAAGGAGATTGGCACACACTCATAAGTCTATGCTCACGCCTTTCTCCTTGCTTGGTCTGAAAATCTTCCCAACAATACCAAACACGACCTAACTTCGTTCCTTTCCTTCATTTTATCTTCACAACCCTACAATGCACAAAAGTAAACAATTGCACACTTTTTAGTGATAAAATCTGATTAAATTAATGCTCATTGCAAGATAATAACACTTCGCATTACTATAACACGAGCACTTATCACAAGTCTATGCTCATGCCTCGTTCCTTGCTTAGTCCGAAAATCTTCCCAACAATGGCAAACACGATCTAACTTCGTTCCTTTCCTTCATTTTATCTTCACAACCCTACAATGCACATAGTAAACAATTGCACACTTTTTAGTGATGAAATCTGATTAAATCAATGCTCATTGCAAGATAATAACACTTCGCATTACTATAACACAAGCACTTATCATATCTTATATTGTACTAGACAATATTCACTTTTGTTGTTTGACCCAATAGTTGTTAACCTAACTTTGATTGACCAATAACCTCGTCACAATCCCTTCAAACTCAACTTCATGATTTTATTGATTTGAGTGTGTTTGCTTGTGAAAATAGTGAACTTGTTTGAATTCTGGAAACTAAAAAGTATCATCTTTACTTGAATTCAATGATTGACATGACTTTCAAATGGTATTTCAATTTGGCATTTCTTCCATTGATGTTAATACTGTTGGTTATAATTAATACACCCAATTTCTTTATGTTGTTATTTGATCTTATTTTTTTAATTTTAATTGATCGTCTTTTTCTAATTTTATAATAGCAAATGTCGTTGCTTAAATGGGCTTTGGCAACAAAACTAATTTTTATCAAAATCCACTTCCGGGTGGGTTGAATCTAAATTCAAGCACAAACTGTTTTTATCCTTTGATATTTCCAAATTACCATACAGTTTGATTGTCTAGGAAGAAAAGCTTGAGTATATAATTGAAGCTACTCAGTTCTACAAGCAATGACAATATTAATCAAAATGTTCATGTTTCATTCATCTGATTTCCTTATTTCAGTGGGTAGGTTACAAAGTCATCCCTTGTGCAAAAGCTAACCTGAATCACACTGCTCAAGCACTAATTATATCAGCAGGTAAAACATTTACTTCCCTCTTTTCTAACCTATTTCAGTTCAAAACAAGTTCAATTTTTTCGTTTTCTAAGAAAATTACTGAAAATATTTTTATTGCCATGTATATCGAATAGCTAGTATAGCCGCTTTTTCCGTGATGGCAAACAAAACTATTCTCGAAGAGCTAGGGAGAACTCTAAGAGCAAAGGATATAGGATTTGTGCCTAAGAACTATAGGTATATGTCTTCCACTTTCACTGAATTCTTCCTTTGGATGAAAAAGGATAAGAGATGTTCATATGTGTGTGTTTGCTGCAGTGCATGTTTAATTTAAGACCCTATTAGTTTGTTATGATAAAATCTTTAACCCAAATTTTAATTTCGACACTTTGCCAATTCACTAAGAGGCTGTTTGGTTAGATGTAAGTAGGTGTGATGTAAAAAGTTTTACATGTAAAACTTGCTTTTGAGTGTTTGGTTTGATGTAAAAGTCACTTTTACCTGTAAAAAGTTTTACATGACAGCCCCATTTTACAGCATTTTAACTCACAACAACTTTTGCTGTGAGTTAAAATACAGTAAAAAGTTTGGTTTACAGTCACCTTTTCAACTCCAAAAGCAAACCCTTGTTCAAACTCTCCATCACCGGTGACGAGCTCTACCACCAACGACGCCCTCTAGCACCGACAATGGCCTCCACCACTGGCGACGTCCTCCACCACCGGTGACGAGTAGGTAGGCAAGATCTCTCTCTCTCTCTCTCTCTCTCTCTCTCTCTCTCTCTCTCTCTCTCTCGATCAACAGAACCACTGAAAATGTAAATTGATCTTCCAAACACTTAGGCTTTATTCAACAAAAACAGTTAGGATAACTGACATGATAGTTGATAAGAAACACATCCAAGTTGCTAATGAAAGTGGATCCAGATAGCTTTTGCATATTAGGCCCTTTTTGTTTTTTCTAGAAAAGAGAAGATGTTTTAGCTTTTAATTCTATATATGTACTTGGAAAACATTTATGGTCCATCAAAATTATAGTATTTACCTGCAATATTAACAAGATTTACCCACAACAATTACTTGCTATTAGAAAGAGGAAGCCTATCATCAAATCTTCCTATTTTGAATGTAACTCAAAGTTCTGAAGCTTTGGACCTTTGAACACTGCCATGGAAACAGCTAGTCCAACACATGTTATTGTGCCAAAGATTTTAGCCATGCTTGTTATGCTCCTTATTTCTACCTTCTTTAATCTGCTCTCCAAAGTTAGAACATTCAGTGTTGAACTCCAAATAAAATCACAATGACTAATGCATTAAAACCAAGTCTTTCAACAAAGAACTACTAGTAATTGATGTTATTACCCAATTAGAGCAGCAATAAATACCACAGTTAAACCTTTTACTCCCAAAGCTTCCTGATTTCTTCTTTTCCAAATGAGATTAGAAATCAGTTCAGAAAAATAGAGAAATAATTGGATTTGTGTAGAGAAAGAGAGAAAGATAGAAAGAGAGACCTTTTTTTGAGGAGAGCAATAGGTGCTAAGACTAGAATGGCTATAGCTTGTCTGTAAACAATATAAACCATAGAATTCATGCCTTGTGTTAAGATAGCCTTGGTTAAGAGTGCATTGATTGCATTACACCATCAACATTACATATATATTTATGTGTTGATCTCTAGTGATGCAATAGCCATTGAGTTTTTATTATTTATTTGAATGTCTTGTCATTGTTTCTCTTTTTTTCAAACTCTAATTATTTATTTATTTATTTATTTGTTGGGACTTGGCAGAAGATAAATAAAAAATGAGTGTTGTAATATTGATAAACTTGCATTGGGTCGGGGTCTTGGCCCATAAAATAATTTGGCCAACATTTTGCATTACATTTTGCATTACTTATCTAATAATTATGATAGCTTAGGTTTTTGGTGTATTGATATTTTTCATTGCGTTATGAACTTGTTTGATCTCTAAATACCATGTGACATGAGATATTTTTATACTAGGAGTCTTTTTTTTAATTTATTTATATTTATCTTACACATTGACTACTACAACATGATTTATATATGGATACAAATTTTGAAGATGAATATGTTGTAGTTGCCTCCACTTTGTTTGTTAGTATTTTAGCTTTAATGTGATATAGAGGAAAAAGACTTAGTTTGCCTTCGGAACTTTACTACAATAGGGATGTACAACGCACCAATTATAATTCAAGAATTATAAATAACTCTAATGTGACTAGTATATCAATGCTAAGAATGAGACGAGCATCATTTTTTGGTCTACGTGATATATTAAAGACGAAAAGATTATTACTCAACACCTTACATGTAAGTGTTGAAGAGCAAATGGCTATGTTCCTTCATGTTGTTGGACATAATGTGAGAAATAGAGTCGTTGGAATGAATTTTTTACGATCTGGAGAAACTGTTAGCCAATATTTCCACCATGTGTTGCATGCTATTGGAGAACTTCATGGTGAGTTAATTGTACCACCTACCACAGCTACTAGTCCGATCATAGCACAAGATTCAAGATTCATGCCATATTTTAAGGTAAAAAAAAATCAGTTAATTATGATTAAATTGGGAAGAAGAATTACTAAGATTACTAATTCTTCATTAACAATTCGGATTGCATTGGAGCACTCAATGGTACACATATTCATGTCTTTGTTCCGAATGATATTGTGGCACGTTTTAGGGGAACCTTATCGCACACAAACTGTATTAGCTGTAGTTAATTTTGAATTACGATTTACATATGTGCTAGCGGGTTGGGAAGGCTCAACTCATGATGCACTTGTCCTTCGAAATGCCTTGGAAAGAGAAGACGGACTTATAGTGCCCGAAGGTATCATACCATTTTATAAAAATTAAAATATTAAACCTATTATAATTATGTAATAACTTGTAGCTTTCTTGTTATAAGGAAATATTACCTTGTTGATGCGGGGTATTCCACACGATCTAGTTTTATATCACCTTTTCGTGGTGTCTAATACCATCTTAAGGAGTTTGGTGCACATTCTCCATCAAATAGCAAATAATTGTTTAACTATAAACATTCTTCTTTGCGTACGTCTATAGAACGAGCCTTCATTGAGTTGAAAACCCGTTTTAAGATCTTGACGTCTAGGCCATTTTTTTCTTTTTGAAACATAAATAGATATTGTGATTGCATGTTGCATTCTACATAATTATATTCTATAAGGAGGTAGTGACATGTACGTACCAAACCTTGAAGAGTGGGAACTTAATCCAAATGTACGCGAGATAAGAACACAATCCCAAGTCCGTGAAGAAACAAGAGAATGGTTAGCAATACGAGAAGCAATCATGAATGACATGTGGAATAATAGATAAAACTAGCTTCTTATATTTTAGTGTTTTTTTTGCATTATGTTTGTAAGTTTTGATGTTTGCTTGTACAAGACAAATTAAGTATTGTTTGATATACCTTCATTTGTGAGTTATGATTTTTTTGCATTATATTGTAAGTTTTTATGTGTACATTCATTTGTGAGTTATGATTTAAAACAACCTTGAATAATTTATATTTTTTAAATAATTTCTTTTATGCTAATTACTCATTACAGATGGAATCTCAAGATATAATACCAGAAAGCCATAACTTGGCTGGGAAGGGAGCTTCAACTAATGTCCGATGGACTATAATGATGACATCTTTCATGTTAACATCTCTTGTTGAGCAAGCAAATCTTGGGTTAAATCTGATAAGGGATTTAAGAATGTTGCTCTCAACGCAGTTGCAAGAGCTGTTAGTGTGAGGTTCAACCTTGCTTTGAGTAACACACATGTCAACAATAGTCTTCACCATGTAAGAAAAATATGGTTAATTATTAAAAAAACTACAGTTTAAGTTGTGTGTCATGAGATGATGTGGAGAAAAAAAATAGTCATGGGAGAAGAGGAATACCAAATATACATACAAGTAAGTCATAAATTGTGGTTAACAATTAATACTTCATATTACATTTTAAATTGCACATGAACCCTAATTGTAGAATGTAATGTTTATTATACAGGAGCACCCCGGAGAGGATATTTATATCAATAAACCAATACAAGATTATGATGAAATGGCTATTGTATGTAGGAATGATCAAGCAACAGGATCTTTTGCAAGGACTGGTTCTCAAAGCTCTAGGAGCCTAGGTGCACGCATGGATCAACCACCAACATCACCGGTAATTGATCTTGACAACCAAACCCAAGGATTTGATGATTTTGATGACTTTACACCATGTGAAATTCCTACTAATGACACACCAACGACCGCCACTTCCACGGCGAAAAATGGTAAAAAACGAGCGAAGCATACTAACAAGGATGAAGAAATCATGCGAGAGGCGAAGTTTGAACTATGAAGAATTGCAAATGCGTTAGAGGCGGACAAGAGCAAATTTATTAGTAAAGAATTGCTTGATGAAATCATGACCTTAAGTGCTCACTATAGTGAATACGATCTTGGACGAGCATATGACTATTTGCTCCAAAATCTCCCTTTTCAAATGGATTTATGAATAAAATTCATTCTCTTCGGTGCATTTGGATCGATGATTTTCTTGATCATTTGAGGGATGATCGCCGAGCATGAGTTAAATTAGGCAAATATTAGGTTGTGCTTTGCTTGTTTTTGGACAATATCATGTGGTATTATATTTTGTCATTTGGACAAGTAATGTTGTATTTTATTTTCTTGTTTGGACAAATGTATTTTATTGTATTTTATTTTGTTGTATTTTGTTGTATTTAATTTTTTTTACTTTAATGAATTTTAGATGATATAATTTTAAATAATAATTTTTTATGCATTCTTAATGTTCTTAGGGCATCTTCAATGATCTTATATTTTGATTTAAATATTTTGTAATGTAATTTTATGTTAAAAAATATTTTTTATTAATTAAATGTAATGCTAATTTTTTTAAAAAAATATTAAACATTTTTACATTTTAAGTTAATTAATTATTAGTGTAAATTAATTTGTATGACTAGTATTAAATAATTACTAATAAAAACTAATTGAGGTAATCTCACCATACCACTTACATGGTGACCATATCACTCGCACTTACATCAAATCAAACACATAAAAAGTAAATACAGCATTTTCACTTACATCAAACCAAACAACAATGATGTAAGTTGAAATATAACATTTTCACTTACACTGTAAATCCACTTACATGTAGTTTGACTTATTGCCAACCAAACAGCCACTAAATCATTTTCCAAATTGGTATGTCAAGCTGATATTCAATAATAAACTTAAACATTTGCAGAACTACAGAGCTTTGAATTGAATAGATAAAAGTAATGTACCATTTGCCAAAAGACATGCATTTATTCTCCAACAACAACAGTTGTACATTTAATCAGAAACTCATTAAATCAATTAAATGGTAATCACATAAACTAATGAATCTTAGCCACCATTTTTTTAGACCAAGAGTTTTGCTGTTGTGAGTAATGAGAATAATTAATTCATACTAAGCTGAGCAAACAACCTATAGAAAAATTATGTGTCTTAAAGCATTATTCTGTCAAAAAAAAAATCATATTTTATAATTCAAGAAAATTTATCAGATTAACATGAAATTCAACAGCAGAAATCAAGTGGCAATTAATTAGTTTTTGTCCATTTAACAATCATAGTTGTTGACAAGTTAAAACAAATTCAAATTGAAGATAAGGTGAAGATATTTAGATAATGATTGACACGACCCCTTGCGTGTATCCCGCAAGTGCACGGGTTGTCGAAGTAATAAAATACCCTGGTGAGTGGGTAGTCGTATCCACAGGGAATAGTGTTCATAAACAAGTGTTATCGCTATTTAGTTATGATGGGAATTGATGATGAGAAAAGTATGTATGTATAGATGTAAGAGAAAATAAAAGAGTGCAAGAAGAATAATGAGGATAGGAGAGGTAATCAATATAACGATGGGGTACCCGGACAAAGCTCCCCCTAGGACTAATGCTTCTAGTGCAAAACTTGTATTATGCTCTACAATTGATGCCTATTAAGTCGAGGATATCCTTAAACTCACAGTCCCAAAACTTAAGGTCAACCGTGACTAACCCCAACATTATGTCCCGGTATTAGGATTCACTACGACCCTTGACTCTTGTTGACCTGTCAACTAAGCCCCAGGGGAGTCTATCTTCCTAACCCTAACACTACGTGGGATTGCTTTAAGCTCTAGGGATTCCTAGTGATAAAACCTGTTCCTCTATGTAGTTCTAACCCTTTGGTCCAGGTGGAAGAACCCTAGTCTAGATTGAGCCCTAACACTCTATCTTGACCGCTAATTAACCAAGAAAACTGAGGTAGGGAGAAATCACACCGGAAGGGAAAGGGGTACGTCGCTACCTCACAACTCTCCCTCTCAACCCTCTTCAATCTTAAGGAGTCTAACCCTATAGGAGTTGTCACACCTCCAAAGGATAACCTAGATTGCTCTCAACCTTAGTGTCACGGCTAAGGGAAAACAATAGCACAAGATAATTAAAATTGAAACTCAATTAAATTCATCAATAAAGAAAGCATAATAAAAGTCATAGAAACAATGCCATCCTAGGGTTTACAAGTCCGAATACCCACTAGGGTTTAGCTCTCCATGGAGCAATACAAAATCAATAAAGAGATTAAGAACATATGCATAAAAACCATAAAGAAAACCCCCTTGTAAATCGTATTGATGGTCTTATGGAGCCGCCTAGTCTTCTCCACGAATCCCTTGTCAAGCCTAGGGCACACCTCGCCGAATCGATACCGACGAAAGCTCCCCCAATAGCTTTCTTCCAAAGGATGTCGATGTCGATGCCGTATATTCGCCTCCAAAGACCTCCAAGAACCTCTCCAAACCCTAGCCGAAAGCCCCCAAAAAGATAGGCAAGAGATAGAAGGGGGTCCCCAAATAGATCTGAAAACGGGCTATTTATAGGCTGAAATCGGAGTTCCACACGCCCCTGTGGATTTTCCACACGGCCCTGTGAAAAACCAGAAATTCCACACGCCCGTGTCTTAATTCCACACGGCCGTGTGGAAATTCTGTTTTGTTGATTTTCGGCCGATTGTGGACAGTAACTTGCTACAGTGTTTCTGCTACAGTGCACAACCGTGTGGAGTTTCCACACGCCCGTGTGAACTCTCTGAAATCCTGATTTTCAGCAGAAAATGAACAGTAGCTTGCTACAGTGATTTTGCTGTAGTAGAAAATCTACAGTCTGCTACAGTACTCGTCGAAATGCTCCCGAATTCATCATTCTTCATCGAGGACGTTGAATTGGGCACACAATCAACGTTAGATTATGTCGATTACTTCATTTCTCTTCATTGGCAAAGTTCTTCAATTTTACACGAGTTAGACTTTTGTGAATATGACTGCCCTTGTACCCCTCCAATGGAGGTTGGCACACACCCACAAGTCTAGACTCATGCCTTGTTCCTTGCTTGGTCCGAGAACTTCTCAACAATGGCAAACATAACCTATTCTTGCTTCTTTCTTCTCCGAATTGACTCCACAATCCTACAATACACAAAAGAACACAAATGCACACTAATTAGTGATAAAATCTGATAAAAGGTATGCTCATTGTAAGATAATAACGCTTTGCATTACTATAACACAAGCACTTATCAATGATTTAATGAAACATCAGCCATATGCTTTGTCAAAGCTGATAAAAAGATTAGATTGATGATAACATATGATTAAAACCAAAGTGGACATCAACATGATATGATGATTAAAGTTAATGGTGATGAAAAAGAAATAAAACAAATATAGCAGAAAGAAGAGAGATTTAAAAAGAAATAACTTTAGTTATGGTAGTGAGAACTCTTAGAATTGAAAAGAATTAAAGCATTTACATAAGTTCAAGAGGAGCAACAACTTCATTACTATGTGTCTTATCTCATGTGAGAAATTATCTTTTTGACTGTTGTATATATAGCAACCTCAGATATTTAGATTTAAACCTCGATATCATTTGTATAATGACTAAAATAAACCAAATTACCTAACCTAACTTATGTAAGGAATTGTCTATTTTGATTTGTCCTATACTTAGTTTTATAATTTTTGTCCTGTATGTCTTATATTTTTCATGTTCAAAATACACATGTAAGCATGGGATTTTTCTCTTTTTAATTCATCCTTACACTTAAATAGAGCAAAAGTTAAGAGTATTACAAATGTGGTGCATACATTTAAGTTAAAGAAAAGAAGGTTAATATAAAATAAAAGTCATTGTGATATTTGGCGGGAGTGAAAAAATATATGTGTGTGTGTGTGTGTGAAGGATCATCAATGGGAGTATATATAAATCAAAACAGTAGAGAGAGTTTTGGATCCTATGCTTTGTTGTTGTGGTTTAATATTTGGTCTTTTTAATTGTTAATTAATGGTTGCTTTAATTTATCTTGTAATTAATTTTGATTGACCAAATTTATTTGAGGTATATGAAGTAAGTGATTTTTTTTGAAATTAAAGAAAAGGGAAAAAAAAAAAAAAGGAAAGACAAGGCTTGAAGGGTATTAAGTGTCAGTGTCTGAATGCAAGCGCATTTGAGCATGAGATAATGAAATGGTGCCTTCTTGTGTACCCAATCTTCACATGCTTCTCTTTATCACCCAAACATGTCCTTGACCTTACGCACAAATTTTATTGGATAAGGGCCTAGTGCCTTGTGAAACATTGGGTGCTTGCAACTTTTGTCACCAAAAAAAATTATAACATAAAAGAAAAGGAAAAAACAACATTGGGTGCTTGGAAAATTTTGGTAAAATTCTTTTCAAAGTTAATTTTGTGTGATATATTTGATTTAAAATTAATTAGAGTGTCATTTTTATATTAGAAGGATAGTAGTTCTTTTCATTATTGAGGGATTGACAGTTTATAATATTAGGTGAGATGAGTGATTTCTTCACCTTAGAAAAAATATTGATCACTAATCTAATCATTATTTAGGAAGACAAATTCACATAGGACACAAAATAATATTGACTTCTTTGTTACTGCCATCTGATTTCTTGATCTACTGTTAATTTCCCTTCAGCAGTACTTTTCTCTGAAACAAGAATATAGGGAATCAATTAAACTCCAAATGAAGCCTAGCCTGTATGGAAGAAGCTAAGTGAACCTGACTGAATTTATAGGCAGATTACTTAGTGGCCAAGAGAAACGACAATCTTGTAGGATGGTTCCAGACAATTTTATAGTACTGAATTGTTATAATCATAATTTGGTTCAAGTTATGTAGTCTTCACACTGTGCCTTTGGTCTAATCAATTTTTTGCAGAGAGGTTTTGAACCAGAATGGCTATCCTTGACTTTCTCCAAAGCTATATTCCTTGTCAGGTCTGTGATTCATGGTAGCGAGCTTTTCAAATGTTGTGATGCTTACTCCGTTGTTCTCAAATACGCTTGCCTGTCAAACAATCAAAATAGTTGATCTTTTTTTATTTATAGTTTTTTGTTAAATGTCGAGAATGAATCAATAGATGAATGGTATAATTTCTTGTGTTGCATTGCCTTTTGCAACTTTCTCAATTTTATTTTTTACAGTTTCAATTCAAAAAAATTTTAAATAAAATTAATTTTATATAAATTATTATATTTTTACAGAATAAACAATAGGGTGCCAAAAGTCGTAACAAAAAATATTTGCCAAAAACGTGCCAAATACAGTGAAAAAATTATAATAAACAAAATCATGCCAAAAAACCGTGCCAAATACCAAACCAACAAAACTGTGCCAAAACAGTGGCAAACATGGAACCAAAGGCCGTGCCAAAAATTATTTGTAATGTTTGGCACAAAAGTAAATAATTGTGCCAAAAATGGTGACAAAGTTTGGCACCATTTAAAAATATGGTGTCAAAATACATTTTTCTCCATTGCTATAGGCACGGTTATTTTTCCGTGCCAAATACTGTGCCAAAATTAGGTTGGCACGTTTTTTAAACTCATTTCCGTGCCAAATCTACCATGCTGATATTAGATTTTTCTTGTAGTGTTTGTTTACTAGATTCTCATTGTTCATTAAAGTGACCCTACCTCCTCTTCTATTACCACGACCATGATGACGATTATAGAATCCTCCCCTTCTAAGAGTTTCTCTTATTGTTCTTTTAACTTCTCCAAATTTAGTGGATACCTTTTTATTTGAAATGCCTTTTCTTTATTCTTTTTTAATGATCAATTAATTCTTGCTTCATGAGCTTGTATAGGCTCTGTTAGTTTATCAAAGAAAAAATTGGCAAATCCTTAGATTCTTCTATTACAATAGGCACATAATCAAATTTTGGAGTCATGCTTCTCAACAACCTTTCAACAATTACTAGTCATTAAGCTTTCCTCTGTATGACCGCATTTGGCTAACAATTGCTATTACTTTTGACATCAAATCTGTGATAGATTCTCTATTTTTCATGACTAAAGTTTTCAAAGTTAGGTCAAACCGATTGCAATCTCACCAGGATGATCTTTTAATCATTTAAAAATTCATTTTGTGAAATCAATCAAACTTGATTCAATGTAGTTAGTGTTATGATTTGTGAGAAAATGCTAACATGGGCAACTTGTTAAATCATTACTATTGCCTTGGAATTGTTTTGCTTGTTGTCTTGTAATTTGTTTTCTTCACCATAACCTGCATACCCATATGTCACAAAGCCCCAATGATTTTAAAGATTTCATACAAATACTCTAAAAGCTTGTTTGGTTACTTGTAAATAGCTGTAAGTAGTTATAATGTAAGTGGTTTTTACATGCAAGTGAGTGATTTGATATAAAAGCTCCATTTACATGTAATTGGATTTACATCTCACTCACTTTTGTAACGTTTCAAGTTATAGCAAATTTTGCAATAAGTTAAAATAAGTGGTATACACTCACCATCATGTTTACTACACATTTAATTATAAAACTATTTAATGAAGTAAGTTGTCCTTAAATTTAATTATAAAAATATTTTTTAGCAATAAAATTTTAAAAATATAAAATATTTTTATTGTGTGTGAGTGGATTTGTTAGTTTTGACCATTATTTGTTTGTCTCTCATGAGGAAGAAGAACACATGATGATGTGGAGGGGTTTTTTAAATAATATAATAGTCTTCAGATGATATGACACTTCTTGGGTGATGTAGACATGCCATCTCAGCATAATGACGTGTTCTAGTGAAGCTGACTCAACTTTTCCGGTTGCCACACAAGCAAAGGGGAGTAAAAGACATTGGGTGATCTGCTAGTGAAATAAAATTAATGTCGCATGACCATTTTAATTCAAATTGAAGTTTGATAACCGAATTGAAAATAGAGCACAGTTTGGTGACTCCAAAAAAAAAAATTACCTTGGTTTTTTACTTTTTATACTTTATTGTGTTTTTATAAATGATTTGTCACTTGCACACACTTTATTTCGTGCAAGGTTGATAAGTGCTTATTTATGCATATTATTGAGTATATTTTACTTACATTGAGCATTGCTTTTAGCAGATTTTATGACTTATTCTTGTGTATTTGTGTTCTTTTAGGTGTATAGGGTTGTGAGATCGTTTTAAGGAAGAAATAACCAAAAATAGACTGTAGAGCATCTATTTGGAGTTCTCTTATAAGCATAGATTGAACAAGGCATAATGCGTGTGTTATTCATTGAGGTGTGTGCCGACTTCCAATGATTTACAAGTCAAACAAGAGTTGGAAGGGCACCTAGGGCAGTCACACATTCATGATACAGCTAGTGCTAGAGTTTCAGGCACTTATCCAATGAATTTGAAGATTAAAAAGGTCACACATTTTACCACACGGGCGTGTGCCAGCCCTGGTGGCCTCAGTGAACAAAGGAGTGAAGTCTGAAACAGAATTTTGCTAAGTGTGGGATCCCAAATCACATGGGCGTGTGGTGTCCTGTATGGAAAATCTACACGGTAATGTGGCCCTGTGAGCGCCTGTGTGGATGCTCGATTTAAGACTTAAAATAGTTGTTTTGAAGGGTTTTGAAGGAAGCTTCTTTTCTACTTTTGGAGGAGGCTGCGGTAAGGTTAGAGGGAAGGTTTTTGCGAGGTTTAAGAAAGACAATCCAACCATCAACATCGACTACCTTTGGAGGAAAGCCATTGGGGGAGCTACCAACGGCCTTGCTCTGCCAGAGTGCCCTAAGTTTGATGGAGAGGTCCTTGGAGAAGGATGAGCTGTTCTTGAAGATCATCATCGCACAAATAGAGGGGTTTTCTTTATGGAATACTTGGATTATCATTTGATTTCATTCTTGAAGATGTATTGCTCCATGGAGAGCTAAACCCTTTTGGGCACTTGGACATGTAAACCCTAGGTTTTGTTTGCTTGTTTCATTGACACGTACTTTGTTTATTTAATTGGTTTTTAATAAAGTTTCAATCTTGTTTGCTTATTACTTGATTTTCCCTTAGAGTGACACTAAGATTGAGAATCTATTTAATCATACTCTTGATGAGTAATACTTCATTAGGATTAGATTCAGCAAGGTTGAAGAAGGTCGAGAGGGTGAGTCGAGAGGTAACGAAACATCCCCTTTCTCTTCTGACGTGGTTTATCATACCTCTACATTCCAAGAGTTCTTTGCAATCACAATATGGTGAAGTGTTGATAGACTTTCTCCACTAGGCTTAGTTGTGCAGGAGCATTAGAGTGAATTGTCGAGTAGTCCTTTCCGTTGAGACTTAGTTGTGATTAGGGATCATTCGTCTGTGGACCAAACGGTTTGATTTAGATTTGGGAATAGGGTTTTTCACTTGGAGTCCATAAAACCCCAAGTAGTTCTACGCAGTGTGAGGTGTTGAGAGTATTTTTTTCTGCTGGAATACACATATAGGGCTAGTCACGGTTGACCTTAGATTTGGGATTGTGCTTTTGGATTTCCACAACTCATTAAATCCCAGTTAAAGAAGCTTAGTTCTAGTATTGCACTTGAAACGAGGACAACCTAGGGGTAGCATTGTCCGAGTGTTCTACTTTTCTATTAATTGTTCTTCCTCTTATTTGTGTTTGTCACTCTCACATGCATCTTTTTAATTGTTAACATCTCAACACATTTCACCAATTGTTTGCATATAGCTTATTTAGCAATATTATTTGTTCTTTGAGCCTATTTTTTATAGATTCAATTATCCATTTATTCGGGTATTTTATTTTTTTTTTGACAACTCATCTATTTGTCGTAAATACACGCAAAAGGCGTGTGAAGGGAGTATGATGATTGTCCAAACAAATCACATGCAATTGTGATCATTTGTGACTTCAATGGTTGTTTGTTCTTCATGATTGTACAACCGACTTCAATGTTTGTTTGCTTTATGGTTTGTTGCTTTTGATGATTCTACAACAACGCGACTGATGGAAAAGAGCCGTGAGCAAAGGTTATAATGCCAACTAATTTGGTGTGTTTTTCGTGTGCTTTGGCACATGCAAAGAATGAAAGAATGAAAGAATGAAATTAGGGAAATTCAATGAATTGATTTTTTTTTTTTTTTTTAACCCTATGCTATATATACTCGGATGTGATGGGTCACGACATTCATGTCCTTGCAATTCAGTGAATGACAAGACCTATTCCATTTTGATGCCTTTTGTAAAGAATGACATGACCTGTGTGTTGGTAACTGTTAATGTTAAATATATAAATTCAAAGGGTTATATAAGCCCTTTTTTATGCTATTAATTCTATAAAAAATTAATATTGTTTAAATGACCTATGCCTATGTAAACACTATCTTGAGTTATTTAATTTGTTAAAAAGTCTATCAAACTAATACCCAATCAACACATGAATGTTGCTGAAGTGATGAATGGACTACTTACTAGGTATTTTTAAAATCAAAATCATTGCTTTTTGTGCAATTTAACAATTTTTTTTAATTATTAAAATATCATTTTTGTGGCTTAGTTAATTCAATTATTTAATAAAAATTATTATTATTTTTCTAACTACCTTATACGACCTTATATGTGGGCGCATACCAGTGTCAAAATACTGACTTATCTTTATTTATTTATTTTTTTGTTTTGAGATATTTTTGATAGTATTTTTTTTTGTTATAATCATTTTAAAAATATAGTGTAATATTCTCATAACATTAAGTAAGTTATTTAATAGATTCATGTAATATTTTTCACATATATATATATTGTTATAACCATTTTAAAAATATAGTGTAATATTCTCATAACATTAAATATATATTGTTATAATCATTTTAAAAATATAGTGTAATATTCTCATAACATTAAGTAAGTTATTTAATAGATTCATGTAATATTTTACACACACACATATATATATAATTATTATATAAAATTATAATTTCTTTTGGTCCTAATTCTTTTTTAACGATTATTCTAAAATCTTTTATAAGAATGCTAGATCGAAACTGTATAGTTAATACAAGTATATATTTGGATAAATTTTATACAAGTAAAATAGTTAAAAATAATTGAAAAAACTATTTAGTTAAATAATTAATACATGTAAAAGATTTGCATAAAAATATGTTCACCACACTCGCGTGTGTATATAAGTGACCTTATTTCTGTATCCATGAAATTTGTTGACAAACAAATGCAACAAGTGATCATATAAATGTGAAGTTATAGTTTTCCATCTCATATTTAATTTTAAATTATAATGATTGTTTGGAACCCCCTATGTCTTTGTGCATCTTATTGTTTTAACTTTCTATTAATTCCATAATTGTAAACTCATCATATATGAAAACAATCTCTAAAATAAAGAGATAAGGTACGCATGTGCTCAAGAATGAGATTATCCATTACGCCTTTGAATCGCTTGAATGCTAATCACGTGAGGGATTCCCAAACGAAGGAGACTAATTCTCTTGTTAGTACATGTTGAAAAAGTATTTGAAGTTACACAAGAAAAAGCAATCCATTCAAATAAACAATGGATTAAGGAAACCAAATCCTTTATAATCGGTGAATTGTATATGTACAATATGTAATTCTAATTTATAAATAGTTTTGTGTGTCTATATATATATATTATTACTAATGTATAGTGGTTGAGATTTTTGGATCCAATGGCATGATTTCATTTAAAAAAGTGATTTTGACAACCAAGCTAATACCACTCCAAACATTGGTTGCCATAGGTTGTACTAACCATTGTTATCTGAGTATCTTGGTGTGTTTTTTAAATGATTTGCCACTTGCACGCACTGTAATTTGTGCAACTAGTGATTTTTTTGTGACTTCAATGGTTGTTTGCTTTTGATGATTTTTTTGTGACTTCATCTTGTGAATGGCATGACCTACGTGTTAGTAACCATTAATGTATTGTATATATACATACAAAGTCTTATTTATATTATGAGTGTTGATCGAGCTGTAAATATGATGCATGCATGTTACAAATGGTAACTGTCACGGCCTTAATCGATCTCAGGATCACACCATAACTACACTCACTGAAGGTCTGAACCCTTACAATAACCTCCACAGAATTGAGGCTTTTCAGGAAAATGTTTTCAGAGGTGTCAAATACACCGCATATTGAATGGTGAGCAACAAAAGGCAAGTCAGTGAGATGAGAGAAAACAGAAAGAATGAATGGATTTTTTTTTAAAAAAAATGAGGGATGGAAAGTTTCTAGGAGGAAATGATTACATATAATTTTAAATACGGACATTATGGTGTTTTGAAAATATATAAATACAAATAAATGGAATTAAACCTTTTGTTTTCCGCTAAAAATAAAGGGATATGTATATGCGCAAGAAGTCAAAGAATTTTTTTTTTGTTTTAGCTTTTAGATTTTCTGAAAAACAAAATATAATTTATTCGATGAAAAAAAGGTATCAATCCTATTCTAGTGTAATTTTAGATTATTTTTTAAATAATCTTCCAAAACTTTTGGGTTGTTTTTTAAGATGATCTGATAAATATTTGACATTTAACATTTAAAATAGTTTTAAAATTACAATAAATCTTTTGATTAATGAAATTATAAAATATAATATATTTATCTATATTATTATTTATTACTAAATAATAAAATTATTGGTTTTTAATTTCATAAATCATGTTGTTGAGCTCCCCACGGTATCTTTTGTACCTGTAACACGAAATAAACCAATTTAGACCGAATAATACGTACATTTAGGCATTTATCACTACTTCCACACTAATTGTTTTGCAACTCTTTACTTTTTATTGTGCTTGCATACGTACATTGGGGACAATGTACATCTTAAATGTGGGGGGGGCAGGGGGGGAGTTCACTTACTTCTGTGTTCAACTACTTATGCTCATGTAGCCCATGGCGGTTCACCTTAGTTGTAACGGTTGTATTCTTAGAGTTTAGGAGAATTTTTAACATTGTATTCTATCATGCTCTAGTTTTACTTGAATTTTAGGGATTTTTGCTTGATTACCTGTCATTGCGGTTCACCTTAGTTTCACTCAACCTCTAAGGCCGCCTAGGAAAGGGCTACCTTAGAGGTTGAGTGAAGCTACTACCCCTCCTTACTTTGTGTATATAAATAAGTCCTTGTAGCAAGAGTTTGAGGAGTACTCGTCGGTTCTCTTGAGTGAATTCGCACACACTTTCACATTTTCGAGTTGTTATCCTTTTTTATTCATGTTTTTAGCTAGAGCATTAGTATCGTTATGCAATGTTTTAATTTCCCCTTACTTGTAGAATGCTTCTTTTGCATACTTTTGGTGAACCTAAGGCCGAGCACTTTCAATTGTTCTTCCCAAGTACTTTCATGTTCTCTTTTGCTTGAGAACAAGCGAAAGCTTAAGTGTGGGGGTGTTTGATAAGTGCTCGTGTTATAGTAATGTGAAGTGTTATTATCTTACAATAAGCATTGATTTAATCAAATTTTATCACTAAAAAGTGTGCATTTGTGTACTTTTGTGCATTGCAAGGTTGTGAAGATAAATTGGAGAAAATGGAACGAAGTTAGATCCTGTTCGCCGTTGTTGGGGAGTTTTCGGAGTAAGCAAGGAACAAGGCATGAACATAGACTTGTGAGTGTGTACCAAACTCCTTTGGAAGGGCACAAAGGCAGTCACATTCACAATAAGCTTAGCTCATGTTAACATGGAGAACTTCACCAATAAGGAGATTTGAAGCAATCGGCATAGTCTACCATTGATTGTGTGCCCAACTCAATGGCCTCGATGAAGAATAATGAATTCGGGAGGGTTTCGGCACGAGTACTGTAGCATCACTATAACGTGTTATTGTAGTAAAATACTTTAGCAAGTTACTGTTCACTGTCTGCCGAAAATCAGCAAAACAACACCTTCAGACGGGCGTGTGGAAATTCCACACGGCCGTGTGAAATCCTGATTTCAGCGATTTAAAGCCGCGACTCAGCATTATAAAAGCCCGTTTTGGAGACTGTTTTACGATCTTTTTGGCTCTCTTCTGACCTAACTTCTAGAGAGGCGTGGCTAGGGCTTTGAAGAGGATTTCGTGGAGGTTTGGAGCACGTCATCGGCGTCGACATCAACGTATGGCGGCCCCACAAGACCACGGCCACATCACAGACAAGGGGGTTTTCATCTATGCATTCAATTTGTATTTCTTTTCTTATATTGATGGATTTGTATAGCTCCATGAGGAGCTAAACGCCTTGTGGGTATTCAGACTTGTAAACCCTAGTATTATCATGTTTCTTTGACATTGCTATTATGTTTTTCCATTATTGATGAATAAAATTGAGTTTCGATCTTAATTTCATCTTGTTATTGTTTTCCCTTAGTCGTGACACTAGGGTTGAGAGTAGACCTGTCCAAGGGCCGGGCTAACCACCCAAACCCGAAGGCCAGCCCGAAAAATGGGAATGTTTGGACAAGTATATAAGGCCCGATGTCCGGGCCTTGGACAAAAGAAGAAGCCCATTTAAAAATGGGCCGGGTTTGGTTTTTATTGTTAAAAGCCCGGCCCGGCCCGACCCGAATTATAAAATATATTTATTAATTAGTTTTGTTTATACTTATATATATATATATATATATAATGGTAAATTTCCATTGATTATTTATTAATTAGTTTTGTATATGCTTATATAATATATATTTATTGTTGATTGTCATTGATTATAATGGTTTGAATTTTAGTTGTTGTAATTGTATAAATATTTGCATTTCTTATTTTAATTTTAAGTGTTTTGTAGAATAATATTTGGTCATATTCACATATTAATATTATTGTTAATTTTTTTATAACTTATATATTATTTGCCCAAAAATCTATTTGGGCGGGCTTCGACGGGACTTGGGTAGAGGTTATTAAATTTGGGCTGGCTTGGGCAAGAGTTAAGGCCCGAATTTTTCGGGCCGGGCCGGGCTTGGACAAGGTTGAATTTTAATAATTATAGATAAAACCCGGGCCGAACCCTACCCGGCCCGGCCCATGGACAGGTCTAGTTGAGAGCAATCTAGATTATCCTTTGGAGATGTGACAACTCCTATAGGGTTAGACTACTTAGGATTGAAGAGGGTTGAGAGGGTGAGTCGTGAGGTTGCGGAACGTCCCCTTTCCCCTCCGATGTGATTCTCCCTACCTCCATGTTCCATGATTTATCCATGGTCGAGATAAAGTGAAGTGCTAGGAGATAAGCTCCCCTGGGGCTTACTTGCGCGAGCAATAGAGTGAAGTGTTGAAGTGAATCTTAGCGTTGGGGCTTAATTTAGACTAGGGTTCTTTCACCTGGACCAAAGGGTTAGAACTATACATAGGAACAGGGTTAATCACTAGGAATCCCTAGAACTTAAAGCAATCCCAAGCAGTCTGAGGCTTAGGAAGATAGACTCCCCTAGGGCTTAGTTGACAGGTCAACGAGAGTTAAAGGTCGTAGTGAAACCTAATGCTTGGGCATAGTGGTTGGGTTAGTCACGGTTGACCTTAGGTTTGGGACCGTGTGTTTAAGGATTTCTTCGATTCAATTAACATCAATAGGAGAGTATAATAGCATTGTCTTGCACTAGAAGCATAAGTCCTAGGGGTAGCTTGTCCGGGTACCCAACTTTACTCATTGCTTGTCCTACTTTTTTTACTCCTACTTGCCCTCTCTCACCTTCCACACTTCTATTTTGATTCTTGTTTTTATTAATTACTTTAACACTCACTCATTGATTTCTTTTCACACATCGCATTAGCTACATAGTGAATACTTGTATCTCAAATCCATATTCCCTATGGATACGACTACCACTCACCGGGGTATATTATTACTTAGACAACCCGTGCACTTTCGGGCCCCTATCAAATGCACAAAAGCACACAAATACACACTAATTAATGATAAAATCTGATGAATGTAATGCTCAATGTAAGATAATAACACTTCACGTTACTATAACACGAGCACTTATCAATCACCTATGAAATCTTTCTTTGATTTTCTTTACCTTGTTGTTCTTGTTTGTATGATGACACACTAGACCGCCAAGATCACTGTAAATTGGTGAACATTTGGGGGTTTGATAAGTGCTCGTGCTATAGTGATACGAAGTATTATTATCTTACATTGGGCAATACTGTAGCAAAAACACTGTAGTAAGTTACTGTTCACAGTCTGCCGAAAATAAGCAAAATAGAATTTCCACACGGCATCGGCATCGACATCCATTTGAAGAAAGCTATTGGGGGAGCTTTCGTCGGCATCGATTCGGCGAGGTGTGCCCTAGGCTTGACAAGGGATTCGTTGGAGAAGACATGCGGCTCCACAAGACCATCGATACGATCTACAAGGGGATTTTCTTTATGGTTTTCATGCATATGTTCTTAAACTTTTTATTGATTTTGTATTGCTCCATGGAGAGCTAAACCCCTAGTGGGTATTCGAACTTGTCAACCGTAAGATGCTTGTGTTTCTATAACTTTTATTATGCTTTATTAATTTGATGTTTTCTTATTGAGTTCCAATCTTGCATGCCGATTGTATGAGATTTTGCCTTAGCCGTGACACTAGGGTTGAGAATCTATTATGTTATCCTTTGAGGATGTGACAACCTCTATAGGATTAGACTACACAAGGTCGGAGAGGGTTGAGAGAGTGAGTCGAGAGGTAGCATAACGTCCCATTTCCCCTCCGGTGTGAATTTCCCTACCTCCGTATCCCAAGAGTTAATCACGATCGAAGTAGAGTCAAGTACTAGGAGATGAACTCTCTTGCGAAGGGTTGAGAGAATCCTAGGACTGGGGCTTAACTTAGATTAGGGTTCTTCCACCTGGACCAAAGGGTTAGAACTATAATTAGGGATAGGGTCTTTCACTTGGAATCCCTAGAACTCCATGCAATTTCACACGGTGCTAGGCATTAGTATGAGGTACTCCCCTGGGGCTTAGGTGACAGGTCATCAAGAGTCAAAGGTCGTAGAGAAGTCTAGAGCCAGGTATAGTGTGGGATTAGTCATGGTTGACCTTAGGTTTGGGACCATGTGCTTAATGATTTCCATGACTCATTAGACATCAATTTGACGGTATAATACTAGTCTTGCACTAGAAGTATTAGTCCTAGGGGGAGCTTTGTCCGGGTACCTCATCTTTATATCGATTACCTCTCCTACCTTTATTGCCCTTTTTGGTCTCTTTTACTTTCTTATATATATATATCTACATATTGAATTCTCTTATCATCGATTCAATTTATAGCTAAAATAGTGATAACGCTTGTTTCTGAACACTATTCCCTGTGGATTCGACTACCCACTCACCAGGGTAATTTTATTACTTCGACAAGCCCGTGCACTTGCGGGATACACGCAAGGGGTCATGTCAGGGTTCATCATGTATTTTTTATTATTTTTACTTAATTGCAAGTTTAGGTTGATTTATGATTTAGTTCATTGTGTTCCATGCCTAACTACTCAATGGAGAGATCCGCAGTCCTTTCTTGAGTTATATAGGTAGATGTAACCTACTCACTTGTATTAGATCATTAATGAACAAAAAGGGTTTCTTGTATAGATATGCTTAGAAATTGGATATTAATAGCCCTCCAATCTTTAAGGATAAACTAGGGTTTAGTGTACCCTAGTCTTGGGATCTTCTTGTACTTAATACAATCGTAGGAATGTTGGTTAGGAAGACATTCCAATTGATATTCGTATAGGATTAGGGTTCAATCACCGAGAAATTAGTGTTAATCTAATCTTGAGATCCTTCAGTCTAAATCACCCATGCTATTTTTATTTTTCATCCATATATCATGATGACCCCTCAAGGGGATCGACATCCATAGGCCTTTGCACATTATTGTAGCACTTGCAATTATCTTCTTTGTTCCAAGTTTTTATATCTATTTCGTACTTGTTTTATTGCATCTTTAAGAGTGACTTACCATGCTTCATATGGTGAGTTAGATAGTAGGCAATGAAGGAGTAATAGTAGATCCTTAGCCCCAAGGAATACAATCTTATGTCTTTGCACGAGGTATTACTTGGCGATCCTGTATACTTGTGGGCATCATAATCTACAGAGCGAGCTAGGGTATTTGTACCCCTCCAATTGTTAGGGTTATCCTTGATTGTGTTTCAACCCTAGCTTGAGAAATCCACTAGACCCATTGCGATCGTAGGAGGATTTGGGCGGAAGCAATTCCGTATTCCAATACTCGTACCGGATTAGGGACCAAACATTGTGACCATCGGGTTGGTCTAATTTAGGGTTTCTCGGTCCAAACCACTCACGTGCATGCTAGTTAGGGCATCCTTAGCACTTTAGTAGCCACCGAGGGAATCCTCATCCATGGCCATTCCCTCGTCTTGATTTCCCTCCGCATTTATATTTACTATTTGCATGCTTTTTACATCCGTAGTTTATTTATAGTTATCTCTATCAAGTGATTGCTTTCGTTGAACAACATTGTGATAAGGAAGTAAGAATAGATTCTCGGGCCCTTGGGAATATGACCTCCTCATGCTCTTGCGAGGGGTATTACTTGGCGACCCCGTGCACTTGTGGGTGAACAATCAGCGTGTAGGAGCCACGGAGAACACGAAGACATAATTTGGGCAGAAAAGAGAAGAAAACCAGGTCGCAATACTTTAGCGTATTTACTGTAGCTGTAGTACTCTAGCAGAATCACTGTAGCAGTCACAGTAGCGCTTGGGGAATTTTCGTGGCTGGAATCCAATTCGAGGTATACGGCCTCATGGAGGTCGTATGGGAGGCCGTCTTCCCTAAGAAAATCATATTACTTTGCCTACGCCATACCACCGCCTATACGACCCTCATGACCCCATTTTGGGGGTTGTATGGCTCGGGATTTGATAGTTTTGATCGCTTTTTTGCATCCATACGGCCCCCATACAGCCCAGTATGGCTTGGGGGTATAAAAGATTATCTCTAGGGCTTCTCAAATATTTTTTTGGCCGGCATATTGAAGGGGAGAACAAAGATACCTTTTGGAAAACGACGATTTGGAGCCAAAGAAGGAGGCAAGAGCATCATCAACAAGGGGAGAGCTTCAGCAAGGTGCCAAGCCGAGGGGAACCGTCATTTGGCAACCTTTTGAGCGAGGGAAAGCGTTATTCGGCCGGACCTCCACCTTCACCTTCATCATTTCATCTGGGGAGTATCATTTATGAGCTTTTTGAGTGATTTATCTTACTTTGTTGTTGTTGTTTGTATGATGGCACACTAGACCCCCAACGCCACCGGATGTCGGTGAACCTTGGGGGGTCATCATGTATTTTGGATGATTTGCAATTAATATTATGTTTGGGTTGATTTATGATTTTGTTCATTGTATTTCATGCCTAGAGCTACTTGATGGAGAAATCTGTAGCTCTTTATTGAGTTGTACAAGTAGACGTGACCTACTCGCGTGTATTAGATCTTTCATGAACAAAGAGGGGTTTCTTGTATTGGTATTGCCGAGAAATTGGGTATTAATAGCCCTCCGATCTATAAGGGTAAACTAGGGTTTAGGGTACCCTTATATTGGGATCTCCTTGTACTTAATGCAATCGTAAGAATACCTTTTACGAAAAAATTCCACTAGGTATTTGTATGGGATTAGGGTTCAAATCACCCGAACTATCCTTTTACTGTTTATCCATTTTTCAAGATGACCCCTCAAGGGGATCCACATCCATAGGCCTTTATTCATCACTGTAGCACTTGCAACCATTGTGTTTGATTTTAAATTTTTTTATACATACTGTTCTTGTTTCTTGCTTTAATTAGAGCATCAAAATCATGCTTGAGATGTTAGGTTAGATAGTAGGCGATGAAGGAGTAATAGTAGACCCTTAGCCCCGTGGAATATGATCCTTGTGCTTTTGCATCAAGTATTACTTGGTGACCCCGTACACTTGCGGGATTCTTCTACCAAGTTTTTGGTATCATTGCCGGGGACCTTTAAGGGATTCTAGGAAACTTCTAGCGTATTGCTCTAGCCATTTTCTTATTGTTTCTTTCCTTTTCTTTTATTTTCATTTCTCTTGAGCATAATTTGTTCTATCTTTCCTGATTTGTGCAAGGTACAGTGTATGACACGTGGAAATTCGGCGGACTTAGTTGAGCCGGATAGTGAAATTGAGAGGACCTTGCATCGTAGAAGAAGAGAAATTGGTGAAAGCTCATGTGAGCAAGACATTTTGCTTGAGGATTTGTCGTCATCCATCATGGCCGAGGAGAGACGAACGTTGTCTAAATATGAAAGGCCACAATTTACGGGTGAAGAATTTAGTGTCCAAGCACCTACTATTGCAACCAACAATTTTGAAATCAAGGTAAGCACAATTGGAATGGTCCAGAATTCAGTACAGTTTAATGGTCTTTCAAATGAAGATGTACATGATCACCTTGCCTGTTTCCTCCAAATTTGCTCTACATTCAAGATAAATGGGGTGACGGATGATGCTATCCGGTTGTGACTTTTCCCATTCAGTCTTAGGGATGTGGCATACCAATGGCTCACATCTCTACCTCTGGGTTCAATCAATACATGGAAGGACATGGTCGAGAAATTTCTTGGAAGATACTTTCCTCCTAGCAAAGTGGCAAGATTGAGGCAAGAAATTTCAATTTATTTGAAGCTTATGAGAGATTCAAGGACCTCCTTTGAAGATGCCCTCACCACGGGTTTGCTTCATGGATGCGGGTACAAATCATATACAATGGGCTGAATTATGCCACACGCCAACTCATTGATGCCACACCGGGTGGATCACTTAGCAACAAGTACCCTGATAAGGCCGAGCAACTGCTTGAGTCCATAGTAAGCAATGAATCTCATTGGGCCTCGAGAGGAACACCACAAAAGGGGGCCGGGATATATGAAATCAATGCTAACGATGCTCTCGCCGCGAAGGTTGATTTGCTGTCTAGGAAGCTAGACACAGTCATGGGTAGTAGTTCGAAGTCTGAAATAGTGATGATTTGTAGCACTTATGGTGGTGGACATGGGGCCACCCAATGTCCTATTGCTAGCTCCTCCGTCGCGCCCATCAAGACTGTTGATTACATTGGGGGCCCAAGACCACAAGGAAATCCGTGCGGCTCTACCTACAATCCGCGGTGGAAATACCATCCTAACTTCTCATGGAGTCAAGGGCAATAACAACCAAAAGTTTCCCCCCCTCAGAATCCTCAAGTACAACCACCTGTGCAAGAGAAGAGGTTGACCACTGAAGATGTACTTGCTAAGTTCATAATACGCACCGAATCAAGGTTTAACAACGTAAATTCTCAGCTCAACGATTTTGGATCCATCCTACTCAATCTTCAGGCCTCCGTGCAATCCCTTGAGCATCAGGTGGGGCAACTTGCCAAGGCAAATTCAGAATGACCTTCAGGAAGTCTTCCTAATAACACCGAAGAGAATCCAAGGGAGCACTTGAAGACCATTGTTAGGAGTGGAAAGCAAGTGGAGACAAGGGTTGAAATTGACCCAAGTGTCAAGGATACCGTGATAGCCATTGTGGAAGATCCCGTTTCTTCTGAAAATGTTGTTGAAAGAGATGATCGGGAAAGAAATAATGAATCTCATCTTCGGGGAAAATCAAATCCACCCGAGTACAAGCCTCAAATTCCCTATCCGGCTAGATTGAAACAAGACAAGGAGGATGTTCAGTTTAGAAAATTCATCAACATCTTCAAACAGCTCCACATTAATATCCCGATCGTTGAAGCTTTAACGCAAATGCCCAAGTATGCCAAGTTTCTAAAGGAGCTCCTCACCAATAAAAGAAAATTAGAAGAAGAAGGCACCGTGGCACTCTCAGGAAATTGTTCCGCTATTTTAGAGAAGAAGCTCCCACAAAAATTAAGAGATCTGGGAAGCTTCATAATTCCTTGTTTGCTTGAAGGAGGAGTTCAAGAAAATGCATTAGCGGATTTGGGGGCAAGCATCAACGTCATGCCCTACACTATGTGTTTGAAGCTTGGCTTGGATGAGCTTAAACCCACAAGGATGACTTTACAATTGGCGGATCGATCAACAAGAAAGCCTCATGGGATTATAGAGGATGTGATTGTTCGAGTTGATAAATTGGTCTTTCTCGTGGATTTTGTCATTATGGACATTCATGAAGATGTGGAGACACCGTTAATTCTTGGTAGGCCATTCTTAAGTACCTCAAATGCCCTAATTGATCTCAAACGAGGAAAACTAACACTAAGGGTTGGAGAGGAGGAAGCTATGTACACATTGCCGGCGGCCATGAAACACTCTCTTGACCATGATGGCAAACTTTATTTTGTTGATGAAACTGACCTCTTGATTTCTAATTGTGTGCAGGAGGTATTGTCGTTGAATCCCTTGGACGAGTATTTGAAAGAACTAGGGGATGAAGAACAAGAAGAACCCCACTTCCCCCCTCTAAATACCAACCTAAAGCAACCAAAGGAGAGGGCAATATGCACCAATGGCAAAGAAAAGGAGAAAAAGGAATCGATGTTGAAGACAATTTGGAGGGAGGTACGGGGGAAGAAAAAGAAAGGTACAAACCCCCACCGTTCAAAACCTCATCGAGGGAAGGTAAAATTTGAACCCCTCTTTGATCATGAAAAAGTTGATGTCTATTCGTTGATGTCATTGAACTTGCCGGGTAACAATGTTGTTTCAAGCTTGACCGGGGGCAACTTCAAGCTTTTTCAACCCCCGTAAGGTAAGGAAGAAGGTACGTCAAGCTCGTGACATTAAACAAATGCTTCTTGGGAGGCAACCCAAGCATTCGGGGGTCTTTTTATTCACTTTTCGTATTCTAGGTTTTCATTTTATTGTTTTAGTTGCCATTTCCTTCACTAGTTTTGTTATTGAATAAGTCCATGTTCCCATTTTTCTTATCATCTTGAGTGTGGTTTAATCATTTTCTTTGTTGAGTATTGCTTGTTTTCTTCATCATTTCATGCATTAGATCGAATTTTTCCGTATTTACTTCAAGTTGGAGGTGTTCTAAATCACGTTAAAACCTTACTTAGTCATTTGGGAGTGAAAATTTTGTGTTTTGATTGATTTCCAAGTCCAAACGGCCTTTATTGGGCCGTTTCGGAGGCCAATTTGCCCAAACCGCAAGGTTTGCCTAGGGCAAACTGCCCCCAAAATGGCCCATGTGAGGGTGGTATGCCGCGGGTCCCTCCTTGTCTTCTTCACTCCCATTTCCTTTCTCTTCACTTCTCTTTCATTCCACCCGATTTTCTTCTTCTTTTCTCCTCATTTCTTGGCCAAATCTCTTCCTCATTTCTCCTAGATCACCTCCTAAACACTTTGAGAAGTCGATCTAGTGTTTTTCCCCAAGCTTTACTCAAGTTTTAGCAAGCTTTCATCGGTAAGCTCTTTGGTGCCCTAACTCTGTCTTTTTCATTTCTCTTGCATTCTTTGAGCTTCTTTGTGGATGATTTCAAGGATTTTGCTTACATTTGATGTTGTGAATGTTGTATGACCAATTTCCATTTAATTTATGTACAAATTTTTGGATTTTTTAAAATGTAGGGAAATGCTTCATGTTGAATAGTGTCCATACGGCCCTCCATACGGCCGTATGGACCCTAATAATCATTTTTTCTCCCTCGTTTCCCATTGTTTGTATTTTGTTTGGCATTATCTTGGATTACTTGAAGCTTGATGAGGTTTATTTACATTATAGGGATGCCAAACATCAAGATACTCACCTCGAAATGTCCAAGGATCCTGATGCCAACCCCCGTAGACCCTACTTTGAGCATGATCATCACGGGGCGAAGCATAAAGTTTTGAAGCCAAACCTTTGGGCACATTTCATCACATTGAATGGGGAATCTTGGTTGGGATGGAT
Organism: Dioscorea alata; assembly: GCA_020875875.1. NCBI lineage: Eukaryota > Viridiplantae > Streptophyta > Magnoliopsida > Dioscoreales > Dioscoreaceae > Dioscorea > Dioscorea alata. The sequence continues at coordinate 7,644,484 of CM037013.1, read as the reverse complement.
GAATGAATGAAGGAGTTATTCTCACATGGTTGTTGGGCGAATTTGTTCATGATTGATGATCCTACCCATTGCCAACTAACCTTGAGGTTTTGAGCATTTTCGAGGCACACCATGATCATCTACAACATCGGGCGACGACTAGTTCCTCACTTGAGCATGGACACTTGTTTTATTGCTTTAGAATGCTTTATTTCATTTAGTTTGTATGTTTGTCTAGTATTAATAAGTTGGGAGGGGTTAGGCCTCCCCACATTTTGTGGAAGCCGGACCCGACATGTAGAGCTCGCCATACATTTATTCGGGTAACCCCTCGCCATTTGTACAAGATGAACCGGGGAAGCTCATTTTCACCCTCCTCTATTGTATTTATTGAATATATTTCCTTGTTATGTATGATTAGTGTACATTTAGGGCAATGTACAACACTAGGTGTGGGGATGGGTGTATTACATGTATTAGGGTCATTTTTACATGCTAGTGTTATCAATGATGGCTTTATTCATTTTTGTTAAATTCTTCAAGCATGGACTAATGATTGATGTGAGTTATACATTTTTTGTGCTCTATTGAATCCTGTTTCACCTCTAATATTGTCTCATGCACTGAATCTTTTGTTGATGCCCTAGGAATAGCCAACTTGACTACTTTAACTCTCTTGTATGCTTAACACACAACCTTGAGCACTTAGCCTTAGAAGACTAAGTTCTATCCTTCAATGAACTCTTAAGAACTTCTAAACCTTGTTGAGCTAGTCCTAGTTTTGTAACTTGTAGTGCAGTCTAAAGACATGATCTGGGGTGAATATGAAAAAAAAAAAGAGTCTATGTCAGTATTCCTCTGCTAATGAAGCATGAATGCGTCTACGTTAGGCGGATTCGAAAAAAAAAAAGTGTATATACATGTAAATAAAAACCCTAGTGATCACTTAGACTACCTACTTGATGTTTTTAAAAGAATTTGGATTTAGTTGCAAATTTAAGAGTTAGAAGGATCTTACTTGTTCATTGAGGTAGCACTTAGCATTTTAAGACCCAGTACTCTTTGCATGTGGAGTGATTGGCATCTAGAGCTTTACTGATTGAAGTCATTAGGCTAGACCAAGTGAGGGCAAATGAGATAAAAGATTCACTTACAGTGCACAGACAATTAAGAGGTGAGACAGGATCTTTCTATCGTACTTATTGATTGTAACTCATCATCTATGTATCATTGTCCATTGCTTGTTGATTTTCACATTTACATGAGCTGGAGATAGTACATTTAGCCACATATCTATCTCCTCCTTTCTTATGATTTGTTTGCTTGGGGATAAGCAAACGACTAGTTGTGGGAATGTTTGATAAGTGTCTAAATGTATATACTTTATTATACATATTTTATACACTTAGCATGTAGTTTTATATGAATTGATGCCTGTTTTGTGCTTAATCGAGTATTATTTTCATTATAGTGTATGTAAGAGCCACGGAGAACACGAAGACATAATTTGGGCAGAAAAAAGAAGAAAACCAGGTCACAATACTGCAGTTGGAGTACTATAGCAGAATCACTGTAGCAGTCATAGTAGCGCCTGGGGAATTTTCGTGGCTGGAATCTAATTCGAGGTATACGGCCTCATGAAGGCCGTATGGGGGAGTCGTTTGCCCCAAGTAAATGAGATTACTTTGCCTACGCCATACCACCCCCCATACTACCCTCATAACTCCATTTTGGGGGTGGTATGGCTCGGGATTTGATAGTTTTGAGCCCTTTTTTCGCATCCATACGGCCCCCATACGGTCCAGTATGGCTTGGGGGTATAAAAGAGTATCTCTAGGGCTTCTCAAATACTTTTTCGGCCGGTATATTGAAGGGGAGAATGAAGATACCTTTTGGAAGATGACGATTTGGAGCCAAAGAAGGAGGCAAGAGCATCATCAACAAGGGGAGAGCTTCACCATCAAGGGAGCAAGGTGCCAAGCCGAGGGGAAGCGTCATTTGGCAACCTTTTGGGCGAGGGAAAGCGCTATTCGGCCAGACCTCCACCTTCACCTTCATCATTTCATCTAGGGAGTGTCATTTATGAGCTTTATGAGTGATTTACCTTACTTTGTTGTTGTTGTTCGTATGATGGCACACTAGACCCCCAAGGCCACTGGATGTCAGTGAACCTTGGGGGGTTTATCATGTATTTTGGAGGATTTACACTTAATATTTTGTTTGGGTTGATTTATGATTTTGTTCATTGTATTTCATGCCTAGAGCTACTTGATGGAGAAATCCGTAGCTTTTTATTGAATTGTACACATAGACATGACCTACTCGTGTGTATTAGATCTTTCATGAACAAAAAGGGGTTTCTTGATTGGTATTGCCGAGAAATTGGGTATCAATAGCCCTCCAATCTATAAGGGTAAACTAGGGTTTAGGGTACCCTTATATTGGGATCTCCTTGTACTTAATGTAATCGTAGGAATATCGGTTACGAAGAAATTCCACTAGGTATTCGTATAGGATTAGGGTTCAATCGCCGAGAAATTGTGGTTGATCTAATCTTGAGATCCTTTGGTCAAAATCACCAGAACTATCCTTTTACTGTTCATCCATGTTTCATGATGACCCCTCAAGGGGATCCACATCCATAGGCCTTCATTCATCACTGTAGCACTTGCAACCATTGTGTTTGATTTTGAATTTGTTTATACATACTTTCTTATTTCTTGCTTTAATTAGAGCATCAAAATCATGCTTGAGATATTAGGTTAGAACTTAGGCGATGAAGGAGTAATAGTAGACCCTTAGCCCCGTGGAATACGATCCTTGTGCTTTTGCATTAGGTATTACTTGGCGACCCCGTACACTTGCGGGATTCCTCTACCACTAGACTTATCAAGTGTAACTGCCTTTGTGCCCTCCAAATCATAGAACCATTTGAGCACAATGGAGGTTGGCACACACTCACAAGTTTAGAATCCATGCCTTAATCCTTACTTGGTCCAAGAACTCCTCAACAACGGCGAATATGACCAAATTTTGCTCCTTCTTCTCTAAATCATCTCCAAAATGCTACATACACAAACGAGCACAAATGCACACTAATCAATGATAAAATCTGAGAAAAGTAATGCTCAATGTAAGAAAATAATACTTCGTATTAGTTAAACATGAGCACTTATCAAATTCCCCCACACTTAAGCTTTTTCATGATGACCCCTCAAGGGTATCATTAATCTAGCTAAAAACATGAATAAAAAAGGAGAACAACTCGAAAATATGTAAGTGTGTGTGAACTCACTCAAGTTAATCCAAAAAGTACTCCTCAAACTCTTATTAGAAGGACTTATTTATATACAAAATTAAGGAGGTAGTAGTCTCACACAACCTCTAAGGTAGCCCTTTCCTAGGCGGCCGCCAAAGGTAGCTTTCACACTATCGAAAAGGTAGCTCTTTCTACCGGGGTAGTAGCTTTCACGCATCTCATAAGATAGGTCTTTCTCTTATTAGGGCATAACTTGTATCTGACTTATGAGAGTAGCTACATACTTCATAGGTGGTAGCTCTTTCCACCCCAAATGCGCAAATAAAAACTAAACAATTATTCACAAATTCACAAGTTTTTATTTTAGACAAAACTAAATCAGCTAAAACGAAGATAAACTAGTGCTTAAAACTTTGAACTTGAGTTTCCAAAATGTTTCAAGAGTGAGTAGTGTAAAGTGAAATAATCGAGCAAAAATTGCCTAAAATTCATGTAAAAACTAGAGCATGATGAGATACAATGTTAAAAATTCTCCTAAACTCTAATAATACAACCGTTGAAACTAAGGTGAACCGCAATTGGCTACATGAGCATGACCAATTGAATCTGTGAGTATAAAGCATGTGTAATGTAAACTCCCACCCACACTTAAGATGTACATTGTCCCGAATGTACGCATGCAAGCACAATAACAAGTATAATAATTAAAACAACTAATGTGGGAGTGGGCAGTTGAAACAATACTCTCCTGAACTCCAAGTGTTGCATTCGATGGAGCTATGTTCATTAAGAGTTGAGTCTCAATGGGTTGTGGAGCACACACGGTCCCATGACCGTGCCTATGACTATTCCTCGAATTCCAAACATCCAAGATCATCTGCAAACATACACAAGGGTTCAGTGTAGCTCAATAAAAATAAAAAGTAAACTCGAGTATATAAAGATAGAGAAATGGAATACAACTCGAGAAAAACAATAGAAAATAAACTCAGAAGGAAGATCCTTTCTAAGTAATACAAGTACAAAATATGAAATAAAAGTACAAAATAAACAAAAAATGAAATAAAAGAACTATGACGCCTTTGCGTCGGTATCCTGCACTGTCGGCTCGACCGTTGCTGGGGGATCAACTAGGAAAACCTGTGGTGGTGATGCAGACGGTGAAGGTGGTGGAGGAGACGCTCGTGCCTGTACCACAAACGGTGAAGTCATGGCCCGCTCAAGTAGCTGATGAAGACTGCGGAACTAGGCCATGACCTCGGTGTGCTGCACAACCTATGTAGCTCTGATCTCAGCTACCTCTGTCTGGAGGACCCCCACAACACTCTCGAGGCACTCCAATCTGTCCTGGCCTCGAGAGGGAGAAAATATATGCATAGGTGGTGGCTCATGTGCTGTGGGCGGTACTTGTGTCTCAGTCTGCTCTGGAGGTAGCTGCAAGGTCTGTTGCGATCCCCAAGCCTCGTTTCCCTCTGCCTCAGCCTTCTCTGGCTATGGTACTATTGATAAGTGCTCGTGTTATAGTAATACGAAGAATTATTATCTTACATTGAGCATTAATTTTCTCAGATTTATCATTAATTTGTGTGCATTTGTGTGCTTTTGTGCATAGTAGGGTTGTAGAGCCAATTTGGAGAAGAAAGAAGCAACAATAGATTATGTTCGCCATTGTTGAGGAGTTCTCGGACCAAGCAAGAAACAAGGCACGAGTCTAGACTTGTGGGTGTGTGCCAATCTCCAGTGAAGGGGCACAAGAGTAGTCACATTCACAAAAGTCTAACTTGTGTATCATTGGAGAACTTCACCAATGAAGAAAGATGAAGTAATCGACATGATCTAACGTTGATTGTGTGCTCAATTCAACGGCCTCGATGAAGAACGATGAATTCGGGAGCATTTTCGGTGAAGTACTGTAGCAGCAATGTAGTTAATTACTGTAGTAAAACACTGTAGCAAGTTAATGTTCACTGTCGGCCGAAAATCAGACAAACAAAGAATCCACACGGGCGTGTGGAAATTCTGCAGGCTCGTGTGGAAAATCCACAGGGGCGTGTAGAACCCCGATTTCAGCCTATAAATAGCCCGTTTTCAGATCTATTTAGGGACCCCCTCCCCTTCTATCTCTTGCCTATGTTTTGGGGGCCTTTCGACTAGGGTTTGGAGAGGTTCTTGGAGGTCTTTGGAGGCGATTATATGGCATCAGCATCGACATCCTTTGGAAGAAAACTATTGGGGAAGCTTTCGTCGGCATCGATTCGGCGAGGTGTGCCCTAGGCTTGACAAGAGATTCATGGACAAGATTAGGCAGCTCCACAAGACCATTGATACGATCTACAAGGGGTTTTCTTTATGGTTTTCATGCATATATTCTTAAACTCTTTATTGACTTTGTATTGCTCCATGGAGAGCTAAACCCTAGAGAGTATTCAGACTTGTAAACCCTAGGATGTTTGTGTTTCTATAACTTTTATTATGCTTTATTAATTTAATGTTTTCTTATTGAGTGCCAATCTTGCATGCTGATTGTATGAGATTTTCCCTTAGCCGTGACACTAGGGTTGAGAATCTATTATGTTATTGATAAGTGCTTGTGTTATAGTAACGCGAAGCGTTATTATCTTACAATGAGCATCTCTTTTATCAGATTTTATCACTAAATGGTGTGCATTTGTGTACTCTTATGCATTGTAAGTTTGTGGAGTTATTTTGAAGAAGAAAAACGAAGTTAGATCGTGTTTGCCTTTGTTGGGGAGTTTTCGGACTAAGCAAGGAACAAGGCACGAGCTTAGACTTGTGAGTGTGTGCCAACCTCCTTTGGAGGCGCACAAAGGCAGTCACATTCACAACAAGTTTAACTCATGTGGCTTAGGAGAACTTCACCAAGAAGGATATTTGAAGCAATCGGCACGATCTACCATTGATTGTGTGCCCAATTCAATGGCCTCGATGAAGAACGACGAATTTGGGAGCATTTCTGCAAGCACTGTAGCAAGAAATGCAGCAAAAACACTGTACCAAGCTACTGTTCACTTTCAGCAGAAAATCAGCATTCCAGAGAGTTCACACGGGCATGTAGAAATTCCACACGGCCGTGTGAATAAAATCCAGCAACCCTGAAACTTTACACGGGCGTGTGAAAATTCCACACGGCCGTGTAAAGCCCCGATTCAGCCGATTTAAAGCCACGACTCAACATTATAAAAGCCCGATTTGGAGACTTTTTATATATCTTTTGACCTATCTTTATTCCGAACTTCTAGTGAGCATGGCCAGGGTTTCGGAGAGGACTTCGTGGAGGTTTGGAGCGCGTCATCGGCATCGTTACCGATGTCCGTCGCCGCACAAGACCACGGCCACATCATATGCAAGGGGGTTTTCATCAATGCTTTCAATTTGTGCTTTCTTTTATATTTTGATGAATTTGTATAGCTCCATGAGGAGCTAAACCCCTCGTGGGTATTCGGACTTGTAAACCCTAGGATTATTATGTTTCTATGACATTGTTATTATGCTTTTCCATTATTTATGAATAAATTCGAGTTTCAATCCTAATTATCTTTGGGCCGCGCGCCCCACAGCACTGGGCCACGTACACCACATCCCTGGGGAGTGCGTGGTCGCGCACAGGACCGCGCGGGTCACGATTTGGCCTTTTTAGTGCCCGAGTTTCCTCTTTTTCTCACCTTTCTCTTCCCCAAACATTCCTACCTTCTTCCTCTATCCTCCCCCACCATTCTTAGGCATTTAAGGGCTGAATTTGGAGAAGTTTGTGGATGCATTCTTGGATCTTAGGTGCGATCCTCTCTTGGCTCAAGGTAAACATCCTTCTTTGCTTGTATCTTTTCCTTGTTCTTGGATGAGTATCTAGGGTTTGGTTGGGGCTTCAATTGAGTGCATGATTCTTGTTCTTTTTCTTCTTCTTTGATGGTAAAAACTTGTGAGAAGAAATCTTATTGGTTTGTATGCCCTCGATCTAGAGAAATCCTTGAACCTTCATAACTCTAATCCCGGATTTATTGTAGCACCGGTAAACCTTAATTGTTTCTTTGATTTCTTTGGATTAGATTAAAGCTAAAACCCTCAGGAATTCATTGGTAACCTTTAGACCTAGCTTTGAGCCAACCCTAGGAGTAATTTAGGTTTGTTTGTAAGAAAACCTAAGGTTTCTTGTTTGAGTTTGTATTAACAATTATTATTGTGTTTTTGTGGTGCTTTAGCAAGGAGGAGACGTGTTGGCTCGAGGCAAGGGATTAGCCGAGGAGTAGCTTGCGAGGGAGACAAATCGCCAATTCAGTGAGTGGAATTATTGAGCATAGCTTTACTAAAAGAATGTTGCTTGCTATATATATATATATCATGTTTTAGGTAAGTTTTATGAATTTATACTTGTTTGGCATTTTGGTGAATGATAGTCATTATGGAGAATGATATTGGATGTCTCGTTTGGTATTTAATTTCTTATCATTGGATTTGTGATTGTTATACATCTATAAGTTTGCAAAAATCTGTGTTTTGTGTGAAGCTTGGGAATTATTGTGAATATCATAGATTTGGTGAAATCTAAGGCCTGAAACTCATTTCAAATTGTTGAAAGGAAGGGATTTCCATGTTGTTTCTTGTGTTGGGATTTGTAAATTAATTTGTGTTAGAAAGCTTGAGCTTTGCTTGTGTTTTTATATTTTTCCTCGTCGAATGATCGAAGTGTTGTTGATTGATGTTTATGGATGGTTATTGTACTCTAGTGGAGTTGTACTTGTGTGAGTTGTATGGTGGTATCCTACTACAGAAGGTGGTCTCCACGGCCAGTGACACGACCCCTTGCGTGTATCCCGTAAGTGCACGGGTTTGTCGAAGTAATAAAAGTTACCCCGGTGAGAGGGTAGTCGAATCCACAGGGAATAGGGAGTTACAATACGAGATTTCACTATTAAAACTATGCGAAGTATGGAAAAGTGATCAATTGATTCAATGAGTGAATTATGGAAACAATTATACTAAAAGACGAGAAATTAAATAGAAAGATGGAAGATGAGAGAGTGCAAGTAAAAGAGAATAGAGAGGACTAGTAATGAATGAAATAGGGCATCCGGACTAGCTACCTCTAGGGTCTATGCTTCTAGTGCAGGACTATACTATTATACTTTCCTATTGATGTTTAATCGAGTCGAGGATATCCTAAGACTCATGGTCCCAAACCTAAGGACAACCGTGACTAACCCCAACACTATGCCCCGGTATTAGGATTCACGTCACCCTTCACTCTATCGCTCGCACGACTAAGCCCCAGGGCAGTATATCTACCTAAACCTCACACTACGTGGGATTGCTTTAAGCTCTAGGGATTCCTAATGGTGAAAGCTGTTCCTATGTGTAGTTCTAACCCTTTGGTCCAGGTGGAAGAACCCTAGTCTAGATTAAGCCCCAATGCATAGGATTCACTTCAACTCTTCACTCTGTTACTTGCGTAACTAAGCCCCAGGGGAGTTTATCTGCCTAGCACTTCACTCTATTTCGACCGCTATGAAATCAAGGAAACGGAGGTAGGGAAAAACCATGTCGGAGGGGAAAGGGGTACATCGCTACCTCACAACTCTCCCTCTCAACCCTCTTCAATCTTAGGTAGTCTAACCCTAAGGAGTTGTCACACCTCCAAAAGGCAACCTAAATTGTTCTCAATCCTAGTGTCACATCTAAGAGAAAACATTAACAAGATGAAATTAAGATTGAAACTCAATTTTATTCATCAATAATAGAAAAGCATAATAACAATGTCAAAGAAACATAATAACCCTAGAGTTTACAAGTCCGAATACCCTTAAGGGGTTTAGCTCCTCATGGAGCTGTACATGTTCATCAATGTATGAAAGAAAGCACAAAATAAGGACATCAATGAAAACCCCCTTGCATATGGTGTGTCCGTGGTCTTATGCGGCCGTCGAACGTCGATGACGATGCCGATGACGCGCGCTAAACCTCCACGAAATCCTCTCCGAAACCCTAGCCGCACTCCCCAAGTTGAAGAGAAAGATAGGTCAAAAAGATATCTCAAAAGGTCTCCAAAATCGCCTTTTATAATGTTGAATCGCGGTTTTAAAATTTGACTTATCGGGAGCTTCACACGGCCGTGTGGAATTAGCACACGGGCGTGTGAAGTTTCTGTCTGCTGAAAAATTAATTCACACGGTCGTGTGTTAATTCCACACGCCCGTGTGAATTCTCTGGAATTCTGAATTTCGGCCTTTGTGCTCCTCCAAAGGAGGTTGGCACACACTCACAAGTCCAAGCTCTTGCCTTGTTCCGTGCTTGGTCCGAAAACTTCCCAACATCGGTGAACACGACCTAATTTTGTTCTTCTTCTCCAATTTAGCTCCACAAACCTTCAATGCAGAAGAATACACAAATGCACGCCATTTAGTGATAAAAACTGACAAAAGATATGCTCAATGTAAGATAATAACGCTTCGCGGTACTACAACACAAGCACTTATCAAATCCCCCCACACTTAAGCTTTTGCTTGTCCTCAAGAAAAATAGAACGTGAAAGTACTTGGAAAGAACAATTGAAAGTGCTCGGCCTTAGGTTCACCAAAAGTATGCAAAAGAAGCATTCTACAAGTAATGGGAAATCAAAACATTGCATATGGTTATCATTGCTCTAGCTAAAAACTCGAATCAAAAAGGATAAAAACTCGAAAATGTGTTAGTGTGTGTGATTTCACTCAAGAAAACCAACGAGTACTCCTCAAACTTTTGTTAGAAAGGACTGATTTATATACAAAAACAAAACTAAAGAGAGAAGGAAGTAGTAGCTTCACACATCCTTGAAGGTAGCCCTTTCCTAGGCGGCCGCCAAAGGTGGCTTTCACACTTTCGAGGAGGTAGCTCTTTCTACCGGGGTAGTAGCTTTCACGCATCTCATGAGATAGCTCTTTCTCTCATTAGGGCATAACTTGTATCCGACTTATGAGAGTAGCTACATACTTCATAGGTGGTAGCTCTTTCCACCCCAAATGCATACATAAAACAAAGCAACTATTCAAAAACTCATATTATATATATATATATGCATTTTCCATAGTAAAACTAAGAATGACGATAAACTTATCCTTAAAAACTTCAAGATTGAGTTTCCAAAAGGTTCCAAGAGTAAGTTGTGCAATATAAGATAATCGAGATAAAATTCCCTAAAAATTCAAGTAGAAACTAGAGAATGATAGGATACAATGTTAAAAATTCTCCTAAACTCTAAGAATACAAATGTTGAAACTAAGGTGAACCGCCATAGGCTACATGAGCATGAGCAATTGAACGCACAAGTAAGTGTGTGTGCAATGTGAACTGCCCCGCACACTTAAGATGTACATTATCCCCAATGTACGCATGCAAGCACAATTATAAGTAGCAAGTAACAACAAATAGTGTGGGAGTGGGCAATTGAAACATTACTCCCCTGAACTCCAAGTGTTGCGTTTGATGGAGCTAGGTCATTGAGAGTTGAGTCTCAATGGTTTGTGAAGCACACACGGTCCTATGACCGTGCCTATGACTATTTCTCAAAATCCTTACATCCAAGACCATCTGCGCACACATACACAAGGGTTCAGTATAACTCAATAAAACTCGAGTATATAAAATATGAAGTAATGAATATAACTCGAGATAAAAGAAAAGCAAAATAAAAGATAAACTCAGAAGGATAATCCTTTCTGAGTACTACAAGTCCAACATAAAATAAAAGTACAAAAATGAAAATCAAAAGCAATAAAAACTAAAACTAAGACGCCTCGGCGTCGATGTCCTGGATAGTGGCCTCTGGTGCTGCTGGAGGCTCTGGAGATGTAGGTGGATCTACTGATGCTGGAGGAGATGGTGGTGGAGGAGTGGGGTCTCTGGGTCGGGCCACAGATGGTACTGACACGGCCTGCTCTAGAAGTCTCTGTATGATGTCAAACCGTGCCATATTCTCTGCGTGCTGTGCAACCCGTGCAGCCCTGATCTCGGCCTGCTCTGCCTGTAGCACGCCCACTGTGCTCTCGAGGCGCTCCAACCTGTCCTGGCCCCGAGAGGGCGAGAACATGCGCACCGGAGGTGGCTCCGGCGCGGTGGGTGATGCCTGTGTCTCTGTATCTGTCGGGGGTGGCTCTAACGCTGCCTGTGACCCCTCGGCCTGATCTGTCTGGGGAATGATCCATGTATATGTCCCCAATCCTGCTCTGCGGATCAACCCCATCATCCTCAGTGTATCTGTGCCCAGAGGAGCTGGTACACTAGTCTTCTCTGCCCCTCGCACTCCGTCTCTGAGACTCGTCCCAATCAGAAGTCTCGAAATGTAGGGTCCTGCAAAGATCACTCCCACCCTAGGGTACTGGCCCTGATGGCGCAAATACTCTGCTAGGATGTGCCATAGGTGGAGTGGTACCCTCTGAGCCATAGAAGTATAGATAGAGAAGCTCCTACCGGCTCAGAACTCCAGTGCTATCACCCCGGCCACTCACTGATCTACTCAGAATGGCATGTACGTATTTGTAGGCCGGGCGGGATAAGCACGTGGCCTTCGAGACTCCTGGCTCATACCGGCCCTCTCCGCACAAATCCCTGTAGGCCCTCTGCGGAGTAAGACTGCCCGGGTAGTCGATAGGAAGACCCTCATACTCCTCTGTCTGTGTATAGGCCTCATCATATAACCCCATATGGATCGAAAACTGGGTCATGCTGAGGCTAAAATGCTGTCCTAATACCCTGAACTGAATCGCGCCAGGAGTAGAGAAGTCTCTGTATGATCTGTCGAACTCAAACGAGGCCAAGAACTCAAGTGTGACTCCTCGAATGGCTGGATCTCTGATCCTCAGTAATCTCTTCCAACTACCCACAGAGAGTAGCTCCTCAACCTCGTCGGCAATGCTGTCAACCCCCTGAATCCCTCTAACAATGCTCAAGTCGGGGTATCGTGACTGGCCAAACCGTAATGTAGATAACCGCTCCAACCTGGTCTGGTGCTCAGGTATGCTAAAATCAGTCTCCTCTGGAGGGGGTGTAGGCTCCCGAGGATGCTTACTCGCCGATTTCTTTGACCTAGAAGCCATACCTGCAGAATCACAAAAGAAAATTTTTAAAAATCTGTTCAAAAACTCATTCTGCAGAAATCCACACAGCCGTGTCTTAATTCCACATGCCCGTGTGGATCATCGGGCGGACAGAGCCTCACGGCCGTGGAAGCTAAAAATTTCGATTTACACTCTAATTCGATCCAGATTTCTTCTAAGCATGTTCGCATATATTTTAATCATTCCATACAAGCGAAATAATCAAGAAAAATGAATTAAATCAAGAATTGATAAAGTTCTAGGGCTTGGAGTTCTTACCGACGGTGTGGATGAAGAAATTATACAAATCAGCCGGAAAAACTCCAAATAAACCTCCAGAAAACTCAGAGATGATCGGGAATTCGACAGAGAGGGTTGGAGAGTGGTTTAGAGTGGAAAAATCAAAAGATACGAGTGAATTTCAAACGAAAACGCACGGCTTTTGAAGTTCTGGGAATTCACACGGCCGTGTGTTAATACCACACGGCCGTGTACCTATACATTTAGGGTTCACAGGGGCCAGCACACGCCCCTGTGTGCACTCTGTTCACTCTCTGAACCACCCCACACGGCCGTGTGAAACATCCACACGGCCGTGTGCCTTCACAGGGGTATCCACAGGGGCTGGTACACGGCCCTGTGGATTCACTGGAAAACACATAAGGTCTCTGAAAATTTTCACACGGCCGTGTGGAAATTCCACACGGCCGTGTGCCCAACCTGGCCAAGAACACAAGACCGGCAACAGGGGCCAACACACGCCCTTGTGGTCTCTCTGACTTGCCCGAGAAACGCTAAGTATTTCACACGGCCGTGTGAATAATCCACACGGCCGTGTGCCATTCACAAGCTCTCCCACAGGGGCACCCACACGCCCTTGTGTATTCTCGGGAAGAAGGGGTTTTTCTCTGCAGAGTTTCACACGGCCGTGTGGAAACACGGCCGTGTGCCTTGGCACAGTGGCACTCGCAGGGGCACTCACACGCCCCTATGGACTCTCTGGAAAAGAGTTTAAGTTCTGCGAATTTCCACACGGCCGTGTGTAATTTCCACACGGCCATGTGCCCCTTCTGAAATTTTTCACAGGGGCAAGGTCACGCCCCTGTGTCTTCTCTGGCTGAGCTCTATTTGGCACCACACGCCCGTGTGTTAATTCCACATGCCCGTGTGTTTTCTCTGGTTTACTTAGAAAAATTTACAGACTCTCAGAAAAATTCAGAAACTCTTTTAAAACACTTAGAGCCTGTACAAATCATGAAAACATGGCCAGAGAACATAGAAAACACACTCAACCGACTTAAACTTCTTCAATTAACGTTAAGGCACACGGAACACATCAGTAATCCTCAAGAAAAATGTAGCAAAAGCACATGAAAATTAGGACACCAAAACTAAGACTTTTATTCCAACTAAAGCTGAACTAACTCCTAGAAAAACTGTAAAACCTTGGGTTGCCTCCCAAGAAGCGCTTGTTTAACGTCATTGAGCTTGACGTACCTGATCTTACCTTATGGTGGTTTGAGGAAGAATACCTCCTTGTCATCATCACCAACTTCACCACCAAAGTACGGTTTCAGCCGATGCCCATTCACTTTAAACGTACCCTTCTCCGAATGAGTAATCTCAACTGCCCCATGGGTTGATACGTGCGTCACTGTATATGGACCAAACCATCTTGATTTGAGTTTTCCGCAGAAGAGCCGTAAACGTGAGTTGAACAATAGCACTTTGTCACCCACTTTGAATTCCTTCGGTGGCTTAATGTGTTTGTCATGCCACCTTTTGATCTTCTCCTTATAGATTCTAGCATTATCATACGCTTTCAATCTCCACTCATCAAGCTCATTAAGATGGAGTAATCTTTGCTCACTGGCCTTTCTCAAATCAAAGTTCATCGTCTTAATTGCCCAATACGCTTTGTGTTCGAGCTCCACCGGTAAGTGACATGATTTCCCATAAACCAAATTGTACGGTGTAGTTCCTATCGGAGTCTTGTATGCTGTTCGATGGGCCCAAAGTGTATCATCCAACCGTTCAGACCAATCCCGCTTTCCTTGCTCTACAGATTTTGTCAAAATTATCTTAAGCTCTCTATTGGTCACCTCCACTTGTCCACTAGTTTGTGGATGGTACGGGGTCACGAGGCGATGGTGTACTCCGTATCTTTTCAACACCTTTTCCAGTTGGAAGTTGCAGAAATGTGTTCCTCGATCACTAATGATAACTCGTGGGCTACCAAACCGAGCAAACAACCTTTTCAAAAATTTTACCACTGTCCTCGCATCATTTGTTGGCAATGCTTGAGCTTCGACCCATTTGGAGACATAATCAACTGCTACCAATATGTATTGGTTCCCATTGGACTTCGGAAACGGCCCCATGAAATCAATGCCCCAAACATCGAAAACCTCGCAGAACTGCATCGAATTCTGAGGCATCTCGTCTCGTCGCGACAAATTTCCTGCCCTTTGGCAATGATAAGTGCTTGTGTTATAGTATCGCGAAGCGCTATTATCTTACATTAAGCATACCTTTTATCAGGTTTTATCACTAAATGTGTGCATTTGTGTTCTCTTGTGCATTGAAGGTATTGTGGAGCCTAATTGGAGAAGAAGAATGAAATTAGGTCGCGTTCGCCAATGTTGGGATGTTCTCGGACCAAGCAAGGAACGAAGCACGTATTTGGACTTGTGGATGTGTGCCAACCTCTTTTGGAGGGGCACAAAGGCAGTCACATTCACAACAAGTCCAATCCGTGTTACTTAGGAGAATCTCGCGAAAGAAGAAGACTTGAAGCAATCGGCGCGACCTACCGTTGCTTGTGTGCCCAAGTAATGGCCTCGATGAAGAACAATGGACCCGGGAGGCGTTTCGGCAAGTTACCAAGCCTGTTCAGCTGAAGATTAGTGTTCCAGAGAAGTCACACGGGCGTGTGGAAATTCCACACGGCCGTGTGAGCCATTTTCCAGCCAGACAGAGAAGTCACACGGGCGTGTGGAAATTCCACACGGCCGTGTGTTTTGCAATTTCAGCCATCCAGTGAAGACACACGGGCGTGTGGAAATTCCACACGGCCGTGTGAAATTAATTTTTCAGCCGAGACAGAAGCTTCACACGGGCGTGTGGAAATTCCACACGGCCGTGTGAAGCCCCCGATAAGTCCAATTTTAAAGCCGCGATTCAACAATATAAAAGGGGATTTTTGCAACCTTTGGAGGGATCTTTTGGACCTATCTTTTCCCCAACTTTCTGGAGTGCGGCTAGGGTTTCGGAGAGGGTTTCGTGGAGGTTCTAGCGCGTCGTCGGCATCGATTTCGAGGTTCGACGTTTGCACAAGACCACGGCCACACTAATTCGAGGGGGTTTTTCATTGATGTCTATGTTTTATGCTTTATTTCTCACGTTGATGAACATGTATAGCTCTATGAGGAGCTAAACCCCTCGAGGGGTATTCGGACTTGTAAACTTTAGGGTTTCTTATGTTTCTTTGACATTGATTATTATGCTTTCCATCATTGATGAATAAAATTGAGTTTTTAATCTTGATTATCCTTTCATATTGTTTTCCCTTAAACGTGACATTAGGGTTGAGAGCAATCTAGGCTTTCCTTTGGAGGTGTGACAACTCCTATAGGATTAGACTACTCAAGATTAACGAGGGTTGAGAGGGAGAGTTGTGAGGTAGCAATGTACCCCTTTCCCCTTCGATGTGATTTCTCCCTACCTCCGATTCCTTGATTTAATAGCGGTCGAAATAGAGTGAAGCAATAGGTAGATAAACTCCCCTAGGGCTTAGTTACGTAAGTAATAGAGTGGAGGGTTGTAGTGAATCCTATTTGCTGGGGCTCAATCTAGACTAGGATTCTTCCACCTGGACCAAAGGGTTAGAATTACGTATAGGAACAGGTTTAATCACTAGGAATCCCTAGAGCATAATGCAACTCCACATAGTGTGAGGTTTAGGCAGATGGACTCCCATGGGGCTTAGTCATCTAGGTGACAGAGTGAAGGGTGTTGTGAATCCTAATACCGGGGCATAGTGTTGGAGTTAGTCACGGTTGTCGTTAGGTTTGGGACCGTGAGTCTTAGGATATCCTCGACTCAATTGACATTAATAGGAGAGCATAATATTATAGTCTTGTACTTGAAACATAGACCCTAGAGGTAGCTTGTCCGGATACCCCCCTTTACTCATTGTTAGTCCTTCTCGATTTTCCTACTTGCACTTCTTTCTTCCATCTCTCTATTTAGTTTATTGCTTTGCATTATTTTCACTCATCAATCTTATTATCGTTCTCCATATTCTGCATAGCTTAATTAGTGAAACCTTATATTCTATCTCCCTATTCCCTGTGGATTCGACTACCTTCTCACCAAGGTAAATTTATTACTTCGACAAACCCGTGCACTTGCGGGATACACGCAAGGGGTCGTGTCAGGCAACTATCACATCGAAGAACAAATTGGTGTGCATCTTGGAATAGAGTCGGCCAATAGAACCCTGCGGCCAAGATCTTTTCTGCAGTTCTACTTGATGCATAATGGCCTCCAACCGGTCCGGAATGACAATGAGCAATAATATCCCATCCTTCTTTCCTTGATACACATCTCCGAACCACATGGTCTGCACAAATGCGAAAAAGAAATGGATCATCCCAGAAGTAATGCTTCAGATCACTAAAGAATTTCTTCTTTTGTTGGAGTGTAAGTCCTTGTTTGAGTACCTTCCCGGATAAGTAATTTGCAAAATCTGCGAACCATGGGGCATCACCTGATGATAAGTCTAAATCCGTGATTGAGTATAGATGTTCTTCCGGAAAAGAATCATTGATTTCCCTACTCGATGGCTCTTGTCCGACACTACCCTCTAACCGAGATAAATGGTCTGCTACCACATTTTCAGTCCCTTTCTTGTCCTTAATCTCCATATCAAACTCTTGCAGTAACAATATCCACCTAATTAACCTTGGCTTTGCATCGGCTTTGTTCATGAGGTAACGGAGAGCTGAATGGTCTGTATAAACAATGACTCTCGACAAGATAAGATATGGCCTGAATTTGTCTAGAGCAAACACAACTGCTAATAACTCCTTCTCTGTGGTGGTGTAATTCTCTTGTGCACCCGTGATGGTCTTGCTAGCCTAATAGATGGGTTGAAAATGTTTACCCATTCTTTACCCCAACACCGCTTCGATAGCATAGTCACTTGCATCACACATGAGCTCAAATGACTCATTCCAATTGGGCGTGATCAAAATTGGAGCTTGAACCAGTTTTTCTTTTAACATATTGAAAGCCACCATACATGCTTCCCCAAAGTCGAACGGAGCATCTTTTTCAAGGAGTTTGGTCAACGATTGTGTGATTTTCGAAAAATCCTTGATAAACCATCTATAAAACCCCGCATGACCCAAGAAACTCCGAATCCCTTTTATATTTGTTGGTGGGGGAAGCTTGTCTATAACTTCAATCTTGGCTTTGTCCACCTCCAAACCCTTCCGAGAGATCTTGTGCCCTAGAACAATACCCTCTTGCACCATGAAATGACACTTTTCCCAATTAAGAACAAGGTTTGTTTCTTCACACCTCATTAGTACTCTCTCCAAATTTTTCAAACATAGATCAAATGAGTCACCAAACACTGAAAAGTCATCCATGAACACCTCCATTATATCCTCCAAAAGGTCATCAAAAATAGCAGTCATGCACCGTTGGAACGTTGTGGGTGCGTTACACAGTCCAAATGGCATTCGTCTATATGCAAATGTTCCGTAGGGGCAAGTGAAGGTAGTCTTCTCTTGATCTTCCGGGGCTATATGAATATGGAAATACACTGACATTCCGTCTAGGAAGCAATAGAACTGATGCCCGGCCAGTCGCTCCAATATCTGATCAATAAAAGGCAATAGGAAATGGTCCTTCCGGGTCGCATCGTTCAACCTCCTGTAATCAATGCACACCCTCCAACCTGTGACTGTTCTAGTTGGAATGAGCTCATTCTTTTCATTTTTAATCACCGTCATTCCTCCTTTCTTTGTGACCACTTGCGTTGGGCTCACCCAAGCGCTATCAGAGATGGGATAAATAATCCCTGCATCCAACAGCTTCACCACCTCAGCCTTGATAACCTCCTTCATATTGGGATTTAGTCTCCT
Source organism: Dioscorea alata (assembly GCA_020875875.1). Lineage (NCBI taxonomy): Eukaryota > Viridiplantae > Streptophyta > Magnoliopsida > Dioscoreales > Dioscoreaceae > Dioscorea > Dioscorea alata. The sequence continues at coordinate 7,626,008 of CM037013.1, read as the reverse complement.
TTGAGGTTGAATCACCGACTTGAAATTATCCTCCATCAATATTTTATGTGTGCAAAACAAAGGATTGATTCCCTTCAAGTCTGAAATTTTCCAAGCAATGGCAGATTTGTGCTTCTTCAGCATGCTCACTAACTTCTTTTTCTGATCCAGGGAGAGATCGGAAGCTATGATAACGGGGAGCTTCATTCCTTCTTCCAGATATGCATATTCCAAGTGTGTTGGCAGGGTTTTTAACACCAAATCAGGTGGTTCTTCAATAGACGGCCGCAAACGGCTTTCCTTCAATCGATCAATCTCCTCAAACTGAAATGGTTCTCTTTCCTCAACACTTTCTGCATTGTTCTGTGAAACCTGGCTGTTAAGATGATCTTGAGATTCCATTTTGACTCCTATCTCACATACTTCCCTGGTTAAGTCTACTATCCCCACTGAAAAGACTTCTTGTCTCTGGTTTTGATAGTACGATTCAAATTAAGCAAGAACTCTCTCTAGATTTTCTTCAGCATCCTCCCCGGAAGAAGCTAGGGCTGATCTTTCAAATTCATCTAACACCTTATCCAATTCACAACCCATGAGCTGTTCTTCACAAAAATGATCAACATCGGTGTCTTCTTTTATGGAAAGAGTGTTAACCGGTTGCCCATACTTAATGCAGTTTATAATCGACTGTGTTGCGAACGAATGAAATTTCTGTTCCACTTCCCCCACTAATCCTGTAAGCGTGTCAAACATCTCAGTTGTATGAAACATCTCTTCTCTTCTGAAGCTGAAATCAAAATAACGCAAACCAATAAGAATGATGATAGATAAAGAAAGTATGAAATATAATGCGAAGTGAATAGCTAAAATAGTGAAAAACAAATATCTAAAACGCCTATTCCGGGGCAACGGCGCCAAAAACTTGACACGACCACTTGCGTGTATCCCGCAAGTGCACGGGTTTGTCGAAGTAATAAAAGTTACCCCGGTGAGAGGGTAGTCGAATCCACAGGGAATAGGGAGTTAGAATACGAGATTTCACTATTAAAACTATGCGAAGTACGGAAAACTGATCAATTGATTCGATGAGTGAATTATGGAAACAATTATACTAAAAGACGAGAAATTAAATAGAAAGATGGAATTTGAGAGAGTGCAAGTAAAAGAGAATAGAGAGGACTAGTAATGAATGAAATAGGGCATCCGGACAAGCTACCTCTAGGGTCTATGCTTCTAGTGCAGGACTATGCTATTATACTTTCCTATTGATGTTTAATCGAGTCTAGGATATCCTAAGACTCACGGTCCCAAACCTAAGGACAATCGTGACTAACCCCAACACTATGCCCCGGTATTAGGATTCACGTCACCCTTCACTCTATCGCTCGCACGACTAAGCCCCAGGGCAGTATATCTACCTAAACCTCACACTACGTGGGATTGCTTTAAGCTCTAGGGATTCCTAATGGTGAAACCTGTTCCTATGTGTAGTTCTAACCCTTTGGTTCAGGTGGAAGAACCCTAGTCTAGATTAAGCCCCAATGCATAGGATTCACTTCAACCCTTTACTCTGTTACTTGCGTAACTAAGCCCCAGGGGAGTTTATCTGCCTAGCAATTCATTCTATTTTGACCGCTATGAAATCAAGGAAACGGAGGTAGGAAAAAACCATGTCGGAGGGGAAAGGGGTACATCGCTACCTCACAACTCTCCCTCTCAACCCTCTTCAATCTTAAGTAGTCTAAACCTAAGAAGTTGTCACACCTCCAAAAGGCAACCTAAATTTTTCTCAATCCTAGTGTCACATCTAAGAGAAAACATTAACAAGATGAAATTAAGATTGAAACTCAATTTTATTCATCAATAATGGAAAAGCATAATAACAATGTCAAAGAAACATAATAACCCTAGAGTTTACAAGTCCGAATATCCTTAAGGGTTTAGCTCCTCATGGAGCTATACATGTTCATCAATGTATGAAAGAAAGCACAAAATAAGGACATCAATGAAAACCCCCTTGCGTATGGTGTGGCCGTGGTCTTGTGCGGCCGTCGAACGTCGATGACGATGCCGATGACGCACGCTAAACCTCCACGAAATCCTCTCCGAAACCCTAGCCGCACTCCCCAAGTTGAAGAGAAAGATAGGTCAAAAGATATCCCAAAAGGTCTCCAAAATCGCCTTTTATAATGTTGAATCGCGGCTTTAAAATTTAACTTATCGGGGGCTTCACACGGCCGTGTGGAATTAACACACGGGCGTGTAAGTTTCTGTCTGCTGAAAAATTAATTCACACGGCCGTGTGTTAATTCCACACGCCCGTGTGAATTCTCTGGAATTCTGAATTTCGGCCGAAGGTGAACAGTAACTTGCTACAGTAACAAAGCTACCGTGCTGCTGCAGTACTCGCCCGAAATGCTCCCGAATCCGTCGTTCTTCATCGAGGCCATTGAATTGGGCACACAATCAATGGTAGATCATGCCGATTGCTTCAAGTCTCCTTCTTGGTGAAGTTCTCCAAAGCCACACGAGTTAGACTTGTTGTGAATGTGACTGCCTTTGTGCCCCTCTAAAGGAGGTTGGCACACACTCACAAGTCCAAGCTCGTGCCTTGTTCCGTGCTTGGTCCGAAAACTTCCCAACATCGGTGAACATGACCTAATTTCATTCTTCTTCTCCAATTTAGCTCCACAAACCTTCAATGCACAAGAATACACAAATGCACGCCATTTAGTGATAAAAACTGATAAAAGATATGCTCAATGTAAGATAATAACGCTTCGCGGTACTATAACACAAGCACTTATCAACCAGTCTCTTAAGGTGGCGTGCTAGACTGATTATTATCTACGAGGGCCAGGTTCAGGTGGGAGTGTAGAGCTCTGACTGGATATTTATTGGGTAGCTAGAGTCACTAACCGGTGAACCGATGGGTCAACATCAAGGACATGAGTACCTTGGCGGCTCTGAACCTAGCCATGGCCACGGCGAAGGTTTAGAGAGTTTTCTAGACCACATTATGCTGGGTGAGTGTTGGGTATGGCTTTATACTGAATTTAAGATTTATCTCGTGTATTTGTTTGTAGTATCATCTTAAATTTGTGGTGAGGGGGCGAAGCCCAACTGTTGCTTTTAGGAGGTCAGTCTCCCACATATTTGAGTTGCTACCCGTATTTTGATTATTTATTTCAATGCCAAATACATTATGTTGTTTTACTTCTTTTGAAGATTTCTATGATGTGTGCTAATGGTTCTAAACTGGTATTGTTTTGGAAAAATATTTATTTTGGTAAATTATTATTATTATTTATGCTGGTATATATTTCTTTTAGAGTTGTGCTAACTTTCCTCATTGAGTAACTGTAGTTACTCATCCCCTTGTTTCTCTTCCCAGTCTGTTGCAGGTAGTAGGCGAGGCAGGGGGGCTGTGTGCTGGGCATTTGTTGTTGTTCTCCTTTCTGTATCTTTCCTATTTCATGTATGTTTCTTTTAGACATGGACATGTAGTCTTGACTTATGGATCCACTAGTTTGTAGTAAACCTTGTTGCATGGTTTGGTGTTTCAGCTTTTCCTACTTTTGTAAATGTTGCTACCCTATGTGCTTGTGAACCTCTGTATTTTCAGTATCTTACTGTAGCTGTTGTTGTTGTTATTGTTACTCCTGTTATGTATCATTGTTCTCTATTCCATGTCTGCGAGGGATATTGTTGAATTCTAGGTGTATTAGTTAGCCTTGCGGTGTCTCGAGGGCTGAGGGGCGGGGTATCCCTCCTCGGGATCGTCGCAGCGGTTATCGCGTCCTATGGGCCCGCGGGTCAGGGCGTGATAGGTTGTCACAGTAATAAAGTACCCTAGTAAGAGGGTAGTCGAATACAGACAGTAAGGATTAGAGACACAAGAAATTGCTATTTAGCTAGTGCAAATACGAGTGGTGAGAGAAGAAATCAATGTGTGTTCAAGAGAGTAAAAGAGAACAATGAAAGATAAGAAAGCGCAAGCAAAGAGTAAAGAGAGGAACAATCAATGTAAAATGGGGTACCCGGACAAGCTCCCCGTAGGACTAATGTTCTAGTGCAAGACAATGTATTATACTCCCTTATTGATGTTTAATGAGTCGTGGACATCCTTAAGCACATGGTCCCCAACCTAAGGTCAACCATGACTAGTTCCAATACTATGCCCCTGCATTAGGTTTCACTACGACCCTTCACTCTGTTGATCTATCAACTAAGCCCCATGGGAGTCCATCTTCCTAAGCTTCACATTACATGGAATTGCATTATGTTCTAGGGATTCTAAGTGAAAGACACTGTCCCTAAGTATAGTTCTAACTCTTTGGTCTAAGTGAAAGAACCCTAGTCTCAGTTAAGCACCAGCATTAGGATTCACTACAACCCTTCACTCTGTTGCTAGCACATCTAAGCCCTAGGGGAGTTCATCTCCTAGCACGTCACTTTACTTCAACCACTAAGAACTCTTGGAACACGGAGGTAGGGAAAATCACACCGGAGGGGAAAGGGGGCGTTTCACTACCTCACGACTCGCCCTCTCGACCCTCTATATTCTCGAGTAGTCTTATCCTATAGAAGTTGTCACACCTTCAAAGGATAACCAAGATGATTCTCAACCCTAGTGTCACGGCTAAGGAAAAATCAATACAATAATCAATCAAGATTGGAACTCAATTAAAAGCATCAATTAAGAAAGCATAATAAAAGTCATAGAAAGAATGCCATCCTAGGGTTTACAAGTCTGAATACCCACAAAGGGTTTAGCTCTCCATGGAGTTATACAAATCCATCAATGTACATAAATTGACAAGAATAACAAATATAGATGAAACCCCCTTGCAATGCATGGCGATGGTCTTGTGAGGCCGCTCCAACCTCTCCACCAAGCACCTTGTCCAGCCTAGGGCACACCTCGCCGGATCGTTGCCGACGAAAACTCCCCCAATAGCTATCATCCAATGAACTTCGATGTCGATGCCGTAGACGCGCTCCAAACCTCCACAAAATCCTCTCCAAACCCTAGCCGCCACCTCTCCAGAAGATAGGTGAAAAGATTCTCAAAAAGTCCCAAAAAAGACCTTTAAATAGTCTGAGTAATGGCTATAAAATCGGTTGAAATCAGGCATCCACACGGTCGTGTGGAATTTCCACACGCTTATGTGGATTCTGTGGAATTGATTTTCTGGCACGCAGTGAACAGTAACCTGCTACAGTAAATTACTACAGTGCTTGCTACATTACTCACGTATAAAATGTTCCCGATTTCATGTTCTTCATCGAGTTCATTGAATTGGGCACACAATTAACGGTAGATCATGTCGATTGCTTCATTTCTTCTCATTGGCGAAGTTTGCCAATGCTACACGAGTTAGACTTTTATGAGTGTGACCGCCTTTGTGCCCCTCCGATGGAGGTTGGCACACACCCAAAAGTCTATAACTCGTACCTTGTTCCTTGCTTGGTCCAAGAACTCCCCAACAACGGCGAACATGACCTAATTTTGCTCTTTCTTCTCTAAGTTTACTCCACAACCTTACATGCACAAAAGATCACAAATGCACAATAATTAATGATAAAATCTTAGAAAAGTAATGCTCAATGTAAGAAAATAATACTTCGTATTACTTTAACACGAGCACTTATCACCTTTCCATCGGGGCATAGTGTAGAGGGCTAGTCATGGTTGACCATAGGTTTAGTACCGTGTGTCTTTTTTCATGACTCATTAAACATCAATTAGGAGGTATAATATTAGTCGTGCACTTGAAACAATCGTCTATGGTGAGAATTGTCCGGGTGCCCCATTTTCCCATTGATTACCTCTCTTTACTTTTATTGCTCTTATTGAGTTTTTTTACTTTTCTTTGCATTCATATATTGATTTCTCTCACCATTGATTTTCTCTATAGCTAAATAGTGACAACTTTTGTTTCTAAACACTATTTCCAGTAGATACGACTACCCACTCACTAGGGTAAATTTTATTACTGTGAGGACCCGTGCACTTATGGAACACTTAAACAAGGGTTGTGTCAATGACTGTCCCTGAAGCATGATCATGTTTCCATGTAAGAATGATCGTGCTCTTTCATATTCTTGAGTAGTGGAATGAGGGAAACATGCTCCTGTTCACTTACTAAGCACAATCGTGTTATTCTTCCTGCATGCTCGTGCTCCCTTTATTATCCTTGACACCAGTTTAATTTAAATCTCTTGTTTTTGCAGATAATGGCTGGGAAACGTGAGACATCTCATCCCACCCAACTATCTGAAGCAACTCTTGCTGAGATTTGTACACAACTCACTTCATGGATTCATCATGATATATTCGACAAATTTTCTAAACACTGAATTTGGATATTACACACCATCGACTAGGGTGCCTTGCAGGCATTTAAGCTTGTTGAGGAGATGGAGCAGCTGTTGCATGTTGGAGTTTGGCCCGGTGCTATCACTCTTAATAATCCATCTTACTTGGAATCAACCCTAGAGGTTCTTGCCACTTTCAGGATGCACCAAGGTTGGTGTGTGTGGGATGAGCCTGATGCAGATCACTTTCGATTTTTTGGGTAAGAGTACCACTTAAGCTACATGGAGTTTACCCTATGCATGGGTCTCTATACTTAGGAGTTCACCACAACTGAGGGGTATAGATATCTTCATTCTTTTCCACGTCTTAGGGAGCCTGAAACTCAAAGTTAGAGTAGGTTAAGCACCGGCAGTGGCCACTTCGCACCGAGTATCTCCAAGGCTTCCATTCTAGGTCCCTTGCACTATAGTTTATTCATGCTCTACTCAATGGAATAATTACTAGCAGAAGTTGTAGCACCGACGCTATCACGAGGTAGGAGTTGTACTACCTTATGAGCATTTCAAACAACTATCCCTACCAAATGGGTTTTGTTCTTTCGAAGTCCTTCCATCACAAAGCCACTGTCCCTTGAGTGACTATCATCTTTGCAGGACCGTTCATTGCGTGTTTGCTCAAAGGACTTGATTGCCTACCTATTTAGATTGATTGACTCTCATGGGTGGGCACAATCCTATCACTCTTTGCAGTCTACACAAGTTAGATATACCCATGGCAAGCACTCCCAAAGCAGATCCTCTCACATCACACTTATTGACACAGGCTTTACCTCATCCTCTTACTGCTCCTATTTCTCCTCATACCGCTAATGCTCGCCCTAGATCCCTACTATCATCACGCATTTCCTTTACCCACACTGCTTAGGTCACTTGTTCTACATCCACATTCAGGTGGCTACAGAAGAGAGCGGTAAGGATTGAAGAGCATCTGGGGATTCGTCTATCACCTAAGCCATCCTCCCCTACCCTATCATATACCATAGGAGGGAGCTCCCACTAACAGGGTCAAGGAATCGGGCTTTCATTCCTCTGGCGACACTGGGTCTTCTCTTCTCACTAAGAGTGCCCAATTCTGATCGTTTGTTCAGTCACTTATATTTTTATGTTTAAGTATTTACACTTATATTTTCTTTTTTGTCTTGTTAGACTTGTTTCAGTTCAGTTAGTAAGGGGAGTCCCCTACTAAACTAACATTTTGGTTTGTTTCTTTTTGTGTTTTCCTTATACATTTTTAGTTCTTTATTTACATTTTTGTTGTTTGGAACTTTGAGCTTCACTTGTGTGCTTCCACTTTCAGCTCAGGGATTGTTTGGTTGCTTGGAGGTTTAAAGCATATTGAGAGTGGCAACATAACTCTCCATGTTTAACAATTTTGGACTTGAAGGGATGATAAAATACACATTGAGAGCACTCACATTACTCTCCATGTTTAGGAATGTTGTTGAACTCCCAAATTACTTTTATTTGTCCCAATTTCTTATTTTACCATCGTATTTGTACATTAAGGACAATGTACTGTTCAAGTGTGGCGGAGGGTTTATCATGTTGCTTGGTGTGATGAGTGCTTAACTAAGGATGATCTATGATATTTTGATAGAAATTCTTAAACCTAGAGTTACACGTGTGTGTTAGTTGCTTTTCTAGTGCCAAATTGTAGATTTGTACTTACTTTAGAGGCCTAAAGTTTCATCATTTTACCCTAATTGTGGAGCCACTTATTTTAGGATGAAAACCTTTGCCATAGGACTGAGTCGTGTTTAAAAAAAAATGATTGGCAAGTCAGTTTCCTTTTGGAATGCCCTACCGGTCATTTTTGAATTTGTTTGTGTGAAAAAAATGGTAGAAAGAGCTATCGCCTTAGAAGACTGAAATTCGTTCTTGAGTAGTCAAATTTTGGGCATTATTAGTTGATGTAAGGTCTAGTTTTTCTAGGTTGATTCCTTTAGACCATGGGGCACTTAATTTAGGGTTTGCACAAACATGGTCATTGAAGTAAGAGTGTAGCCTTTTATTGAGCATTCTTGTTTTTCTTCTAACCCCTATTGTTCCCTTTATGCTTAATAATTTTGTATTCTCTTGAGATCAAAAGTGATGTACTCATCTTTTCTTTTATTGAGCAATGTGAGATTGCTTGAGGATAAGAAATGATTCAAGTGTGGGGGGTATTTGCTGAGTGCAATTCATATTATGTTTTTCTTACTCCCAAATCATGCTTTTGCTTGTCTTTTCACACCTTGTGTATATATTCAATGCTGCTTTTGATGTTTTTGTTCATAGTACATGAAATTAGGGCTCAAAGCAATTAGGAGTGAATTTGAGGACAAAGCAAGCAAAGAATGAAGAATTTTTCTAAGTGTACAAGCAAAGCACCGGCAAAGCACGATCGCGCTCTGTCCCCGTGATTATCTCTGTCTGAAGTTGCTTTGGAAGCTGATTAAGTAGGAGATGCTTCAAGGATGAGCATGGTCTAGACACGGTCGTCTCTGTCCCCGTGATTTTTTCTAGAATCGAAACACCATATGCTAACAAGGGAAGCACTCCCAGGATGCTCCTTGCACGGTCTTGCTTAAGTGAAGCACGGGTAGAGCATGATTGTGCTTAGACCGTGTTAAGCCTGAAAACACCTTTCTTAACTCTAGATTCTAAGGTTTCTCTTCATCTTTTGTTCTGGGATTTTCTTCTCCACCTAGAGAGCATTGATGAGGACAAAGATCAAGCTTCACCACACCGCCTAAGTAGATCAAGGTCGAGTTTGAGGATCAAGGGAAATGGAGCTAACTCATCCATGAAGCTTTTGAAGCAAAATTGAGAGAAGATTAGTAAAAGGGGAAGATCATGAATTCTTAACCTGGTTCTTTCTTTCCTTCTTCTCAGTTGTATCAATTAATGATGGCTTAACCACTCTGGTACCCAGGATATTGAACTATGTTGTTCTTGGTACTTTGAATACTTGTTTTCTTTTGCCTATGGAGTTCTAATGTATTGTTGTGATTTTCATGTGTTTGCATAACTTGACATGCTTCATTTGCGTAGATGCTTGAGTAAAACTTGATGTGTGTGGATTGCCTTAGTTGCGATTGCATAGCGTAGTTGCAAAAGCTCGAAATGTATGAAACCCATAGTTACACTTGAATCCCTTGACGTATTTGAGAGCCATAGATGCAACAAAGCTTGTGAGCACCAACAAGGATCTTAGAATGTACCATGGTTGGAATTAGATTCAAGTTAGTACCTCAAGCACATAGGAATCATTCCGGGCCATTGCTCTCTTGTCATTAAAAACTCTATCCTAGCATACTTGTTGATTCCACCCTTACCTTGTTATTCTTATTTACCTTTTTAACTTTCAACCAACCCCTCGATTAGCTAGACATTAGAGGATTATTAAGTACTAAAGGTCTAGTGCCTGAGGTTCGACAACCCTACCCCGTAGGAGGCATCACTCTATTACTTGCAACGATCTATGCACTTGCGAAGAGTACAACAGGTATGCTTTGGACCATGCTAGTTCTAAAATTGCATTCCAATGCCGCTTTCCATCAAAATTTATCTCCATTCATTCCTTTTGATCTAAAACACAATTATCTGCAACAATTAGCAAGCATACCTCAGGTAGCATTAGTTTATAACAAAAACATGCTAGAAGGACAAGTGAATCACATAATAGGGCATATATATATATATATATATGCACTCAACATGCTCTAGAAGCAATGTCCCATCTAAGGAACTAAAATACGTCAAGTTTTGCAATCACAACTACAGATATCATGCACATCAAGTTTTGCAATCACACAATGGTAACTACAACTATGATAATTAACACATGTCAAGTTTTGTAATCACAACTATGCAAATCATGCACGTCAAGTTATGAAACACAAGGTTTAACATAGGAACAAACCATAAAGACTTCATACCCATTGCAAAAGAGTAAGTCCAAATACACAAACTCTGTCACGCCCCATCCTACGGGTTGACAGGTGATATACAGTCATGACAACCTATGGGAGGTCAAGCACCTGCCTCAACCCTGGATTACCTTAAGGCTAACCTGTTACCTGTACAATACCACTTGAATAATAAGGAATAACCCAACTATAAATACATATCACAATCGTCCTACACATGATTATCAAGCAACACAAAGTATGAAATACAAGTAGTCACAATATGATGGTGATGATAACAACAACAACACCAAAACACAGCGTGTTCCCCCATACAAAACCTAAATCAAACTAACATACAACAGTATTCAAGAAGGAGAATACATAAAAGGGTTCAACGGCATCCTAGTGCATCCCTGATAATACATGCCAAGGGAAAATAGTGACATACACAACCCAAAATAGAGATATAAACACAACTTTTGTCAAGTACTTCACGTTTTCACCCTTACATTGTACTATTACCTAGGAGGAAGAAAGAGAGGTGGGGGGTGAGTAACTAAGTTACTTAGTGAGGGGTTAAACATGGGACTATAGCCCACACATGCATAAATTGAAATATAAATCAAAAGCATGGTTTAAACTTCAACAGTCTTAGAATATTATAAACAACAAGTATAACATAATGAATGTAAACTTTTCACAATGAAAAGTAAGATAATAACCCTTTTATTTCCACAAGGAATTTTTAAACAAATTACAAATAACAAATTTGTACATTTCTTTCCATAACTCATCAATTCAAGAGTTCGAGAAATAAACAATTCAAAAATTGATAATTTCATAAACATGTGGAAGCCCTTGTGGTGACTCCGGACAACCTAATAATACACTACTTTCAGGTTCTCTACACACCTCCTGAAATGGTGGTAACCTCAAATGGAGTCTTCCATGCCACCTCTAATAGGTCACCTCGTGCAAAATCTATATCTTATTGTAGTAAGTACTAAAGATTGATAAACACCTAAATGTATATATTTTATATTTATACATTCATACTATTTATATGTGTTTTGATGATTCGATACCCTTTGTGTGGTTTAATCATTTCTATTCGTGTAGCAAGCAGTGTATCAAGGGTACAATGGCAGCTATAAACACCTAAATGCAAAAAGTTCAAGCTATTAATGTAGAACTCCCAAATATTGATTCTTGCGAGGGTACAATAGTAACTATCCATTCTAAAGGGCATATGAACAATTCCATCACAACCATTGAGCACTAAACCCCTCATAACTTTACATATACTATTCCAAATCACAAATTTCAACATTTTGAAAACATAGACACCTAATACTATGCCATATCTGAAATTCACATTATTTGGAATACTACTCAAATTATAGCATTCATTTGATTTTCCAGCTATTTCTGCAAACTTGTAATTCAGACATATACCTTTAAAACATACATATCTCTCAACCTACAACTCCAAAAGTAATGAACTTTTACTGACAACCAAATAACATAAAAATGAACAACTTTCCTATTTTTCACCATACCCAATAAAATTTCCATGATCATCAAAAATGGCCATAAATCTTCAGGTTTTTTTATAGAAATATCATTATATATATCAATCAAAACCTCTTCTTTGATCCAAGAAAACCAAAAATAAAAATTATCAAATTGTAAGAAATTTTGCTCCACAAAAATTTCAAAGCATTATCTTGACACTCAAAGCATCAAATATACCCAACAAACAAGCAAAGGCCAGGAACAAACACACGTTAATCTCTGAGGGCTTTTCCTATTATAGCAGTACTCAACCTTTCCAATCTCATAATTCTTACTTCAAATAAATTTAGATTCACCAAGATACAATGTGAAGAAGTTCCATAATATTCCTAGAATTCCTCAAATTATGATATTAATTTGAATCTCACCCAATTTCTGCACATTTATATTTCAGCCAAGTTTTATAGAATCATGAAAATCTCCTAAAATACAAATCCAACTGTAAAGATATTTTATAGACAAGTAGTTAAGAATATAATGAACAATCTTTCTATTTTACACTTTTGCCAAATATTCCTCTTAAATAATGAAAAATACCATTTACTCTTCAAGTTTTGCACAACAGCAACATCTGGGATTGCTTTATTTAAAGGAGCATATCTCTTATAATACAAATCTAATAAATACAAAAATTTGCAAGTAGGTAGCTATGGAAAAATACCACAATTCTCTAGTTTTAAACTTCTATAAATTTTATCTATATAGTGTCAGAACTTGGATTAACATTTCGCCAGTTCAAATCAAAATCCTGAAAGTCATAATTCATATGCTTCTATTTATACCCAAACAAGGGTTCAATTTAATCATTTTTCCCTACAAAATCCAATCACAAATTCCAACCAACGAAAGAACTTCCCTCAACTGAAATTATCAAAAACAAACAATCATATCCTGATATGCAACTTCTGACAAGGAATTCAAAGAAAAATGACATCTAGAGTAAGATAGCGATAACCATTAGAAATAGAATATATAGAAAATAGCTCAAATATAACCCTGATTGATCATTTTGAAAAATTACATATACAAAAAATGATGAGAAATGATCTAGTATTAAAAGAATTAGCAAAAAAAAATTACTTAATTAAATTACATACTAGAATACTTAAGAGCAATAGAAAGAATGAGAAAAAATAATGAAACTACATATTCATTTACAATAGTTAACTTCCAATAATGGATATCGTAGAAGAATTTCTTAGAAAAACTAAAATATTTTTATAAAAAACTGTAGCAATATTAGATAAAAGAAATAATTCTTACAATGCACTACAAGTAATTGTTGAAAAATGATTATTAGACAAAATAATATAATAATAATGATGTTAGCTGAAACAATCAGATTATTAAAACAAGTATATGAAAAAACAAGAAATAATCATGATATAAATGAAGTTACTAAAAAGTTTGCAAATCTAAAGGTAACTAAGAAAAGTATATCTCCTTTTGTAACATGGCCAGAAGAAGAATTAAAAAAGAACCTAGGAATGAAAGTAGGATTTCAAGATATAACATGATATAGAAATGAAAAATGGAAGACTTAATTAAAAAAGTTATCTATTCTTAGAACTTTGAAGAAGCCTCTAACCTAATTTTAGGAAATAAATTAATAAGATTAGATTTTAAGGATTATAGTGTTAAACAACAAGTAATATATTATCATATCAAATTAATAGGAAAAATAATGCATAATTATGGGTTTAAAACTAAAGAAAAATATTAAGAAGAATTGGAAGAAAGTAGGACTTTTTATGAATAAAAATGCCTTTAAAAATTGTACGATAGGTAGATAATATTAGAAGGTTTAATTCATTTAATAAAGTTAGACATACTAGGACACTAGAAACAATTGGTACACCAGATGATCAAATTAAAAGGATTAAGGAGAAAAATCTAAAATTAGTGCAAGGGAACATTTATATAAACGTGGTATTTTTTATTTTCAAAATAAACTATATGAACGGTATGATGAAATGGAGATATGTTATAATAATGATAATGAAGAATAACAGGGGCCCAAAAGTGCACGAGTTGTTGAAGTAATAAAGTACCCTGGTGAGAGGGTAGTCGAATCCACAGGGAGTAGTGATTCAAGACAAAAAAAAATTGCTACTTAGTTAGTGTGATATAATGGTGGTGAGAAAAATCAATGTGTGTTCAGTAAGATAAAAGAGAAATATGAAAGAGAGAAAAGTGCAACCAAAGAGTAGAGAGGAAGACAATCAATGCAAATAAGGGTTACCCGGACAAGCTCCCCCTAGGACTAATGTTTCTAGTGCAAGACTAGTATTATATTCCCTTATAAATGTTTAATGAGACATGGAAATCCTTAAGCACACGGTCCCAAACCTAGGGTCAACCGTGACTAGTTCCAACACTATGCCCCGGCATTAGGTTTCACTACAACCCTTCGCTCTGTCGATTTCTCAACAAAGCCCCAAAGGAGTCCATCTTCCCAAGCCTCACACTACGTGGACCGGCTTGATGTTCTAGCGATTTCAAGTGATAGACCCTATCCCTAAGTATAGTTCTAACCCTTTGGTCCAGGCGAAAGAACCTTAGTCTCAATTAAGCCCCAGCACTAGGATTCACTACAACCCTTCGCTCTATCGCTCGCGGAACTAAGCCCCAGAGAAGTTCATCTCCTACCACTTCACTCTACTTTGACCGCTAAGAACTCTTGGAACACGGAGGTAGGAAAAATCACGCCGAAGGGAAAGGAGACATTTCGCTACCTCATGACTCACCCTCTCCAATCTCAAGTAGTCTAATCCTATAAAAGTTGTCACACCTTCTAAGGATAACCTAGATGATTCTCAACCCTAGTGTCACAGCTAAGGAAAAATCAAAGAAATTAAGCAATAAAGATTGGGACTAAATGAAAAGCATCAATTTAAAAAGCATAATAAAAGTAATAGAAACAATGTCATCCTATGGTTTACAAGTCCGAATACCCACGAGGGGTTTAGCTCTCCATGGAGCTATACAAAATCATCAATGTACATGAATCAAAAAGCATAGAAAACATAGATAAAACCCCCTTGTGATATGTGGTGATGGTCTTGTGAGGCCAGCCCCTTGTCAAGCCTAGGGCACACCTCACCGGATCGGTGCCGATGAAAACTGCCCCAATAGCTATCTTCCAAAGGACGTCGATGTTGATGCTGTAGACTCACTCCAATCCTCCACAAAATCCTCTCCAAACCTTTGCCGTGAACTCTCCAGAAGTTAGTGAAAAAATGGATCCAAAAAGTCCTCCAATAAATTTGAGTTGCGCCTTTAAATAGGCTGAAATCGGGCATCCACACGGCCGTGTGGAATTTCCACAAGCCTGTATAGATTCTCTAGAATTAAATTTCTGGCTTGCAGTGAACAGTAAACAATAAATTTCTCTTTGCTATAATTACACTTTCAATTTCTGAACTATACCGAAAAAATTCATTTTAGACATTCTTAGAGTTGGTATAAAAAAACTGGACACTTTTTCAAACTTTAGAGGTTGTTTCTGATACCAAAATGAACCAAATGAATGTCAACGTATTTCCTTCTGGAAAAAAAAAACAAATCAGTAAATTGTTAACCAGTCTTATTGGTTTAATTTTTCAAGGATTAAGTGGAAGAACTTTGAGAAAGCTGCCTTTGTTACACTACAAGAAAAACAGTAATTTGGCACGGTCATTTTGTCACGGAAATAAAACCGTGCCAATTTTTCACGGAAATTGGCACGGAAATAAATTCCGTGCTAAACTTTTCACGGATATTAGCACGGTAAAATATTGTGACAAATATTGGCACGGAAAAACCACCGTGGCAAACTTTGTCACGGTTTTTGTCACGGAAATAAAACCGTGCCAATGTTTTCACGGAAATTGGCACGGAAAAAACTTCCGTGCCACATTTTCCACAGACATTAGCACGGTAAAACAAACCGTGACAAACGTTGGCACAGCATTTGGCACGGTCGAGCTTTGGCACGGTTTTTGGCACGGCTTTGGCTATATTTTGGGAAATTCATTGCTAAATTTTATATTTTTTTTAAAAAAAGTCATATATATATATATATATATATATATATATATATATATGTAAATACACACATAAATATATATAGATATACATACTTTATATACTATGTACATGTATATATATGTACACATACATAGACATATATATCTACACATCTATATGTACATGTATAGTATATCTATATATCCTTATATATATATGTGTGTGTGTGTCATATAGATATACTATCTATATATATATATATATATATACAAACATATAATATAATTTCAATTTTTCATAATTTTTTTATAAGAAAACTAAGAGATATTGAATTTGTCACGGTATTTGGCACGGTTTAAAGTAAACCGTGCCAAATACCGTGCCAAACCAAAAAAATTGGCACGGCATTTGGCACGGTCTCGCCAAAACCGTGCCAAAGTCCGTGACTAATAAATCCATTTGGCACGGTTTTTGGCACGGCCTAGGATATATTTTGTGAAATTCATTGCTAATTTTTTTTATTTTTGTCAAAAAAAATGTCATATTGATATATATATATATATAAATACACACATAAATATATATATAGATATAACATACTTTATATACTATGTATATGTATATATATGTACACATACATAGACATATATATCTACACATCTATATGTACATGTATATGTATAGTATATCTATATATCCTTATATATATATGTGTGTGTGTGTTATATAGATATACTATCTATATATATATATATATATATATATATATACAAACATATAATATAATTTCAATTTTTCATAATTTTTTTATAAGAAAACTAAGAGATATTGAATTTGTCACGGTATTTGGCACGGTTTAAAGTAAACCGTGCCAAATACCGTGCCAAACCAAAAAAATTGGCACGGCATTTGGCACGGTCTCGCCAAAACCGTGCCAAAGTCCATGACTAATAAATCCATTTGGCACGGTTTTTGGCACGGCCTAGGATATATTTTGTGAAATTCATTGCTAATTTTTTTATTTTTGTCAAAAAAAATGTCATATTGATATATATATATATATAAATACACACACATAAATATATATATAGATATAACATACTTTATATACTATGTATATGTATATATATGTACACATACATAGACATATATATCTACACATCTATATGTACATGTATATGTATAGTATATCTATATATCCTTATATATATATATGTGTGTGTGTTATATAGATATACTATCTATATATATATATATATATACAAACATATAATATAATTTCAATTTTTCATAATTTTTTTATAAGAAAACTAAGAGATATTGAATTTGTCACGGTATTTGGCACGGTTTAAAGTAAACCGTGCCAAATACCGTGCCAAACCAAAAAAATTGGCACGGCATTTGGCACGGTCTCGCCAAAACCGTGCCAAAGTCCATGACTAATAAATCCATTTGGCACGGTTTTTGGCACGGCCTAGGATATATTTTGTGAAATTCATTGCTAATTTTTTTATTTTTGTCAAAAAAAATGTCATATTGATATATATATATATATAAATACACACACATAAATATATATATAGATATAACATACTTTATATACTATGTATATGTATATATATGTACACATACATAGACATATATATCTACACATCTATATGTACATGTATATGTATAGTATATCTATATATCCTTATATATATATATGTGTGTGTGTTATATAGATATACTATCTATATATATATATATATATATATACAAACATATAATATAATTCCAATTTTTCATAATTTTTTTATAAGAAACTAAGAGATATTGAATTTGTCACGGTATTTGGCACGGTTTTAAGTAAACCGTGCCAAATACCGTGCCAAACCAAAAAAATTGGCACGGCATTTGGCACGGTCTCGCCAAAACCGTGCCAAAGTCCGTGACTAATAAATCCATTTGGCACGGTTTTTGGCACGGCCTAGGATATATTTTGTGAAATTCATTGCTAATTTTTTTTATTTTTGTCAAAAAAAATGTCATATTGATATATATATATATATATAAATACACACATAAATATATATATAGATATAACATACTTTATATACTATGTATATGTATATATATGTACACATACATAGACATATATATCTACACATCTATATGTACATGTATATGTATAGTATATCTATATATCCTTATATATATATGTGTGTGTGTGTTATATAGATATACTATCTATATATATATATATATATATATACAAACATATAATATAATTTCAATTTTTCATAATTTTTTTATAAGAAAACTAAGAGATATTGAATTTGTCACGGTATTTGGCACGGTTTAAAGTAAACCGTGCCAAATACCGTGCCAAACCAAAAAAATTGGCACGGCATTTGGCACGGTCTCGCCAAAACCGTGCCAAAGTCCATGACTAATAAATCCATTTGGCACGGTTTTTGGCACGGCCTAGGATATATTTTGTGAAATTCATTGCTAATTTTTTTATTTTTGTCAAAAAAAATGTCATATTGATATATATATATATAAATACACACACATAAATATATATATAGATATAACATACTTTATATACTATGTATATGTATATATATGTACACATACATAGACATATATATCTACACATCTATATGTACATGTATATGTATAGTATATCTATATATCCTTATATATATATATGTGTGTGTGTTATATAGATATACTATCTATATATATATATATATATATACAAACATATAATATAATTTCAATTTTTCATAATTTTTTTATAAGAAAACTAAGAGATATTGAATTTGTCACGGTATTTGGCACGGTTTAAAGTAAACCGTGCCAAATACCGTGCCAAACCAAAAAAATTGGCACGGCATTTGGCACGGTCTCGCCAAAACCGTGCCAAAGTCCATGACTAATAAATCCATTTGGCACGGTTTTTGGCACGGCCTAGGATATATTTTGTGAAATTCATTGCTAATTTTTTTATTTTTGTCAAAAAAAATGTCATATTGATATATATATATATATAAATACACACACATAAATATATATATAGATATAACATACTTTATATACTATGTATATGTATATATATGTACACATACATAGACATATATATCTACACATCTATATGTACATGTATATGTATAGTATATCTATATATCCTTATATATATATATATGTGTGTGTGTTATATAGATATACTATCTATATATATATATATATATATATACAAACATATAATATAATTCCAATTTTTCATAATTTTTTTATAAGAAACTAAGAGATATTGAATTTGTCACGGTATTTGGCACGGTTTTAAGTAAACCGTGCCAAATACCGTGCCAAACCAAAAAAATTGGCACGGCATTTGGCACGGTCTCGCCAAAACCGTGCCAAAGTCCGTGACTAATAAATCCATTTGGCACGGTTTTTGGCACGGCCTAGGATATATTTTGTGAAATTCATTGCTAATTTTTTTATTTTTGTCAAAAAAAATGTCATATTGATATATATATATATATAAATACACACACATAAATATATATATAGATATAACATACTTTATGTACTACCTAAAAGATCCCAAATGGAGACAAGCTATGAATGATGAATTTGATGCTCTTGTTTGGAATAGAACTTGGGAACTTGTTCCATCTACCTCTTTGCAGAATATTGTTGGTTGCAAGTGGGTTTTTCGCATTAAACGTCTTGCTGATGGTTCTATTGAGAGGTACAAAGCCCGTCTTGTTGCCAACCACAATTTACCTTATTTTAAGCTTGGCCATCAGTAAAGGTTAAACATTGTAACAGTTGGATGTTAATAACGCTTTCCTTCAAGGCCATCTTTCCGAAGATGTTTATCTATGGGCTTTATTGATCACGACAATCCAACTTATGTATGCAAATTGAAGAAGGCTATCTATGGGCTAAAACAATCTCCAAGGGCCTGGTACATTGAACTTCGCAGATTCCTCATTGAGTCTGGGTTCACCAACTCTCTTGCAGACACCTCTTTATTCACACTCTACTCAGGTGCCACTACTATCTATCTCCTTGTTTATGTAGATGACATTATTATCACAGGTACCCACGCTAATATCATCCATCGCTATATTGATCTCTTGGCCCAACGATTTTCCATCAAGGATCTTGGTGCTTTATCTTATTTTCTTGGCATTGAAGTTCTCACTACTCCATCCAGTCTAATGCTTACTCAAGCAGGCTACATCACTGATCTTCTTACCCGAACAAAAATGTCTGATGCGCATCATGTTTCTACACCACTTGCTACTCATGAAAATCTCACACTTCACTCAGGTACCGCATTGACAGACTCCACAGAATACCGAACTATTGTTGGCAGTCTACAATATCTTTGCCTCACTCACCCCGACATCACGTATGTTGTTAACAAGCTTTCTCAGTTCATGCATCGTCCGACATCTGCACATTGGAATGCTGCAAAACGACTTCTTTCGCTATCTGTGTGGCACATTGACTCATGGTATTTTTCTCCCTAAGGAAAATCCACTATCACTTCATGCCTTCTCTGATGTTGATTGGGCTGGTAACAAAGACGATTATACATCTACAAGTGCCTATCTTATCTATCTTGGTCGCCATCCTATATCTTGGGCTTCCACCAAACAACGCGCAGTTGCTTGGTCATCCACAGAAGCTGAGTACCGTTCAGTTGCAACTACTACTTTTGAAATCAATTGGATTTGTTCTCTTCTCACAGAGCTTCGTGTCACTCTTCCTACACCGCCTACTATTTATTGTGACAACATTAGTACCACCTATCTCTGCTCAAATCCAGTCTTTCATTCGCGCTTGAAACATGTCGCTATTGCCTATCATTTTATTCGGAATCAAGAGCAATTAGGGGCTCTTCGTGTTACTCATCTCTCTTCCACCGACTAGCTTGCAGACGCTCTTACCAAACCACTTCCACGGCGACGTTTCCAGGACTTACGTGTCAAGATTGGCGTCTCCTCCGGAACACCATCTTGAGGGGGCATATTAGAGAATCCTTGTACTCAATTACCTTACTCAATTACTCCCTGATTACAGGATCTCAATCAACCACCAATAATCTTGTTATTAGCTGTATTATTGTGTAATTAGTTGTAATTCCTTAATTATAGGATAGTTTTTATCTTTTGTAACCTCACAATCGTGTGTATAAATATATCATCTGAATCAATAGATAAGTAAGACATTCTTTCCAATATCCTCTTCTATATTTTCAACACTACATTCATTCATTTGAATTTCTCCTCTTGTGACGGAAATAAATAGATAAATAAAATCAGTTAACATCCACACTAACATGCAAGGAGGCCAGTACTTGAGCAAAAAAATAATTTTTAAAGCCCTTGTCAATGTTATACTTAAAAATGTTTTTCTTTAACTACTTGCAAATCCATTTGTAGGTTTTATTAAATATATTGAAGAATTGGTTACATATTCCTTGCAAAAAAAAAATTTCATATATTATTTATTTCTTTATTTTTAATAAAGCGGTATCCCATGGCTTTACCATTTCATGGTGTTTATATTGTTATATTGAATGGTCTCAGCCGATGACTTTGTATTTGTATATTATATACAACTCTAGTTTCCAGTTGGGTTGGTTGAGATGGTTTTATATAAATTAGAGGTTTTTGACCCATGACCACTTCTTGATCCAATGCTGGAGACAAAGTGCATTTGTTGCCAATTTAATCACTCTATTTAAATGATCACTTAAATTTATAGTTGGAGTAACTCTTTTACATATGTATAAGCCACTACTTCATTGAAGGAAAAAACAGACAGAACATAGAAGCGGGGTCACCAAAGGTGAAGCTTGCTAAAGAACAAAGAGCTAGAAAGAAACAACACAAAGGCCCACAAAGGAGGAAGTGCACCATTCACAAGAATACTGAACTCTGAGCTAAAAAGACTAATGGGGCACCATCAAAAGGGGGGATTGTCTTGCTTGCTTGAGAAACCCTAGTACCCACAAAGACCAGACTTCACTTAATACTTGGGAGGGAATCCTTGAGCTGGGATCTAACTGAGTCAGGGTCTACAAGGCAGTGAGCAATGATCATGTGATCAATTTTATAATAATATGAGAGATATCTAAAGAAAAACAAGAAAAACATGTGCCTATTGCGTTCGGCCCATATGGCTTTAATGAGAATAATGCCCAGAGAAATCAAACAAAGGTTTCCAAGCACCTCCCCTAAGAAATCCAGGCCTCTCTCAAAGAGATGGGGAGCAAAGAACAGAAAAGAGCGGCAAAATGTACCCAAATCCTTTCCGAAAAATGACAACTCATCAAAAGGTGAGATGTCCCTTCCTCAGCCACGTTACAAAGAATACAAGTACCGGTGGCAATTCTATTATAGCTTCTCTTAGGCAAAATATCCTTCATGAGAACTTTGTTATGCAGGGCCAACAAAAAAAATGCTTTCACTTTGAGAGGATAGTGATCTTTCCAGAGAGATCTACCTATGTCACATCTAGTGCCTCCACATTCATAAAAGCATAAAATGATTTAACCGAGGAGCCATTTGGATCCCATTTCCAAGTCTTGACGTCTGTACCTGGGGACAGCTCCAAAGACAATAAGGAGTGCAAAGGGAAGATGCTGGTCCAAATTGGAATGCAAGATTAGTTAAACCACAATGAAGTATCTTCCCCGTTCTTAATAGTTGAGGTGATACTAGCAAGGAAAGCAACCCTGCACTCGAGTAATCCTTTCTAGAAGAAGGATTTTTTCCTCTGTGTAGTATGCAATAACGTAATCAAACCACCATTAGACCAATAATTGAAAGTAATGATATTAGACTAGGCAGAGTTGGAACTACTAGCAAACTTCCACCACCATTTTCCCAAAAGAGCCAGGTTTAAATCATAGAGATTAAGCATACCCCAACTACCCTGATCTTTGGATTTGCAAATCTGGGACTAAGCCACTAGCAAACATTTGGGTTTGGAAATATCACATCCACTCTAGAGAAAATCATGCAGCACCTTATCAGTCTCCCTTCGCACCAACTTTGGAAGTTCAAAAACCAACATCAAGTAAGTGGCTGGCACAGATAGAACATAGTTGATCAGAACAATGTGACCTCTCAATGAAAGAAAATGAGCTTCCCAAGCAAAAAAGCAATTGCTAATAGCCAGTGTTAGCTTGGTCCAATCTTGTTTTCTGGGTTGGCTGCCAGAGAGAAGAACACCAAGATAGGTAACTGGAAGTTGACTTGTGGAACAGTTAAGAGTGGAAGCTTCCACCGTTGAGGGAAGTGACCAATAGTAGACGAAAAAAGACAGCTTTTCTGAATGTTAACCGCTAACCCTGATAAACCTTTAAAAATAAATAAGATAAATTTGAGGGCTCTCAGGTCTTCTAACCCCCTTGGTAGTAATTAACAGAAGGTCATCAACATACTGAAGATGACAAACATTGCCTATCGAATTAAGGGGAACCCCAGCCAAAATTCTAGAAGAAAAGGCATGAGAACACATCGAACTAAGAACATCATCCACCAACACAAAAAGTAATGGTAACAGAGGATCACCTTGACAGAGACCATGCTAGTAATGAACATACCCTAATGGCAACCCACTGATCAAAATATGCACTTTAGAGGTAACCAGAATTGCGTGAATCTAATAAATCCATTTAGAATAGAAACCTCTAGTGACCAGGATGTCAAAATGGAACTCCCATTCCATCATATCAAAGGGTTTAGAAAAGTCAACTTTGAAGATGTGAACTTTTAATGAGTACTTAAGATAAGTTCCTCTGTTGCTACAATATTGTCTGAAATACTACATCCTTTAATGAAAGCCGATTAAACATTGTCAACCAGGTCATTGATCACAAGACTTAATCTTGAGGATGTAATTTTGCAGATAATTTTGAGAAGGATGTTGATGAGACTGATAGGATAAAATTCGCTTAGTTCAAAAGCACCATTCTTCTTAGGAATAAGGGCTATGTTAGACCAGCTGATGCGTTCCAGATTTGCATATGTATTTGCATTAAAAATAGTTTCTAATATGATAATTTGTTTATGGAAACAAGTACACAAGTCATCTTAATTAATCAAGAAATGAGCATAGTTTTCAAATAGAATTAAGAATACCTCGTAATCACTCAAAACTTCTTTTGGGTTCTATTTGAGATATAGAAAGATTGATGGATGAAAGTGAGAATTTTTTTTTTTAAATTCACATTAAAGAAAGACAAAAATTTATCAAAGACTTTTGAGGAAAATTTTTATATGTATAAATGACTAGGGTTTGATTCACTTTTGTGCTTTAAAGTATTCAATCTTCAAGGCAAGGTTATGATTTGGCATGAATCTCTAGAAATATCTTAACTCAGCTCAAAGCCTCATATCTAAACATATTAAGTTATTTGCAATGATGCAACGATAGAGAATACAAGTGGAAGACTTAACAAGAAAAGCTTGAACTTTAGATTCCCTTACCAGGCACCTCTCGTATTTGGGTAACCCCATAACTAGGAGATCAATAAAGTCAGTTCAACAACTTTTTTCAAAAATACAATTATGAGCAACTCCATTAAACAAGAAACTCCTATTACGGGCCTTGATTCTTGTATTGTAGTGTAATTGATGAAGGAACAATTCTAACCCTAAACCCTTATATCAAAACTGTTAGCTTGTGGATGTTACAAAACCTAGGAATTCATATTCTGGGTAACTCACATCTTCGGGCATTTCTAATGTCTTTCTTTTCAAAGCCACCTCAATTTCTAATATTATCATATCTAAGCTAGGTAGGAGGTATTCGAAACCATGAAAAATCTTCAAAGATTAAGTCAATTTCAAATTCAAAACCCTACATCCTCATTCAAAGGACCTAACTATTGGGATCTTATCACTCTAACAAGGGAATTATCACGTGAAAATACATGTCAATACGCAGCGGATAACAAAATTTTAATGTCAAGTAAACATGATAAAACACTAATGCATGCAAGAACTAGGATTAAATTTTAAATAAATAGATAATTAAATGTTATACCTTTCTTTTGATAACGATTCTTAACGTACCCTTGTTTCTCCGAAATCGAAAAGGGACTACGAACCGCGACTCCCCTCTACAATCATGTACACACGAACGCCTCTGGTAATCAAGCAAGTATACTAGTACCTCAAGAAAGAACACTTGTTTCTTGGTTCGAATAGCAAGCACCCGAGATTCAAGAGAAAAAGGGGTTGTAAGCACGGCGGCGGGATCCGATGGCCGCGACCAAGGGAGAAGAGTGGGTGGCGGCTAGGGTTTCTTGAGAGACAATCTCTCAATTACTCTATTTTTCTTCACCTTCTCATATTAGGGTTAGACCATCTATTTATATTGGAAACCCCAAACCCTAATTTATGAAAAAACCCTTCACACCTAATCAAATTAGGAATCTCTTCTTACTTGATTAATTAAACCATTTTAATTAACCAAATCTATTAGATTGGATCAATACTTAATAAGACCCAACCCGAATAAGCTATCCGTTCCACCTAATTTAAGTTTTTCACCAAAACCCTAAACAGGTGGTCCAATAAGTAACAAATACTGAACCTTGATCCCGACATTCTTAGTGTACTATCCTGTAGGTCCATTTAACATTGGCAATGAGCTTAAACAATTTTAAAGTTCATAAATCATAATTATTCTCTAGCAAGATAATACGATTACACAATATTAAATGAAGGTCAATTTCGAGAATTAACGGAACCTATCGCAACATCATACAATCCTTTGCCACTGAATATCTTAATTAGCATAAGGCATGGAGCAAGTCACCCTTATTTTAATGCTAATTAATTTCTTGATCTCTTAGTGAACTGACTAGGTCAAGTAAATGATAACTCTTATCATTTCCCTTGGGTGTGGCCACACACTACTCAGTCTCACTAATCAAGTGGGCGGTGATATTCACTCTCTCTACAGAGAGGGACAATCCCTTCACTTCACTCATGTCTCTCAGCATGAATCGCGAGATGCCCAATCATACCCGTACTTACCACTCAGTTACGAATGACATTAGGCGTAAGTCAAAGCATGTAAGGATTCATCCGAGATCCATAGTGATTTCAGGTTGAAGGATTCGAGTACAAGAATTGCTTAAGAAAAACACTTATGACTTTACAACCATGTAGTGTTCTCAAGAGTGGATCGATCCAGGTACACTGTTCCCTAACATGTATCTATGTCCTTTGATTGATATCCCATATCTTATGACCTATAAAACAAGGCCATCTCATGAAAGACATACTAGTCTTAATTTATTTTAATTCCCATGAAAATAATCGACTAGGGACATTTAAAATATTGTTCTAGTTTATGCTTCAAGGTTTTACTATCCAAATCACGCATTTGATAACTTGAGCAAAACCAATATTCAATGATATTTTATCTTATTAACTATGCACAGAAAAATAATAGATAAAATAATGCCTCATAATAATTATCCAAATAATAAGAGTTCTTACAATGTATTGGGGTTAGGGTTTACACTAACACTAACTATTCTCATCATACCATTTGAGGATCAAACTCCTATATCTAGTTGAAGATATCCTCATAAGACAATGGAACAAATTGTGATAAGAGGATGAAAAATAAGAATAATTCAAACTGTTAAATTATAGGAAATATAAGAGTTAGATATAAATTAATCCATTCAATATCATAAACTTATTCAAAAAAAACATATCAATTGCACAAACTCATATATGTTCATTCAATCATGAAGATCCATTGAAAGATTAGCACAAAAGAGACCACACCCTAATTACAAACAATTACTCCATATAAAATTTAAATTTCATGAATAACATTTCATTTAATTTTGTTTTTTTCCTTTTTTATTGTTTTTTAGAATTTTCTTTTAAATTATTCAACAACACATAAAAAGCAATTATTTCACTTTAATTGAGTAAAATTACTTCAAAAGAAGAGTTATAAAATCATCCTAATTTATAGCTTGAAAACTATTAATTTGATAACCAGTTTTCCAAAATTATGAGTCTAAGAATATTATTATAAAAAGTTATGATTAATTTTTAAATAATAGATTATATAAATAAAATCTAAAATTATATGAAATTATGTTTCATTATGAAAGGCTTGTTGTATTGGTTTTTGCAATAAGCGGCTAATATTTGAAAAAGGCTATTTTCTTAAAATATTACAATTTTTTTAAATAAATACCAAAATGTGCATTTAACACAATAATTACCAAAATGTGCATATAGTACACTCCATGTTATTTTTTTAATTTAAAATAGGTTAAAGTTGGCACAAAAATCGATAAATTTTTAACATATATTTTTAAATTTTAAAATCAGTTATTTTAAATATTATATTTATATTTAAGTCTTTATAATGTTTTTAATTAAAATTCTTTTTTACAACTCTATTTAAATTTTGATAGTTAAAACCTCCAACTATCAGATGTTACGACGATCAAATTTATTATGGTAAAAACTTATAATTTCAAAATTTACAACTGTCAATAATTATAATAGTCAAATCTACAACTATAAGTAATTATGATAATTGTAGATTTAACTGTCATAATTACTGACAGTTGCAAATTTTAAAATTATAATTTTTATAGTGTTAAATTTGACCATCATAACATCTAATAGATGTAAATTTTAACGGTCAAAATTTAAATAAGGTTGTATAAAAAAAATTGAATTAAAAAATTTATAAAGACTTAAGTGTAAATATAATATTTAAAAACTGATTTTAAAATTTTAAAATAAATTTTTCAAAAATTTATACTGTTGGGGCCAACTTTTGACCCGTTTTTAATTAAAAAATACCATAGATGGTACTATGTGCGCATTTTGGTAATTATCCATATGAATGCGCATTTTGGTATTTATTTTAAAAAAATATAATATTTTAAAAAAATAGCCTTTGAAAAACCGGCTTCATATATTGTAAAGTAAAATAAAATTTTCAACCTTCTATTTCTATATTTAACTATGAAGGATAATCTCTCCTATTAAAGTTAAATAAAATAATAATTTCCCAATATCCATTAATTTAATAATGATAATGATATTTGTATAACATAATGCAAACATGTGACTCCATTGATCGTGCTGATATCAAATTGAGTGCACACTTATCAAACTTAAGCTTTAGAAGAATCTAAACATTTATCGATTGAAATTTGATGGCTATTCTATATATATATATATATATATATATATATATATATATATATATATTCGTTCTATTGTTAATTATCTGATTTATTGATATTTATATTACAATGATTAAGCCTTTCAGATCTGTCAGCAAACAATTAAATATACAGACATCAGCATCTTCTTAGATGGACTCATTAAATGATTCCATTATTTCTTCTTCCAAGATATTATATATAAAATTACTCATTAAAATACTCACATTATTTAATGTTTTAGTATTTCTATTTGTGTGATGCAATATGCCCAATTTCTTAGCTGATGCTTATTATTATCTTTTAATATTGTATGACAGATTGTCATTCGACCAGATGCTGTGTATAAATTAATAGCTCCTGCCATTTTTTTCTGCTGACATATTAATTTTATCTAGATCAGCAAGAAATCTCCATATTGATACACTGTCACTGACAAAAACTTGACAATTTTATAGTTTATTTTATAATTAAAGAATTTGATGTTGTACATCTTAAAAGATATTTCAAAAGTTTTTTTTTATTATCAATATATTCTTAATTGGTAGATTCACTAATATGCCCCTCATATCACTGTAAAATTTATCATAACAGTAAGCTTTTGGATGTTATATTGCCTAGGAATTCATATTCCTTGCAACTACCATCTTCAGGCATTTGTACAGTCTTTCTTTTCAAAAAGTCACCTCAATTTCTAATATTATCATAACTAAGCAATCTAGGCAGGAGGTATTTGAAACTATAAAAAATCTCCAAAGATCAATTCAATTTCAAATCCAGAACCCTACATCCTCATTCAAACGATTTAAGTATTCCCAACATGCTATTTGAAAATCAAACTCCTATATCTAGTTGAAGATATCCTCATAAGCCAGTGGAACAAATTGCGACAACACATTGAAAAATAAGATCAATTCAAAATTTTAAATTTAAGAAATATAAGAGTTAAAGATAAATCAGTCCATTCAATATAATAAACATATTAAAAAATATATATATATCAATTGCAGAAACTTGTATATGTTCATTTAACCATGAAGATCCATTGAAAAATTAGCACAAAAGAGATCACACCCTAATTACAAACAATTACTCCATATAAAATTCAAAATTCATGAATAACATTTTATTTTCTTTTTTCTTTTTTTATTATTTTTTAATAAAATTTGCCTTAAAATTATTCAACAACACATTAAAAGCATTTGTTTCATAAAAAGTTATAAATTTTAGACTAGAATAGGTACAAAAGAAGTGCTATAAATCATTTAAATTTATTATATGAAGACTATGAATTTCCTATGCCAGTTTTCTAAAATTATGAGTTTAACAATTTTACTAAAAAAAATTATGAGTGATCAAAAAAAAAAAAAAAGTTATGATTGATTTCTAAGTAAATAAATAAATTTAAAATTATATAAAATTAAGTTTAGTTATGAAGGCTACTTCTATAGGTTTTCGCAATAAGCGGTTAATATTTGAAAAACCGGCTTCATATATTGTAAAATAAAACAAAATTTTCAATCTGCTATTAAAGCTAAATAAAATAATAATTTTCTAATATCCATTAATTTAATAATGATAATGATATTTGTATAACATAATGCAAACATGTGATTCTCATTGATCGTGTTGATATCAAATTGAGTGTGCACTTAATCTGCATATATCCAACTTAAACTTGAGGAAAAAGTAAACATCAATCAATTGAGATTTGATAGTTATTCTATCATATATATATATATATATATATATATATATATATATGTCATTCTATCATTAATTATCTGATTTATTTATATTTATATTACAATTATATGCCTTTCAGATCTGTCAACAAACAATTAAATATACAGGCATCGGCATCTCCTTAGATGGACTCATTAAATGATTACATTATATCTTCTTCCAAGATATTATATATAAAATTACTCATTAAAATACTGTCACAATATTTAATGTATATATATATATATATATATATATATATAAATATATATAAATATATAATTATCTGATTTATTTATATTTATATTACAATTATATGCCTTTCAGATCTGTCAGCAAACAATTAAATATACTGACATCAGCATCCCCTTAGATGGACTTATTAAACAATTCCATTATATCTTCTTCCAAGATATTATATATAAAATTACTCATTAAAATACTGTCACATTATTTAATGTTTTCGTATTTCTATTTGTGTGATGCAATATGAACAATTTTTCTGCTGATGCATATTATTATCTTTTAATATTGTATGACAGATTTTCATTTGACCAGACAATGAGTATAAATTAATAGCTTCTGTCATTTTTTCTGGGGACATATTAATTTTATTTAGATTGGAAAAAATCTCTACATTGATATTGTATTGTCACTGACAATGACTTTACAATTTTAGAGTTTATTTGACAAATGATGAGTTTATTTTCTTTTTCTGGGTTGGAAGTGAAGCCATGCAATAAAAGATATTTGTATCATATGATAAAAAAAAGTATGTCAAACAACCTTTGGTAAAATTGAAGAACTGTTGTCAATATTTGAAGCTTAGTACATTGTTGTAACATCAGTAGTGAACCGAGCAATTTGGTTACGAAGAACTTTTGAACTTATGAAGCAACACTAGGAGACAACAATCATTCATCTTGACAACCAATTAACTATTGCAGTGTACCACACTCGTGCAAGACATATATAATGTCACGCTCCGACCCACAGATCCACTGGACGCGACAACCGTCTCGACAATCTCGAGGAGGGATGCTCCGCCACTCAACCCTTCGAGACAGCACAAGGCTGAACAATAATCGTGGAATCAACAATATTAACACAAATGCCAAGTTTCAAGAACAACCATGCCTAGCGGAAGTAATATAAACAACAACAACAACAATAAGGATAGAAGATAGAAGTTCACAAACATACAGAAAGATAACACTGACAATAATAGCAAAAGCTGATACACAAAAGTTTAAGAGTGGTTTAAGTACAACACCATGCAATAGAGTTCTCGACATACTAGTGGATCCAAGACTCAAATAACATATGCATGATCCAAAAATAACATACACAAATAAAAGTGATATATACAAGAATACAAGAAGGCAACCAATGCTCAGCACGCAGCCGCACCACCTTACCTACTACCTGCAACAAAACTGGGAAGGAGAACGAGGGGATGAGTAACCACAGTTACTCAGTGAGGGGATTAGCACAACTCCACCAGAAATATACTGAAGGATAACAATACCAAAACATAAATCAGTGAAGATACCTTGCTAATAATATACTTGGTTTAAAACACACTTACACATAATAATAATCTACACCATAATACAACAGAATAAAGTAATACAAAGAAATTCTCAATACCCAACTAGGGTTTAAAACAATGAAACTTTGAAATACCAAACACAGCTTCAAACTATAAAACACACTGAACATTAAACAAACTTTACCATGCTACAAATAAATCAATACAACACCAAGTTGCAAACAAATAGCAATTATAAAATACAAGGTTTATCAATTCTAACATGATGAAGATTCTCATAAGTTTTGAGAATAACAAAGATAACATTTATACTAATGGTGAAACACAAAATCGAATTTACACGATTAATATAGCAATAATAAACTCTTTAAAACAATCGATGTTTTTGGAAACCAGTTTAAAATCCAAACTTATGCTTTCTTTTCAATAACTCAAATAAACCAAATTTCAAAGAATAGATAAATCGATAAACATCGGTATAGTATTTGGCCTCCAAAACGCTCTTTCTCTAACCGGGGCCTCGGTTAGGTCTGGAGCCGCCAAGACGAGCATCTCTTGGCGTTAGCCACTAGGAAGTCCATGTCGTGACTCCGAACATCCCAACTATATCCAAATCAGGATTCTACGCTCCCACCTGAAATGACATAACCGGTTTGACTGTTTCCTATGCCACCTCTTAATAGGTCGGCCGTGGGAACCATCTAATTCTTACTGCAGCAAGTATTGGAGCTCGGTTCCTATGTCACCATCCAAACAAATAAGTAACATACATCCCGTAGGCTCAATGAGTACATTAACATGATAGCAAAATCTCAACGTGACATCGTAAGTTCTCATAATCATCTCCCACTGCGGGAGTGAGCAATTTGATCAAAATAACACAAGTAGTTATCAACCTTTCTAGAAAGTTTCACATGAAATCAAGTATTAACCACATAGTTTGGGAGTAGCATCAACATAAATACCCACTAGGTTTTTTTAAGAATACAATGTATAAAGCATTTGCTATCACAATTAAAATCTCACGTTTTAAGAACCATTCGCCTTGAAATAAACAATTTAACAATAAAGTTTTCAATGCAATATGACATATTTCTTGTAAACACTACCATTGAAATCAATCATAAACCAAGCATGGGTTTTCAACTATCATAGCAAACACTTCCAAAAACCTTTAATGCATAAAACTCACAAATCAAGAAAGTATACACATGAATATATAGGAATGGCAAAACATGCATGATCCATAGTCCATGAATATAGTAAATCCCGAGTAAATACATAACATGCTGCCCGCAGGTTCATTGCATCGATCAACAAGTGTGGAGTTCTCAACATATAATTTGCAAACTATGATTCAATAATAAAGCTTTTGAAACACGTAAAACATATTTGGCATACTTTGCAAACCAACTTGATCACGATTCAATTATGCCCTTTTTGGTCATCATATAAAAAATCTCCAATCTCTTAAGAATACACAATTTGAAACATATATTTCAAAACATAGGATTTTCAACCTAGAACAACATATATAAATACTTTCATAATGCTTAGGAAATGAACCAAGACATAATTCAATTATGACTACAAACTACCCAAAAAACATTTCAAAAGCCACCAATAATGCAAGGTGTCATTCAGGTGAAACGAAACCAAATATGTTAAAGGTATGCATGATATTATGATCCATAACCCATAGAATCTATAATTCTCACTTACAAAGTTTGAATCAAAGACAACTCAAATAACCATTCTTTTGAATAGTAATACTTTCAAATAAGAAATATACATGCATATATATAGATATATAACTCATTCCAAATAAAGCTTAGATTTTAAATCGAAGTATAAAACATATAGAGCCCTACTCAAGAATCATAATGCACAAATATATATATATATATATATATATATATATATATATATATATATATATATATATATATATATATATAGGTATTCTTCCGATAGGATTATGGTTATTAGTCCCACTCACCACTTAGACAATCTCGCTCCCTTGAACGCTAGTCCTCGGCTAGCTCTATGCTTCAATCCAAAGCTTTTCCTCCTTGAGAAAGCACAAGAAACACCAATAAATTATCAGGACAAAAGTCAAGCAAGAAACCTAAGTTCTTCTACCAAACAACCCTAATGAACTCTAGGGTTGCTCCACTCACAACTCAAGCTACTAAACCAAATCTAAGGGTTTAAGCTCCTCTCTAAACCAAGGAAACCAAGAACACAAGGAAAGTTCACCGGAGCTACAGTAACTCTAACCTAGGAGATGAAAGATCTCTCTCAATCCTTCACCAAAATAAGGAAAATACAACCAATCAAGAATCTAAACTCAAGAACAATCACTCTCCAAGTATTTCGCACCAAGAACTCAAGAAGAACACAAGAGAGAAAGGGAGAAGAAGAAAGAGAAGAACCATACCTCCAAGCTTCTCAAAACTCCAAGGAGATCTTCACAAGGGAGGATGAAGGGGATCCTCAAGCTTCACTAACAAGGAATAAAGAGGAGAACAAGGCTCAAGCTCCAAAATAAACCAACTAACAAACCCTAGCCTCATCCAACCAAGCAAAGAAGAAGGAAGGAGTGAAGAAGAACTTACTTTGAAGAGATAAGGGATTGATTCGCAAGCTCTACAAACCAGCCCAAAAACTCCTCCAAAACAAGCCCTAAACTCTAAAGAAAAGTAGAGGAAGAGACGAGGAAGGGATGAGGGGATTTAGGGAGAAGAAATGAGTGAAAAACACTCCAAAACGGGTTTAAAAATGGAAAAGAACGAGGGCATGCGGCCCTGCACGGTGGCCGCACACCCACAACCTTGGGTGTGCGGCCTGTGTGAGGCCCACACACAGCCCGCACAGTGGCCGCACACCAGACCGCATAGGCCACAGAAAGGCCTGTGCGACCTGTGCACGACCTGAACGCCTTTTAAAACCCTCAAAACTTGACCCTAAACCCTCGGTAAGCCTCACCAACTCAAAACAAGAGAGAACTCAACTAAAACACCAAACAAAGAACCAAGGGAAGATTGAAAAACATCGATCTACACAAAGAGGAAAAACCCGAAATACTACATATAAACTCGACGTCACTTTAAAAGATAACTCTTCACAAAAGGGAGCATCAAGATGTCATTTTGCAGCACTCATGATGAAATTGTAGATATTTATAAAAACATCTCCTTTGGAGAAATTTGTATATATGAGAAACATGTTAGTTATTAGTGATTTTGATTTTTGAATTGAGGGGGAGTCTGTTGGAGATTAATATAGAATATCAGAGTTAGCCAAAGTTGGTTATGAATTCTTAAAGTCATGAACTTATTTCAAAAAGTAAAGCGAGTGATGGGTTTGTTCTTGGGAGTAATGTAAGTCATGGTCATTGTGGTGTAATGGGTAATTGAATGGTGAAAATGGGTGGGTAATTGATGTAGGATTATTTGGTGTTCAAAACATGCAGCGAAAGGCGAAATAATCCAAAAGAGGATCTATTTACATTTAAAATTTATTTAACTTATTAAAAATTGGATCTAAAACATACCTTTGAAGCAGATTCTTTTTCTTTTCACAACCTTTGCTATCAACCCTTTGACTAAATGAAATCGATGGACAAATTGAACTAAAGGTTTTGACTCTCAAAACTCACTTGATGGATTGCCCTTTTTTTTCTTTTTTTTTCTTCTCATTTTAAACTCATATATAAACCTCCTCATATAAGCATATGTATAAGGCATTTATGGTTTCTCAAAACCTTTGGGTTTCTAACTATCATTTAGTTTTCCCAAAACCAAAACCATAAAGCATTAATGTGACTTTTGGTTTTTTTTTTCAAAACTTTTGGTTTCCCAAAAACCCTTTTAAATTCCCAAACCCAAAAACTATTAAATGTTTGCATTTATGTTTCGGTTTTCCCAAAACCTTTTAGTTTTCCCAAAACCAAAACAATAAACCATTTACATGTGTCTCTTGGGGTTCCCAAAATCATCACATGCAATCTCATTCAATTTGTTCATTAATATTAATTATATTCTCTATGCTACTCAAGAATATAATAATGTTCCATTTGGACTAATTAATTAATTAATTTTATTAATCAAATAACCTAATTTAATTATCAAATAATAAAATATTTAATCCTTTAGCAAATATTAGAACACTCGTTAGTGCGTGTCCCCATAGGTTCAATACTAACCCGGTAGCAAATTAGTCATACTAATTTAATAATCAAGGTTGGTGTCTAGCAACACTCCTTAATGACTGGGTAGCATGAAATATACTTTCAAGAACCTGTTGAAGAATAATGTAATATTTTTCTTTTATCTATAAAGCCTTAGGTCAACCCAAGGATATGGTTGGACTGTCAAATCCCAATAGGCTACCAACTATGTTTCATGTCAATTATAACCGACCAACGAATGACTTAAGAAACTCTTTTCTTCTTTATTCAATTACCCTGGCCAAGGACTTAATTTAGTCATTATTAATAATGACAACATAGAGCTTAAACTCATTACCGAGAGTCGACAGATTCTATCTTGATCAATCATTAATTCTACAAGTATTTAATCATACCCAATATCCTTTAAACTATTGTTCTAGTGCAATAGGTGTCCAGAATCGAAGTATGATAAATAACTTGTTAATTACTATGATGATCTCTGGTCAAAGGAACTATTATATCTTATTCTTCAAGAGAACATCCTATTGACAGTTTATTGTAATATTAACCATTAGAAATTCTCAATTGAGTCAGTTCAATGATCATATTTTCATATGCATCATTTATATATATGATTTAGTTAATGAGATTAACTAATCTTTATCTTATAGTGGCTATCACACATATATTGATCTAATCAGATCACTAATTCTTAAATAGTTTAAGACTTAACTCTCATTATTATGATCTCCATCATAATGAAAAGTCTCTAAATTTAATCAAGGACATTATCATATTAAACACTTAACATAAAAATAAAAGAAAGTTGAAGCCATATATTAAACAAATTGCATTGTTCAAGATGTGTTACATAAGAGATTGGGTCTATGGCATATCAACTATATCCCTGACAATCTCCTACTTGCACTAGAGTCAATCGGTCATGTATTTCATTCCCAATTTCCACTTGTGCTTGTCAAACTCCTTCACATCAAGAACCTTGGTGAATGGATCTCCTGCATTTTCCTTTCTATCATCCTTTTGAATTTTGACGTCTCCACGCTCAATGATTTCTCTAATCAAGTGAT
This sequence comes from Dioscorea alata, assembly GCA_020875875.1. NCBI lineage: Eukaryota > Viridiplantae > Streptophyta > Magnoliopsida > Dioscoreales > Dioscoreaceae > Dioscorea > Dioscorea alata. The sequence continues at coordinate 7,589,392 of CM037013.1, read as the reverse complement.
ACCTTCGTATAATATGCTTGGATTTTTTATGTGATCTTGGCTCTTTTGCTTGAGCGGTGGCTCCAGTATTGTCACACAATAGTGGAATGACACCTTCTATTGAAGGAACCACACCAAGTTCAGTTAATAACTTCTTTATCCAAACTACTTCCTTAGCGGCTTCACTAGCTGCTATATATTCTGCTTCGGTTATTGAATCAGCTACCGTAGCTTGCTTGGAACTTTTCCAACTCACTACATCACCATTCAAGGTAAAAACATAACCATAAATAGATTTGCTATCATATTTATCTGAAGCGAAACTTGCATCAGTGTAACCTTCTAGTTTTAACTCAGATTCTCCATAGATGAGGAATTAGTCTTTAGTTATTCTTAAGTATTTAAGAAAGGTCTTAACCACTTTCCAATGTTCCTCACCACGATTCACCTGATATTGACTAACCACTCCAATTGCATAAGCCACATCAAGACGTGTACATGTCATGGTATACATGATAGCTCCCTCTGGGCTAGCATATGGGATTCTACTTATGCATTCTCTCTTGTCAGAAGTTTAAGGACAATCCTCCCTATAGAGAGTAATTCCAGTGCCTATCGGTAGATAGCCCCTTTTTGAATTTTCCATGTTATACCTCTTTAAGATGGTATCAATGTACATAGACTGAGAAAGCCCAAGCAACTTCTTAGACCTATCTCTATAGATCTTTATTCCTAATATATAAGTTGCTTTTCCCATATCTTTCATGGAGAACTGTTCAGATAGCCAAATCTTTGTATTTTGCAATGATGGTATGTCATTCCTAATGAGCAATATATCATCAACATATAACACTAAGAAAATAACTGTGCTCCCACTAATTTTTTTGTACACACAAGGTTCTTCCTCGCATCTAACAAAATTGAACTTTTCAATTATTTTTTTGAAGCATATGTTCCAACTCCGAGAAGCTTACTTTACTCCATAAATTGACCTTTGAAGCTTGCAAACTTTATTATGATCAGACGGGGATGTAAAACTGATAAGTGCTGGTGTAATAGCTATACGAAGTATACTTTTCTTACATTGAGCATTATTTTTCTTAGGTTTTATCATTGATTCATGTGTATTTGTGTTTTTCTGCACATCTAGGGTTGTGAAGAAGATGTAGAAGAAAAAGAAGCAAGAATAGGTCATGGCTGCAATTGTGTGCAGGAGTTCTTGGACCGGGTAAGGAACAAGGCACAAGTTGTGTTCAAAAACATGTGAGTGTGTGCCAACCTCCAACTAAGTTCAAAGGAATATGTGAATTGGAGGGGCACAAAGGCAGTCACACTCACATATTTCGGCTTGTACAACATTATTAAGAGCTTCGTCAATGTTGTTCAATTGAAGATGTGACATGATCTACCGCATGATTGTGTGCCCAATTCGGCGGCCTCGATGAAGAAATGAAGTTGGGAGAAACTTTGCTGAGAGCACTATAGTAGTTACTATAGCAAAGGACTGTAGCAAGTTACTGCTCACAACGCGGTGAAATTCAGAATTCCAGAGAATCCACACGGGCGTGTGGAAATTCCACATTGCCATGTGGATTCCCGATTTCAGCCCTATAAATACCGCGATTTAATTTATTTTGAGGGACTTTTCAATCTATCTTTCGCCCAACTTTAGGGGAGAGCGCAACTAGGGTTTGGAGAGGTACTTGGTAGTCTTTGGAGGCGATTCTACGACATCGACATCGAGTTTCTTTTGAGGAAAGCTATTGGGGGAGCTTTCATTGGCATCGATTCGGCAAGGTCTAGGTTTGACAAGGGAACTTTTGGAGAAGACAAGGCGACTCCACAAGACCATCGATACGGATGACAAGGGGGTTTTATTTATGGTTTTTATGTATATGTTCACAAACTCTTTGCTGATTTTATATTGCTCCATAGAGAGCTAAACCGCTAGTGGGTACTTGGACTTGTAAACCCTAGGATGACTTTGTTTTATTGACTTTTATTATGCTTCTTTAATTGATGATTTTAATTGAGTTTCAATCTTGAATGTTAATTGAATGATTTTCCTTTAGATGTGACACTAGGGTTGAGAATCCATATAGGTAATCCTTTGAAGGTGTGACAACTTCATTAGGCTTAGAGTAAGCAAGATTGAAAAGGGTTGAGAGGATGAGTCGAGAGGTAGCGGAACGTCCCCTTTTCCTTCCAACGTGATTTATCCTACCTCCACGTTCTAAGAGTTTTTGGTGATCATGATAGAGTGAAGTGCTAAGAGATGAACTCCACTGGGCCTTAGTTGCGCAAGAAACAGAGTGAAGTGTTGTAGTGAATCTTAGTGCTGTGGCTTAATTGTGGCTATGAGCCTTTTGCTTGGACCGAAGGGTTAGGTCTACATCAAGGAATAGGGTTTATCACTTGGAATCCCTAGAACCCCATGCAATCCCACACAGTGTGAGGTGTCGAGAGTACCACTTTATGCTGGGGCATAGTGTAGAGAGCTAGTCACGGTTAACCTTAAGTTTGAGACCGTGTGTCTTTGGTTTTTCACGACTCATTAAGACATCAATTAGGAAGTATAATATTAGTTTTGCACTTGAAACAATAATCCTAGGGTGAGCATTGTTCGGGTGCCCCATCTTCTTATCGATTACCTCTTCTTATTTTCATTGCTCTTCTTGCATTTTTTTATTTTCGTTTGCACTCTATTACTGATTTCTCTCATCATCGATTTTCTTCATAGCTAAATAGTGATGACTTTTGTCTCTAAGAACTATTCCCTATGGATACGACTACCCACTCACCAGAGTAAATTTTATTACAGCGATGACCCGTGCTCTTGCAGAACACTCACGCATGGAGTGTGTCAATTTTTTGGCGCCGTTGCCGGGGAATAGGTGTTTTAGAGATATTTGCACTTTACTATTTTAGCTATTCATCATTCATTCTATTTCACACTTTCTTATTCTTCCATCGTTCTTATTTGTTTTTCTTTCTATGATTTCAGCTCCAGATTATGACCATAGGCAACCCTTCGACATTAGTTGAAGGAGATCCAGAATTGGAAGAAGAACTCATAGACTGGGAAAAGAACCTATGCAAGAACAGTCGAATCAAGCTGAAATAGATACTGAAGGGTCTGACACTATGGCAGAACAGTATGAGCAGCAAAGGACACTCTCTGACTTTGCAAGACCCACAGTTTTGGGCACACAGTCTAGGGCCACTGATTACAGCTCAGAACTTTGAGCTCAAGCCAAGCTTCATTCAAATGTTATAGCAGTCTGCACAGTTTAATGGGCTAGCCGACGAGGATCTGAACAACCATATTGAGAACTTCTTGGAAGTGTGCGACATGCTCAAGATTAATGGAGTAACGGATGATGCTATCAGATTGAGAGCCTTTCCCATTTTCCTTGAAGGGGAAAGCAAGACATTGGTTACACTCATTACCTACGGCATCGATCACTACTTGGGAGAAGATGGTACAAGCGTTCTTGGCCCGATATTTCCCTCGCGGAAAATCTGCGAAGCTTAGGAATGAGATATCTTCCTTTGATCAGACAGAATTGGAGTTTCTTTTTGAGATATGGGACAGGTTCAAGGATCTCCTGCGGAGATGTCCATAGTATGGATTCACCGAGTGGATGATTATCCACACTTTCTACAATGGGTTAAATCATAGCACAAAGCAACTACTTGCTGCTACAGTAGAAGGTACCTTAGGAAGCAAGACCCTCGAAGAAGCTCGACACCCTATTAAAGGGATGGCTCTGAATAGTTATCAATGGAACTCAAGAGATAGGAAGAAGGTTGCCGGACATCATGAGATAGATGCAGTCATTTCATTGGCGGCCCAAGTTGAGTTATTGAGCAAGAAGTTAGACACTCTAACTTCTCTTAGAGTGGCGGCCGTCATGAGTTGTACCGGATGTGGGAGAGAACATCCTTCTAGTGATTGTCCTATAACAACTGGTGGTACTTCTTCGGTGGAACAAGTGGATTTTGTAGGTAATGCAACGAGAGGTTAAGAAAATCCGTATAGTGGCACCTATAATTCGGGGTGGAGGAATCACCCAAACTTGTCATGGAGCAATCAAGGGCAACAACAAAAAATGAATGTAACACTGAGTTTCCAACAACAACAAGCACCGAATTTGGAGAACCGGTGTCAAGTTTGGAGAACAAGATGACCAATTTGGAGAAGGCACTTACAAGTTTTGTCCAATCATCAGATGCAAGATTTCAATCGGTTGAAGCAACACTTCGTAATCATATGGAATCATTACATAACTTGGAGAACCAAGTGGGTCAAATTATGAAGTCTTTACCTGAAAGACCTCAAGGGAGATTGCCTAGCAACACGGAGACAAATCCAAGAGAGCAAGTGAAGGCGATCACTTTGAGAAGTGGTCGTGAAGTTTAGAGTAGACTCCTTCTTGAGAAGACAAGGAATGAAGCACCTAAGGAAGTGGAGGTTGAGGAAGTATCTAAGGAGAAGGAGGTGGCACCCCCATCCTACAAGCCAAGAATCGCTTATCCTTTAAGTTTGAAGAATGACCAAAATGATGAGCAATACAAAAAGTTCTTGGGGCTATTTAAGCAGTTGCACATTAACATTCCATTCGTGGAGGTGTTGTTTCAAATGCATAAGTATGCGAAGTTCTTGAAAGATCTCTTGACCAACAAGAGAAAATTGGAAGAGAGTGCATCTGTGATCTTAGATGCTACTTGCTCAGTGGTGTTGCAAAAGAATATACCGAACAAGAAGAAGGACCCCGGAAGCTTCATCATTCCTTGTAACATTGGAGACTTGGGTGAAGAAAAGGCATTGGCGAATTCAAGAGCTAGCATCAATGTTATGCCTTACATGTTCTTTTAGAAGCTAGGCTTGGGATAGCCTAGACCCACTCGGATGACACTTCAACTAGCCGACTGATCAGTTAGACATCCGAGGGGTATTATTGAAGACGTGCTCATGAAAGTTGACAAGTACGTCTTTCCTGTGGACTTCTTGGTGTTAGATGTTGATGAGGATGTCGAGGTTCCATTGATTCTTGGGAGGCCATTCTTACGCACTTCCAAGGCTCTCATTGACATGGACAGTGGGGAGTTAACACCAAGAGTTGGAGATGAAAAGTTGACATATCGCCTCGCTGAAGCCATGCGACATTCTCTTGAATTTGATGATACTTTATATTATCTTGGCACTACTGATGAGCTAATTGATGAATATGTGCAGGAAATGATGTGTCTAGACCCGTATGAGTGGTGGCTGGACCAAGAAGCGGAGAATGAAGACATTTTATCGATTGGCCTAGTGGAGGAAGTGAAACCTGCCCCAGGAGTCATGAAGAGGATGATCCAAAAGCTGAAGAGAGCAAAAAGACGCCACAAGAAATGCCCAAAGTCTAGTGGGGATGAGCATTAACGGAGTAAGGGTGAAAAACACTTGTGTGGTAACAAACTTGATCATTCTCCCTCTAACTTGAAAAGATTATGTTCTACGTGCTTTCAAGTTATAGGTAAGAGGGTAACTTTTTTTCATGAACCCCCATAAGGTCAGATCAGGCACGTCAAGCTAAGTGACATTAAACAAGTGCTTCTTGGGAGGCAACCCAAGCTTTTACTATTTTTCTAGGGCTTAGTTTAGTTTTAGGATGAATAAAAGTCTTAGTATCGGTGTTTTGATTTTTATACATATGTGTTGTGATTTTCTCGTGGATATTTGGTGTTTATTGTATGCCTTAATTGTGATTGACGAAGTTTTAGGTCGTTTGAGTATGATTTCATGGATCTCTGGTCGTAATTTTATTATGTTTATAGTCTTTATACCTAGTATGAGTGTTCAAAAATTTTTCTGCAGAGTTTGTAATTTTTCTAAGTCATCTAGAGAAGACACACGACCGTGTGGCATGTCCATATGGTCATGTGGATCTCTGCAGAGCCAAAGTTCTCCATCCAGAGAAGACACAGGGGCGTGTGAATGCCCATGTGCAAAGCACACGGCAGTGTGAAATTTTCACACGGCCGTGTGGAACACTTAGGAGAATTTCAGGAATTCCAGAGAGGTCATAGGGGCGTGTGGGTACCCCTGGAGCCGGCCTTATGTATTGGCTAGGTTGGGCACACTACCGGGTGGAAATTTCACACGGCAGTGTGGCTGCGTTCAGAAGCTTGAGTGCTATCCCGAGAGCACACAGGGGCGTGTGATTGCCCCTGTGAAGCTCCCCTGTGAAGGTACATGGCCGTGTATAATTTCCACATGCTCATGTGGGGGTGTTCAGAGGCAAACAGAGAAAACACTGGGGTGTGTGACAACCCTTATGAACCCTCTCAGTAGAGGCACATGGCCGTGTGGATGTGCAGAACTCAAAAGGCCGCGACCTTTCTTTATAATCCTCTCACGCCTCTTCAATTCTAAACATTTTTATACTCAAAGAACACCTCCAAGCATCTTCCCAACCTTCTCTCCGTCGATTGTAGGGGTTTAAGAGCTGCTTTCCGGCCAATTTCTAGTTTTTTTATTCTCACTTTGTCAGTAAGCTTCTTCTTTCCCTTTTACTTTGTCAATCTTCTTATTTTGGTTTATTTTGGTTTATTTGGATGGATTTCACTTGGTTTTCATGCATACCTATATTATGAATGAATGTGGAGAGTCTTAGAACAAGTTAGGATGATTTATATCAGTTTTAGAGGGTTACGGCCGTGTCTCTGTCGTGGCCTAAAGATCCACACAACCGTGTGGATTCTTGCAGAGTGTTTTAATTGTGTGATTTGATCAATCTCTTCTTGATTTTTGCAGGAATGGCCTTTTAGATCGAAGAAAGCAGCTAGTAAACGTCCCTGAGAGTCCTCACCAAAGCAAATAGATTTTGCCATACCCAAGCACAAGGTTCGATTCGAGTGGTCGGCGAAATCAAAGTTTGGATAGTCACGTTACCCTGATTTGAGCGCATTGAGGACAACACAAGTGCGGTGATGATATCGCAGATGAGATTGAGGAGCTTCTTGAAGTGGGCAGTTGGTGGTGATTACTATTTATTCGAGAGCTGGCCATTAGCATGCTCACACTCGAGGTACTTACATCGTTCGAGTTCGACCGATCGTACAGCAACTTCACAGATATTGGCACTATTTAGTTTCGTGCGTTCGGTCAGCAACATAGCATAGTGTAGAGAGTACCACTTTCCTCTAGAGCATAGTGTAGAGAGCTAGTCATGGTTAACCTTAGGTTTGAGATCGTGTGTTTTTGGTTTTCCACGACTCATTAAGACATCAATTAGGAAGTATAATATTAGTTTTGCACTTGAAACAATAATCCTATGGTAAGCATTGTCTTGGTGCCCCATCTTCGTATTGATTACCTCTTCTTATTTTCATTGCTCTTCTTGCATTCTTTTATTTTGTTTTGCACTCTATTACTGATTTCTCTCATCATTGATTTTCTTCATAGCTAAATAGTAATAACTTTTGTCCCTAAGAACTATTCCCCGTTGATACGACTACCCAGTCACCGGGGTAAATTTTATTGCTGCTGCAGTAACTACTATAGTAAATTGCTACAATAGAATGCTACAGTACTCGTGCCAAAGTTGCTCCTGACTTCTTTTCTTCGTCGAGGCCGCCGAATTAGGCACACCATTGTACGATAGATCACGTCACGTCTTCAAGTTACCTGTATTGATAAGCTGTTAATGATGTTGCACAATTCGGAACATGTGAGTGTGATTGCCTTTGTGCCCCTCCAATTCACATATTCCCCTCAAGTTAGTTGGAGGTTGGCACACACTCACATGTTATTGAACACAAATTATGCCTTGTTCCTTGCCCAGTCTAAAAACTCCCTTAACAATCTCGTTAATGACCTATTCTTGCTTCTTTTTCTCCTGAGTTTTGCCTCCATAACCCTATATGCTCAAAAGAACACAAATACACACATATAAGCAATAAAATATTAATTAAGCAATGCTCAATGTAAGAAAAGTATACTTCGTATAGCTTATACACGAGCACTTATCACCCATTATTGACCCCATCATTTACCCCGGTATTAACCCCGATATGCCTCAGGTTTTGAAGGTTTTGATTTCTTTTTCTTTCCTATACAGCCCCCATACGGCTCGTATGCTTGCGGGGTATAAAAACACATTTCTAGGGTTTGTTTTGGTCACCTTTGGTCAACACTTGAAGAGAAGAAGAAGGAGAATGAAGATATCTTGAAGAGGCTACATTCTTGGGCTAGAGGAGGAGGCTAGGGCTTGATCATCAAAGGGAAAGCTTCATCACCAAAAAGGATCAAGGATCTTGGACCGGGAAGCGACCTTCTGCTGGGGGAAGCCTCATTTGGCTGGAACTCCACCATCTTCCTCATCATTTCACCTAGGAAGAGTCATCTATGAACTCTTTTCTTGTTTTTCTTACTTTGTTGTTTTTATTTGTATGATGGCACACTAGACCCCCAAGGCCACCAGATGTTGGTGAACCTTGGGGGGTTCATCATGTATTTTGGATGATTTTACTTAATTGCAAAGCTTGGTTTGATTTATGATTTAGTTCATTGTGTTTCATGCCTAGAACTACTCAATGAAGAGATCCGTAGTTCTTTCTTGAGTTATACATATAGATGTGACCTACTCACGTGTATTAGATAATTAATAAACTAAAAGGGGTTGCTTGTATCGGTATGCCGAGAAATTGGATGTTGGTAGCCCTCCAATCTTTAAGGGTAGACTAGGGTTTAGTATACCCTTATCTTGGAATCTCCTTCTACTTAATGCAATCGTAGGGATGTTGGTAAGGAAAAAATTCCAACTGACATTCGTATGGAATTAGGGTTCAATTGCCGAGAAATTACGGTTGATCTAATCTTGAGATCCTTCGGTCTAAATCAACCATGCTATCTTTTATCATTCATCCATGTATCATGATGACCCCTCAAGGGGATCTACATCCATAGGCCTGTGCACTTCACTGTAGCTCTTGCAATCATCTTGCTTGTTCTTAATCCTGTGCACTTCGCTGTAGCTCTTGCAACCATATCATATTTATTTCATTACATCTTTTAGAATAATTCTCCTTGCTTAAGATGTTACGTTAGATAGTAGGCGATGAATGAGTAATAGTAGATCCTTAGCTCCGAAGAATACGATCCTTGTGTCTTCACACGAAGTATTACTTGGCGACCACATACACTTACGGGTAGTACAACCAGATAGCATAGCCTATTCTAACAAGTGAAATATTTGTTGCTTTCCTTGTCCCAAGATGTAACTCTAGTACAATAAAGAAAGCTTGACTTGAATAATAACTTTTAAAGAACTCACCCTTAAAATATAGGAAATAGAGTTGATAAAAGAAGCATAAGGAAATGGCATAGTATAGCAGCTAGAGGTGTTACCTTTAGGGTAGATGAAGAAAAAATAGCTTGGGAAAGCTAGACTCTTTCATGTAGCATGGTTAAAAAAAATGTAAGAATAAGCCAAATACTGAGTGAATCGATATGAAATCGATGAAACCAGATTGGTTTGGAAACTAGTGTGATAGCTGGGATTAAGATAGGAAAGAAAGGTACAAATGAAATCCAATACCTAGGGTAAATTATTTAAATTCCTGATTAATTATAAAAAATAATCACATGTTGTTTGGTTAGCAATCCAATGTTTAAGTAAATGAGTTGGATACAAAACACATTTAGAGGAGGGCAACTAGACAGTCGTACCTTAAAGTGACTCTTCAAAAATAAAGAAACCTTATGGTCCTAACTTCCATGATGATGATTCAAGAATCTACACATCTCATCTATAGAAAGCCATGGTTAATAACACTCTTAATCCCAATTAGGTAAGAAATTAAACTTGACTGCACCTACAGAAAAATGAACACATCTCTTCTAGCACATCATAATGAATGGATTTGAACTTGATCATAACCCAGCTAAATAAACAACTTGCTAACCCATATCCCAATGGAAGCATGTTGGCTTGGAGAGCCTGAAGCAGATGGCATAAGTACAAAAACACTTAAATAAGTAGCATAATCACTCTTTGATGTGTTGAAGGATCTACACTAGTGGAACCAAATTTGAGTAACCAATGATAAGTGCTTGAATGGATGTATTTTGTTATTATTATTATTATTATTATTATTATTATTATTATTATTATTATTATTATTATTATTATTATTATTATTATTATTATTATTATTATTATTCATAGCACTTTGCATGTAATTGTTGAATATATGATTGAATTGGTGCTTAATTCGCTTCAATTTCATATTCAGGCTAGAATGAGGACATATTGATTAAGAAGAACAAGTTTGAGGCAATTTGAGCTAATTTTGGAAGAAGAATAGAGTTTAGAGTGACTTACTAGCGAGCTTATGGGTTTTATTACAGGCGTTACTGTAGCACATAACTGTTTATGGCACTGTTACTGGTAGGTTATGGTGGTAGCCCTAACCTGAGAACCTTACATGCAAATGTTACTGTCGTAAAGGGTACTATATTAATGCACTATTTATGGTCACTGTAGCAAATCATTATTCATGGGCACTGTTACTGGCTGGTTACGGTTGTAAGTTTTAACCTAAGAACCTTATGGGCAATTGTTATGTCTGTAAGTGTTACTATAGCGTTAGTGAGAATCCCCAAAATCTGAGTTATAAAAGCTAGAAATTAGAGCTTTTGGTTAGAGCTTTTTCTCTACTAATTAGCCGCCTTTTGGACAGTGATTTTGGGTGTTTTTCCTTAGATATCTTGCAAGACAAGGAAGAAAACAAGAGGGAGAGATTAGGAGAAGGTTCAAAGCTTCAAGGGAGCCATTTGTGGAGATAACTCAGTGGTGATTTTGGGAAATCTTCGAAGAACTTCATCCATCCAAGCAGATTGCAAGATTAGAGGGTGTTTTATTACTCTCTTTATGTATTTTTAATTCCTTTGGATTGGATTGTTGATAAGTGTCTAAATACATCACTTTTACTATATATATTTTATGCACTTTTATGCATATTTGTACGATTATGATGCCCTTTTGTGTATTTTATTTGTAACTATTGTTTCAAGACATCGGAGGATCATCTAGTGCGTGAATGAGCTTCTTTTTGCCATAAATCAAAGAATTTATGGAAGCTCACAGGCATCCTCAAGTTCCGGGCAACAAGAGTGGATTTTCAGGCGTTGTTCACTGTAGCAATATTACTGCAGCAATTTAATTGTAGCAGTGTGCGGCCCGCACACCACCCGCACATACACGGGCTAATCTTGTTGTGGGATGCATTAAATGGGAACCTAGGGCTTGTTTGGAGGGGTCATTGCAACCATCTCCTCCATCCTTCTCCACCATCATCTCCTCCATTCTCCACTATCATCCCCATCATTATCCATCACCATCACCGGATTGGAGAGACGATTTGAGGAGCAAAACTCAAGGGGAGAAAAAGATTGTACTTAATTAACACATCAAGGAGCTCTACGGCGCGGATCATGCTAGCCTTCATTACCATCTTCTAGCCTACATCTGAGGGAGTTTCTTATGATAATTTTCATTGATTATTTTGTGTATTCTCTCTTTTGATGTGGAACTAGACTCCCAAGGCCACCAGGCATCCAGTGAACCTTGGGGGAAGAACTTGTATGGATAATGATATTTTTTTATAAATGATTGTTGGCATGTTTATTTGATTTCAATCTATTGTTTTGATGTTCAACCTACAATGGATGGATTCAGTAGGTTTTCATTCATGAATTGTATATATATGGCGGGATGCTTGCATTTATTAAGTCGCACAATGATTGAAGGGATTCAATGTGCCGATACACCGGAGTTTCCGGGTGCTCTGCGACGTTAGTGTAATTTTAGCCGAAAGTGAGCATTAGAATTACCTTAACCTAGACTCCTTGTTCCCAAAGACATCATAGGGGTAACTTCTGGATAAAGGAACCCGTTTTGGATTAGGGATACCCATGGAGGTTCTGGGGTAGTCAAGATCCGAGTCTATGAGGAAGCAATAGCATATCTTGAAACCTTTGGTAATACGACTCTCTCGTGCTCGCGTAAGAGGTTATTACTTGATGACACGTGCACTTGCGGCTGGGAGAGTCGCATGCTCGATCTTTAGCGTGTCGCACGCTCGCTCCATCAATTGTTATCCAATGATGGAGAACTAATTTTCATGGTGTTTGGGCACAGTTGAACTTGAGGGTTTATATCTTTGACTTTGGTTGTTGGATCTTTGATGCATGAATTGATTTCTTATTTGTAATTATATCTATTTGAGTCTAATGTGTGGTTGAATACTTAATTGGTAATGAGGCAAAAGCCCTAGCCATCATACTTGGTATTACTACGTGACAAGAAAACATTTTCACCTAGCATAGACCTCTGGTTTGTGTACTTCGGAGGCTATGTCTCTCGCAATCCTTCTGAGCAGGCTAGTGACAATCTCCGTGATCATTACCATCATGTGGAGTGGATTTTAGGAAACATCTTATTTCTGCTCTGTATTCAGATTAGGGATAATCTTTTTCTTTAGGGGGAGACTATCTACTTAAGAGATTTTCATTAGCCCACAATAAGGTTTAATAGAATGGTAATGCGATTGTGTGGGTGTCTATATCAGCTCTGCACCTATTCAGTTACACTTTACCTAAGAAATCGGGGGTTTGTATAATTCTAGAAAACTTTTGGTTCAAATAGGATTTCATAACTAGACAACCCTTGTCTTGTACTACATAACCTTAGACGGATACTATGCTTAGACTATTAGGTAATATTACAAAATTAAATAAGATCATCAAAAGCATGCGGAAGCAATAATAAATTTGTGATATGGTCTAATTGTTTTAATAAACACTGTAATTTAACTAAAAGGCCTAGAAAATTACCTCTTAATGTTTGAAAGCATTTCCTTTGATGTTCCAAATTTGTCCCTCGGATTATCGTAGGTCTCTTAGCACCGAACGAAAGTCCCACTCCTCTAGATCACAAGCTAAAATTAAGAAACAATCTCCTCTTCTTCTCCAAATAGAGGCTAGGGTTAGAGAGGAAGAGAGAGCTTGGGGATTTTCTCACTAGAGAATTAATTGATTGATTTTAGGGTTAGAAAGAAGTCATAGTTATAGAAACTTCATAAAACATGATAAACATTATCCAATTATGAGTCCTATTCAAAATATCGACCTTCATAATATGATAAACATTATTCAATTATGAAGTCCTATTCAAAATATGAACCTTCATAATATAATAAACATTATCATAGAAATTTTATTAGTAATATGAGTCCTAATGTAACTAAAACCACTTTTGTCTTTGAGTCCTAATAATTTTGATTGTCTATTTGACTCCATCGAATTTAAATAAAAATTTAAACTTAAGACAAAAATCCTACACTAATTTACAATTTTACTCATCCCATCAAGTAAAATTATAAATTGATAATTTTACCCATGCACTAAAAAACGAGACTGATTCTTTTTCCCTTTAAGCATGACTCCCTAGGTTCATTCTGAATGGCAATGGGAGGATACCAAAGGACATGGGTGACACCTAGCCAGCCCCATGACCCCATATCATAACCCAATTAAATATAAATGAGTAGACCATTACGAACCTTTCCAATTATGATTACCATATGTGTATAAACCTTTCGTTCTTATATCCCAATCGAGTGAGAGCCATGGTAATTATCAAACTTACTAAACTCGATCATATGAAAATAACTATAGTAGGGTGAGATTACCAAACTATCCTTCATGTCCCACACGATTAGTTTGACTGTCTTGGCCAAGGTCTTCTAATCTCACTACTTATAATTGCATAGGATACTAACTCATTTAATTATGAGAGAACGAATTCTTTCTTGGTGAAAACTCACAACTGCTACTTGACCGACATAATTACACTTCGAGGTTGACCCTACCAAAAGATAAACTGAGCCTAATAACTTTAATAACATACTAGTTGTCACAAATACATTGTGATCATGATACCTCCAGGTCTAAGGTCCACTCATATGATCATAACCAATAATTCTAATCATTTACTATCAAAGAGTAAAACCTCATGTTCGAATACACCAATCTCAGCAATGTATTTATAACATATGCTTCCACTATTCCATAGTGTTTGATAAGTGCTTGTGTATAAGTATTATGAAGTATACTTTTCTTACATTGGGCATTACTTTTATCAAATTTTATCACTTATTCGTGTGTGTTTGTGTTCTTTTGTGAATTAGGGTTTGTGCAGACAAGTTTAGTAGAAAAGAAGCAAAAATAGATCATGGACGCAATTATTGAGGAAACTCTTAGACCAAGCAAGGAACAAGGCACAAGTTGTTAGACATTTGGGTGTATGCCAACCTCCAAAGTGTTCAAGTGAATATACAAATTGGAGGGGCACAAAGGCAATCACATTCATATTGTCCGACTTATGTAACATGTAAGAGATTCATCAATGTGCTTGAAAGTAAAACGCGAAGTGATCTGTCTCATGGTTGTGTGAAATCCCTGTAGCAGAATCCCCGTAGCAAAGTACTATTCATGAGTTATTATAGTAATACTGTTCATAGCACGCAGGAAAGCACAACCTAGAAATCCACACTGGCGTATGAAAATTCCACACGGCGTTGTGGATGCCTGATTTCAGCCCTATAAATACTGCGTTTTGAATTTTATTTGGGACTTTTCGATCTATCTTTTGTCTATCTTTTGTGGAGAGTACGGCTAGCATATGGAGAGGTTTTGCTGGGATTTGGGAGTGGTTCTACGGCATCGATATCAACTTCCTTCAGAGAAAAGTTGTTGGGGGAGCTTTCAACGACATCGATTTGGTGAGGTGTGCCCTAGGCTCGATGGAGGAGTCTTTAGAGAAGGTGAGGCGGCTCTTGAAGACCATCGATACGGACGATAATGGGTTATCTTTATGGATTGCTTACACTTATATTTAATTTCATTGTTGATTTTGTATTGCTCTATGGAGAGCTAAACCCCTAGTGGGTGCTTGGACTTGTAAACCCTAGGATGATTTTGTTTCATTGACTTTTATTATGTTTCTTTAATTGATGATTTAATTGAGTTTCAATCTTGAATGCCTTTTTCGTTTATTTTCCCTTAGAGTGACACTAAGGTTGAGAATCCATCTAGGTAATCCATTGAAGGTGTCACAACTTCATTAGGATTAGACTAAATGAGATTGAAGAGGGTTGAGAGGGTAAGTCGAGAGGTAGCGAAACGTTCTCTTTTTCTTCCAACGTGATTTATCCTACCTTCATTTTCCAAGAGTTCTTTGTGGTCATGATAGAGTGAAGTGTTAAGAGACAAACTCCACTGATGCTTAGTTGCGCAAGCAACAAAGTGAAGTGTTGAAGTAATCTATAGTACTGGGGCTTAACTGGTCTTTCGCCTGGAACAAATGGTTAGATCTAGATTAAGGAATAGGGTTTATCACTAGGAACTCGTAGACCGTCAAGCAGTCTCACACAATATGAGGTGTTGAGAGCATTCCTTTCTGCTGAGACATAGTGTAGAGGGCTAGTCACTATTGACCTTAGGTTTGGGATTGTGTGTCTTTTGATTTCCACGACTCATTAAACATCAATTGGGAAGCATAATATTAGTCTTGCACTTGAAACAATAGTCCTAGGGTCAGTATTGTCCGGGTACACCATCTTATCAATGATTATTCTCTCCAGTTACCCTTACTTGCTTTCTTCTCCCTTTTACTTTTCTTTGCATTCACATCTTGACTTTGCTCACAATTGGTTTTCATTATAGTTAAATAGCAATATCTCTTGTTTCTGAGCATCTATTCCTTGTGTATTCAACTCCACACTCACCGGGGTATTTTATTACTTCGACGACTGGTGCACTTGCGGAACACTCACGCAAGGGGTATGTCAGTGTTTGATAAGTGCTCGTGTTATATTAACGCGAAGTGTTATTATCTTACATTGAGCATTACTTTTCTCATATTTTATCATTAATTTGTGTGCATTTGTGTGCTTTTGTGCATTGTAGGGTTGTAGAGCCAATTTGGAGAAGAAAGAAGCAAAAATAGGTTATGTTCGCCATTATTAAGAAGTTCTCTAACCAAAAAAGGAACAAGGCACGAGTTTAGACTTGTGGGTGTGTGCCAACCTCCATTGGAGGGGCACAAGGGCAGTCACATTCACAAAAGTCTAACTCGTGTAGTATTGGAGAACTTCGCCAATGAAGAGAAATGAAGTAATCGACATGATCTACCACTGATTGTGTGCCCAATTCAATGGCCTTGATGAAGAAGATGAATTCAGGAGCATTTCGGTGAAGTACTGCAGTAGTACTGTAGCAAGTTACTGTTTACAGTTTGTCCAAAATCAGCAAAACAGAGAATCCACACGCCCGTGTGGAAAATCCACAGGGGCGTGTGAAACCCCGATTTCAGCCTTTAAATAGCCCGTTTTCAGATCTATTTAGGGACCCTCCCCTTTCTATCTCTTGCGTATCTTTTGGGGGGCTTTCGTCTAGGGTTTGGAGAGGTTCTTGGAGTTCTTTGGAGGAGATTATATGGCATCGGCATCGACATCATTTAGAAGATAGCTATTGGGGTAGCTTTCGTCGGCATCGATTCGGCTAGGTGTGCCCTAGGCTTGACAAGGGATTCGTTGGAGAAGACATGCGGCTCCACAAGACCATCGATACGATCTACAATGGGATTTTCTTTATGGTTTTTATGCATATATTCTTAATCTCTTTATTGATTTTGCATTTCTCCATGGAGAGCTAAACCCTAGTGGGTATTCGGACTTGTAAACCCTAGGATGATATTGTTTCTATGACTTTTATTATGCTTTTCTTTATTGATGAATTTAATTGAGTTCTAATCTTGATTTATTCTTGTATTGATTTTCCCTTAGATGTGACACTAGGGTTGAGAGTCATCTAGGTTGTCCTTTGGAGGTGCAACAACTCCTATAGGATCGGATTATACTACTCGAGTTTGGTGAGTCGTGAAGTAACGAAACGTCCCCTTTCCCCTCCGGTATGATTTTCCCTACATCCATGTTCCAAGAGTTCTTTGCGGTCGAAGTAGAGTGAAGTGCTAGGAGATGGACTCCCCTAACATAGTGAAGGGTTGTAGTGAATCTAGCGCTGGGGCTTAACTGAGACTAGGGTTCTTTCACCTGGACCAAAGGGTTAGAACTATACTTAGGAATAGGGTCTTTCACTTGGAATCCCTAGAACCCCAAGCAGTTCTACGTAGTGTGAGGCTTAGGATGATGGACTCCCCTGGGGCTTAGTTGACAGGTCAATGAGAGTGAAGGGTCGTAGTGAAACCTAATGCCGGGGCATAATGTCGAAACTAGTCACGGTTGACCTTAGGTTTGGGACCGTGTGCTTAAGGATATCCATGACTCATTACACATCAATTAGAGGGTATAATACTAGTCTTGCACTAGAAGCATTAGTATTAGGGGAAGCTTTGTCCGGGTACCCCATCTTTATATCAATTACCTCTTCTACCCTCATTACTCTTCTTGCACTCTTTTATTTTCTTTTATATATATATATATATATATATATTTATCTCATCATCGACTTCCTTCATAGCTAAATAGTGATAACACTTGTTTCTGAATACTATTCCCTATGGATACGATAACCCACTCACTAGTGTATTTTATTACTTCGACAACCCGTGTATTTGCGGGTACACACGCAAGGGGTGTGTCAATGTTCAACTAGCACTCTTTGGCAAAGTATATGTCATACAAATCCTTACGTATTTGTAACACCCAATTAAAGGTTCTCCAATTTGTGAACTATTGACATACGTTTGCGTGAGTGTTACGCAAGTGCACGGATCGTCGCAGTAATAAAATTTACCCCGGTGGGTGGGTAGTCATATCCACAGGGAATAGTGCTTAGAAACAAGAGTTATCACTATTTAGCTATGAAGAAAATCGATAATGAGAGAGATTAGTAATAGAATGCAAAAGAAAATAAAAGAACACAAGAAGAATAAAGAGAGTAAAAAGAGGTAATCGATATGAAGATGGGGTACCTGAACAATACTCACCCTAGGATTATTATTTCAAGTGCAAGACCAATATTATACTTCCTAATTGATGTTTTAATGAGTCATGGAAATCCAAAGACACACAGTCCCAAACCTAAGGTCAACCATGACTAGCCCTCTAAGCTATGCCCTGACGGAAAGTGATACTCTCGACGCCTTACATTGTGTGCGGCTACATGGCGTTCTAGGGATTCCAAGTGATAAACCCTCTTCCCTGATATAGACCTAACCTTTTGGTCCAGGTGAAAGACCCCTAGTCGCTATTAAGCCCCAGCACAAAGATTCAGTACAACACTTCACTCTATTGCTTACGCAACCAAGCCCCGATGGAGTTCATCTCTTAGCACTTCACTATATTATGATTGTAAAGAACTCTTGGAACGTGGAGATAGGATAAATCACATTGGAAGGGAAAGGGGACGTTCCGCTTGATAAGTGTTGAAATACATCACTTTTATTATACATATTTTATGCACTTTCATACATATTTATATGACGCCGATGGCCTTTACACGTTTTAATTGTTACTATTGTTTCAGGACATCAGTGGATCATCTAGTGCATGAATGAGCAAGCTCCATTTTGAAACAAATTGAAGAATTTATTGATGCTCTCATGCATCTTCATGTTCTGAGCAAAAAGAGTGGATTTTCAGGCACCGTTCACTACAGCAGCGGTTATTGTACAATATCATTGTAGCAATGTGCAGCCAGTATGCAACTCGCACAAAGGAGACAGAATGGTGTGCGGGTTGTGTGCGGCCCATACACCACCCGTACACACACGAGCTGAACTCATCTTATGAGCCTTTAAAAGCCAACCTAAGGCTTTTTAGAGGCTGTCTTTGGCTACCATCACTCCACACCTTCATCTAGGGCATTTAAGCAAGTTGGAGAGGCGACTTGAAGAGAAAAACTCAAGGGGAGAAGAAGGAAGTACTCAAGGTTATCATTAAGGAGCTCGAAGGCACGGATCTGGTGAGTTTTCATCACCATCTTCTGGCCTACATCTAAGGGAGTTTTCATGAGCTTTGTCATTGATTATATTTTGTTTTCTCTCTTTGTGATGTGGAACTAGCCTCCCAAGGTATCCGGGCATCCGATGAACCTTGGGAGAAGAACATGTTTGTATGGATGGATGATCATTGTTAGTTTTAATTGATTATTGGCATGTTTGTTGGTTTCATTCTATTGTATTCATGTTAAACCTACAATGGATGGGTTTTGTAGGTTTTGATTCTGGAATGATGCTTGTGTGGCGGGATGCTTGCATGTATTAGGTCGCACAATGTTTGAATTGGGATTTAGTGTACCAGTGCACCGAAGGTTCCAGTTATTGGTAGCCCCCGCGAGGTTAGGGTTGTTTTAGCCAAAAGTGAGCATTAAAATGACCCTATTCCCAATGACATCGTAGGCATATAGTCCGAATGGAGGAACCCCTATTGGATTAGGGCTACACCACGGAGGTTTCGGGGTAGTCGACATCTAAGTCTAGCGGACCAACTCTAGCCAACCTTGATCCTTAATTCCCAAATTCATCCTAACATGTTCTTCTCTCGAGGGGATCCTCACCCGAGGCCTCTAGTTCTCATTGCTACTTGTTTCTTAAATTGCTTATATGGTGTGCCTTAGTCCATTATATTTATAGTCTTTCTTTTATTTATTTTTGTGTTTGTGACATACAACAACTCTTGATCTGGTAGACTAGATAGTGATACCTAGGAAGAAGTAATAGCAGATATTGGGGCCCCTGGGAATATGAATTTCTCGTGCTCGCGCGAGAGGTTATTACTTGATGACCTGTGCACTTGTGGGCGGATAGTCGCGTGCTAGATCTTTAGCTTTTCGGGTGCTCGATCCATCACCGCTACCTCTCCATTCACCCTCTCAACCCTCTTCAATCTTGCTTAGTCTAACCCTAATGAAGTTGTCACACCTTCAAAGGATTACCTAAATAGATTCTCAACCTTAGTGTTGCATCTAAGGAAAAATCATGCAATTAACATTCAAGATTGAAACTCAATTAAAATCATCAATTATAGAAGAATAATAGAAGTTAATGAAATAGAGTCATCCTAGGGTTTACAAGTTCAAGCACCCACTATGGGTTTAGCTCTCCATGGAGCAATACAAAATCAACAAAGAGTTTGAGAACATATGCATAAAAACCATAAAGAAAACCCCCTTGTGGTCCGTATCGATGGTCTTGTGGAACCGCCTCGTCTTATCCAAAGGTTCCCTTGTCAAACCTAGGGCACATCTTGCCGAATCAATACCAACGAAAGCTCCTCTAATAGCTCTCCTCCAAAAGAACTCGATGTCGATGCTATAGGACAGCTTCCAAAGACTTCTAAGAACCTCTCCAAACCCTAGCCTCCCTCTCTCCGAAAGTTGGACGAAAGATAGATCAAAAGCCCTAAAAAATAATCACATCGCGGTATTTATAGGGCTGAAATTGGGCATCCACATGGCCGTGTGGAATTTCATATGCCTGTGTGGATTCTCTGGAATTCTGATTTTCGACGTGTAGTGAACAGTAACTGCTACAACAAATTGCTACATTGTTTTGCTACAGTACTTGCACCAAAGTTGCTCCCACTTCATTTATTCATCGAGGCCACCGCATTGAGCACACAATCGTGTGGTAGGTCACGTCGCGATTTCAAATTACCCACATTGATAAAGTTCTTAATGATGTTACACAATTCGGGACATATGAGTACGACTGCCTTTATGCCCCTCCAATTCACATATTCCCTTTAACTTAGTTGGAGGTTAGCATACACTCATATGTCTTTGAACACAATTTGTGCCTTGTTCCTTGCCCAGTCCAAAAACTTCCTCAACAATTGCGTTCATGACCTATTCTTGCTTTTTTTTTCCTCCTGAGTTTACCTCCACAACCCTATATGCACAAAAGAACACAAATACACACATATAAGCTATAAAATCTGAATAAAGCAATGTTCAAAGTAAGAAAAGTATACTTCATATAGCTTATACACGAGCACTTATCAACTATTTAAGTGTATAACCACTAAACCCTTCTAGTGCTCTACTCTTTATCCCACAAAGAGTAGAAGGTTTAACTTAATACACTTGAACTATGATATTCAAAACTAATTATAATGACATCACAAGATTTATATGAACATCAACATAAATTCCTATAATAATAAAAATGTATAATATAACTGAAATGCCTAATACAAGTATCCTCGTTAGCATTTAAGAGCATAATCCTAACATGGACATCGTCTCTTCTCTTGATTTTTCTCCGGTTTTATGTTTATATTTCTTGTTTTTAGTTTCTTTTATTCACACACACCACTTCATTGTCAGGCTAATTTTTAGAATCAGGGTTATTACTAATATTCACTTTCTTCCCTGTAGACCGACACTCTACACTTAAGCGCACTTTAGTACGCGATTGGCATGTACACTTACGTCCCTATCACCCAACCATCAAGGGAAATTGAATCTTTTCTGGAAGCGAAACTCAATTGGCAATCTAACAAAGCAGAATAAATCTCTAGAAGTATTCAAAATTTCTCAACCATAAAATGAAGGAGAAAGACTGTTCCAAAATATGTAATGTTTGTCCAACCCTCTGACAAGGGAAATTGAATTGGCAAAATTTGGGAAAACTAAGTCGATCAAGCTAAAAGTCTATAAAAATTTTCATTATCATCTAAGGGGGTGCGTGCATGTGTGTTGTGTTGTTGTGCTCGTGAGAGAGAGAGAGATAGAGAGAGAGAGAGATCATCACAAACCATATGACTCTATTTACTTCTCATTCTCTCTTATTCTTGATCTGTTTGAAGAGACTGATTCCTATTTCACATAAATATCAGAGTCTCCCCTCCCTCTCCCTTTCCCCCTCCACCAAATAGTCGAATTGACCTTGATGCCTTAACATGTTAATTATCAGGATTTAGGGAATCAAGGAGACATGGCCTGTGAGAACATCATAAACGAAACCCTGATAAGATTTGTATAAGAGAATTAGTATAACTAGTACCATATTCTAAGAGAGAGGAAATCATATCTCACCGATCTCTAGTAATAGTTCTCATCTTTGTAATAATTAAGAAACCTTCTGATATGATGGAAGATCAGACTTTTACATCACTTGATCCAATAGAGACTAATTATAGTTTATACTCTCTCGGGTGCTTTTTATATGTCTGATTTTAGAAGCTTTCTTTGATCCTTTTTACATGTCCATTTTACTCTCTTTGGTCCTTTTTACATGTCGACAGCTTTCATTCAATTATATTTGACTACACATTCCATTAAGGGGTTGTTTGATTACCTATAAGTAGTTGTAATGTATCTGGTATTATATGTAACATGATATTTAGTTTGTTGTAAAATGAGTTTTATATGCAAAATATGTTATAATTTATAGTACTTTTGCTGCATTTCAACTTACAACAAATTTTGTTGTAAGTTAAAATATTGTAATATAAATGGTATCCACTCACCATCATATTTATCTCATATTTAATTATAAAAAATATTTTTACTTAATAAATTAAAAATATCAAATATTTGTATTAAATAATATTTATATAATTAAATATTTTTTACTACAAAACTATTTTTTAATAAAAATATTGCATTGTTTTTAAAAATTAATTATAAATTTTTTTAACTAATAAAATTAAATAAATATTATATTTTTATAATGTAACATTTATATAATTAAATAATTTTGTCATAAATATTTTTTAATTGAAAATATTATAAAAATAATTAATAGAGTAAGTGTTTTTAAAATTTAATTCTAGTTTTTTTAGGTAATAAAATTAAAGAAATATTAAATATTTTTAAATTTCATAAATAATTTATTAGATTAATTAATTAGTTTTAGTTAAATTAATTTTTATGAAGAGTATTAAATAATTAATAATAAAAATAGATAATTTGGGTAATCTCACCATCCCATGTAATTATAACTTTTAATTTATATCAAACTAAATAAATAAAAAAAATAAATACAGTATTTTCAGTTACAACATATCAAACAGCAGTGATGTAAGTTGAGATAATGTATTTTTACTTATATTATAATTTATTTATAGACAACCAAACAATCAATAAAATTATGAAACATTAAATCATACTTGACTATTTTAATAAATGTTTTCACTTTTCTAATAGTGGAGACCACTTGTCAAATATTATTTGAATGTACTTTTTACTACTAATAAATTTATCAATGATATGAATTCTATAATCATTATAAGCATGCTCATCAAGCTAAAAGTGAGTAGAAAATTGTTTTGCATGTTTATAGAAAACTGGAGAGAGATCAAAACTCTTCTGGTTCAGATCTAGCACTTAAAGAAGAAAAGAATAAACTCAGTCTATCATTTGTCTTGAACTTTCCCAAAATAATTTTCAGAAGGAACTAGAAGTTCAGGTTGAAATTTTATTGGAAAAAGAGGAAACCAATTTTTTATATTAAATTTTTATTTGAAAATTTTCAAAAAAATTGAAAATACATGAATGAGGACATATTTTTTGGAAATCATAAAAATTGAAAATCATAAAACGCCATTTTGAGAGATCGGGAGTATAATTAAAGTAGAGAGATAATGGATTTCTAAATCTGGAAAATTTTTGAAAGTTGATATAATTTTTTTTTATAAATATTAAATTATCAACTAATTTTATCAAATTTTTTTTAATCCATATGAATTAGTTAAACTGGATAGATAAAAAGTATTGGAGTGAGCAACTGCAAATGCTTTGGATAATGGAGTGTCCTTATTTGTTATTAGCTATTTATTGAAATATATATTTAATAAATTATAAATCACTGGAATCATTTAATAACAAAATTGTAAAATAATATTTTTACCAAACCATGAAAAATCGTCGAAGCTTAAAATTTTGGGTTGAAGAATACGTTGCATTTAGTGTCGGTCTCAAGAAAAACGGGTCCCTACAAAAAATCATAATAATTTTTTTAATTATTTTTATCAAATAATAAATTATATAATAAAAAAAATATTGTCTTTTATCAATTGGAAAGGATCAATTTTATAGTTTAAAAAATTAAAAATTTTCAAAATTATAATTATGTGGACAGGATCATAGGTAAATAGGTATAAACATCAAAATAGTCCCTCTATTTTGTGATTTCCGCCTTTTTAATCCCTCTAATATAAAATCAGCCCTTTTGGACCTTATAATTGCACATTTTCGTCCTTAAGCTGTAAAATCTGCCCTTTTGGTCTTTATATTTGCACATTTTCATCCTTTTTAGCCCCTCTAGTTTATTAGCTGAAAAGACCAAAAGGGCTGATCCGTTAATTGGAGAGACTAAAAGGACAGAAATGTGCAAATAAAAGGAAAAAAAGGCGGATTTTATATTAGAGGGACTAAAAGGGCGGAAAACGCAAAATAGAGGGACCATTTTGATATTTTGACCATAAACAAGGTTTAAATATAATTTAAAGAAAAAAATTTTTGTGATGCCTTACAAAATTGCGGGGGCGTTATTATGTGATAATTATATGGAAAGAATTATAGGATGATAGTAGGTAATAATTTTAAATGTAATTTTTTAGAAAAGAAAACATGAATTTTAGGGCTATAGAAAATTGAAGGTCCTAATGCCAAATTTATTGCTATTATCATAAATTAAGTGTTATAGTTTAAAAAAAGTTAAATATTCAACATAATTATAGTAGTAAATAAAAATTTTATTTTTTAAAAAAAAAATATGAATTATGAGGCCCTAGAAAATTGTGAGGCCCTATTATTAGGTCAAATTTACTACACATCGAGATTTATCATAAGTTAATTGTATAATTATTAAAAATTAAAATCTTCAAAATGATAATTATGTTGATAGAATATAATGCTAAAAGAAAATTCTAAATATAATTTTTTTTAAAAAAAATTTATGGGTCGTAGGCATAAACTTTGATCACTTCTGACTTATGTTTAGTGACGGCCCTGCTTGCATTGAATCATGTAATTGTATGAAATAAGGTATAATTTTTTATATTTTATTATTTTGTTTATAGAGGAATTTTCTTCACTATCTTCCAAGACATGGGGATTCTATGATTCAACCAGACCAGATTTTAAATTTTTATTTAAATTTGTTGATTAAGAATTTATAAGCTACTATACCTGGTTCATCTCGGAATTTTTGTTAAAGCTTGTGTGTTCATAGTGTTTATACCGTTTATTGTTTTATTTATCCAAATGAACCCTTTCTAATATAAATATTGTAATCAAAATTATTTATTTATTTATTTTATTAAAAATAATTAGTGTTATATATATCAGAAAAGTCGGAGACACAAAATTTGGATAACAAATTTACATCCACGTGAAGGTGAGAACTATTACTATCATTATGTTTAATGAAAAATATATTTAAAATTTTTTAAATATTTCACACTTATTTTTACAGTATAACTACCACTGTATTATAAGTTTTTTTGAAAAATTATTTTATAATCTTTTATTTTTAAATGTTTCCTGTTTTTTACTATTATTTTTAAAACTTTTTTATTGATAGTTTATTAGGAGGAAAATAAGAAAAAAGAAATGAGTAAATATCTTAATCATGAGATTTTGGCAGGCAGGAGTATCATTGATCGTTTTTAATGGTTCGAGCTGGCAGGCGCAACGTGGAAAGTTATTGGGATTTGGTTGTGGTAGGTGAGGTTCACAGATTTATGGCTATTGTATTATTAAAATAATTTGAACATGCACGCATTGAATGTGAATATGCACAAAAAATAATGTATTAAAATTAAAAAAATAAGCATATCAACGATCTTATCCGAGGAGGTCATGTAGTATTTTTAATATTCATACTTAAATACAATAAATCTCCTATAGGCATAGAATTATTAATAGAGCACGATTTATCTATAAATTATAGACATAATGAAATAAACATAAAAGCATCACCAACTAATCCAGAGAAATTAATGTATTGTTTAGAAATATCCTTTCCAAAGTTATTGAAGGCTAGTTTGGTTCCAAAAATAGGAATAGAAGAATAATTAAAAAAAAATGTAAATTGTAAACGGTACAATAATATTCCTCCCACTTAGAAGAAATTATATTCTTTTAAAATATTATCATTTATATTTTTTTTT
Source organism: Dioscorea alata (assembly GCA_020875875.1). NCBI lineage: Eukaryota > Viridiplantae > Streptophyta > Magnoliopsida > Dioscoreales > Dioscoreaceae > Dioscorea > Dioscorea alata. The sequence goes on along the minus strand of CM037013.1, from coordinate 7,563,217 downwards.
AAATACCAAACAAGGATATACAGTAAAAGGGAAATTGAGTCTTATGCTAACTAAGGCTGCAATTGAGTTGAGCCGAGCATTGCCTATGCTCAAGCTTAGCTCGCCACTTTTTTTACTGAGCTAAAGCTGAGATTGAGCCTATGCCGAGTTTCATGAAATTCTGAAGCTCCGACTCAGTTTATTAACTTGATAAAGCTCTGTTATTTTTTCATAAATATATAATATATTATTATTATTTTTTAAAAAAATATTGTTTTGAAAATAATATGAATCTATTTTCAATTAAAAATTATAAAGTAATCTTCTCTTTTACTTAAATTTATACTAAAACTATTTGTAATATTTTCGCAACATATTATTGTTAATGATCCCATAAACAACCATTTAATATGACTATAAATAATCCTATAAATTCCTTATCCAAATGAACTTATTAATGATACTATAAACAATTTTAATAATAATTATTATAAATGAGCTTGTTAATAATAAAATATATGAGCCTCTTAACATTTTTATAAATGAGCTTTTAATGATATTATAATTATGTTATTCACAAGCCTTAACAAGACAAGTTTAGTGGTGTTTAAACTCCGCTCTTTTACAGCCTCTTGAGCTTAGAAATTGCATTTGGGAATCAATCATTTATCTTAATAACCAAACTTAGTAGAGCACTTAATGAGCCGAGGCTTCAAGCTTTCAATGAAAATATTAGTTCATTTATAGCCATACTTTAGAAAAAATGAAAATACATATTTAGCATGTTTAGTGTGCTCACTAGTAGGCTCATTATCAAATTTGTCTAATATATTCATTAGTAGGCTCGCAAGTAAGCTCATTAAGCAAGTTCATTTAGTATGCTTGCTAAGTAGGTTCGTGAGCAATCTTGTTAAGAAAGCTCATAAAAAAACTCATTTCTATGCTCGAGTTTGCTCACAAGCTAATAAATGAGTAGGCTCGCAAGCCTTAAAGAGCCGAGCAATGAGTTGCTCAAGCTCATCTCGATTAATTATTTAAGTTCAAAAGTCAAACTTGAATTTGACCCATTTACTTAATAAACAATCTTTTTTTTCAAATTAAGCTTCATGTAGCTCGCGAGCAGTTTGATTCGTTTGATACTCTCAAAAAGTATTTTGGATTGTTAGTCAAACTCATGAAATAGCATCTTTACTTTTTATGTGTGTTAACTTGATTGATATTATCATGCTTATATAACAAAAGGTACAAATTACAACGTAGAAAAATAATTAATAATTTATATTAAACTTAACTTGTAAATTTAATAATGAAAATATTTGAAAAATAAGAATGATAAACAAAATTTATCATTCTTGATAGAAAATAAAACACTAAAATTTGAACATCAAATAATGAAAAAAGTATTTTTCTTTCTCGCTTTATTGCTTGTAAATGTTGGCACACTTAAAAGATCATTTAATAAAAGTTAGATATATAAATAGTTATAAATAGACATTAAAGTAGAAAAAAGATATTAAAGTAGAAGCAACTATGAAAACTATACTACATCAAAAAATCATAAATCAACATTATTTTCTTTTAACAAAGACAATAAGCACTACACCATAAGGGGGTGTCAACGGACAGACAGCTATAGTAGTGCATCTTAATGATTTATTAACTTGACTATATGTCATATGAGGCGATTAGAGTCCTAGCATATATCTACACTCCTAAAAGATATTTCAAGAACCAAACAGACTTAAGAAATCCCTTCTACCATGCAACCTTGGAGGAAAGAGAAATAACATCCTCCTATATAAAATCTGTGATAAGTAAATGGACTGTACTACTATAATATTTATACAATATGTTACAATATATATACAATATTGTAAACAGTATTACTGACCCAGAAATTTGACCCTATGTCTTCCCATTTGCCACCTTTATAACATTTCACCATAATGTTGGTTGTTACTACACCTACATTAACTATTTCATATTCTCACTACAAAATCCTCATCATTGAAGTAAAATATTTGAATAATAATTCTCTAACAATGTCCTGTTTATTCAACTTTGTCTGCAGCTAAGGTATACAACCATGCTGATACTCATTTGGACAAAATCAACTTTCAATCAGCCATAAAATCAACTTGTACGTCAATTATTGTCTATCATATCACTAGACAAAAACAGAATCACTGACAGCTATACAATCCACCCCAATAACGTCACTCCTATAACTCCTATTAAAAAAAACAAAAAAATCTTCAATCTATGCTATCCAAGCTCTATTATATATAGCCCCTTCGTCACTCCAACAATCAAGAGAAGGACAGCAACAACAAATTAAAAAGAAAATCATACATCAATGGAGGAGACGAACTTCAGCAGTCAGGAACTCTTGGAGGCTCAAGCCCACGTCTGGCACCTCTTGTTCAGCTACTTGAAATCCATGTGTCTCAAGTGTTCACTGGAGCTCGGCATTGCCGATGGTCTCATGAACCACGGCAAGCCAATGGAGCTCACTGAGCTGGCTTCTGCTCTCTCTATCCCTCCGTCAAAGGTTGAAGCTTTTGGTCGTTTCATGACCACTCTAGTTAATTTAGAATTATTCTCTAAAAAGCAAGATATTTCAGGAACCACAAAATATGTACTCACACCTATGTCTCATCTCTTGGTTAAGAAGGAAACCATGAACATGACTCCTTTCCTTAGATTGATCCTAGACCCTCTCATGTGTGACTCTTCTCATACCTTGGGGCCATGGTTCAAGAACCCTAAGGAGACTGCTTTTGAGTTTCATTTCGGTAAACCGTTGTGGGAAGTGGTAGATGAGAAGCCGGAGTTCAACAACATGTTCAATGAGGGGATGGCAAGTGATTCGGCGCTTGTGGGTGATGTTATTATGATGACTTGCAGGGATGTGTTTAAGGGGTTGAAGTCACTGGTTGATGTTGGTGGTGGGACTGGAACTATGGCAAGAGCTATAGCTCATGCTTTCCCTGGGACTAAGTGCACTGTTCTTGATCTCGCTCATGTAATTGATACTTTGAAGGAGGACAATAGCCTTGTTGAGTATGTTGGTGGAGATATGTTTGTTTCAGTTCCTCATGCACAGGCTGCTCTTTTGAAGGTATGTCCATACGTGCAAGGTTTCAATTTTGGTCATGTGTTTCTTCGTTGTGGTCTTACGATGGTTATGTTAAAAGTTGTAAGTTCGAAATTAATTTGATCAAACTTTTAGATATAACTATTAAATTTTAATCTATTTAATATCAATAGCAATAAATATTCAAGATTAAAATTTAATATTATTAATATTATTGATTATAATATTTAACTATATGAAGTATACTTATTTATCTAATTAAATCCAAATAAGAAAATTGGTGGGAATAAGTGGTTAGTTCGAATTTTAGGGTAACTGTGGCTTATCCTGGTAGCCTTGAAATAGGAATTAATACATCATCTTTTACTTTGTCTCCTCAAATAAAAATCGGTTCATTTTAACTTTTGAATTAGACAGATTTATTTATTTTAACTCTTTTAGTTGATGGTATACGCATCATATATTTATATAAGGTAAAATGGGCAACACAAATTTGTGTAGTTTATATGTCAAAATTAATATTTTTTGTTTTTGTGAAGCTGAAATAAACGATAATTCTACTTTAATGGCTCTGGTAACTTTAAAACTTTTTCCATTCATTCAAGCAATCAAGTTGTCAATGAAGTAGTTGAAGATATGCATAGACAGCAAATGATATTAGGTATAATTAGTTCTGTATATATATATTTTTCTTTTATTTGAAAAAAAGGACGAGAGAAAATATATATCTTGTAAAATTATTAGTCATAAGAGTTATCTTTTGTTTATTTTTTTTATAAAAATGTTAAATTTCTAGATATATTAATGTATAAATATATAATGCTCACACAAGTGGCTGAGAAACAAAAATGTATAAAGTAATAGATAAAAACAAAGAAAAATATTGCATCACAAATTCATATTATTCGTAGATTTATTTTATTAATGCATGTCTTCATATTTTTATAGTGGATTTTACATGATTGGAATGATGAGGAATGCATCAAAATATTACAACGCTGCAAGGAAGCAATTCCATCAAGAGAGGATGGTGGGAAAATTATTATAATTGACATGGTGGTAGGTGTTACCACTGACAAGCATCCTTATGCAGTTGAGACACAACTACTTTTTGATTTACTGATGATGTCGCTCGTATCTGGCAAAGAAAGAAATGAAAGTGATTGGAAAAAAATAATTCTTGCTGCAGGCTTTATTGATTACAAAATCACTCCTTTCTTAGGTCTTCGATCAGTTATTGAGTTATATCCGTGAAATATGTGGTTTACATCCTATGAAATGTTATCATGTAAGATGTTGTGTTCTTCAAATAAGTTTGTAAGTTGATGTTGAACTTATTTGCGCTAGGTCAACATGCATGGTTGATTGCTATTATGTAAGAATATAAATAAGATGCATGTACTGTTTACATTCTTGTTAATAAAGGAGATATTTATCTGTGTTCTTATCTATAACTTTCTGAGTCCATAAAGGAAAAAGTATATGATAAAAAGTGTGAATTCATAACGGTAGGATGCATCTATGAGATCTGTGATGGTCTTAATCTATTATAATAAGTTGGCTATCGGCCTAAGATTTTGTTGGGAAGAATAGAATGATTAAATTAATCAATAAAAAGATCTTTTAAAAAAAAAATAAAAACCAATCAAAAGTAAAGATATTACAGAGTTGCAACCTTGTAGAAATTCACTTCATTATCAAAAAAACTATTTGACTTCATATAATTATAGTACAAGAAGTAATTCTTGTCTCACTAATTACATTTACAGCAACTACACTACTTAACAATAATAGTTTTATAGACTAGCCAACCACATTGAAATTACCGATTTCTTTTTAATTTTTAACTTTCAATTATTACTTGAATCTATCAACTTTGTCTTTTGTATCTTTATTTGGTTAGAGAGTTGCATTCTCATGTGTGTCGATGAACTCTAAGTGAATTTCAATCTTGTTCATAAGGTCACCAGTAATGTGATATCTTAGCTAAGCATGTTTCTTGCATGAACGGTAGGATTTTTAATCCTAGAAATAGTTGATAAGTTGCAACAAATATAATTCACTACACTAAAAATGAGCTATTGAGGCGGTTTTAAACACCTATAGAAGCGATTAAAACCGCTTCTATAGCTGTAGCGGTGAATTTTTTTCACTCGCCTCTAAACCTGCTCGTATCAAGCCGGCTCTATATTTTAGAGCCGGTTTAATACAACTGTTGAGTTAAATTAATAGCTAAGGAAGCAATTAATAGCTAGGGAAACAATTACCTATTCTACAAGCCAAGCTCAGTTCTTATTCACTGGCATGTTCGGAGAATAAACAATTTTAATGAACTATATTCTATATATACATGTAGTCCAAATAAATAAATGATATTCAAATTGATTTTTGAATTAAAAACAAAAAAAATATAAAATGACTAATAATATTCGCATTTGAAAAGAATGGAATTCATGATGAAGTTAGAGAAGATTTTAGTCAATATTGTGGGGATTTACGAATGCTATACCAAAAACACAAATTCAGACAGTGCATATTTAGTGGAGTTTATAAGGTAATATCAAACACAAATTAATTCTGATAGATGCTCATATAACAGGAAAAACCAAGTGCTTCCCAAAACTTAATTGATAGGATGGGCTATGCTAAGAAGAATAGAGACATAGGCATGTGTTCTCACAGGTGTGAATACATTCCAGCTGATCAAGGTTCCAAAATGTGTGGCAAATTAATGGGAAAATGTGGCGACTAAAAACATAAGGACTCTGATTCTTTGTTATTTGCATTGAGAATGAGATTCATTTAAAAATGAACATGAATCTCCAATTAGGTGAATCCATTTATTAATCGCAACTGTAGTCAGCTGTCAAACCTAAACCTCACTTCTATCTATTCAAATGAATAATATAATTCATGTAAACTAAAAAAATAATAATCTATTTGAAGTAAAGCAAAAAATAGGTGATGCAGAACATGGGTAGGATGGGAAGTTTTTAAAATTAAAGATAATGTGCTTAGGAGTTAGAGATAGGTGGCAAATTCAATTTTTGGCTAACATTAATGTGCCAAATTGATAAGTGCTCGTGTTAAAATAATGCGAAGAGTTATTGTTTTACATTGAGCATTACTTTCATCAGATTTTATCATTAAATTGTGTGCAAGTGCTATAGCAGCACTGTAGTGTTATTGTCAGATGTTATAATAATGCGAAGTGTTACTGTAGCAGCACTGTATTTGGTACTGTAGCAGCACTGTAGTGTTATTGTTAGATTTTATCATTACATTGAGCATTACTTTCATCAGATGTTATAATAATGCGAAGTGTTATTGTCTTACATTGAGCATTTCGGCGAGTGTACTGTAGCAGCAATGCAGCAAGTTACTGTTCACTATTCGCAGAAATTCAGCTAAACAGAGACTTCACACGGGCGTGTGGAAATTCCACACGGCCGTGTGAAATCTCGATTTCAGCCGATTTGAAGCCCGACTCAACACTATTTAAAGGCCCTTTTGGGACTTTTTCTGGATCTTTTGGCTAATCTTTTCTCCTTGTTTCTGGAGGGTTGCGGCTAGGGTTTGGAGAGGATTTTGTGGAGGATTGGAGCACGCCATCAGCATCGACATCAAAGCCCGGCGGCCGCATAAGACCATAGCCACGCTACACAAGGTGGTTTTCATCTATGTTTTCGATTTGTATTCTTTCATATACTTTGATGGATTTGTATAGCTCCATGAGGAGCTAAACCCCTTCTGGGTATTCGGACATGTAAACCCTAGGATGATTATGTTTCTATGACATGCTATTATGATTTCTTTATTGATGAATTTAATGGAGTTTCAATCTTAATTGCATATTGTATTGATTTTACCTTAGCCGTGACACTAGGGTTGAGAATCGTTTAGGTTATCCTTTGGAGGTGTGACAACTCATATAGGATTAGACTACTTGAGATTGGAGAGGGTCAAGAGGGTGAGTCGTGAAGTAGCGAAACGTCCCCTTTCTCCTTCGGTGTGATTTTCCCTACCTCCGCGTTCCACGAGTTCTTAGCGGTTGAAATAGAGCGAAGTACTAGAAGATGAACTCCCCTGGGGCTTAGTTGCGCGAGCAACAGAGTGAAGGGTTGTAGTGAATCCTAGTGCTGGGGCTTAACTGAGACTAGGGTTCTTTCACTTGGACCAAAGGGTTAGAGCTATACATAGGAACAGGGCTAAACACTAGGAATCCCTAGAACGTAAAGAAATCCTGCATAGTGTGAGGCTTAGGAAGATGGACTCCCCTGGGACTTAGTTGACAGGTTAACAAGAGTTAAGGGTCATAGTGAAACCTAGTGCCGGGGCATAATGATTGGGATTAGTCACGGTTGACCTTAGGTTTGGGACTGTGTAATTAAGGATATCCTTGACTTATTAAACATCAATAGGAGAGTATAATAGTATTGTCTTGCACTAGAAGCATTAATCCTAGGGGTAGCTTGTCTGGGTACCCTATTTCACTTATTGATTATCCTTCTCTCACTTTTGGTTTGCACTCTCTTATCTTCCATATTTCTCTTTATTTTCTTCTTGCTTTCGATTACCTTTGCTCACACACAATTGATCTTGCTCTCATTTTCCGTATGTCACATTAGTTAGATAGCAATCGCTTGGATCTTTGATCCTTACTCCCTGTGGATTCGACTACCCTCTCACCAGGGTACTATTATTACTTTCGACAGCCCGTGCACTTGCGGTACACACACGCAAGGGGTGTATCACAAATGATGTGGATTTGTCTTGAATTTTATTATAAGTTGAATTTATTGATAAGTTTAGAAGTCTAGATAAGTTTTATTTTAAATAAGTCTTGCTCCTACTTAGAGTCAAACTTTGCTTGGATAAGTTCTCAAATCTTTGTAAAAAAGGATATGAGTCTTCTTAGGAAATCAATCAAATTATTCTCTGTTATTTTCTTTTTTCTTAATGTTCTATTTAAAGTTGTGATTGCCTTTTTTTAAAAAAAATATATATATAATTGCTTAGATTCTCTAGGTCACTAGGTGTGATTACCTAAAAACCCTAGGTATGATTGCGTAGCCTATCATCCATTAGTTTGGTATTAAGAGTGAGCAAAATGTCTACTCACATAAGGACATATTGAGTTAAGTTAATTGACCTTCAATGTGATGCAAGTTTACTAAATTTATTTGAAAACTCGGATAATCTAAATACTCATATTTAAGATAAAACTTACCGTAGGTGTGGCTGTCTAGCCTATACTTCATCAGTAATTGATCTGTTCTTGTTTTGTTTTTTTGTTTTTTTGTTTTGTTTTTTTGGGTAAAATATTATTGTAGATTTGGAATGTAGAGGAAAAAAAAAACTTTAAGAATATCATTTCTCTTATGAGGTTAGGCTCCTTATCAGAAATCAGGTTCACAAGTTCAAATTTAAATATTTTATCTCTTCAATGCTTTCCACCTTTGATGGATAAAAGAAAAAAAATCATAAAAGCCTCTTATAAATACAATGCATGCAGACTATTCTAGAGCTAGAAAAAATATCTACAGATGTTCCCATTCTTTAAAACTCTAAAACCTGTATAAAGAATACAAATTAAAATTGATATTTGCGCAAGCATTGATAGTAATGATATGTTGACGAGGGTTTATCAGTCTCACCTGATATCCATGTCTCCGAAAGATTTATGAGCATTAGGTTCATCCAATAAAATATGTAAACTTGGCTACTCAAAGATTCTGAGATGCCCATACTATCAATGTCAAAATAGTTGAGAGTAAAAATAAAAGGATAATTATGTTAGTAGAGAATTATATTTTCCTCAACAGTACAATGCAAAGGATAATTAGCTATGGTTATGTGAAGGAAATATAAGAATTCATTCATTTTAATTTGAGATCTTCTATTTCAATTTCCAATGAATTAATGTGGTTCTTGAGCTGATCAAGTGCCTTGTGTGTTGTTAACAAGCTTGGAGAGGGCACTTGTTGTGTGAACCCAGCAACCTGCAACACCATTCCAGATAAACATTAAGCAATCATCATTAGGGTAGGCATTCAAGCAATACCTGTAATGAATTATGGTAAGAAAAAAAAAAGTGTTGATAATATACCTCCAAAATACTGGTACATAAACCCAATAACTTTGAACCCAAATAAATTCTTTCATGTTCAATATCCTGAATGATAAAAATGAAAAATCGAAAGTATTAAACTCCATATCAGAACATGAAAGTTATAGTAGCAAGAGAGCATATACTTCTAATCTCCTCTTAAGCTGCTCCTCTTCATCAAAGTCAACAGATGGTTTCTTACCACAGTAGCTCGATAACGAGCAAGCTCTTCTTTTACATGTAAAAACACTGCCTCAGCTTGCTGCAATGATAGGGGCCCGAAAGTGCACGGGTTGTCGAAGTAATAATATACCCTGGTGAGTGGGTAGTTGTATCTATAGGGAATAGGGATTTGAGATACAAGTATTCACTATGTAGCTAGTGCGATGTGTGGAAAGAATTCAATGAGTGAGTGTGAAAGCAATTAATAAAAACAAGAATTAAAATAGAAGTGTGGAAGGTGAGATAGTGCAAGTAGAAGTAAAAAGAGTAGGACAAGCAATGAGTAAAGTTGGGTACCTGGACAAGCTATCCCTAGGACTTATGCTTCTAGTGTAAGAAAATGCTATTATACTCTCCTATTGATGCTAATCGAGTCGAGGATATCCTTAAACACTCGGTCCCAAACCTAAGGTCAACCGTGACTAATCCCAACACTATGCCCCGGCATTAGGTTTCACTATGACCCTTGATTCTTGTTGACCTGTCAATTAAGCCTTAGGGGAGTCTATCTTCCTAAGCCTCACACTATGTGGGATTGCTTTAAGTTCTAGGGATTCCTAGTGATAAATCCTGTTCCTATGTACAGTTCTAATTCTTTGGTCCAGGTGGAAGAACCCTAGTCTAAATTATGCCCCAGCACTAAGATTCACTTCAACCCTTCACTCCGTTGCTCGTGCAACTAGGCCCTAGGGGAGTTTCTCTCCTAGCACTTCACTCTATCTCGACCGCTAAGAAATCATGGAACATGGAGGTACGAAGAATCACACCGGAGGGGAAAGGGGACGTTCCGCTACCTCACGACTCACCCTCTCAACCCTCTTCAATCTTAAGTAGTCTAACCCTATAGGAGTTGTCACACCTCCAAAGGATAACCTATATTTTTCTCAACCTTAGTGTCAAGGCTAAGGGAAAACAATTATAAGAAGCAATTAAGATTGAAACTCGAATTTATTCATCAATAATGGAAAAGCATAATAGCAATATCAGAGAAACATAATAATCCTAGGGTTTACAAGTTCGAATACCCACAAGGGGTTTAGCTCCTCATGGAGCTATACAAATCCATCAAAATATAAAATTGAAAAAAATTGAAAGCATCGATGAAAACCCCCTTGTGTGTGATGTGGCCGTGGTCTTGTTCTGCCGCTGGACGTTGATGTCGACGCCGATGACGCGCTCCAAACCTCCACGAAGTCCTCTCCAAAACCCTAGCTGCGCTTCTCTGGAAGTTAGGTCAGAAGAGAGCCAAAAAGATCCAAAAACAGTCTCCAAAATGGGCTTTTATAATGCGGAGTCGCGGCTTTAAATCGGCTGAAATCGGGATCACGGCCGTGTGGAATTTCCACACGCTCATGTGAAGTTGCTGGAATGCTGATTTTCGACAGATAGTGAACAGTAACTTTCTACAGTACTGCTACAGTAAATGTGCCGATACGCTACCGAATTCGTCGTTCTTCATCGAGACCGTTGAATTGGGCACTCAATCAACGGTAGAACGTGCCGATTGCTTCAAGTCTCCTTATTGGCCGAGTTCTCCTTGTTAACAAAAGCTAGACTTATTGTGAATGTGACTGCCTTTGTGCCCCTCCAAAAGTAGTTGGCACGCACTCACAAGTCTAAGCTCATGCCTTGTTCCTTGCTTAGTCTGAAAACTCCCCAACAACGGCGAACATAATCTAACTTCATTCCTTTTCTTCAATTTATCTTCACAATCCTACTTTGAGCAAAAGTAAACAAATGCACACTTTTTAGTGATAAAATCTGATTAAATCAATGCTCATTGCAAGATAATAACACTTCACATTATTATAACATGAGCACTTATCAAACCCCCCCACATTTAAGCTTTTGCTTGTCCTCAAGCAAAATAGATTGTGAAAGTACTTGGGAAGAACAATCGAAAGTGCTCGGCCTTAGGTTCACCAAAAGTATGCAAAAGAAGTATTCTACAAGTAAGGGGAAATTAAAACATTGCATAAGGTTATCATTGCTCTAGCTAAAAACTCGAATAAAAAAGGATAACAACTCGACAATGTGTAAGTGTGTGCGAATTCACTCAATAGAACCAACGAGTACTCCTCAAACTCTTGTTACAAGGACTTATTTATATACATAAAGTAAGGAAGTAGTAGCTTCACTCAACCTCTAAGGTAGCCCTTTCCTAGGCGGCCGCCAAAGGTGACTTTCACACTTTCGAGGAGGTAGCTCTTTCTACCGGGGTAGTAGCTTTCACGCTTCCCATGAGATAGCTCTTTCTCCCATTAGGGCATAACTTGTATCCTGACTTATGAGAGTGGCTACATACTTCATAGGAGGTAGCTCTTTCCATCCCAAATGCAACAATAAATGCTAAACTAATATTCACAAGCTCATAAGTTTTTTTTTTCAGCTACATAGAACTTCAAAACTTACTAAAGTAGTACTAAACTAGTCCTTAAAACTTCGAGTTCGAGTTTCCAAAAATTTCAAGAGTGAGTAGTGCAATAAAAGGTAATTGAGCAAAAATTCCCTAAAATTCAAGTAAAACTAGAGCATGATAGGATACAATGTTAAAAATTCTCCTAAACTCTAAGAATATAACCGTTGCAACTAAGGTGAACCGCCATAGGCTACATGAGCATAAGCAACTGAACGCACAAGTAAAGATGTGTGCAAAGTGAACTCCCCCCACACTTAAGATGTACATTATCCCTAATGTACGCATGCAAGCACAAGAAAAAAATAAAGAATTGCAAAACAATTCGTGTAGAAGTAGGCAATTGAAACATTACTCCCTGAACTCCAAGTGTTGCAATTGGTGGAGCCAGGTTCATTGAGAATTGAGTCTCAATGGGTTGTGAAGAACACACGGTCCCATGACCGTGCCTATGACTATTCCTCAAATTCCTTGCATCCAAGACCATCTGCGCACACACACACAAGGGTTCAGTATAGCTCAATGAAAAACCAAAATAAAGCTCGAGTATATAAAGATAGATAAATGAGATACAACTAGAGAAAAATAAGAAAAATAACAGATAAACTCAGAAGGAGAATCTTTTCTGAGTACTACAAGTCCAAAATATCAAAAATAAGAATGAAAACTAAAAACTACTACGCCTCAGCGTCGGTGTCTTGTATGGGAGCCTCTGGTGCTGCTGCAGGCTCTGCTGGTGGATCTACTGGTTATGGAGGAGACGGTGGTGGTGGAGTGGAAGCTCGAGGGTCGACCACAAAAGGTGATGACACGACCTGCTCAAGTAATCACTGTATGGTATCAAGCCGTGTCATCGTCTCTAAGTGCTGTGCGGCCTGTGTAGCTCTTAACTCGGCCATCTTTGTCTGGAGGACACCCACAGCACTCTCGAGGCGCTCGAATCTGTCCTGGCCTCGAGATGGTGAAAAGATCCGCACTGGAGGTGGCTCTGGTACTGTGGGTGGTGCTTCTGTCTCTGATAGTGCCGAAAGCAGCTGCAACGGCGGTTGTGATCCTCCGCCCATGTCCCCCTCTGCTGGCCCAGATGAGGGCCTGTTCAGCACATATGTTTGATAAGGTTTCCTGGCCATGCCCATTTGTCTCAATATCTCCAGGCTGATAGGGGAGGGTATGACTGTCTTCTCCATCCCTCTATTTGCCTCCCGAAGGCCCATCCCTTTGATTATTCTAGTAATGTATGGCCCTGAAAAGATAGTTCCAAGCCTAGGGTACTGGCCCTGATGACGCATGTACTCTGCAAGAATATGGCCAAGGTGAAGCGGTTTACCTAGTACATTGAATGGAGATAGAGAAGTTCTTGCCGGCTCAAGACTCCTGTACTATCACCACGGCCATTGATCGATCGGCTCAAAATGGCATGGATATACCTATAGGCTGGCCATGACAGATAAGTTGCTTTGGATGTCCCTTGCTCGTATTGCCCTTGGCCGCATAACGCACGGTAAGCTCCTTGGGGAGTTAAACTGCTGGGATAATCAGTGTGGAGATTCTCGTACTCATCCGTCTTTGTAAAAGCTTCATCGTACAAACCCATGTGGATGGAAAACTACGTCACGGACATACTATAGTCGTGCCCAAAAGCTCAAAACTGTATAGCGTCGGCACTCATCATATTTTGACATGACCTGTCAAATTCAAAGGACGCAAGTACCTCCATAGTAAGTAAGCGGTTGGTTGGTTCTCGAATAGACAGTAAGCTCTTCCAACTCCCCACTGCTATAAGCTCTTCAATCTCGTCCGCCATATCCTCACCCCACTCAAATGTTCTTAAACAGCTCAAATCTATGTATCTAGACTGTCCGAACTTGAGTTTTGCCAACTTTTCATATCTTATCCGGTGCTCCGTTGTGGCAAAATTCAATTGTTCGGTTAAGGGCTCAAACGGCCTCTTACCGGTCACTTGCTTCTGTCTAGGTGCCATTCCTGCAAAGAAGTTAAAAGAAAATCAGTCAATCTATCATTAAAATTCATTCTGCAGGGATCCACAAGGCCGTGTGGAATTTCCACACGCCCGTGTGGATTGTCTGGAGGACACAGTTGCACGGTCGTGGAGCAAAAATTCCATATTCACGCAAATATTCGTTCTAAAATCTTTGAAAATATATTCATAAACCATTTAATCATCCAATCCAAGCGAAATAATAAACAAGAACGAAATAAATTAAGATTGACGAAGAAAAAGGGCTTGAAGTTCATACCGACGGTGTGGATGAAGAAATGTTCCAAATCGGCCAAGAAAACTTCGAAAAACACCTCAATAACGCTCAGAGATGGTCGTGAGAACGATAGAGAGGGTCAGAGAGTAGTTTAGAGTGGAAGGAACTAGAGGCACGAGTGGAAACCAAACGAAAATATCGACTTATGAAGTTCTGGTAATCTACACGGCCGTGTGCCTCTGAAATTTTGGTTCACAGGGGCTGGTACACGCCCATGTGGCCTTCCTGATTACTCTCTAAAATACCCCACACGGTCGTGTGACGGACCCACATGGCCGTGTGCCTTCACAGGGGAGCTTCACAGGGGCTGATACACGCCCTTGTGGATTCACGGAAAGCACAAAAGGTCTCTGGAAACTTTCACACGGCCATGTGGAATTCCACACGGCCGTGTGCCTAACCTGGCCAAGAACACAAGGCCGGCCACAGGGCACCCACACGCCCCTGTGGCTTCTCTGGTTCGTCCCAAGAAAGTCCAAGTGTTCCACACAGCCATGTGAATAATCCACATGGCCGTGTACCTTTCACAAGCTCTCCCACAGGGGCAGCCACACGCCCCTGTGTTTTCTCTTGATGGAAGGAGACTCTCTGCAGAATATCATACAGCCGTGTGGAAATTCCACATGGCCGTGTGCCTAAAGACATGGGCACTCACAGGGGCACCCACACGTCCCCTGTGACGCTCGGGAATGAGAGTTTAAGTTCTGCGAGATTTCACACGGCCGTGTGGAAATTCCACACGGCCGTGTGCCCCTTCTGAGGTTTTTCACAGGGGCAAGGTCATGTCCCTGTGCCCTTTTTGGTTGAGCCCTAATTGGTAGCATACGCCTGTGTGTTTTCTCTGGTTTACTTAGAAAAATTCACAGACTCTACAGAAAAATTCAATAACAAAAATATGATACTTAGAGCCTGTGTAAACCATCAAAACACGACAAGATACCATGGAAAACATGCTTAACCGACTCAAACTTCGTCAATTATTGTTTAGGCACATGAAAACATCAATAATCCACAAAAATATCGCAGCACATGCATTAAAAATTTAGGACACCAAAACTAAAGACTCTTATTCATGCTAGAACTAAACTAGATCCTAGAAAAGCTGTAAAACCTTGGGTTGCCTCCCAAGAAACGCTTGTTTAACGTCACTTAGCTTGACGTACCTACCTTACCTTACGACGGTTGAAGAAAGAATATCTCCTTGTCATCGCTACAAACCTCGCCGCCAAAGTATGGCTTCAACCGATGCCCATTCACTTTGAATCTATCCTTCTCCGGATGAGTAATCTCAACTGCCCCGTCAGGTGATACTTGAGTGACTGTATACAATCCAAACCATCTAGACTTCAGTTTTCCGGGGAAGAGTCGCAACCGAGAATTGAATAGTAACACTTGGTCACCCACTTTAAACTCCTTGGGCAACTTGATGTGCTTGTCATGCCACCTTCGAATCTTTTCCTTGTAAATTCTAGCATTCTCATATGCCTTCAACCTCGACTCATCAAGTTCATTAAGATGAAACAATCTCTGTTCACCGGCTTTTCTCAAATGAAAATTCATTTACTTGATTGCCCAATTTGCTTTATGTTCAAGCTCCACCGGTAAGTGACATGACTTCCCATAGACCAAATTATACGGAGTTGTTCCAATAGGAGTCTTGTATGCGGTTCAATGGGCCAAGAGTGTATCATCCAAACGCTCAGACCAATCTCGCTTCCCTTGCTCTACCGATTTTGTCAAGATTCTCTTGAGCTCTCTATTGGTTACCTCAACTTGGGCACTAGTTTGAGGATGGTACGGAGTGGTAAGGCGATAACGTACTCCATATCTCTTCAACACTTTTTCTAGTTGGTAGTTGCAGAAATGGGTTCCTCGATCGATAATGATAATGTGTGGAGTTCCAAACCGAGTGAAAAGCCTCTTCAAAAATTTTACCACAGTTCTAGCGTCATTGGTTGGTAATGCTTGAGCTTCAACCCACTTAGAGACATAGTCAACTGCCACTAATATATATTGGTTCCCATTGGACTTTGGAAACGGGCCCATGAAGTCAATACCCCAAATATCAAATACCTCGCAGAATTGCATGGGGTTCTGAGGCATCTCGTCTCTTCGAGATAGATTTCCCGTCGTCTGGCAGCTATCACATCGAAGAACAAATTGGTGTGCATCCTGGAAGATAGTCGGCCAATAAAACCCCGCAGCCAAGACCTTCTCTGGGTCCTACTTGATGCATAATGGCCTCCGGCTGGTCCTGAATGACAATGAGCAAGAATATCCCATCCTTCCTCACTCGATACACATCTCTGAACTATATGGTCTGCATAGATGCAAAAGAGGAATGGATCATCCCAAAAATAGTTCTTCAGATCGCTAAAGAACTTATTCTTTTGTTGGAACGTGAGCCCTTGCTTAAGGACCTTCCCTAACAAGTAATTGGCAAAGTCTGCAAACCATGGAGTATCACCTGATGATGCTGAGTTCTGAATCAAATATAAGTACTCCTCCGGGAAGAAGTCATTAATTTTCTTGCTTGATAGTTCTTGTCCAACACTACCCTCTAATCGAGACAAGTGATCCGCCACCACATTTTCAGTTCCTTTCTTGTCCTTTATCTCCATATCAAACTCCTATAAGAGACAATATCCAACGGATCAATCTTGGTTTCGCATCAGCCTTGTTCATGAGGTAACGGAGAGCTGAATGGTCTGTAAACACGATGACTCTGGACAAGATTAGATATGGCCTGAACTTATCAAGGGCGAACACAACTGCTAATAACTTCTTCTCTGTAGTAGTGTAATTCTCTTGCGCACCTGTAAGAGTCTTACTAGCATAGTAGATAGGCTGAAACTACTTGCCCTTCCTCTGCCCCAAAACTGCTCTGATAGCATAGTTACTTGCATCACACATGAGCTCGAACGATTCATTCCAATCCGGCATTATCAAAATAGGAGCTTGAACTAGTTTTTCTTTTAGCACATTAAAAGCGGCTGTACATGCTTCCCGAAAATCAAACGGAGCATCTTTTTCGAGGAGCTTAGTTAGCGGTTGTGTGATTTTCGAGAAATCCTTGATGAACTGTCTATAGAAACCTGCATGCCCCAAAGAAACTCCGAATTCCTTTAACATTTGTTGGTGGAGGTAGTTTATCTATAACTTCGATTTTTGCCTTGTCTACCTCCATACCCGTTCGAGAGATCTTGTGCCCTAGAACAATGCCTTCTTGAACCATGAAGTGGCACTTCTCCCAATCTAGCATAAGGTTTGTCTCTTCACATCTCATCAGCGCTTTCTCCAAATTCTTCAAACATATATCAAAGGAGTCACCGAACACCGAAAAATCATCCATGAATACCTCCATTATGTCCTCCATAAGGTCATCAAAAATAGCCATCATACAGCATTGGAATGTAGCGGGTGCGTTGCATAGTCCAAATGGCATCTGTCTGTATGCACAAGTCCCGTAGGGACAAGTGAATGTTGTCTTTTCTTGATCTTCCAGAGCTATAGGAATTTGGAAATATCCTAACATCCCATCGAGGAAGCAGTAAAACTGATGCCCTACCAATCGCTCCAACATCTGATCAATAAAAGGCAATGGGAAGTGATCCTTCCGGGTTGCATCGTTCAATCTTCTGTAATCAATACACACCCTCCATCCTGTGACTGTCCTAGTTGGGATGTGTTCATTCTTTTCATTTTTAATCACTATCATCCTCCTTTTCTTTGGAACCACTTGCGTCGGGCTCACCCAAGCACTATCAGATATAGGATAGATAATCCCAGCATCTAGTAGTTTCACCACCTCTGCTTTGACAACTTCCTTCATATTCGGGTTTAGTCTTCTTTGAGGTTGGATCACTGACTTGAAGTTATCCTCCATCAAAATCTTATGCATATAGAACGAGGGGGTTATTCCTTTTAAATCTGCAATTTTTCATACAAGGGCGGACTTGTGTTTCTTCAGCATATTCACCAACTTAGCCTTTTGATCGAAAGAGAGATTCGATGCTATGATCAC
The DNA here is from genome assembly GCA_020875875.1 of Dioscorea alata. Lineage (NCBI taxonomy): Eukaryota > Viridiplantae > Streptophyta > Magnoliopsida > Dioscoreales > Dioscoreaceae > Dioscorea > Dioscorea alata. Next base: position 7,545,094 of record CM037013.1, on the reverse strand, counting down.
GGGCAACTTCATTTCTTCTGCCAAGAATGCATATTACAGGTGTTCTGGAAGTGTTTTCAATTCCAAATCAGGTGGTTCTTCAATGGATGGTCGAAGTCAACTCTCCTTTAATCTGTCAATTTCTTCAAATTGATTTGTTTGCTATTCAGTAACACAGTCTGAAATCTTCTCCTAACCATGCACATTGAGTTGATCCTTAGTCTCCATTGCAATTTCCCACAAGCTTCCTTCGTCAAGTCTACAATCCCCACTGAAAAGACTTCTTGGCTGTGTTCCCGATAACATGATTCGAATTAAGCAAGAACTCTCTCTAGACTTTCTTCTGTATCACCACTCGAAAAGGCTAGGGCTGATTTCTCAAATTCATCCAATACACTGCCCAATTCACAATTCATGAGCTGCTCCATGCAAGAATAATCAATACTAGTCTCTTCTTCTGTAAAAGGAGTGTTCACTAGTTGCTCATACTCAAAGTAGTTTGTCACTGATTGTGTTGTGAACAACTGCATTTTCTGCTCCACATCCTTAATTACTCCTGTAAGTGTATCAAAGATTTCAGTTGTATCAAACATCCTTTCCGAGGCTAAAATCCAAGAAAAGAGAACAAGTAATAATGATGATAGATAAAAGAAGTATGAAATAGAAAACGAAGTGAAATAGCTAAAATAGCAAAAATAAGTATAAAAAATACGCCTATTCCCCGGCAACGGCGCCAAAAACTTTGACAGGGGCCCAAAAGTGCACGGGTTATGGAAGTAATAATATACCCTGGTGAGTGGGTTGTCGTATCCACAGGGAATAGGGATTTGAGATACACGTATTCACTATGTAGTTAGTGCGATGTGTGGAAAGAATTCAATGAGTGAGTGTGAAAGCAATTAATAAAAACAAGAATTAAAATAGAAGTGTGGAAGGTGAGAGAGTGCAAGTAGGAGTAAAAAGAGTAGGACAAGCAATGAGTAAAGTTGGGTACCCGGACAAGCTACCCCTAGGACTTATGCTTCTAGTGCAAGAAAATGCTATTATACTCTCCTATTGATGCTAATCGAGTCGAGGATATCCTTAAACACACGGTCCCAAACCTAAGGTCAAACGTGACTAATCCCAACACTATGCCCCGGCATTAGGTTTCACTATGACCCTTGACTCTTGTTGACCTGTCAACTAAGCCCTAGGGGAGTCTATCTTCCTAAGCCTCACACTACGTGGGATTGCTTTAAGTTCTAGAGATTCCTAGTGATAAATCCTGTTCCTATGTATAGTTCTAACCATTTGGTCTAGGTGGAAGAACCCTAGTCTAAATTAAGCCTCAGCACTAGGATTCACTTCAACCCTTCACTTCGTTGCTCGCACAACTAAGCCCCAGGGGAGTTCCTCTCCTAGCACTTCACTCTATCTCGACCGCTAAGAAATCGTGGAACATGGAGGTAGGAAAAATCACACCGGAGGGGAAAGGGGACATTCCGCTACCTTACGACTCATCCTCTCAACCCTCTTCAATCTTAAGTAGTCTACCCTATAGGAGTTGTCACACCTCCAAAGGATAACCTAGATTGTTCTCAACCTAAGTGTCACGGCTAAGGGAAAACAATTACAAGAAGCAATTAAGATTGAAACTCGAATTTATTCATCAATAATGGAAAAGCATAATAGCAATGTCAAAGAAACATAATAATCCTAGGGTTTACAAGTCCGAATACCCACAAGGGGTTTAGCTCCTCATGGAGCTATACAAATCCATCAAAATATAAAATTGAAAACAAATTGAAAGCATCGATGAAAACCCCCTTGTGTGTGATGTGGCCGTGGTCTTGTGCGGCCGCCGGATGTTGATGTCGACGCCAATGACGCTCTCTAAACCTCCACGAAGTGCTCTCCAAAACCCTAGCCGCGCCTCTCTAGAAGTTAGGTCAGAAGAGAGCCAAAAAGATCCAAAAACAGTCTCCAAAACGGGCTTTTATAATGCTGAGTCACGGCATTAAATCGGCCGAAATCGAGATTTCACACGGCCGTGTGGAATTTCCACAAGCCCGTGTGAAGTTGCTGGAATGCTGATTTTCGGCAGACAGTAAACAGTAATTTTCTACAGCATTTTTGCTACAGTAACTTGCTACAATGCTGCTACAGTATTGTGCCAAAAGGCTCCTGAATTCGTCATTTTTCATCGAGGCCGTTGAATTGGGCACACAATCAACGGTAGACCATGCCGATTGGTTCAAGTCTCCTTATTGGCAGAGTTCTCCTTGTTAACACGAGCTAGACTTATTATGAATGTGACTGCCTTTGTGCCCACCAAGAGAGGTTGGCACATACTCACAAGTCTATGCTCATGCCTTGTTCCTTGCTTAGTCTGAAAACTCCCTAACAACGGCGAACACGGTCTAACTTCATTCCTTTCCTTCAATCTATCTTCACAACCCTACAATGCACAAAAGTAGACAATTGCACATTTTTTAGTGATAAAATCTGATTAAATCAATACTCATTGCAAGATAATAACACTTCACATTGCTATAACACTAGCACTTATCATGCAACCTGGCATTTAGTTCATCATTTTGAATTGTCAGCAAACTATTTTCTTCTTATTTCACACGCAAAGAAGTATTAGAGAGAAGAAAGAAGGCAAGGCTATACATGTGTTTGGTGGTCCTTAAGATTGAGAGCAACATGCATGTGTGAGACATGGAACATCAACTGACTTAGATAATACACAATGTCAGGATCCAAAAAAAATATATATATATATACCACATCATTCATTCACTCAAATCTAGCTACAAAGCAACTACATACTTTGTATTATTAATTAAAACACTGCTAATATCATCAATGAAATCCAAGTGAGTGGTGTTCTGCATATGACTATAAAAAAAAACAAAAAAAGGTAATGGCTATCTTTTGATAATATTTTCATTAACTTTTTCCAAACTAGTTTCACTATAGATCAGAAGACCTACCTTGATTAAAGCTGTCCTACCTTGAACTGTTGCAGCAACACTTTGATGAATTACTGGGCAAGACATTGATACTCATAAAAACGTTTATGTTACATTAGTTATGAAATAGATATTGACACCATCTGCCCAAAATTTTTTCTTAAAAAAAAAAAAACATAAATTATCATGAAGAACACTGAAGCATGCTCTATAAAATCTTGTCAACAAAACATGAAATCTGTCAGCGAAAATCTTCAAAATAATACTGAAACTGAACCATCTCAAGGAATATTAAAGTTATATATATATATATTAAATATCATGTTTGGATCTTTACAAATGATAGTTTATATGTTTTCAAAAACTTTTCTAAAATTTTTTATCCTAACTCCACCATAACCCACGCATAATTTCTCTATAGATGATTAAAGTAAAGTTTCCCCAAAAAAAAAAAAAAAAAAAAAAAACAGAAATTAACAAAACACAACTTAATCAAAAACCTAAATGAATATATTTTTTATTCATCATACTATTATCAAACTCCCCCACACTTAAGCTTTTGCTTATCCTCAAGCAAAAATAAAACATTAAAGTACTTGTAAAGAACAATTGAAAGTGCTCAGCCTTAGGTTCAACAAAAGTATGCAAAAGAAGCATTCTACAAGTAAGGGGAACTTAAAACATTACATACAAGATATCAATACTCTAGCTAAAAACTTGAATAAAAAAGGACAATAACTTGAAAATGTGTAAGTGTGTGTGAACTCACTCAAGTTAACCCAAAAATTACTCCTTAAAGATCTTATTAGAAGAACTTATTCATATACAAGGAAGGAGGTAGTAGCTTCACACATCCTCTAAGGTAGCCTTTTCCTAGACGGCTGCCAAAGGTGGCTTTCACATTTTCGAGGAGGTAGCTCTTTCTACCAAGGTAGTAGCTTTCATGCATCCCATGAGATAGCTCTTTCTCTCATTAGGACAAAACTTGTATCCGACTTATGAAAGTAGCTACATACTTCATAGGTGATAGCTCTTTCCACCCCAAATGCACAAATAAAAACTAAACAAATATTCACAAGTTCACAAGTTTTTTTTTATCTCAAAACAAAACTAAAAACTCAACTAAATCGATGATAAACTAGTCCTTAAAACATTGAAGTTGAGTTTCCAAAAGGTTTCAAGAGTGAGTAGTGCAAAAGAATTAATCGAGCAAAAATCCCCTAAAATTCAAGTAAAAACTAGAGCATGATGAGATACAATGTTAAAAATATTTCTAAACTCTAAGAATACAACTGTTGCAACTAATGTGAACCACCACGGGCTACATGAGCATAAACAATTGAATGCACAAATAAAGGTGTGTGCAATGTGAACTCCCCTCCACACTTAAGATGTACATTGTCCCCAATGTACGCATGCAAGCACAATAAAAAGTATAACAATTCAAGTAAGATATGTGGGAGTGGGCAATTGAAATAATACTCCTCTGAACTCCAAGTGTTGCGTAAGATAGAGCTATGTTCATTGAGAGTTGAGTCTCCATGAGTTGTGGAGCACACATGGTCCCATGACCGTGCCTATGACTATTCCTCAAATTCCAAACATCCAAGACCATCTGCACACATACACAAGGGGTTCAGTGTAACTCAAGAAAAATCGAAATAACTCGAGTATATAAAGATGAAGCAATGAAATACAACTCGAGAAAAGATAAAAGCAACAGAAAATAAACTCAGAAGGAGAATCCTTTCTGAGTAGTACAAGTCCAAAATATGAAATAAAAGTTCAAAATAACAAAAAAATAAGAGAAACTATGGTGCCTCAGCGTCGATGTCCTGAACGGTAGCCTCTGTTACTGGTGTTGGCTCAGCTGGCATTGGTGGCTCTACTGGTGGATCAGGTGTGATAAATGACTAAATGTACGTATTATTCATGAATGTGTGCATATAAATAGAGTATTTTCATATGTGTATATTCCCGTTTTCAGTCTAAATTGGTTTATTTCGTGTTATAGGTAGAAAAGAAGCCTTCGTGAGCTTGACAATGAGATTTTGGAAGAAATCGGCAAGAAAACGACCGTTTTCGAGCCCAATACTGTAGCACAAAAACTAGAAGAAATGGATAAGTCTGGAATTCCATGCGGGCACTCATACGAGCGCATAAATGGGCGCATGAATTTCTGTAGCAGTTGCACTGTAGCAGAGTTATTGTAGCAAATTACTATAGCACTTCACTGTAGCAACTTACACAAAATTCGAGGTGCTACAGGACCCGTATACTGCCCACATGCCAGGCCGCATGCCATCCCGAGAAGACCTTTTTAAGAGGGTTAGGGCGTTTTTCTTGATGTCTTTTGGCCACCTCTTCTCCTCCACCACCATCTAGGGTTTCAAGGTCTTCAAGGGGCTGGAGAAGGCACTTTTAAGGAGCAAATCGAAGGGAAAGGAAGATCACACACAAGGGAGATCATCTAGGAGTTCATCGGTACCAATCCGAGAATTCTCATCACCATCTTCTTCTAGTCAACACCAGTGGAGTTTTCTTTGGTTTTGATCATACTTGTTATGTATTTTGAGATCTCTTCCTTATTTATGTTGAATTAGACTCCCAAGGTCGCCGGGCATCCAGTGAACCTTGGGATGAACTTGCTTGTTTGGATACTTAATTTACATGTATGATATTTGGTGTGTTTTGTAGTTTAAGCTTGGTGCACTTTGATGTATCGGTATACATGAGAACTTTGTGTATCGATTTTTATGTTATACTAGGTTGCGTGACCATCACCTTAGTATTAAACACACTAATTTTAGAAGGGATATATGTATGAATACGCCGTGACCATCGGGCATTTCGTACCCCTCCGGTATTATGGTTGTGCCTAGTTTGTGTTTCAACCTTAATTTGAGAATCCCGTACTTGTAATGCAATCATAGGAGGATTTGGTCGGAAGGAATCAATACTCGTACTGGATTAGGGGCCAATTGCCGTGACCATCAGGTTGGCCTATCTTATCTCTCTTGGTCCAAAACACCATTGCGTGTTTAGTTACAGCATCCTTCTAGCTTTAGTAGTCCCGAGGAGATCCTCGCCTTGGGGGGGCGGCCTCGTTTTTCATTGTTAATTGTTTCCTTAATGTGTTCATGTGGTGTGCCTTAGTCCACTTGTTTATAGCCTTTCGTTTGTTTATTTTCTCATCTTGTTTTAAATCTATACTTATTAGATTAGACAATGCTGTCCAGGGGGAAGTAATAGCAACTCTTGGGACCCCAGGGAAAATTACCCCCTCGTGCTTGCGCGAGGGGTATTACTTGATGACCCGTGCGCTTGTGGAATCGCTTACCGAGGGGATAGTGGTATTGAAAATTACCCCCTCGTCATAGCTCGCTCGACTAACTGCCGAAGAGCGTCGAATTGTGCCATTGTCTCCAAATGGTGCGCAACCTGTATAGCCCTAACCTTGGCCACCTCTGACTTGAGCACCCCCATAGCACTCTCGAGGCGCTCTAACCTGTCCTGGCCTCGAGACGGAGAAAATATACGCACTAGAGGTGGCTCTGATGCTGTGGGTGGTACTTGTGTCTCTGTGTGTTTAGGAGGTGGCTATAACATCGACTGTGAACCCCCAGCCTCATCTCCCTTTGCCTCGGCCTGCTTTGGCTGGGCTACTATCAGTGCATAAATCCCTTGGTCCACCTCTGCGGACCATACCCATCAGCCTCAACGTCTCCGTCCCTAGGGGAGCCGGTATAGTAATCTTCTCGGCCCCGTGAATTCCGTCTAGAAGTCCCTAAACCAATGATAAGTCGAGTGATGTACGGGCTCGAGAAAATGACTCTGATCTTGGGGTACTGGCCCTAGTGTCGTATGTAATCTGCTAGAATGTGCCCCAAGTAGAGTGGCTCGGTCTCCACTATAGAATACAAGTGAAAGAGCTCTAGGTGGCTCAAAACTCCGGTACTGTCTCCACGGCTGTTCACTAATAGGCTAAGAACGGCATGGAGGTATCTGTATTATGACTTGGAAACCCCTGGCTCGTACTGTCCCTAACCACATAATCTACTGTAGGCGCGCTGCGGAGTCAGAATGGCAGGATAATCTCTCGGTAATTGCTTGTACCCCTCCATGTCCGTGTACGCCTCATCATATAAACCCATCCGGACTGAGAACTGTGTCACACTTAAGCTGAAGTGCTGACCAAGTACACAGAAATGAATCATGTCCACATCTGAGAAACTGTTGTACCCTCGGTCAAACTCAAATGATGTCAAAACCTCAAGTGTGAGCAGCCGAATAGCTAGGTCTCGGATCGACAACAATCAGCACCAACTACCGACTGAGAGGAGCTCCTCCACCTCATCAGCCAACACAACTCCCCCCTAAATCTTCCTTAATGCACTCAAGTTCGAGAAGCGAGCCTGACCAAATCTGAGCCTCGATAAACGCTCGAAACGAGCCTGATGCTCCGGAGCACTGAACTCTAACTACTCTAGAGACTACTCTCGAGGACGCATGTCCGATGACTTCGAACGAGGAGCCATTCCTGCAAAGATTGATGAAAAAATGATCAAATAAAGCTTAACAGTTCAGTTTACAGGAATCCACACTTCAGTGTGGAAATTCCACAAGCTCGTGTGGATCTTCGTGCCGCGACAGAGACACTGCCATTAGGCCAAAATTCATACAAAGTGCTTCCAAATTGCTTTGAAACTTTCCACATTCATTCATGAGATATATACGCATGCAAAGCTAGTGGAAATTCATGCCATGAACTAAAATAATCAAGATTGATGAAGAAAAAGAGGGAAAAGATCTTACCGACAATGTGAATCATAAAAACTTGAAATTAGCCGGCAAAAACTCCATAAAACCTCTATAATCGATCAAGAGAAAGTCGGGGATTTGAAAAGTAGTGTTCTAAGAGCTTTTGGAAGTACTAAACGAAGTGGCAGGAGTGAATCTATAAGAAAAGCCACGGCTTTTGGCTTTCTGGCCATCTACACTACCGTGTGGAAATTCCACACGGCCGTGTGCCTCTACTGAGAGGTTTCACAGGGGCAGTCACACGCCGCTATGTTCTCTCTAGTTTTTCTCTGAAAACCCCCACACGGTCGTGTGCCTTCATAGGGAGCTTCACAGGGGCACCCACATGCCCCTGTGTGCTCTCAGGAAAACACTTAAGGCCTCTGTTCACAACCACACGGCCGTGTGCCCAACCGTGGCGAAACCCAAGGCCACCCATAGGGGCACCCACATGCTCTTATGGCCTCTTTGAATCAGCCCGAGAAATCTCTACGTGTTCCACACGGCCGTGTGAAACATTCACACGGTCGTGTGCCTTTCACAAGCTCACTCATAGGACAGTCACACGCCCCTGTGTTTTCTCGGGATGGGAGGGAAGTCTTTGCAGAGTTTCACACGCCCGTGTGGAAATTCCACACAGTCGTGTGCCTTAACACAAGGGCACTCAGAGGGGTATCCACATGCCCATGTGTGTTCTCGGGATAGCGAGCTGAAGTTCTGCAGGAATTCACATGGCCGTGTGGAAATTCCACACGGCCGTGTGCCTTTCACAAGGTCATTCACAGGGGCATTAACACGGCCCTGTGTCCTCTCTGGATGAGGTTTGAATGTCGACACACACCCATGTAGAAATTCCACACGGCCATGTATCTTCTCTGGGTGACTTAGAAAAATTAGAGGCTCTACAGAAAATTTTAGAAACACAAACATAGCACTCAGAGCCTGTACAGACAATAAAAACACGACCAGAGATCCATGAAACCACATTCAAACGACCCAAAACTTCGTCAATCACATTTAGGTACACAAAAAATATCAACGATCCACAAGAAAATCACAGCACATGTGTATGAAAACCAAGGCACCAACACTAAGACTCTTATTCATGCTAAAATTAAACTAACTCCTAGAAAAATAGTAAACGCTTGGGTTGCCTCCCAAGAAGCGCTTGTTTAATGTCACTTAGCTTGACGTACCTAGCCTTACCTCACGGGGGTTCATGAATGAAAGTTGCCCTCTTCCCTACAACCTGAATGCATGCTTGACATAATTTTTGTAGTTTAGAGGGGGAATTGTTGAGTTTGTTACCACACAAGGGCGAAATACCCTACTCCATGAATGCTCATCCGCGGTTATGTTGGGGCTCTTCTTGTGGCGTCTCCTCAATCTCCTTATCTTCTAGATCACCCTCTTCATGATTCACAGGTCCAGTTCCACTTCCTCTATGAGACCAAGTGATAGGACTTCTTCATTTTCCACAACTTGGTCTAGCCACCCTTCATACGGGTCCGGATTCATTATTTCCTGCACATAATCATTAACAAGCTCATCAATAACATCAAGATAGTACAAAGTATCATCAAAGTCTAAAGAATGTCTCATGGCTTCGATGAGGTGATAGGTGAGCTTTTCATCTCCAACTCTCAAGGTTAACTCTCCACTGTCCATGTCTATGAGTGCCTTGGAAGTGGGCAAGAACGGCCTCCCAAGTATTAGAGGAGCCTCGACATCCTCGTCAACATCCAACACTACAAAGTCCACAAGAAAGATGTACTTGTCCACTTTAATGAGCAAGTCTTCAATAATGCCCCTCGAATGTCTAATTAATCGGTCCGCTAGTTGAAGTGTCATCCGAGTGGGCCTAGGCTCTCCCAAGCCTAGCTTCTGAAAGAATGAGTAAGGCATGACATTTATACTTGCTCCCGAATCCGCTAATGCCATCTCTTCACCCAAATCACCGATATTGCACGGAATGATGAAGCTCCCGGGGTCCTTCCTCTTACTTGGCATACTCTTTTGCAACACCGCCGAGCAAGTGGCATCTAAGATCACCGATGCATTCTCCTCTAATTTCCTCTTATTAGTCAAGAAGTCTTTCAAGAACTTCGCATACTTCGGTATTTGTGACAACGCCTCCATGAATGGGATATTGATGTGCAATTGTTTGAACAACCCCAAAAATTTCTTGTATTGCTTGTATTGTTGGTCATTCTTCAAACGTGAAGGATAGGGGATTCTTGGCTTGTAAGGTGGGGGTGCCACCTTCTTCTCTTTAGATACTTCCTCTAGCATCACAACCTTGGGTGCTTTATCACTTTTCTTCTCAAAAGAGATACTACTCTTAACCTCCCAGCCACTCCTCAAAGTAATTGCCTTCAGTTGTTCCCTCGTATTTGTCTTCGTATTACTTGGCAAACTACCTTGGGGTCTCTCGGATAGAGACTTTGCAATTTGGCCAACTTTGTTCTCCAAGTTGTGTAGCGATGCGGTGTGGTTGTGAAGTATGGCTTCTACCGATTGGAACCTTGCATCCGATGACTGAACAAACCTTGTGAGTGCCTTTTCCAAGTCGGTCATCTTGTTCTCTAGTTCCAACAACCGGTTTTCCAATATAGCCCGGTGGTGCATTACTCTTTTGTTAGCCTTGGTTATTCCATGACAAGTTAGGATGATTCCTCCATCCCGGATTGTAGGTGCTACTATAAGGATTCCCTTAACCTCTGAATGCATTGCTTACAAAATCTGCTTGCTCAACTGAAGAAGTACCACCAATTGCAATCGGGCAATCACTAGAAGCATTTCTCCCACATCCACTGCAATTTGTAATGGCTGCCACTCTTGGTGAAGTTAGAGTGTCCAACTTCTTACTCAATGATTCCATTTGGGCCGCCAACAATGTAACCACATCTAACAATTGCTTCCTACTTGGATTCAACCCATTATAGAAAGTATGAATGATCATCCCCTCGGGGAATCCATGTTGTGGGCATTTACGCAGTAGCTCCTTGAACCTATCCTATGTCTTGAATAGAGACTCCAATTTCGTCTGTATAAAGGAAGAAATCTCATTCCTAAGCTTCGCTAACTTTCCGAGAAGAGAATATCGAGCCAAGAATGCTTTTACCATCTCCTCCCATGTATTAATAGATGCTCTAGGCAATGAGTGCAACCCTTGCTTTGCTCTTCCCTTCAAGGAAAATGGGAAGGCCCTCAATCTGATGGCATCATCCGTCACACCATTAATCTTGAGCATGTCACACACTTCCAAGAAGTTTTCAATGTGATTGTTGGGATCTTCATCGGCCAAACCATTGAACTGTGCAGACTGCTGTAGCATTTGGTCAATGTTGGCTTGAGCTCAAAGTTCTGAGCTATAATAGGGGTTCTCACAATGCTTTATTGTGTCCCCAAAACTGCGGGTCTAGCAAAATCAGACAAAGTCCTCTATTATTCGTGCTGTTATGAAATTATTTCTGACCCTTCTGTATCCATTTCATCTTGATTGGACTGTTCTTGCACCGGTTCTTTCCCTTTTCTATGTGTTCTCCTTCCAATGTCTGGGTCTCCTTCAACTAGAATGAATGGTTCCCATGGGTCATAACCTGAAGCTGAAACCAAAGTATAGTTCTCACACTACGTGGAACTGCTTGATGTTCTAAGGATTCCAAGTGATAAACCCTGTCCCTAAGTATAGTTCTAACCCTTTGGTCCAGGCGAAAGAACCGTAATTTAAGTTAAAGCCCCAGTACTAGAATTCACTACAACCTTTCACTCAGTTTCTCGGGCAACTAAGCCCCAGGGGAGTTCATCTCCTAGCACTTCACTCTACTTAGATTGCAAAGAACTCTTGGGACACGGAGGTAGGGAAAATCACGCCGAAGGGGAAAGGGGACGCTTCACTACCTCATGACTCACCCTCTCGACCTTCTCCAATCTCGAGTAATCTAATCCTATAGAAGTTGTCACACCTTCAAAGGATAACCTAGATGATTCTCAACCCTAGTGTCATGACTAAGGGAAAATCAATTACAATTAGCATGCAAGATTGGAACTTAATTAAAATCATCAATTAAGAAAGCATAATAAAAGTCATAGAAACAATGTCATCCTAGGGTTTACAAGTCCGAATACCTATGAGGGGTTTAGTCTCCATGGAGCTATACAAAATCATTAATGTATATGAATCAAAAAGCATAGCAAACATAAATAAAACCTCCTTGCGATGCGTGGCGATGGTCTTGTGAGGTCGCTCCGTCCTCTCCACGAAGCCCCTTGTCAAACCTAGGGCACACCTCGCCGGATCGGTGCCGACGAAAGCTCCCCCAATAGCTATCTTCAGATGGACTTCGATGTCGATGCTGTGAACTTGCTCCAATCCTCCACAAAGTCCTCTGCAAACCCTAGCCAAAAACCTTCAGAAGATAGGAGAAAAGATCCCCAAAAAGTCCCGAAAAAGTCCTTTCAATAGTGCTGAGTCGCGGCTGTAAATCAGCTGAAATCGGGCATCCACACGGCCATGTGGAATTTCCACATGCCCGTGTGGATTCTCTGGAATCAGTTTTCTGGTGCGCAGTGAACAGTAAACTGTCACAATAATTGTTATAGTGAACTACTACAGTAACTGCTACAGTGCTCACGCATAAAATGCTCCAGATTTCATGTTCTTCATTGAGACCATTGAATTGAGCACACAATCAATGGTAGATCATGTTCATTGCTTCATTTCTTCTCTTTGACAAAGTTCTCCAATGGTACACGGGTTAGACTTTTATGAGTGTGACTGCCGTTGTTCCTTGCTTGGTCTGAGAACTTCTCAACAACGGCGAACATGACCTAACAAGTTGGCACACACCCACAAGTGTAGACTCGTGCCTTGTTCCTTGCTTGGTCTGAGAACTCCTCAACAACGGCGAACATGACCTAACTTTGCTCTTTTTCTCTAAATTGGCTCCACAACCCTACAATGCACAAAAGCACACAAATGCACACCAATTAATGATAAAATATGAGAAAAGTAATGCTCAATGTAAAAAAATAATACTTCATATTACCTTAACACGAGCACTTATCACCTGGTATACCTTGAATCTTGAAGGTTTTGAGCTCCATGTGACATCTATACGACCTCCATAGGGCTCGTATACCCTGGGGGTATAAAAGCACATTTCAAGGGCGAAAAAAGGAGGGCCTTCATCCACCGCTTGTAGAGAAGAAGAGGAAGAATAAAGAAACCTTTTATAGGCGACATTTTGAGGCTATAGAAGGAGGTAAGAGCATCATCATCAAGGAGAGAGATCTATCACCAAGAAAGGAAGGACTAAGGATTGAGAAGCGGGCTTCAAATAGGGGAAGGGTCATTCGGCACACCTTGGACGGGCGAAGCGTCATTTGGCTAGATCTCCATTTCCTTTTTCATCATTTTGACTCTGGAGTGTCATCTATGAACTCATTCTATGTTATTCTTGATTTTATTGATATTGTTTGTATGATGGCACATTAGACCCCTAAGGCCACCGGGTGTTGGTGAACCTTGGGGGTTTCATCATGTATTTTGGATGCTTTTTACGTAATTGAAATGCTTTGGTTGATTTACGATTTAGTTCATTTTTCTTCATGCCAAGAACTACTCAAGGGAGAGATTCATAGTTCTTTATTGAGTTATACATGTAGATGTGATCTACTCACGTGTATTAGATCATTAATGAACTAAAAGGGATTTGCTTGTATTGGCATACTGAGAAATTGGATGTCGATAGTGCTTTGATTTACAAGGGTAACCTTAGGGCAAGTTTATCCTTATCATGGGATCTCCTTGTACTTAATGCAATCGTAGGGATGTTGGTTATGGAGAAATTCCAATCAACATTCGTATGAGATTAGGGTTCAATTACTGAGAAATCGGGGTTGATATATTCTTAAGATCCCTCGGTCTAAATCACCCTTGCTATCTTTTATTTTTCATCCATGTATCATGATGACCACATAAGGGGATTCACATCCATAGGCCTTTGCATATTATTGTAGCTCTTGCAATAATTTATTTTGCGCTTTAACCCAAATAATCATATTTTGTGTATTTTCTTGCATCTGTTAGAGTAATTCTTCATGCTTAAGATGTTAGGTTAGATAATAGGTTTTGAAGGAGTAATAGGAGCTCCTTAGCACCGTGAAATAAGATCCTTGTGTTTTACACAAGGTATTACTTGGCGATCCCATACAGTTGCGGGGAAGCAATCATCTACTTTTAGAAATCGGCTTAATCACTTTAGATCCTTAGAACTTTAATGAGTCATATATGGTGTGAGGCATCGAGAAAACTCTCCACAGAGATCTCTAGGGCACTAGTTATCAGTTACCTAGATTTAGGAAGCGGTGTTTCTTTAGATTTCCCATAGCTCAACCATACTCATTTTGGAAGCATAATATTAATCCAACACTTATCATATGATTCTAGGGGGAACATTGTCTAGGTACCCCATTTATCTTGATCGAGTCCTCTTTACTTCTTTATTTGCTAGCTTGCTTTTTCTAATTTACTTGTGTAATTGATCACTTCACTCCATTTTTTAAGCTAGATATTGAGGTTTACAGTTACTACTAGTACTCTGTTCCCCACAGAATCGACTACCCAATCCATTATGTACTCTTTATTACTAGACGACCTGTGCACTTACAGTCACGCAAGGGTGTGTCAAAATCTATAAGAAAGAATTAGAAAATGATGGTTAAAGGGAAAATTAGGCTAGCTTAAAAGTATTTTATCATTTTATTTGATAAATATTTAAAGAAAAGGATCAAATTATAAAATATGGATTTTATTTAAATTAGTACCTTGATATTTATTTATGAAATGTATTTATTTTTTAAAAAATTAAATATGTTTTTAATAAGATGTAACTAATAGCATTAAAAATTATATTCCAAATAAAAATAAATAATTCTAATATCTAGTAAAATTATATTTTTACTAGAAGTCTGATAAATGCTTGTGTATAAGTATAACTAAGTATACTTTTCTTATATTGAGCATCACTTTTATCAGATTTTATGGCTTATTCGTGTGTATTTGTGTTATTTTCTTCATTTAGAGTTGTGGAGATAAGTTTGGAATAAAGGAAATAAAAATAGATCATGGACGCAATTGTTGAGGAAACTCTTGGACCAATTTAGGATCAAGGCATAAGTTATGCTCATAGATATATGAGTGTGCCAACCTCCAAAATGGTCAAGTGAATATACAAATTGGAGGGGCACAAAGGCAGTCACTGATAGGGGCCTGAAAGTGCACGTGTTGTCGCAGTAATAATAGTACCCCGGTGAGAGGGTAGTCAAATCCATAGGGAGTGGGGATTGTAGACACAAGAACTTGCTATTTAGCTAGTGTGAAGTATGAATGGTGAAAGCAACAATCAATGTGTGTGTGCAAGAGTAATTAAGAGAAATAAGAAAATGAAAGAGAAATATGGAAGACAGGAGAGTGCGAGTAAAACACAAGAGAGAAACAATCAAGTGTAAAGTAGGGTACCCTGACAAGCTTCATCTAAGACTAATGTTCTAGTGCAAGACAATGCATTATACTCTCCTATTGATGTTTAATGAGTCGTGGACATCCTAATGCACACGGTCCCAAACCCAAGGTCGACCGTGACTAATCCCAACTGACACGACCCCTTGCGTGTATCCCGCAAGTGCACGGGTTTGTCGAAGTAATAAAATTTACCCTAGTGAGAGGGTAGTCGAATCCACAGGGAATAGGGACTTAGAGTATGAGATTTCACTAATAAAGCTATGTGGTGTATGGAAAAGCAATATCTGACTCAATGAGTGAATGTAGAAGCAAACAGAATGAAAGACAAGAAATTAAATAGAAAGATGGAAGATGAGAGAGTGCAAGTAAACGAGAATAGAGAGGAACTAGCAATGGATGAAATAGGGTATCCGGATAAGCTACCTCTAGGATCTATGCTTCAAGTACAAGACTATGCTATTATACTTTCCTATTGATGTTAATTGAGTCGAGGAAATCCTTAGACTCATAGTCCCAAACCTAAGGACAACCGTGACTAACCCCATCATTATGCCCCGATATTAGGATTCAAGTCACCCTTCACTCTGTCGATCGCACGACTAAGCCCCAGGGGAGTATATCTACCTAAACCTCACACTATGTGGGATTGCTTTAAGCTCTAGGGATTCCTAGTGGTAAAACCTGTTCCTATGTGTAGTTCTAACCCTTTGGTCCAGGTGGAAGAAGCCTAGTCTAGATTAAGCCCCAGCGCGTAGGATTCACTTCAACCCTTCACTCTGTTACTTGCGTAACTAAGCCCCAGGGGAGTTTATCTGCCAAGCACTTCACTCTATTTCGACCACTGTGAAATCAAGGAAGCGGAGGTAGGGAGAAACCACGTCGGAAGGGAAAGGGGTACATCGCTACCTCACAACTATCCCTCTTAACCCTCTTCAATCTTAAGTAGTCTAACCCTCAAAGAGTTGTCACACCTCTAAGGGGTAACCTAAATTGTTCTCAACCCTAGTATCACATCTAAGGGAAAACATTAACAAGATGAAATTAAGATTGAAACTCAATTTTTATTAATCAATCATGGAAAAGCATAATAACAATGTCAAAGAAACATAAAAACCCTAGAGTTTACAAGTCCGAATACCAACAAGGGGTTTAGCTCCTCATGGAGCTATACATGTTCATCAAAATAGAAAAGAAAGTATAAATCAAAGACATTGATGAAAACCCCCTTGTATATGGTGTGGCCATGGTCTTGTGCAGCCGTCGAACGTCGGTGACGATGCCGATGACGCCCGCTAAACATCCACGAAATCCTCTCCAAAACCCTAGCCGCACTCCCTAAGTTGAGGAGAAAGATAGGTCCAAAGATCTCCCAAAAGGTCTCCAAAATCCTCTTTTATAATGTTGAATCGCGGCTTTAAAATCGGACTTATCGGGGGCTTCACAGGGCCGTGTGGAATTTCCACACGCCTGTGTGAAGTTTCTGTCTGGCTGAAAAATCGATTCACACGGCTGTGTGGAATTTCCACACGCCCGTGTGAATTCTCTGAAACCCTGATTTTCGGCAGAAATTGAATAGTAGCTTGCTACAGTATTTTGCTACAGTAACAAGCTACGGTCTACTACAGTAACTTGCCGAAATGCTCCCGAATCCGTTGTTCTTCATTGAGGCCATTGGTTGGACACACAAACAATGGTAAGTCATGCCGATTACTTCAAGTCTCCTTTTTTGTGAAGTTCTTCTAAGCTACACGAGTTAGAATTGTTGTGAATGTGACTGCCTTTGTGCCCCTCCAAAGGATGTTGGCACACACTCACAAGTCAAGCTCGTGCCTTGTTCCTTACTTGGTCCGAAAACTTCCCAATATCGGCGAACACGACCTAATTTCTTTCTTCTTCTCCAATTTAGCTCCACAAACCTTCAATGCACAAGAGTACACAAATACACACCATTTAGTGATAAAAACTGATAAAAGATATGCTCAATGTAAGATAATAACGCTTCACGATACTATAACACAAGCACTTATCACCAACATTATACCCCGGCATTTGGTTTCACTACGACCCTTAACTCTTGTTGACCTGTGAACTAAGTCCTAGGGGAGTCTATCTTCCTAAGCCTCACACTATGTGGAATTGAGTTACAATCTAGGGATTCCAAGTGATAGACCCTGTTCCTAAGTGTAGTTCTAACCCTTTGATCCAGGTGAAAGAACCCTAGTCTTAGTTAAGCCCCAGTAATAGGATTCACTACAACCCTTCACTCTGTTGCTCGGGCAACTAAGCCCCAGGGGAATTCATTTCCTAGCACTTCGCTCTACTTTGACCACTAAGAACTCTTGGAACATGAAGGTAGAGAAAATCACACCGAAGTGGAAAGGAGATGTTTCGCTACCTCACAACTCACCCTCTCGACCCTCTCCAATCTTGAGTAGTCTAACCCTATAGGAGTTGTCACACCTCCAAAGGATAACCTAGATGATTCTCAACCCTAGTGTCACGGCTAAGGGAAAATCAGTACAATAAGCAATCAAGATTAGAACCCAATTAAAAACATCAATTAAGAAAGCATAATAAAAGTCATAGAAACAATGTCATCCGAGGGTTTACAAGTCCGAATACCCACAAGGGGTTTAGCTTTCCATGGAGCTATACAAATCAATCAATGTATATGAAATAACAAGAATAGAAAACATAGATGAAACCCCCTTGTGATATGTGGCGATGGTGTTGTAAGGTCGCTCCGTCCTCTCTGCCAAGCTCCTCCTCAAGCGTAGGGCACACCTCGCCGGATCGGTGGCAACGAAAGCTCCCCAAATAACTATCTTCTGATGGGCTTCGATGTCAATGCCGAGAACTTGCTCCAATCCTCCACAAAGTCCTCTCCAAACCCTAGCCATGACCCTCAAGAAAATAGGCGAAAAAAATCCTCAAAAAGTATATTGGGTAATCAAGGCAATGAATTTTAACTTGAACAAAATGGGAAAACAAAGAATGCTTCATCTCAATGAATTGGATGAATGGAGGTTGAAGACATATGAGAATGCTAGAATTTACAAAGTAAGAATTCGGAAGTGGCATGACAAGCATATCAAGATACCAAAGGAGTTCAAAGTTGGTGATCAGGTTTTATTGTTCAATTCTCATCTATGGTTGTTTCCATGGAGGCTCAAGTCTAGATGTTTAGGCCATATACTATAACTCAAGTATCACCCAATGGAGCTGTTGAAATCACTCATCCGAAGAAAGGTACATTTAAGGTGAACAGGCATCGACTCATACCATACTTTGGTGGTGAGGTTAATAACAATGACAAAGAGGTATTCTTTCTTCATGAACCCCCGTGAGGTAAGTACAGATACGTCAAGCTTAGTGACGTTAAACAAGAGCTTCTTGGGAGGCAATCCAAGTCTTTATTGCTATTCTAGGTCTTAGTTTAGTTTTTTCATGAATAACTGCCTAGTGTCGGTGTCTTGAATTTTATATGCTTTTGCTGTGATTTTCTCGTGTATCCTCGGTGTTTGATCGTGCTTTATTGTGAATCATAAAGTT
The DNA here is from genome assembly GCA_020875875.1 of Dioscorea alata. Taxonomy (NCBI): domain Eukaryota; kingdom Viridiplantae; phylum Streptophyta; class Magnoliopsida; order Dioscoreales; family Dioscoreaceae; genus Dioscorea; species Dioscorea alata. The sequence continues at coordinate 7,526,275 of CM037013.1, read as the reverse complement.
TTAGGTCGTTCGAACGTGTTTTCATGAATCTCTAGTTAGATTTTCATCGTATTTGCAGTTTCTGTAAGTTGTATTGGTTTTACAGAACTTTTCTGAAAAAATTACAGGCTTTTGAGTAATACAGAGAAGACACACAGCCATGTGGAATTTCCATACGAGCGTGTATATCCATTCAGAGCTCATCTTCTCCATCCCAAGAAAACATAGGGGCATGTGAGTGCCTCTATGAGTGACACTATGAAGGGTACATGCCCATGTGGAATTTCCACAAGGGTGTGTGAATCCCTGCAGATAAAAATTTTCCATCCCAAGAAGAAATAGGGGTGTATGGCTGCCCTTGTGAGTCCCCCTATGAATTCCACACGGGTGTGTGGAACACTTAGGAAAATTTTTGGGTTTCAGAGAAGCCATAGGGGCTTGTGGGTACCCCTATGATTGTCCATGTGGTTGGGCACACGGGCATGGGTAATTTCCACACACCCGTGTGGATGCGTTCAGAGGCTACAATAGCTAATAAGTGCTCATGTTATAATAATGCAAAGTGTTATTATCTTACAATGAGCAATATCTTTATCAGATTTTATCACTAAATTGTATGCATTTGTGTGCTTTTGTGCATTGTAGGGTTGTGAAGCTAATTTGGAGAAAAGGAGCAAAGTTAGATCGTGTTCACCGTTGTTGGGGAGTTTCCGGACCAAGCAAGGAACAAAGCACGAGCATAGACTTGTGAGTGTGTGCCAACCTCCTTTGGAGAGGCACAAAGACAGTCACATTCACAATAAGTCTAACTAGTGTGGTATAGGAGAACTTCACCAATAAGGAGAATTGAAGCAAGCGGCATGATCTACCGTTGATTATGTACCCAATTCAACGGCCTCGATGAAGAACAACGAATTCGGAAGTATTTTGCAAAGAATTGTAGCAGCACTGTAGTAAGTACTGTAATAAAAATTACTGTAGCAAGTTAATGTTCACTATCTGCCGAAATTCAGCAAAACAGAGACTTCACACGGGCGTGTGGAAATTTCACACGGCCGTGTAAAATCCGGATTCAGCTAATTTTCAGCAGCGAGTCAACATTATAAAAGCCCATTTTGGAGACTTTTTCTGGATCTTTTTGCCAATCATTTTCCCTGGATTCTAGGGGGTTGCGGCTAGGATTTCAGAAAGGACTTTGTGGAGGTTTGGAGCGCATCATCGGCATCGTCATCGATATCCGGTGGCCGCACAAGATCACGGCCACACTATACGCTAGAGGGTTTTCATCTATGCTTTTGATTTGTATCTCTTTTCATAGTTTGATGGATTTGTATTATTCCATGAGGAGCTAAACCCCTTGTGGGTATTCGGACTTCTAAACCCTAGGATGATTATGTTTCTATGACATTATTATTATGCTTTTCTGTTATTGATGAATAAAAATTGAGTTTCAATCTTAACTGCATGTTGTATTGTTTTCCCTTAGCCGTGACACTAGGGTTGAGAACAATTGAGGTTATCCTTTAGAGGTGTGACAACTCCTATAGGGTTAGACTACTTGAGATTGAAGAGGGTCGAGAGGGTGAGTCATGAGGTAGCGAAGTGATAGGAGATGAACTCCCCTGAGGCTTAGTTACTCGAGCAACAGAGTGAAGGGTTGAAGTGAATCCTAATGCTGGCGCTTAATTGAGACTAGGGTTCTTTCACCTGGACCAAAGGTTTAGAGCTATACATAGGAATAGGGTTAATCATTAGGAATCACTAGAGCTTAAAGCAATCCCACGTAGTGTGAGGCTTAGGAAGACGGACTCCCCTAGGGTTTAGTTGACAGGTCAACAAGAGTCAAGAGTCGTAGTGAAACCTAATGCTGGGGGATAGTGTTGGGGTTTGTCATGGTTGACCTTAGGTTTGGGACCGTGGGTTTCAAGGATATCCTCGACTTATTAATCATCAAGAGGAAAGTATAATAGCATTGTCTTGCACTAGAAGCATACATCCTAGGGCTCACTTGTCCGGGTACCCTATTTCATTCATTGATTGTCCTTCTCTATTTGCTCTTACTTGTACTCTCCTACTTTCCATATTTCTCTTTATTTTCTTCTTGCTTTCGATTACTTTTGCACACACACAATTGACATGCTCTCGTTTTTTGTATTTTGCATTAGTTAATAGCAATTGCTCGTATCTTTAATCCCTACTCCCTGTGGATTTGACTACCCTCTCACCAGGGTACTATTATTACTTCGACAAACCCGTGCACTTGTGATACACACACGCAAGGGGTGTGTCAAGTTTTTTGGGCCGTTGCCGGGGAGTAGGCGTATTTTAGATACTTACTCTTTGCTATTTTAGCTATTCACTTTGTTTTCTATTTCACACTTTCTTTTCCTATCATCGTTTTTATTTGTTTTCTTTTCCTTGTTTTCGGCTTAGGTTATGACTCGTGGGAACCTTTCGATTCTTATTGAAGGAGACCCGAAAATTGGTAGAAGAACACATCGAAAAGGGAAGGAACCTGTACAAGAACAGTCTAATCAAGCTGAAATAGAAACAGAAAGGTCAGAAGCAATGACAGAGCAAAATGAACAGCAGAGGAGATTGTCCGATTTTGCTAGATGATAAGTGTTCGTGTTATAGTAATGCGAAGTGTTATTATCTTGTAATGAGCATTGATTTAATCAGATTTTATCAATAAAAAGGGTGCATTTGTTTAATTTTGTGCATCGTAGGGCTGTGAAGGTAAATTGGAGAAAAGGAACGAAGTTAGATCATGTTCGCCATTGTTGGGGAGATTTTCAGACCAAGCAAGGAACAAGGCATGAGTATAGACTTGTGAGTGTGTGCCAACCTCCTTTGGAGGGGCACAAAGGAAGTCACATTCACAATAAGTCTACCTCGTGCTAACAAGAAGAACTTCACCAATTAGGAGATTTGAAGTAATCGGCACGATCTACCGTTGATTGTGTGCCCAATTCAACTGCCTCAATGAAGAACGACGAATTTGGGAGCGTTTCGGCACAACTACTGTAGCAGCATTGTATCAAAGGTACTATAACAAGTTACTGTTCACTGTCTGCCGAAAATCAGCAAACAGCAACTTCACACGAGCATGTGGAAATTCCACACGGCCGTGTGAAATCCCGATTTCTGCAATTTAAAGCCGCGACTCAATGTTATAAAAGCCCATTTTGGAGACTGTTTTTGGAGCTTTTTGGCTCTTCTTTGCCCAAACTTCTAGAGAGGAGTGGCTAGGGTTTAGAGAAGACTTCGTGGAGGTTTGGAGCGTGTCATCAGAGTCGACATCAACGTCCGACGGCCGCACAAGACCACGGCCACATTGCACACAAGGGGGTTTTCATCTATGCATTCAATTTGTTTTCTTATTCTTATTTTGATGCATTTGTATAGCTCCATGAGGAGCTAAACCCCTTGTGGGTATTCGGACTTGTAAACCCTAGGATTATTATGTTTCTTTGACATCACTATTATGTTTTTCCACTATTGATGAATAAAATTGAGTTTCAATCTTAATTTCTTCTTGATTATTGTTTTCCCTTAGCCATGACACTAGGGTTGAGAACAACCTAGGTTATCCTTTGGAGGTATGACAACTCATATAGGGTTAGACTACTTAGGACTGAAGAGGGTTGAGAGGGTGAGTCGTGAGATAGCGGAACGTCCCCTTTCTCCTCCGATGTGATTCTCCCTACCTCCATGTTTCATGATTTATTCGCGGTCGAGATAGAGTTAGGTGTTAGGAGATAAACTCCCCTGAGGCTTCATTGTGCGAGCAACAAAGTGAAGTGTTGAAGTGAATCTTAGTGCCGGGACTTAATTTGGACTAGGGTTCTCTCACCTGGTCCAAAGGGTTAGAACTACACATAGGAAAAGGGTTAATCACTAGGAATCCTTAGAACTTGAAGCAATTCCACACAGTGTGAGGCTTAGGTAGATAGACTCCGCTAGGGCTTAGTTGACAGGTCAATGAAAGTCAAGGGTTGTAGTGAAACCTAATGACCGGAACATAGTGTTGGGGTTAGTCATGGTTGACTTTAGGTTTGGGACCGTGTGTTTAAAGATCTCCTTTTTTACTAGTATAATAGCATTGTCTTGCACTAGAAGCATAAGTCCTACGGGTAGCTTATCCGGGTACTCATCTTCTCTCATTTCTTGTCCTACTCTTTTACTCCTACTTGCACTCTCTCACATTCCACAATTATATTTTAAGTCTGGTTTTTATTAGTTTCTTTCGCACTCACCTGTCGATTTCTTTCCATACATCGCATTAGCTATATAATGAATACTTGTATCTCAAATCCCTATTCCCTATGGATACGACTACCCACTCACCAGGGTATATTATTACTTTGACAACCCGTGCACTTTCGGGCCCCTGTCAAAGTTTTTGGCGCCGTTCCTGGGGAATAGGCGTATTTTAGATATTTGTTTTACGCTATCCTAGCTATTTCACTTCGTTTTCTATTTCACACTTCTTTTATCTATCATCGTTCTTACTTGTTTGCTTTTTCTTGCTTTCAGTTTCAGGTTATGACCCGTGGGAACCCTTCAATTCTTGTTGAAGGAGACACGGAGATTGGTAGAAGAACTCATCATAAGGGGAAGGAACCTATACAAGAATCTTCAAATCAAGCCGAAGTTGATACAGAAGGGTCAGAAGCAATGGCAGAACGGAATGAAGAGCAGAGGACATTGTCTGATTTTGCTAGACCTGCGGTGATTGGGACCCAATCAAGCATTGTGAGGCCCCCAATCACCGTAATGAATTTTGAGTTAAAGCCGTCGTTCATTCAAATGTTACAACAGTCCGCACAATTTAATGGGTTGGCTGATGAATATCCCAACAACCACATGAGAACTTTATTGAAGTGTGCGACATGTTGAAGATCAATGGAGTAACGGGCGACGCGATTTGTTTGAGAGCCTTCCTATTTTCATCGAAGGGAAAAGCAAGACATTGGCTTCATTCATTACCGAGAGCATCGATCACTACGTGGGAAGAGATGGCCGAGGCATTCTTGGCTAGATATTTTCCTCCGGAAAAATCAGCGAGGCTCCGGAATGAGATCTCATCCTTCATGAAAATAGAATTGGAGTCTCTATTTGAGACATGGGATAGGTTCAAAGAGCTCCTTCGTAAATGTCCACAACATGGATTCCGCGAGTGGATGATCATTCACACCTTTTACAATGGGCTGAATCCGAGTATTAAGCAACTCTTAGATGCAGTGGCAGGAGGAACTCTAGGAAGCAAGACTCTCGGTGAATCCCGGCACCTTATCGAAGAGATGGCTATGAATAGCTATCAATGGAACACAAGGGACGGAAAGAAGGTAGCCAGAATTCATGAGGTTGACGCGGTTACATCATTGGCGGCACAACTAGAGTCATTGAGTAAGAAGCTAGGTGCTCTAGCTTCACCAAGAGTTGCGGCCATCACTACTTGTAACGGTTGTGGGGGAGGTCACGCTTCAAGTGATTGTCCTATTGCTATCGGAAGCACTAGTGCGGTGGAGCAGGTGGATTTTGTTGGCAATGCTTATAGAGGACAAGGCCAAGGCAACCCGTATAGCGGAACTTACAATCCGGGATGGAGGAACCACCTGAACTTCTCATGGAGCAATCAAGGACAGTCGCAACAAAAGAATACTGCACCACCGGGATTTCAAAGTCAACAAGCTCCGAAGCTAGAAAACTGAGTGACAGGGCTAGAGGGAAAGATGACCAATCTTGAGAGAGCCCTCACGAGGTTTGTTTCTTCATCGGATGCTAGATTTCATTTGGTGGAGGCTACTCTTCGCAATCACACCGCCTCTCTACATAATTTGGAAAATTAAGTGGGGTAAATTGCGAAGACATTGGCAGAAAGAACTCGAGGTAGTTTGCCTAGAAATAGGGAGACTAATCCAAGGGAACAAGTGAAGGCGATTACCTTGAGAAGTGGAAAAGAGGTCGAGAGAAATCTCCCTCTAGAAAAGACAACAGAAGCACCCGAAGTTAAAGAGATAGGGGGAGAAACACCAAAGAAGAAAGAGGTGGTGGTCCAAGCCGAGGATTCCCTACCCTTCGAGGTTGAAGAATGACCAACACAATCAACAATACAAGAAGTTTCTGGGTATTTTCAAACAGTTGCACATCAACATACCATTCGCGGAGGCATTGGACCAAATGCCTAAGTATGCGAAGTTCTTGAAAGACCTCTTGACCAACAAGAGGAAGTTGGAGGAAAGTGCAGCTGTAGTACTTGATGCCAATTGCTCGGCCATTTTACAAAAGAACACGCAGAGTAAGAGAAAAGATCCCGGGAGTTTCATCATACCTTGCAACATCGGCAACTTGGGTGAAGAGATGGCATTGGCCGATTCGGGAGCAAGCATCAATGTCATGCCCTACAGTTTCTTCCAAAAGCTAGGCTTGGGCGAGCCTAGACCGACTCGGATGACACTTCAACTCACGGACCGATCGATGAGGCATCTGAGAGGGATTGTGGAAGATGTGTTGGTGAAAGTAGACAAATACATCTTTCCTGTGGACTTTGTAGTACTTAATGTCGATGAGGATGTCGAAGTGCCGCTGATTCTCGGGAGGCCGTTCTTGTGTACTTCCAAGGCTTTGATAGACATGGATGGTGGAGAGCTCACGTTGAGGGATGAAGACGACAAGCTCACCTATCGCCTCGCCAAAGCCACGAGACATTCTCTTTATTTTGATGACACTTTATACTTTCTTGATGCTGCTGATGAATATGTTGATGAATACGTGCAGGAATTGATGAACTCGTTTCCATATGAAGGGTGGCCGGACCAAGATGTGGAGATCGAAGAAGAAGTGCTATCACTTGGTCTGGTCGAGAAGGAAGTCAAGCCGGAACCGGGACTCACGATGAAGATGAGAAGAAAACTAAAGAGAGCGAAGAGACGCCACACGAAAAGACCCAAGAACAATGGGGATGAACAAGAAGGGAGTAAGGGTGGTTCACCCTTGTGTGGTAACAAAATCACTAACTCTCCCTCTATCCTACAAAAATTATGTTCTACATGTTTTCAGATTGTAGGGAAGAGGAAAACCTTCATTCATGAGCCGCCGTAACGTAAGACCAGGTACATCAAGCTAAGTGACGTTAAACAAGCGCTTCTTGGGAGGCAACCCAAGGTTTTATAGTCTTCTAAGATTTAGTTTCGTTCTAGCATGACTAAAGTCTTAGTTTTGTTGTCCTAAATTTTTAATGCATATGCTACAATTTTATTGTGGATTGTTGATGTTTTTGTGTGCCTAAACGATAATTGATGAAGTTTGAATCGGTTGAGCATGTTTTCTATGGTAATTGGTCATGTTTTGATGGTTTTCATAGGCTCTAGTTATCGTATTTGTGTTTCTGAGTTTTTCTGCAGAGTCTGTGATTTTTCTAAGTAAACCAGAGAAAACACACGGCCGTGTGGAATTTTCACACGGGCGTGTGTTACCAATTAGGGCTCAACCAGATAGGGCACAGGGACGTGACCTAGCCCCTGTAAAAAACCTCAGAAGGGGCACACGGCCGTGTGAAATCCTGCAGGACTTGAACTCTCTTTCCCGAGAGTCCACAGGGGCGTGTGGCTGCCCCTGTGGGAGATCTTGTGTTAAGACACACGACCGTGTGAAAACTCTGCAGACCCCCTTTCTTCCCGAGAATACACAGGGGTGTGTGTGCTGCCCCTGTGAAGAGCTTGTGCACGACACACGGCCGTGTGGATGTTTCACACGGCCGTCTGAGATACTTAGGGTTTCTCGGGCAAGTTAGAGAGGCCACAAGGGCGTGTGGGTGGCCCTGTGGCTAGCCTTGTGTTCTTGGCTAGGTTGGATTCCCAGAACTTCAAAAGCTGTGCGTTCTCTTTTGGATTTCACTCGTGCTTCTTTTGTTTTCCACTCTAAACACTCTCTGACTCTCTCAATCGCTTCCCCGATCTTTTCTGAGTTTTATAGAGGTTTTATTTGGAGTTTTCCGGCCGATTTCAAAGTTTTCTTCATCCACACCGTCAGTAAGAACTTTAAACCCTTTTTCTTCGTCAATTCTTGATTTACTTCGTTCTTCTTAGTTATTTCACTTGTAGTGAATGTGATGAGTGCTCGTGTAGTAATGATGTGAAGCATTATTATCTTGCAATAAGCATTAATTTAATCAGATTTTATCACTAAATAGTGTGCATTTGTTTACTGTAGCAGCGTTGTAGCTTGTTACTGTAGCAATTCACTTTAGCAAGTTACTGTGCATTTTCTGCCGAAGATCGGGAGTCCAGAGAGTTCACACGGGCGTGTGAAATTAACACACGGCTGTGTGAAATATTTTCCACCAAGCCAGAGACTTCACACGGCCGTGTGAAGTAATTTTTCAGGAAAGACAGAAGCTTCAGACGGGCGTGTGGAAATTCCACATGGCCGTGTGAAGCCCCGATAAGTTCAAAATTAAAGCCGCACTCAGCCTATTTAAAGCCCGATTTGGAGACTTTTTGGGCATCTTTTGACCTATCTTTCTTCTCAACTTCTGGAGGGTGCAGCTAGGGTTTCGGAGAGGATTTTGTATAGGATTGGAGCGCGCCATCGGCATCGTCACCGACGTTCGACGGCCGCACAAGACCACGACCACACCATACGCGAGGGGGTTTTCATTGATGTCTTTAGTTTGTGCTTTCTTTCATAAATTGATGAACATGTATAGCTCCATGAGGAGTTAAACCCCTCGTGGGTATTCGAACTTGTAAAACTCTAGGATAATTATGTTTCTATGACAATGTTATTATGCTTTTCCAATTTTGATGAATAAATTCGAGTTTTGATTTTAATTATCTTTTGTTATTGTTTTCTCTTAGCCGTGACACTAAGGATTGAGAACAATCTAGGTTATCCTTTGGAGGTGTGACAACTTCTATAGGATTAGCTACTTAAACTTGAAGAGGGTTGAGAGGGAGAGTTGTGAGGTAGCACCGTACCCCTTTCCCTTCCGATGTGATTTCTCCCTACCTCCGATTCCTTGATTTATTAGCGGTCGAAATAGAGTGAAGTGCTAGGTAGACATACTCCCCCAAGGCTTTGGGGTGACGTGAATCCTATGCACTGGGGCTTAATTTAGACTAGGGTTCTTCCACCTGGACCAAAGGGTTAGAACTACTACACATGGGAACAAGTTTTATCACTAGGAGTCCCTAGAACTTAAAGCAATTCCACGTAGTGTTAGGCTTAGGTAGAAATACTCCCCTGGGGCTTAGTTGAGCAATCAACAGAGTGAAGGGTTGACGTGAATCCTATTGCCGGGACATAGTGCTGGGTTAGTCACGATTGACCTTAGGTTTGGGACAGTGTGTTTAAGGATTTTACTCGACTCAATTAACATCAATAGGAAAGTATAATAGCATAGTCTTGCACTAGAAGCATAAGTCCTAGAGGTAACTTGTCAGGATACCCTATTTTCATTCATTGCTAGTCTCTCTCTTTTACTCTTTACTTGCACTTTTCTTTCTTTCATCTTTCTATTCATTTCCCTTGCTTTTATTCTAATTTCCATAAATCCACTTATCACTCCGATTATTGTTTTCTCATATATCGTACGACTGAATAGCAATTTCTCGTATTTTTAATCCCTATTCCCTGTGGATTCGACTACCCACTCACCGGGGTAATTTTATTACTTCGACAAGGACGTGCACTTGTGGTACACACGCAAAAGGTCGTGTCAAGTTTTTGGCGCCGCTGCCGGGGAATAGGCGTATTTTTGATACTTGTTTTTGCTACTCTAGTCATTCACTTCGTTATCTATTTCATACTTTCTTCGACTATCATCGTTCTTATTTTTCTTTTCTTCGTGTTGGCTTCAGGTTATGTCCCGCGGGAACCCTTCGATTCTCGTTGAAGGAGACCCGGACATTGTTAGGAGAACACACCGTAAAGGGAAAGAGCCTGTGGAAGAACAATCCAAGCAAGCCAGCATAGATTCAGAAGGGTCGGAAGCTATGGCAGAACATAACGAACAACAAAGGACATTGGCCGATTTTGCTAGACCCGCAGTAATGGGGACCCAATCAAGCATTGTGAGGCCCCCAATTACCGCAAATAACTTTGAGTTGAAGCCGTCGTTCATTCAAATGTTGCAACAGTCCACACAGTTTAATGTGTTGCCCGATGAAGATCCCAACAACCATCCAGAGAACTTTCTTGAAGTGTGCGACATGTTGAAGATCAATGGAGTAACAGACGACGCAATCAGGTTGAGAGCCTTCCCATTTTCATTGAAGGGTAAAGCAAGACATTGGTTACATTCACTACCGAGAGCATCTATTACTACATGGGAGGAGATGGCCAAGGCGTTCTTGGCTAGGTATTTCCCTCCGGGAAAATCGGCTAGGCTCCGGAATGAAATCTCATCCTTCATGCAAGTGGAATTGGAGTCTCTATTCGAGATATGGGATAGGTTCAAGGAGCTTCTCCGAAAGTGCCCGCAACATGGATTCCCCGAGTGGATGATTATTCATACCTTCTACAACAGGTTGAATCCAAGCACTAAGCAACTTTTAGATGCGGCGGCAGGAGGGACTCTAGGAAGCAAGACTCCTAATGAAGCCCGGCACCTTATTGAAGAGATGGCGATGAATAGCTATCAATGGAATACAAGGGACCGAAATAAGGTGGCCGGAATTCATGAGGTTGATGCAGTTACATCTTTGGCGGCACAAGTAGAGTCATTGAGTAAGAAGTTGGATGCTCTAACTTCACCAAGAGTTGCGGCCATCACTATGTGTAACGGTTGTGGGGGAGGTCATGCTTCAAGTGATTGTCCGATTGCTATTGGGGGCACTAGTACGGTGGAGCAGGCTGATTTTGTGGGAAATAATTATAGAGGACAAGGCCAAGGTAACCCGTACAGCGGAACATACAATCCGGGGTGGAAGAACCACCCAAATTTCTCTTGGAGCAATCAAGGGCAGTCACAACAAAAGAATAATGCACCACCGGGATTTCAAGGTCAACAAGCACCGAATTTAGAAAGCCGAGTGACAGGGTTAGAAGGGAAGATGACCGATCTAGAAAGAGCTCTCACACGGTTTGTTTCTTCATCGGATGCTAGATTTCAGTCGGTGGAAGCTACACTTCGCAATCACACCGCCTCCTTACACAATTTGGAGAATCAAGTGGGGCAAATTGTGAAGACATTGGCTGAAAGACCTCAAGGGAGTTTGCCCAGTAATACAGAGACTAATCCAAGGGAGCAACTAAAGGCAATCACCTTGAGGAGTGGGAAAGAGGTCGAGAGAAATCTCCCTCTAGAGAAGAGAGAATCACCCGAACTTGTAGAGGTAGCCGGAGAAGTAACAAAGGAAAAAGTGGTGGCACCCCCACCGTACAAGCCGAGGATTCCCTACCCTTCAAGATTGAAGAATGATCAAGACAACGAACAATACAAGAAATTTCTGGGTATCTTCAAGCAATTGCACATTAACATCCCATTCGCGGAGGCATTGGCCCAAATGCCTAAGTACGCGAAGTTCTTGAAGGACCTCCTTACCAACAAGAGGAAATTGGAGGAGAGTGCATCTGTAATCCTTGATGCCAATTGCTCGGCCGTATTGCAAAAGAACATGCCGAGCAAAAGAAAAAATCCCGGGAGTTTCATAATACCATGTAACATCGGCAACATGGGTGAAGAGATGGCATTGGCCGACTCGGGGGCAAGTATCAATGTCATGTTCTACACATTCTTCCAAAAGCTAGGCCTGGGCGAGCCAAGACCCACTCGGATGACACTTCAACTCGCGGACCGATCGGTGAGGCATCCGAGGGGGATTGTGGAAGATGTGTTGGTGAAAGTCGACAAATACATATTTCCTGTTGACTTTGTGGTGTTGGACGTCGATGAGGATGTCGAGGTTCCATTGATCCTTGGAAGACCATTCTTACGCACCTCCAAGGCCTTGATTGACATGGACGGCGGGGAGCTCACATTGCGAGTGGGAGAAGACAAACTTACATACCGCCTCGCCGAAGCCATGAGACATTCTATTGATTTTGATGATACCTTATATTTCCTTGACACCACCGATGAACTAATAGATGATTATGTGTAGGAAATGATGAACCCAGATCCATATGAAGGTTAGCCGGAACAAGACTTGGAGATTGAAGAAGAAGTAGTCTCCATTGGTCTAGTCAAGGGCGACTTCAAGTAAGAAACGGAGCGTATGAAGAAGATGCTTCGGAGGATGAAGAGGTCAAAAAGACGCCACAAGAAGAACCCCAACAACAAGGGGAATGAACATTCAAGGAATAGGGGTGATTCGCCTTTTTGTGGTAACAAATTCGACAACTCCCCCTCTGCTCTACAAAGGTTATGTAATGCATGCTTTCAGGTTGTAGGGAAGAGGGCAAACTTCATTCATGAACCTCCATAAGGTAAGAAAGGTACGTCAAGCTAAGTGACGTTAAGCAAGCGCTTCTTGGGAGGCAACCCAAGGTTTTACATGCTTTCCTAGGATTTATTTTAGTTTAGTTTAGCTTTAGATTGAATAAAAGTCTTGGTTTTGGTGTCATGAATTTTTCATGTGCTTACGCTGCGATTTTCTTGTGTGTTTTTGATGAATTACGTGTGCCTTAATGATAATTGACGAAGTTTAAGTCGGTTGAGTGTGTTTTCTGTGGTCTCTGGTCGTGTTTTCATGATTTTTTACAGGTTTTAAGTGTTGTACAAGAGTTTCTGAAATTTTCTGAGAAGTCTGTAAAATTTTCTAAGTAAACCAGAGACAACACACGGCCGTGTGGAATTAACACACGGCTGTGTGTTACCAACAGGGCTCAACCAGTGAAGCCACAGGGGCGTGACCTTGCCCCTGTGAAAAACTCCAGAAGAGGCACATGGCCGTGTGGAATTAACACACGGCCATGTGGATTTTTGCAGAACTTATACTCTCATCCCAGAGAGTCCACAGGGGCGTGTGGGTGCCCCTGTGAGAAACCTTGTGCTATGGCACACGGCCGTGTGGAATTAACACACGACCGTGTGAATACTCTGCATAACCCCTCTTTCTCCCGAGAATTCACAGGGGCATGTGGCTGCCCCTGTGAGAGGACTTGTGAATGGCACACGGCCGTGTGGAGTTTTCACACGGCCGTATGGACTACTTAGCAGTTCTCGGGATGAACCAGAGAAGCCACAGGGGTGTGTGGGTGCTCCTGTGGCTGGCCTTGTGTTCTTGGCCAGGTTGGGCACACGGCCGTGTGCAATTAACACACGGCCGTGTGAAATATGATAAAGGCCTTCTGAATTTTCCCGTGAATCCACAGGGGCGTGGACCAGCCCCTATGAGAACCCCTGTGAAGGCACACGGCCGTGTGGAATTAACACACGGCCGTGTAAGGTAGTCCAGAGAGTGAACAGAGTGCGCACAGGGGCATGTGTTGGCCCCTGTGAACCCTAATTTAAGAGGCACACGGCCGTGTGACTCATTCACACGGCCGTGTGAATTCTCAGAACTTCAAAAGCCGCGCGTTTTTGGTGGTTCTTTACTTGTGCCTCTTCATCATTCCACTTCAAATCACTCCCCGACTCCCTTCTCTGTTTTCCCGACCTTCTTAGAGGATTTGCGAGGATTTTATTGGATTTTTTTCGGCCGATTTTAAGTTTTTCACATTCACTCCGTCGGTATGAACTTCAAAACCTTTTTCTTCGTTAATTATCAATTTGATTAGTTCTTAGTTGATTATTTCGCTTGTTTTTAATGATTATCATGTATGCGAATGTGTTTAGAATGAGTTTAGAATAAATTTGGATGTAAATTTTAGATTCTTCAACCCACGGCCGTGAGGCTCTCTCCGCCAGAAGCTCCACACGGGCGTGTGGAATTAACACACGGCCGTGTGGATTTCTGCAGAATGAGTTTTTGGACTGATTCTTGAAAATTTTCTTTTGCAACTTTGCAAATATGTCTTCTAGGTCTAAGAAAGCGGCAGACAAGCATCCACGAGTAGCTACTCCACCCCCCGAGGAGATGGAGTTTGATATACCCGAGCACAGAGAACGGTTCAAGAAACTTTCGGCACTTCGATTTGGACAGTCGCGCTACCCAGATTTGAGCGTATTGAGAGACATACAGGGGGCGATGCCATAGCCATAGAGGTGGAGGAGTTGCTGGCTGTAGGCAGTTGGGGTCGAATGTTATCTATTCGAGAGCCATCAATTCAAGCAATCACTCTCGAGGTTTTATCGACATTCGAGTTCTACCGAGGGTATGATAGCTTCACAAATGGCGAGACGATCCATTTTCGTGCCCTTGGTCAACACTTCAGCATCAGCGTTACCCAGTTCTCAATCGTGATGGGCCTGTATGATCAGGCATATACCGAGACAGAGGAGTACGCATTACTGCCCACTGATTATCCGGGGACCCTGACACCTCAGAGGATCTATAGGGCGTTGTGCGGGGATGGGCAGTACGAGTCGGGCGTTTCGAAGGCGACATTTCTTTCCCGGCCAGCGTACGGGTACATTCATGCCATCCTGAGTAGATCTATCAGTGGCCGAGGGGACAGTACAGGGGTACTGAGCAGACTGGAGCTGCTATACTTACACTCTATGGTACAGGATGAGCCACTCTACCTGGGGCACATTCTAGCCGAGTACATGCGCCACCAGGGCCAGTACCCCAGGGTTGGAGTCATCTTCGCAGGTCCCTACATCACACGCCTCATCATAGGCCTGGGACTCAGAGATGGGGTGCGCGGGGCCGAGAAGATCGCTACACCAGCCCCGCTCACCAGAGAGACATTGAGACTTATGGGGATGGTCCGCAGATCAGGGCCGGGAGTCTATACTATGATCATACCCCAGTCAGAGCAGGCCGAGGGGTCCCATGCAGCGTTAGAGCCACCCCCAGTGGATACAGAGGCAGGGGCATAGGCTGAGGCACCCCCCACAGCATCGGAGCCACCTCTAGTGCGCATCTTTTCTCCCTCTCGAGGCCAGGACAGGTTCGAGCGCCTCGAGAGCGCCGTGGGTATTATGCAGACAGTGCTGGCCGAGATGAGGACCGCACAGGCAGCAGGGTTTGCCGAGTTGAGGGCCACTCAGGCATCGCAGTTCGCTCAGCTATCGGCACAGCTTGCCACAGTGATACAGTTGTTCGAGCGATCAGTGGTGCGACCTCGACGAGTCCCTTCACTGACTCCACCTCCATCTCTATCAGCATCAGATCCACAAGTCCCAGCAGTAGTAGCAGCACCAGAGGATCCACAGCAGGACACCGACGCTGAGGCGTCATAGTTTTATTTTATTTCACTTTTGTCGCACTTTTATTTTCATATTCTGTTGGACTTGTAGTACCCAGAAAGGACTCTCCCTCTGGGTTTGCATTTATTTTTCTCTTGTTTTATCTCGAGTTGTATCTCATTATCATATCTTTATATACTCGAGCTTTATTTTAGTTTTTATTGAGTTATACTGAACCCTTGTGTATGTGTGCGCAGATGGTCTTGGATGTAAGGAATTTGAGGAATAGTCATAGGCACGGTCAAGGACCGTGTGTGCTCCACAAACCATTGAGACTCAACTCTCAATGACCTAGCTCCATCAAACGCAACACTTGGAGTTCAGTGGAGTAATGTTTCAATTGCGCACTTCCACACTAATTGTTTTTAAATGTTTACTCATTATTGTGCTTACATGCGTACATTGGGGACAATGTACATCTTAAGTGTGGGGTGGAGTTCACATTGCACACACTTTTACTTGTGCGCTCAATTGTTTATTCTTATGTAACCTATGGCGGTTCACCTTAGTTGCAACATTTGTATTCTTAGAGTCTAGGAGAATTTTTAACATTGTATCTATCATGCTCTAGTTTTTACTTGAATTTCTAGGGAATTTTTTCTCGATTACAACTCATTGCACTACTCACTCTTGAAATCTTTTGGAAACTTGAGCTTGAAGTTTTAAGGACTAGTTTAGTACTACTCTAGTAAGTTGTGAAGTCTTATGTAGCTAAAAAAAAAAAAAAAAAGAAAAACCTAGCTTGTGAATATTATTATAGCTTTTATTTGTGCATTTGGGGTGGAAAGAGCTACCTCCTATGAAGTATGAAGCTACTCTCATAAGTCGGATACAAGTTATGCCCTAATGAGAGAAAGAGCTATCTCATGGGAAGCGTGAAAGCTACTACCCCGGTAGAAAGAGCTATCTCCTCGAAAGTGTGAAAGCCACCTTTGGCGGCCGCCTAGGAAAGGGCTACCTTAGAGGTTGAGTGAAGCTACTACTTCCTTACTTTGTGTATATAAATAAGTCCTTATAAGAAGAGTTTGGGGAGTACTCGTTGGTTCTCTTGAGTGAAAACTCGCACACACTTACACGTTTTCGAGTTATTATCCTTTTTGATTCGAGTTTTTGACTAGAGTATTGGTAATCTTATGCAATATTTTGATTTCCCCTTACTTGTAGAATGCTTCTTTTGCATACTTTTGGTGAACCTAAGGCCGAGCACTTTCAATTGTTCTTCCCAAGTACTTTCACGTTCTATCTTGCTTGAGGACAAGCAAAAGCTTAAGTGTGGGGGGATTTGATGAGTGCTCGTGTAGTAATGATGCGAAGCATTATTATCTTGCAATAAGCATTAATTTAATCAGATTTTTTCACTAAATAGTGTGCATTTGTTTACTTTTGCGCATTGTAGGTTTATGGAGCTAATTTGGAGAATAGGAACGAAATTAGATCGTGTTCGCCGTTGTTGGGGAGTTTTCGGACCAAACAAGGACAAGGCACAAGCCCGGACTTGTGAGTGTGTGCCAATCTCCTTTTGGAGGGGCACAAAGGCACTCACTCACAATAAGTCCGACTTGTGTAGCTTAGGAGAACTCTACCAAAGAGAAGACTTGAAGCAATCGACACGATCTACCATTGATTGTGTGCCCAATTCAATGGCCTCGGTGAAGAACAACGTATTCGGAAGCATTTCGGCAAGTACTGTAGCAGCAATGTAGCTTGTTACTGTAGCAAGTTACTGTGCATTTTCTGCCGAAGATCGGGAGACCAGAGAGTTCACACGGGAGTGTGGAATTAACACACGGCCGTGTGAAATATTTTCCAGCAAGCCAGAGACTTCACACGGGCGCGTGGAAATTCCACACGGCTGTGTGAAGTAATTTTTCAGGAAAGACAGAAGCTTCACACGGGCGTGTGGAAATTCCACACGGCCGTGTGAAGCCCCGATAAGTTCAAAATTAAAGCCGCACTCAGCCTATTTAAAGCCCGATTTGGAGACTTTTTGGGCATCTTTTGACCTATCTTTCTTCTCAACTTCTGGAGGGTGCAGCTAGGGTTTCGGAGAGGATTTTGTGGAGGATTGGAGCGCGCCATCGGCATCGTCACCAACGTTCGACGGCCACACAAGACCACGGCCACACCATACGTGAGGGGGTTTTCATTGATGTCTTTAGTTTGTGCTTTCTTTCATAAATTGATGAAAATGTATAACTCCATGAGGAGCTAAACCCCTCGTGGGTATTCGGACTTGTAAAACTCTAGGATAATTATGTTTCTATGACAATGTTATTTTGCTTTTTCAATTTTGATGAATAAATTCGAGTTTTGATTTTAATTATCTTTTGCTATTGTTTTCTCTTAACCGTGACACTAAGGATTGAGAACAATCTAGGTTATCCTTTGGAGGTGTGACAACTCCTATAGGATTAGACTACTTAAAATTGAAGAGGGTTGAGAGGGAGAGTTGTGAGGTAGCACCGTACCCCTTTCCCTTCCGATGTGATTTCTCCCTACCTCCGATTCCTTGATTTATTAGCGGTCGAAATAGAGTGAAGTGCTAGGTAGACATACTCCCCCAAGGCTTTGGGGTGACGTGAATCCTATGCACTGGGGCTTAATTTAGACTAGGGTTCTTCCACCTGGACCAAAGGGTTAGAACTACTACACATAGGAACAGGTTTTATCACTAGGAGTCCCTAGAACTTAAAGCAATTCCACGTAGTGTTAGGCTTAGGTAGAAATACTCTCCTGGGGCTTAGTTAAGCAATCAACAGAGTGAAGGGTTGACGTGAATCCTATTGCCGGGGCATAGTGCTGGGGTTAGTCACGGTTGACCTTAGGTTTGGGACAGTGTGTTTAAGGATTTTCCTCGACTCAATTAACATCAATAGGAAAGTATAATAGCATAGTCTTGCACTAGAAGCATAAGTCCTAGAGGTAACTTGTCCGGATACCCTATTTTTATTCATTGCTAGTCTCTCTCTTTTACTCTTTACTTGCACTTTTCTTTCTTTCATCTTTCTATTCATTTCCCTTGCTTTTATTCTAATTTCCATAAATCCACTTATCACTCCGATTATTGTTTTCTCATATATCGTACGACCAAATAGCAATTTCTCGTATTTTTAATCCCTATTCCCTGTGGATTCGACTACCCACTCACCGGGGTAATTTTATTACTTCGACAAGGCCGTGCACTTGCGGTACACACGCAAAAGGTGGTGTCAGAATGATTAAACTATAGACGAGCATGTTTAGAAAGAATCTAGAATGAATTAGATTGTAAAAAAATGATTTTAGATCCACGGCCGTGGAGCTCTATCCGCCCGATGATCCACACGCGCGTGTGGAATTTCCACACGGCCGTGTGGATTTCTGCAGATTGAGTATTTTAACTATTTTTGATCGTTCTTCTTCTCAATTTTACAGATATGTCTTCCAGAGCTAAGAAGCAAGCAGGGAAGCGATACTGTGAGCCCACCCCATCCCCCGAAGAGATGGATTTCAACTTACCAGAGCACAGGGACAGATTCAAGAAGCTATCGACACTCCGATTCGGACAGACACGATACGCCGATTTGAGTATAGTGAGAAGTATACAGGGGGGAGATAGTATCGTAGATGAGATCGACGAACTACTCACAGTTGGTAGCTGGGGCCGTTTACTATCTATCGGAGACCTAGTGATCCGATCACTTACTCTGGAGGTCCTATCGCCATTTGAGCTTGACCGAGGATAAGACAGTTTCACTGATCCAACCACTATTCAGTTTCGTGCCCTCGGTTAGCACTTCAGTTTGAGTATCACGCAGTTCTTGATCATGATGGGGTTATATGATGAGGCGTACACAGACACAGAGGAGTACCCTGACCCCGCAGCGTGCCAATAGCAGATTATGCGGACAGGGACAGTATGAGCCGGGGGTCTCTAAGGCTACGTGCTTGTCCAGGATTTCTCACAGATACATCCATGCCATACTTAGCCGATCAGTGAGCGGCCGAGGAGACAGCACCGGGGTCTTGAGCCGCCAGGAGCTCTTGTACCTATATTCGATGGTGGAGAGCGAGCCACTCTACCTGGGGCACATCGTAGCAGAGTACATACATGATCAGGGCCAATACTCCAGGGACGGAGTTATCTTCGCAGGCCCGTACATCACCCGCTTGATCATTGGCCTAGGACTTAGAGATGGTGTTCGAGGGGTCGAGAAGACGACAGTACCGGTTCCTCTAGGTACAAAGACGCTGAGGATGATGGGTGTGATCCGCAGAGCTGGATCAGGGGCTTATGTATGGATCATACACCAGTCAGATCAGGCCGAGGGGTCCCAGGCAGCGTTGGAGCTACCCCCAGGGCTGGCAGAGGCTGAGGCACCACCCACACCACCGGAGCCACCTCCAGTGCTGTGGGTATTCTGCAGACAAAGTTGGCCGAGGTCAGGGCTGCATACGCAACACAGCACACGGAGACGATGGCAAGGCTTGACACTATACAGCGTCTACTTGAGCAGGCCGTGTCATCACCATTCGTGGTCCAGCCCAGAGCTCCTACTCCACCACCGTCTCCATCTCCATCAGTAGCAGACCCACCACTTTCAGAGCCTGCAGCAGCACCAGAGGCTCCACAGCAGGACACCGACGCTGAGGCGTCGTAGTTTTAGTTTTATTTTTTACTTCAGTTATACTTTTTCTTTTATATTTTGGACTTGTAGTACTCAAAAAGGATCTTCCTTCTAAGTTTATCTTTATTTTGCTTTATTTTGTCTCGAGTTGTATTTCATTTTCATATTTTTATATACTCGAGCTTTATTTTGGTTTTTCTTGAGCTATACTGAACCCTTGTGTGTGTGTGCGCGCAGATGGTCTTGGATGTAAGGAATCTAAGGAATAGTCATAGGCACGGTCATGGGACCGTGCGTGCTTCACAACTAATTGAGACTCAACTCTCAATGTACCCAGCTCCATCAAATGCAACACTTGGAGTTCAGGGGAGTAATGTTTCAATTGCCTACTTCCACACTAATTGTTTTACAATTTTTTATTTTTATTGTGATTACATGCGTACATTGGGGACAATGTACATCGTAAGTGTGGGGGGGAGTTCACTTTGCACACACCTTTACTTGTGCATTCAATTACTTATGCTCATGTATCCTGTGGCGGTTCACCTTAGTTGCAACGGTTGTATTCTTAGAGTTTAGGAGAATTTAAAACATTGAATCCTATCATGCTTTAGTTTTACTTGAATTTTAGGAGATTTTTGCTCGATTACCTCTTATTGCACTATTTACTCTTGAAATCTTTTGGAAACTTGAACTCGAAGTTTTAAGGAATAGTTTAGTATTACTTTAGTAAGTGTTGAAGTTCTATGTAGCTTTAAAAAAAAACTTGTGAGCATGTGAATATTAGTTTAAGCTTTGCATGTGGGATGGAAAGAGCTACCTTCTATGAAGTATGTAGCTACTCTCATAAGTCGGATACAAGTTATGCCCTAATGAGAGAAAGAGCTATCTCATGGAAAGCGTGAAAGCTACTACCCCGGCAGAAAGAGCCACCTCTTCGAAAGTGTGAAAACCACCTTTGCCGGCCGCCTAGGAAAGGGCTACCTTAGAGGTTGTGTGAAGCTACTACTCCCTTACTTTGTATATATAAATAAGTCCTTGCAACAAGAGTTTGAGGAGTACTTGTTGGTTCTCTTGAGTGAATTCTCACACACTTACACGTTTTCGAGTTGTTATCCTTTTTTATTCGAGTTTTTAGCTAGAGCAATGATAACCTTATGCAATGTTTTGATTTCCCCTTACTTGTAGAATGCTTCTTTTGCACACTTTTGGTGAACCTAAGGGCGACCACTTTCAATTGTTCTTCCCAAGTACTTTCACGTTCTATTTTGCTTGAGGACAAGCAAAGCTTAAGTGTGGGGGATTTGATAAGAGTTCATGTTATAGTAATGCGAAGTGTTATTATCTTGCAATGAGCATTGACTTAATTAGATTTTATCACTAAAAAGTGTGTATTTTTTTACTTTTATGCATCGTAGGGTTGTGAAGGTAAATTGGAGAAAAGGAACGAAGTTAGATTGTGTTCGCCGTTGTTGGGGAGATTTTCGGACCAAGCAAGGAACAAGCCATGAGCATAGACTTGTGAGTGTGTGCCAACCTTCTTTGGATGGGCACAAAGGCAGTCACATTCACAATAAGTCTAGCTCTTGCTAACAAGGAGAACTTCACCAATTAGGAGATTTGAAGCAATCGGCATGATCTACCGTTGATTGTGTGCCCAATTTCAACGGCCTCAATGAAGAACGATGAATTCGGGAGTGTTTCAGCACAAGTACTGTAGCAGCATTGCATCCAAGTTATTGTAGGAAAAGCACTGTAGCAAATTACTGTTCACTGTCTGCCAAAATCAACAAACAGCAACTTCACACGGGCGTGTGGAAATTCCACACGGCCGTGTGAAATCCGGATTTCGGCAATTTAAAGCCGCGACTCAATTTAAAGCCGCGATTTTTCACTCTAAAAATCAACGACGTACAAGTGAAAACCAGAAGAAAATCACGGCTTTTGAAGTTCTGCGAATCCACAAGGCCGTGTGGAAATTCCACATGGCTGTGTGCCTCTGAAATTAAGGTTCACAGGGGCCAACACACGCCCCCGTGTGCACTCGGGTTGCTCTCCAGACTACCCCACACGGCCGTGTGAGACTTCCACACGGCTGTGTGTCTTCATAGGGGAGCTTCACAGGGGCACCCACACGCCCCTTGTGCTCTCAGGAATTTCTTAAGGTCTCTATAAAATATTACGGGGCTGATACGACCCATTGCGTGTATCCCGCAAGTGCACGGGTTTGTCGAAGTAATAAATTTACCCTGGTGAGTAGGTAGTCGAATCCACAGGGAATAGGGACTTAAGACACGAGATTTCACTATTTAGCTATGCGGTGTACGAAAAGTGATAATAGAATCGATGAGTGAATATGGAAGCAAATATAATAAAAGGTAAGAAATTAAATAGAGAGATGGAAGGCAAGAAAGTCCAAGTAGAAGTGAATAGAGAAGGACTAGCAATGAATGAAATAGGGTACCCGGACAAGCTACCTCTAGGATCTATGCTTCTAGTGCAAGACTATGCTATTATACTTCCCTATTGATGTTAATTGAGTCGAGGAAATCCTTAGACTCATGGTCCCAAACCTAAGGACAACCGTGACTAACCCCATCATTATGCCTCGGTATTAGGATTCACATCGACCCTTCACTCTATTGCTTGCACGACTAAGCCCCAGGGGAGTATATCTACCTAAACCTCACACTACGCGGGATTGCATTAAGTTCTAGGGACTCCTAGTGGTAAAACATGTTCCTATGTGTAGTTCTAACCATTTGGTCCAAGTGGAAGAACCCTCGTCTCGATTAAGCCCCAGTGCGTAGGATTCACTTCAACCCTTGACTCTTTTACTCGCGTAACTAAGCTTGACAGGAAGCTCGAAAGTGCACGGGTTTGTCGAAGTAATAAAAGTTACCCCGATGAGAGGATAGTCGAATCCACAGGGAATAGGGAGTTAGAATACGAGATTTCACTATTAAAACTATGCGAAGTACGGAAAAGTGATCAATTTATTCGATGAGTGAATTATGGAAACAATTATACTAAGAGACGAGAAATCAAATAGAAAGATGGAAGATGAGAGAGTGCAAGTAAAAGAGAATAGAGAGGACTAGTAATGTATGGAATAGGGCATCCGGACAAGCTACCTCTAGGATCTATGATTCTAGTGCAGGACTATGCTATTATACTTTCCTATTGATGTTTAATCGAGTCGAGGATATCCTAAGACTCACGGTCCTAATCCTAAGGACAACCGTAACTAACCCCAACACTATGCCCCAGTATTAGGATTCACGTCACCCTTCACTCTATCGCTCGCACGACTAAGCCCGAGGGGAGTATATCTAATTAAACCTCACACTGCGTGGGATTGCTTTAAGCTCTAGGGATTCCTAATGGTAAAACCTGTTCCTATGTGTAGTTCTAACCCTTTGGTCCAGGTGGAAGAACCCTAGTCTAGATTAAGCCCCAATGCATAGGATTCACTTCAACCCTTCACTCTGTTACTTGCGTAACTAAGCCCCAGGGGAGTTTATCTGCCTAGCACTTCACTCTATTTCCACCGCTATGAAATCAAGGAAACGGAGGTAGGGAGAAACCACGTCGGAGGGGAAAGGGGTACATCGCTACCTCACAACTCTCCCTCTCAACCCTCTTCAATCCTAAGTAGTCTAACCCTAAGGAGTTGTCACACCTCCAAAAGGCAACCTAAATTGTTCTCAATCCTAGTGTCACATCTAAGAGAAAACATTAACAAGATGAAATTAAGATTGAAACTCAATTTTATTCATCAATAATGGAAAAGCATATTAACAATGTCAAAGAAACATAATAACCCTAGAGTTTACAAGTCCGAATACCCTTAAGGGGTTTAGCTCCTCATGGAACTATACATGTTCATCAATATATGAAAGAAAGCACAAAATAAGGACATCAATGAAAACCCCCTTGCGTATGATGTGGTCGTGGTCTTCTGCGGCCGTCGAACGTCAGTGACGATGCCGATGACGCGCGCTAAACCTCCACGAAATCCTCTCCGAAACCCTAGCCGCACTCCCCAAGTTGAAGAGAAAGATAGGTCAAAAGATATCCCAAAAGGTCTCCAAAATCGCCTTTTATAATGTTGAATCGTGGCTTTAAAATTTAACTTATCAGTGGCTTCACACGGCCGTGTGAAGTTTCTGTCTGCTGAAAAATTAATTCACACGGCCGTGCGTTAATTCCACACGCCCGTGTGAATTCTCTGGAATTCTGAATTTCGGCCGAAAGTGAACAGTAACTTGCTGCAGTGTTTTCCTACAGTCACAAGCTACAGTGCTGCTACAGTACTCGCCCTCGAAACGCTCCCGAATCCATCGTTCTTCATCGAGACCATTGAATTGGGCACACAATCAATGGTAGATCGTGCTGATTGCTTCAAGTCTCTTTCTTGGTGAAGTTCTCCTAAGCCGCACGAGTTAGACTTGTTGTGAATCTGACTGCCTTTGTGCCCCTCCAAAGGAGGTTGGCACACACTCACAAGTCCAAGCTCGTGCCTTGTTCCGTGCTTGGTCCGAAAACTTCCCAACATCGGTGAACACGACCAAATTTTGTTCTTTTTCTTCAATTTAGCTCCACAAACCTTCAATGCAAAAGAATACACAAATGCACGCCATTTAGTGATAAAAACTGATAAAAGATATGCTCAATGTAAGATAATAACGCTTCGCGATACTATAACACAAGCACTTATCAAAGCCACCGGGGAGTTTATCTACCTAGCACTTTACTATATCTCGACCGCTAAGAAATTAAGGAAACAGAGGTAGGGAGAAACCACATCGGAGGGGAAAGGGGACGCTCCGCTACCCCACGACTCACCCTTTCAATCCTCTTCAATCTTAAAGAGTCTAATCCTATAGGAGTTGTCACACCTCCAAAGGACAACCTAGATTGTTCTCAACCCTAGTGTCACATCTAAGGGAAAACAATATCAAGATGAAATCAAGATTGAAACTCAATTTTTATTCATCAATATTGGAAAAGCGTAATAACAATGTCAAAGAATCATAATAACCCTAGAGTTTACAAGTCCGAATACCCACAAGGGGTTTAGCTCCTCATGGAGCTATATATGTTCATCAAAGTATGAAAGAAAGCATAAAGTAAAGACATCGATGAAAACCCCTTTGCGTATGGTGTGGCCGTGGTCTTGCGCGGCCGCCGAACGTCGGTGACGATGCCGATGACGCGCTCTAAACCTCCACGAAATTCTCTTCAAAACCCTAGCCGCACTCTCCAGAAGTTGGGGAGAAAGATAGGTCAAATGATATTTTAAAAGTCTCCAAAATCGCTCTTTATATTGTTGAGTGCGGCTTTAAAAATCGGACTTATTGGGACTTCACACTGCCGTGTGGAATTTCCACACGGGCGTGTGAAGTTTCTGGCTTGCTGGAAAATTAATTCACACGGGCGTGTGAATTCTTTGGCTTGCTAGAAAATTAATTCACACGGCCGTGTGGAATTTCCACACGCCCGTGTGAATTCTCTGGAATTCTGAATTTCGGCCGAAGATGAACAGTAGCTTGCTACAGTATTGTTGCCACAGTACTTGCTACAATAATTGTCCCGAAACGCTCCCGAATCCGTCGTTCTTCATTAAGGCCATTGAATTGGGCACACAATCAACGGTAGATCGTGTCGATTGCTTCAAATCTCCTAATTGGTGAAGTTCTCCTTGTTAGCATGAGTTAGACTTATTGTGAATGTGACTGCCTTTGTACCCCTCCAAAGGAGGTTGGCACACACTCACAAGTCTCTACTCATGCCGTGCTCCTTGCTTAGTCCAAGAATCTTCCCAACAATGGCGAACATGATCTAACTTCGTTCCTTTCCTTCACTTTATCTTCACAACCCTACAATGCACAAAAGTAAACAAATGCACACTTTTTAGTAATAAAATCTGATTAAATTAATGCTCATTGCAAGAAAATAACGCTTCGCATTACTATAACATGAGCACTTATCAAATCCCCCCACACTTAAGCTTTTGCTTGTCCTCAAGCAAAATAGAACGTGAAAGTACTTGGGAAGAACAATTGAAAGTGCTCGGCCTTAGGTTCACCCAAAGTATGCAAAAGAGGCATTCTATAAGTAAGGGGAAATCAAAACATTGCATAATGTTACCAATGCTCTAGCTAAAAACTCGAATAAAAAAGGATAAAAACTCGAAAATGTGTTAGTGTGTGCGATTTCACTCAAGAGAACCAACGAGTACTCCTCAAACTTTTGTTAGAAAGGACTTATTTATATACAAAAACAAAACTAAAAAAGAAAGGAAGTAGTAGCTTCACACATCCTTGAAGGTAGCCCTTTCCTAGGCAGCCGCCAAAGGTGGCTTTCACACTTTCGAGGAGGTAGCTCTTTCTACCGGGGTAGTAGGTTTCACGCATCCCATGAGATAGCTCTTTCTCTCATTAGGGCATAACTTGTATCGGACTTATGAGAGTAGCTACATACTTCATAGGTGGTAGCTCTTTCCACCCCAAATGCATATAACAAAGCAAATATTCACAACTCATATATATATTTTTTTTCTTTTTCTCTTTTAGATAATTTTTTTCTTTTCAAGTTTTATATGCATTTTCCAAAGTAAAACTAAGAACGATGATAAACTTGTCCTTAAAAACTTCAAGATTGAGTTTCCAAAAGAGTCCAAGAGTGAGTTGTGCAATATGAGAATATCAAGCAAAAAATTCCTAAAATTCAAGTAGAAACTAGAGCATGATATGATACAATGTTAACAATTCTCCTAAACTCTAAGAATACAACCGTTGCAACTAAGGTGAACTGCCATAGACTACATGAGCATAAGCAATTGAACGCACAAGTAAATGTGTGTGCAATGTGAACTCCCCCCACACTTAAGATGTACATTGTCCTCAATGTACACATGCAAGTACAATAAAAGTATAGAATTGTAAAACAATTAGTGTGGAAGTAGGCAATTGAAACATTACTCCCCTGAACTCCAAGTGTTACGTTTGATGGAGCTAGGTGCATTAAGAGGTGAGTCTCAATGGGTTGTGAAGCACACACGGTCCCATGACCGTGCCTATGACTATTCCTTAGATTCCTTTCATCCAAGACCATCTGCGCACACACACACACACAAGTGTTCAGTATAGCTCAAGAAAAACCAAAATAAAGCTCGAGTATATAAAGATATGAAAAATAAAATACAACTCAAGATGAAATAAATCCAAATAAAGATAAACTCAGAAGGAAGATCCTTTCTAAGTACTACAAGTCCAAAATATAATAAAAAGTACATTGAAATAAAAAGTAAAATAAAACTACGACGCCTCAACGTCGATGTCCTGCTGTGGAGCCTTTAGTGCTGCTGGAGGCTCTGAAGTGGATGCCTGTGGATCTGCTACTGCTGCTGGGGTTGGAGACGGTGGTGGTGGTGTGGAGGGTCGAGGGTGGACCACAAATGGTAACGACACAGCCTGCTCAAGGAATCTCTTTATAATGTCAAACCATGACATCGTCTCTGAGTGCTGCGCAGCCTGTGTCGCCCTAAGCTCGGCCAACTCAGTCTGTATAACACCCACGTCACTCTCGAGGTGCTCCAGTCTATCCTGGCCTCGAGAGGGCGAGAACATGCGCACCGGAGGTGGCTCCGGTGCTGTGGGTGGTGCCTGTGCCTCTGTATCTGCTGGGGGTGGCTCTAAGGCTGCCTGGGGTCCCTCGGCCTGATCTGACTGGGGAATGATCCATGTGTAGACTCCTGGTCCTGCTCTGCGGACCATCCCAATCTGTCTCAATGTCTCAATGCTAAGGGGGGCTGGTGTACGATCTTCTCGGCCCCCAGAACTCCATCTCTGAGCCCTAACCCAATAATCAATCGGGTGATGTATGGGCCTGCGAAGATGATGAGCGAGCGCGCGACTAGCTACAGAGCTAGTACACGACTCCCCGGCCGCAAGTGCACTGGTCGTCAAGTAATAAACCTCACGAGGAGGGTCGTATTCCCAAGGGCCCGAGATCTACTATTACTTCCTTTCAGGAATCACTTTCTAGTCGATCGAAACAGGGTTGAAGCGATACTAAAATAATAAAAACAATTAAAGAAGTGCAAATAAAATAAAGCTTAATCAGGAGGAAAGCTATAGACGAAGAAGCCGATAATTAGGGAAGGCCTTGGGCTAGGATTCCCCCGAGAGGAGACTAAGTACGAATGACCATGGAATCCAATAAACTAGGGTTGGGTTGGTTTTGGTCCGCTAGACTCGGATGTCGACTACCCCGGAACCTCCGTAGTGTAGCCCTAATCCAGTACGGGTTTCTCTATCCAGAAAAGACCCCAACGATGTTAATGAGAATAAGGAGTCTTGATTAGGGTTAATCTAATGCACACTTTCGGCTAAATTAACCCTAAACGCGCGGAAGGCTATTAGCAGCCGGAACCTCCGGTGTATTAATACATGAATCCCTCTTTAACTCATCAAGTGACCAAATACAAGCTAGCATCCCGCCAAACAAGTATCATTCAAAATCAATTCTACGGAATCCATCCATGGTAGAATGAACAACAAGATGATAAATTAAAACCAAACAATCAAACCAACACATTCATTCAAAACAATATAAAGGTCATTCATACAAGGTCTCCTCCCAAGGTTCACCGGGAGCCCGGTGACCTTGGGAGGTTTAGTTTGACATCACAAAGCTAAAGAGCTCTTCATACAAAGAATCCATCAAATGAAAACAAGAAAAACTCTCTCAAAGATGTCGACTAGGATTGATGGTGTAGCTCGTCGGATCCGCGCCGGCGTGCCCTATGAAGCTTCTCCACGTCTTTCCCTTCTTCTCTCCTTCAAATCTGCCCAAAAATCCCTCCAAATCCCTCCAAGGATGATGAGAATGGTGTGTGGTGGAGTGGAGTCCGGATAGAGAACATGATGCCTTCACAAAAACTGAAGAATCCTTATATAATCCCGAGACCGTGCGGGGTGTGTGCGGGGCGCACATGTGCCCGCACGGTCTTCTGGCCGCTCTGTGCGGCCTGGTGTGCGAGCCGCACACCAGGCCGCACAGCTCACTGGCCAGGGTGTGCGGCCACTGTGTGGGCCGCACAGTGGCCGCACATGGCCAAGAGAGTTGGCTCCGTGTGCAGCATGTCGGCTTCCGGGGCGCTCTGAGTCTTCATTTCTTCTTCAATCTTCCCCAAAACGACACGAATATGGTTCGATCACGCGCACCTGGTCCTCGAAACCCTGAAACGAAAATAAAAACATCAAGTGCGCAAAATGTCATCGAAAATACACATAAGTTGCATGAAAGTACAAGAACATCATCGCTAACACATGATATATTTAGGCACTTATCAGAAGATAACTCCGACCCTGGGGTACTGGCCCTGATGGTGAATATACTCTGCTAAGATGTGCCCCAGGTGAAGTGGCTCGCTCTCCAGCATCGAATGTAAGTATAGGAGTTCCTTGCGGCTCAAGACCCCGGTACTGTCTCCCCTGCTGCTCACTGATCGGCTCAGAATAGCGTGGATGCATCTGTACGAAGCCTTGGTCAAGAATGTGGCCTTGGTCACCCCTGGCTCGTACTGTCCTTGATCACATAATCTACTGTATATGCGCTGGGGGGTCAGGGTACCCGGATAGTCTGTAGGTAGCAGCGCATACTCCTCTGTCTCTGTGAATGCCTCGTCATAGAGGCCCATCCCAATCAAAAACTAGGTCATACTCAAGGTAAAGTGCCGACCGAGTGCACAGAACTGAATGGAACCAGTATCTGTAAAGCTATCATAGCCTCGGTCGAACTCAAAGGTTGATAAGACCTCGAGTGTGAGTAATCTGATAGCTGGCTCTCAAATGGATAATAGACTGCCCCAACTATCGACGGCGAGCATCCCCTCGATCTCATCTGTGATGCTCTGCCCCTCTTGTATCTCTCTAACTGTGCTCAAGTCTAAGTAACGTGTCTGTCCAAAACGGAGTTTCGCAAGTCTCCTAAATCTTTCCCTGTGCTCCGGTAAATCAAACTCCATCTCCTCAGGGGTGTGGTAGGCTCACGGGGCCGCTTCCCTGCTTGCTTCTTTGTTTTGGAAGACATCTCTATAAAGTTGTAAAAGAAAATAGTTAAAAACAGTTCAAGAACATAGTCTGCAGAAATCCACACGGCCGTGTGGAAATTCTACACGCCCGTTTGGAGCTTCTGGCGGACAGAGCCTCACGGCCGTGGGTCTTAAAATTTCAATTTTACATCACAATTCACTCTTATTTCATTGTAAATATGTTTATATGCATTATAATCACTTCACATAAGCGAAACAATTGAAAAGAGTGAATCGAATCATGTTTTGACGAAGAAAAAGGGGTTGGAGTCCTTACCGACGGTATGGATGAATAGAATTGAGAAATCGGCCGGAAAACTCCAATAAACTCCTTCAAAAAGCTCAAAGAAGATCGAGAAATCGACGGAGAGGGTCGGGGAGTGGTTTAGAGTGGAGAAATCAAAAGGTACGAGTGAATTCCAAAAGAAAATGCGCGGCTTTTGAAGTTCTGGGAATTCACACGACCGTGTGCCTCTGAAATTAGGGTTCACAGGGGCCATCACACGCCCCTGTGTACACTCTATTCACACTCTGGACTACCCTACACGGCCGTGTGAGTCACCCACACGGCCGTGTGCCTTCACAGGGAGCTTCACAGGGCCTGGTACACGGCCCTGTGGATTCACAGGAAAACACAGAAGGTCTCTGAAAAATATCACACGGCCGTGTGGAAATTCCACACGGCCGTGTGCCCAACCTGGCCAAGAACACAAGGCCGGCAACAAGGGCACCCACACGCCCCTGTGGTCTCTCTGACTTTCCCGAGAGACCCTAAGTATTCTACACGGCCGTGTGAATAATCCACACCGCCGTGTGCCTTTCACAAGCTCTCCCACAGGGGCGCACACACGCCCCTATGTATTCTCGGGAAGAAGGGTTATCTCTGCAGAGTTTCACACGGCCGTGTGTAATTTCCACACGGCCGTGTGCCTTAGCACAATGACACTCACAAGGGCACCCACACGCCCCTGTGGACTCTCTGGAAAAGAGTTTAAGTTCTGCGAGATTTCACACGGCCGTTGACACGACCTTTTGCGTGTGTACCGCAAGTGCACGGCCTTGTCGAAGTAATAAAATTACCCCGGTGAGTGGGTAGTCAAATCCACAGGGAATAGGGATTAAAAATACGAGAAATTGCTATTCGGTCGTACGATATATGAGAAAACAATAATCGGAGTGATAAGTGGATTTATGGAAATTAGAATAAAAGCAAGGGAAATGAATAGAAAGATGAAAGAAAGAAAAGTGCAAGTAAAGAGTAAAAGAGAGAGACTAGCAATGAATAAAAATAGGGTATCCGGACAAGTTACCTCTAGGACTTATGCTTCTAGTGCAAGACTATGCTATTATACTTTCCTATTGATGTTAATTGAGTCGAGGAAAATCCGTAAACACACTGTCCCAAACCTAAGGTCAACCGTGACTAACCCCAGCACTATGTCCCGGCAATAGGATTCACGTCAACCCTTCACTCTGTTGATTGCTCAACTAAGCCCCAGGGGAGTATTTCTACCTAAGCCTAACACTACGTGGAATTGCTTTAAGTTCTAGGGACTCCTAGTGATAAAACCTGTTCCTATGTGTAGTAGTTCTAACCCTTTGGTCCAGGTGGAAGAACCCTAGTCTAAATTAAGCCCCAGTGCATAGGATTCACGTCACCCCAAAGCCTTGGGGAAGTATGTCTACCTAGCACTTCACTCTATTTCGACCGCTAATAAATCAAGGAATCGGAGGTTGGGAAAAATCACATCGGAAGGGAAAGGGGTACGGTGCTACCTCACAACTCTCCCTCTCAACCCTCTTCAATTTTAAGTAGTCTAATCCTATAGGAGTTGTCACACCCCCAAAGGATAACCTAGATTGTTCTCAATCCTTAGTGTCACGGCTAAGAGAAAATAAGAGCAAAAGATAATTAAAATCAAAACTCGAATTTATTCATCAAAATTGGAAAAGCAAAATAACATTGTCATAGAAACATAATTATCCTAGAGTTTTACAAGTCCGAATACCCACGAGGGGTTTAGCTCCTCATGGAGCTATACATTTTCATCAATTTATGAAAGAAAGCACAAACTAAAGACATCAATGAAAACCCCCTCGCGTATGGTGTGGCCGTGGTCTTGTGCGGCCGTCGAACGTCGGTGACGATGCCGATGGCGCGCTCCAATCCTCCACAAAATCCTCTCCGAAACCCTAGCCGCACCCTCCAGAAGTTGAGAAGAAAGATAGGTCAAAAGATGCCCAAAAAGTCTCCAAATCGGGCTTTAAATAGGTTGAGTGCGGCTTTAATTTTGAACTTATCGGGGCTTCACACGGGCGTGTGGAATTTCCACACGCCCGTGTGAAGCTTCTGTCTTTCCTGAAAAATTACTTCACACGGCCGTGTGGAATTTCATATGCTCCGAAGCATCTTTTTCATATGCTCTTTCTCCATCTTGATGTCTGTCTTGACTGGACCAAGTGCAAGTACTTCTTCTTCTTCTATCTCCACGTCTTGGTCCGGCCACCCTTCATACGGATCTGGGTTAAACATTTCCTGCACATATTCATCAATACACTCATCAGTAGCATCAAGATAATAAAGAGTGTCGTCAAAATCGAGAGAATGTCTCATTGTTTCGGCGAGGCGATAGGTAAGCTTGTCATCTCCAACTCTAAGTGTGAGCTCTCCACCGTCCATGTCTATCAAAGCCTTGGAAGTGCGCAAGAACGGCCTCCCAAGAATCAGTGGTACTTCGACATCCTCATCCACATCAAGCACAACAAAGTCCACCGGAAAGATGTACTTGTCTACTTTCACCAAGACATCTTCCACAATTCCCCTCGGATGCCTTACCGATCGATCCGCGAGTTGAAGTGTCATCCGAGTGGGTCTAGGCTCGCCCAAGCCTAGCTTTTGGAAGAAGGTATGGGGCATGACATTGATGCTTGCCCCCGAATCGGCCAATGCCATCTCTTCACCCAAATTGCCGATGTTGCAAGGTATGATGAAACTCCCGGGATCTTTTCTCTTACTCGCCATGTTCTTTTGTAAGACGGCCGAGCAATTAGCATCAAGAACTACAGCTGCACTTTCCTCCAACTTCCTCTTATTGGTTAAGAGGTCCTTTAGGAACTTCGCGTACTTGGGCATTTGGGATAATGCTTCCGCGAATGGTATGTTGATGTGCAATTGTTTGAAAATACCCAGAAATTTCTTGTATTGCTCATTGTCTTGGTCATTCTTCAACCTCGAAGGGTAGGGGATCCTTGGTTTGTAGGGTGGTGGTGCCACTTCTTTCTCTTTTGGTGCTTCTCCCCCTACTTTTTCAACTTCAGGTGCTTCTTTTGTCTTCTCTAGAGGGAGATTTCTCTCAACCTCTTTCCCACTCCTCAAGGTGATTGCCTTTAGTTGCTCTCTTGGATTAGTTTCCATATTGCTAGGCAAGCTACCTTGAAGCCTTTCCGCCAATGTCTTCGCCATTTGCCCCACTTGATTTTCCAAATTATGTAGGAAGGCGGTGTGATTGCGAAGAGTAGCCTCCACCGACTGAAATCTAGCATCCGATGAAGAAACAAACCATGTGAGTGCTCTCTCAAGGTCGGTCATCTTTCCTTCTAGCCCGGTCACTCGGCTTTCTAAATTCGGAGCTTGTTGACTTTGAAATACTGGTGGTGCACTATTTTTCTGTTGTGACTGTCCTTGATTGTTCCAAGAGAAATTTGGATGGTTCTTCCACCCCGGGTTATATATTCCACTGTACGGGTTACCTTGGCCTTGTCCTCTATAAGAATTTCCAACAAAATCAGCCTGCTCCACCGTACTAGTGCCTCCAATAGCAATAGGACAATCACTTGAAGCATGTCCTCCCCCACAACCGTTACAAGTAGCGATGGCCGCAACTCTTGGTGAAGCTAGTGCATCTACCTTCTTACTCAATGATTCCACTTGTGCCGCCAAAGATGTAACCGCATCAACCTCATGAATTCCGGCCACCTTTTTCCTGTCCCTTGAGTTCCATTGATAGCTATTCATAGCCATCTCCTCTACAAGGTGCCGGGCTTCACCGGGAGTCTTGCTTCCTAGAGTTCCTCCGGCCGCCGCATCTAAGAGTTGTTTGGTACTCGGATTTAACCCGTTATAGAAGGTGTGAATGATCATCCACTCGGGAAATCCATGTTGCGGGCACTTGCGAAGGAGCTCCTTGAACCTATCCCATGTCTCAAATAGAGACTCCAATTCCATTTGCATGAAGGATGATATCTCATTCCGGAGCCTTGCAGATTTTCCTGGTGGAAAGTATCTAGCCAAGAACGCCTCGGCCATCTCTTCCCACGTAGTGATGGATGCTCTCAGTAATGAATGAAGCCAATGTCTTGCTTTTCCCTTCAATGAAAATGGGAAGGCTCTAAAACGAATCGCTTCGTCCGTCACTCCATTAATCTTCAATATGTCGCACACTTCCAGGAAATTTTCTATATGACTGTTGGGATCTTCATCGGCCAACCCATTAAATTGTGCGGACTGTTGCAGCATCTGAATGAACGACGACTTTAACTCAAAATTCATTGCCGTAATTGGGGGCCTCACAATGCTCGATTGGGTCCCCATGACTGCAGGTCTAGCAAAGTCGAACAATGTCCTCTGCTGTTCATTCTGTTCTGCCATTGTTTCTAACCCTTCTGTCTCAATATCGGCTTGATTTGAAGCTTCTTGTACAGGTTCTTTACCCTTGCGATGTGCTCTTTTTCCAATGTCCGGGTCTCCTTCAACAAGAATCGAAGGGTTCCCGCGGGTCATAACCTGAAGCCAAAGCAAAGGAAAGAAAAATAAGAACAATGATAGAAAAAGAAAGTGTGGAATAGAAAGTGAAGTGAATATCTAGAATAGTGAAAAACAAATATCTAAAACGCCTATTTCCCGGCAACGGCGCCAAAAACTTTGACACGACCCCTTGCGTGTATGCCGCAAGTTCACGGGTTTGTCAAAGTAATAAAATTTACCCCGGTGAGTGGGTAGTCGAATCCACAGGGAATAGGGTTTTAAAATACGAGATTTCACTATTTAAACTATGCGGAGTGTGGAAAAGTAACAATAGAATCAATGAGTGACTTATGGAAGTAAATATAATAAAAGACAAGAAATTGAATAGAAAGATGGAAGATGAGAAAGTGCAAGTAAAAGAAAATAGAGAAGATCTAGCAATGGATGAAGTGGGGTATCCGGACAAGCTACCTGACACGACCCCTTGCGTGTATCCCGCAAGTGCACGGGTTTGTCGAAGTAATAAATTTACCTTGGTGAGAAGGTAGTCGAATCCACAGGGAATAGGGAGATAGAGTATAAGAATTCACTAATTAAGCTATGCGAAATATGGAAAACAATGGTGATATTAATGAATGAATGTATTTCAAAACAATAAACTAAATAGAAGGATGAAAGTAAGAAATGCAAATAGGAA
This sequence comes from Dioscorea alata, assembly GCA_020875875.1. Taxonomy (NCBI): domain Eukaryota; kingdom Viridiplantae; phylum Streptophyta; class Magnoliopsida; order Dioscoreales; family Dioscoreaceae; genus Dioscorea; species Dioscorea alata. Next base: position 7,490,842 of record CM037013.1, on the reverse strand, counting down.
AATCGAGAAGGACTTGCAATGAGTAAAAGGGGGGTATCCGGACAAGCTACCTCTAGGGTCTATGTTTCAAGTGCAAGACTATGATATTATACTCTCCTATTGATGTCAATTGAGTCGAGGAAATCCTAAGACTCACGGTCCCAAACCTAAGGACAACCGTGACTAACCCCAATGCTATGCTTTGGTATTAGGATTCACAACACCCTTCACTCTGTCACCTAGATGATTAAGCCCCAGGGGAGTCCATCTACCTAAACCTCACACTATATGGGATTGCATTATGCTCTAGGGATTCCTAGTGATTAAACATGTTCCTACAACAATAGTTCTAACCCTTTGGTCCAGGTGAAAGAACCCTAGTCTAGATTAAGCCCCAGCATATAGGATTCACTACAACCCTTCACTCTATTACTTGCGCAATTAAGCCCTAGGGGAGTTTATCTACCTATTGCTTCACTCTATTTCGACCGCTATTAAATCAAGGAATCGGAGGTAGGGAGAAATCACATCGGAAGGGAAAGGGGTACATTGCTACCTCACAACTCTCCCTCTCAACCCTCTTTAGTCTTAAGTAGTCTAATCCTATAGGAGTTGTCACACCTCCAAAGGAAAACCTAGATTGCTCTCAACCCTAATGTCACGTTTAAGGGAAAACAATATCAAGAGATAATTAAGATTAAAAGTCAATTTTATTCATCAACGATGGAAAGCATAATAATCAATGTCAAAGAAACATAAGAACCCTAAAGTTTACAAGTCCGAATACCCCACGAAGGGTTTAGCTCCTCATAGAGCTATACATGTTCATCAATGTGGAAAATAAAGCATAAAACATAGACATAGATGAAAACCCCCTCGAAGTTAGTGTGGCCGTGGTCTTGTGCAAACGTCGAACCTCGAAATCGATGCCGACGATGTGCTAGAACCTCCACGAAATCCTCTCCGAAACCCTAGCCGCACTCCAGAAAGTTGGGGAAAAGTTCGGTCGAAAGATCCTCCAAAAGGTTGCAAAAATCCCCTTTTATAATGTTGAATCGCGGCTTTAAAATTGGACTTATCGGGGGCTTCACACGGCCGTGTGGAATTTCCACACGCCCGTGTGAAGCTTCTGTCTCGGCTGGAAAATTAATTTCACACGGCCGTGTGGAATTTCCACACGCCCGTGTGTCTTCACTGGATGGCTGAGATTGCAAAACACACGGCCGTGTGGAATTTCCACACGCCCGTGTGACGTCTCTGGAACACTAGTCTTCAGCTGAACAGGCTTGGTACTTTGCCGAAACGCCTCCCGGGTCCATTGTTCTTCATCGAGGCCATTACTTGGGCACACAAGCAACGGTAGGTCGCGCCAATTGCTTCAAGTCTTCTTCTTTCGCGAAATTCTCCTAAGTAACACGGATTGGACTTGTTGTGAATGTGACTGCCTTTGTGCCCCTCCAAAGGAGGTTGGCACACATCCACAAGTCCAAATACGTGCTTCGTTCCTTGCTTGGTCCGAGAACATCTCAACATTGGCAAGCGCGACCTAATTTCATTCTTCTTCTCCAATTAGGCTCCACAATACCTTCAATGCACAAGAGAACACAAATGCACACATTTAGTGATAAAATCTAATAAAAGGTATGCTTAATGTAAGATAATAACGCTTCGCGATACTATAACACAAGCACTTATCAAACTCCCCCACACTTAAGCTTTTGCTTGTCCTCAAGCAAAAAATAAAACGTGAAAGTACTTGGGAAGAACAATTGAAAGTGCTTGGCCTTAGGTTCACCAAAAGTGCAAAAGAAGCATTCTACAAGTAAGGGGAAATCAAAACATTGCATAAGGTTATCAATGCTCTAGCTAAAAAAAACATGAATTAAAAAAAAAGATAATAACTCGAAAACGTGTTAGTGTGTGCGACTTCACTCAAGAGAACCAACGAGTACTCCTCAAACTCTTATTTACAAGGACTTATTTACGAACGGAAAAAAATTAGGAGAGGAAGTAGTAGCTTCACACATCCTCGAAGGTAGCCCTTTCCTAGGCGGCCGCCAAAGGTGGCTTTCACTCTTTCGAGGAGGTAGCTCTTTCTACCGGGGTAGTAGCTTTCACGCATCCCATGAGATAGCTCTTTCTCTCATTAGGGCATAACTTGTATCCGACTTATGAGAGTAGCTACATACTTCATGGGTGGTAGCTCTTTCCACCTCAAATGCATACATAAAAGAAAGCAACTATTCACAAACTCACATTTTTCTCTTTTTTTTTTTTTTTTTTTTTTTTATATATATATGCATTTTCCAAAGTAAAACTAAGAACGATGATAAACTTGTCCTTTAAAACTTCAAAATCGAGTTTCCAAAAGATTTCAAGAGTGAGTAGTGCAATAAGGTGTAATCGAGCAAAAATCCCCTAAAATTCAAGTGGAACTAGAGCATGATAGGATACAATGTTAAAAATTCTCTTAAACTATAAGAATACAACCGTTACAACTAAGGTGAACCGCCATAGGCTACATGAGCATAAACAATTGAACGCACAAGTAAAGGTGTGTGCAATGTGAACTCCCCCCCACACTTAAGATGTACATTGTCCTCAATGTACGCATAGAAGCACAATAATAAGTGAAAACGATAAAAGCAATTAGTGTGGAAGTGGCAATTGAAACATTACTCCCCTGAACTCCAAGTGTTGCGTTTGATGGAGCTAAGTCATTGAGAGTTGAGTCTCAATGGTTTGTGGAGCACACATGATCCCATGACCGTGTCAATGACTATTCCTCAAAATCCTTACATCCAAGACCATCTGCGCACACATAAACGAGGGTTCAGTAAAGCTCAATAAAACTCGAGTATATAAAATATAAAGCAATGAACACAACTCGAGACAAAATAAAAAGCAAAATAAAAGCTATACTCAGAGGGAGAATCCCTTCTGAGTACTACAAGTCCAAAATAAAGTAAAGATATACAGAATGACAAATAAAAGAAAAGAATCTAAAATCTAGGACGCCTCAGCGTCGGTGTCCTGAGTGGTGGCCTCTGGTGCTGCTGGAGGCTCTGTATCTGCTGGTGGATCGGCTGATGTCGGTGCAGGTGGATCTGCTGGTGATGCAGGAGATGGAGGTGGTGGAGTGGAAACTCGAGGTCGGACCACGAAGGAGGAGGAGGCAATCTGCTCGAAGGTCTGTCGTAAGCTCTGGAACTGCGCCATCACCTCCTGGTGCTGTGAAATCTGTGTGGCCCTAACCTCAGCCACCTCGGTCTGTAGGATCCCCACTGCGCTCTCGAGGCTCTCCAGTCTGTCCTGGCCTCGAGACGGTGAAAACATCCGCACCGGAGGTGGCTCCGGTGCGGTGGGGGGTACCTCAGCCTCTGCCCCTGTCTCTGTGTCCTGCGGGGGTGGCTCCAATGCTGCCTGGGAGTCCTCGGCCTGCGCTGTCCGGGGTATGATCATAGTATAGACTCCTGGTTCTGATCTGCGGACCATACCCATCAGTCTCAGTGTCTCTCTGGTGAGCGGGGCTGGTGTAGCGATCTTTTCGGCCCCGCGCACCCCATCTCTGAGCCCTAGGCCTATAACGAGGCGTGTGATGTAGGGCCCTGAAAAAATGACTCCAACCCTGGGGTACTGGCCCTGATGGCGAATGTACTCGGCTAGAACGTGCCCCAGGTGAAGTGGCTCACTCTGCACCATGGAGTGCAAGTATAGCAGCTCCTGTCTGCTCAGTACCCCTGTACTGTCCCCTCGGCCACTAATAGACCTGCTCAGGATAGCATGAAGGTACCTGTATGCTGGCCGGGAAAGGAATGTCGCTTTCGAAACCCCCGGCTCATACTGACCATCCCCGCATAATGTCTCGTAAATCGTCTGTGGTGTGAGGGTACCTGGATACTCGGTGGGTAGCAAAACATACTCCTCTGTCTCGGTGTATGCCTGATCGTACAGGCCCATCAGGACTGAGAACTGAGTGACACTCATGCTGAAGTGTCTACCGAGGGCACGGAACTGAATCGTCTGGCTATCCGTGAAGCTATCATACCCTCGGTTGAATTCGAATGTCGATAGGACCTCGAGGGTGATGTCTCGAGTTGCTGGCTCTCGAATAGATAACAATCGGTCCCAACTCCCCACAGCCAGCAACTCCTCCACCTCTGTAGCTATGGCGTCGCCCCCCTGTATGTCTCTCAATACGCTCAAATCAGGGTAGCGCGACTGTCCAAATCGAAGTGACGAGAGTTTCTTGTACCGCTCCCTGTGCTCGGGTAAATCAAACTCCATTTCTTCGGGGGGTGGAGTAGCTGCTCGCGGACGCTTGCCGACCGATTTCCTAGGCCTAGTAGACATCTCTGCAAGATTGAAAGAGAAAGAGATCAAAAACAAGTTAAAATACTCAATCTGCAGGAATCCACACGGCCGTGTGTTAATTCCACACGCCCGTGTGGATCATCGGGCGGACAGAGTATAACGGCCGTGGGTTGAAAAATTTAAAATTTACAATCTAATTTGCTTTAATTCATTCTTAAGCAACATTGCATACTCATAAATCAATTAATAAAGGTGATAAGTGTCTAAATGTATGTGTTTTAACATACATATTTTGTTCACTTAGCATGTGTTTTTATATGAATGGATGCCCGTTTTATGCTTAATTGAGCATTATTTATGTTGTAGGGCATGGAGGAGCCATGAGGAACATGATAATACGATTTGGGCGAAAAAAGGATGAAGAATCAGGGTGCTGGAGTACTGCAGCATACGGGGCCGTATAAGGGGCCGTGAGCATCAAAAGACAGTAGTTTTCAACTAGCCCTCACGGCCCCCTATCCACCCCGGGATCCATTCATCCACCCCGGGATGCACCCCCACATGAGACAGGTTTTGCCCTATTTTTGCCTATCTATCCACCCCGGGATGGATCTATCCACCCCGGGATCCTGCGGGAGTATATATAGAGGTTTTTAGGGCACACAAAGGGGACTTCTTGGCCGGCATCTAAAGGAAAGAAACGAAGAAATCTTTGAAGAGACGACGATTTGGAGCCAAGGAAGGAGGCAAGAACATCATTTTGAAGGGGAAAAGCTTCACCATCAAGGAGGCAAGGATCCAAGACAAGGGGAAGCGTCATTCGGCATCTCTTGGACGGAGGAAAGCGTCATTTGGCCGGACCTCCACCTCCTCCTTCATCATTTCATCTAGGGAGTGTCATTTATGAGCTTCTTAAGTGATTTACTTTGTATTTTTGTTGTTACTTGCTTGATGGCACACTAGACCCCCAAGGCCACCGGATGTTGGCGAACCTTGGGGGGTTTATCATGTATTTTGGATGATCTTTACTTAATTGCAAGCATGGTTTGGTTTAAGATTTAGTTCATTGTGCCTCATGTCTAGAACTACCACATGGAGAGATCCGTAGTTCTTTCTTGAATTATACACGTAGACGTGACCTACTCACGTGTATTAGGTCATTAATGAATTAAAAGGGGTTACTTGTATTGGCACACCGAGAAATTGGGTGTCGATAGCCCTCCGAGCTTTAAGGATAGACTAGGGTTTAGTGTATCCTTATTTTGGGATCTCCTTATACTTAATGCAATCGTAGGGATGTTGGTTAGGAAGAGATTCCAACCAATATCCGTATGGGATTATGGTTCAATCGCCGAGAAATTGGGGTTGATCTAATCTTGAGATCCTTCGGTCTAAATCAACCAAGCTACCTTTCATCCTTCATCCATGTATCATGATGACCCCTCAAGGGGATCCACATCCATAGGCCTTTACTCTTCATTGTAGCACTTGCAACCATATTGTATGCTTTTAAATTTGTTTAATCATATCGTATTTATCTCTTTGCTTTAGTAGAACAAACATCCATGCTTGTGTTGTTAGGTTAGATAATAGGCGATGGAGGAGTAAGAGTAGCTCCTTAACCCCGTGGAATACGACCCTCGTGCTTTTGTGCGAGGTATTACTTGGCGACCCGTGCGCTTGCGGATCGATTCAATCAAGTTTTTGGCGCCGTTGCCGGGGACATCTAAGGAATTCTGAGAAACTTCTAGCCTATTGCTCTAGCCATTCATTTATTTATTTATTGTTTCTTTTATTTCCTTTTGTTTTTGTTTCTTTTGAGCTTAATTTTTTCTATCTTTCTTGATTGTGCTAGGTACTATACATCATGTGGGATCCATACATCATGGCCAACACGAATTTTGTACCAACAGTTAACGGTATCATGACTGATATCTGGCAGGAATGGATGCCGCCTATACAACACTTGTCGTATATTCAAGACAATTCCTTCTATAGATTTAAACCTTGGGAAGGTTCAAGTATGGCCGATAAGGATGTGGCTTGGAAGAAATTTTTCACAGACTACATGAATTTTGGGAGAGTCCCACCAGAAGATGATGTTGATAGCCCCACTTTTCTGCACATGAACATCATGGAGAAACAGCTTGCACCTCATCAAAACCAGAGTGTTGAACTGAGTGAACAGCGAAGAGAGATAGTGAATTGTGTTGCACAACAAGTGTACATCATTGATGACAGTGCAGATGGAAACTTGGGATCAACTGAAGGGGAGGTGTCAGAACAATGTGAAAAGCAAAAAAATAAATATTTGAAGCCCTCAATAGATGAAGCACCCGAGCTAGAGTTGAAAGAGTTACCTGACCATCTTGAGTATGCCTTTTTGGGTGATGGGATGAAGCTACCAGTTATCATTGCGGCAAATCTAACAGCTGGACAAAAGGAAGACTTGGTGAGTGTCCTGAGGAAGCACAAGGAAGCAATTGCCTGGAAAATAGCTGACATCAAGGGGATAAACCCGTCTTTTTGCACTCATAAAATTCTGATGGAGGATGATCACAAACCTTCAGTCCTGCCTCAAAGAAGACTCAACCCGAATATGAAGGAAGTGGTTAGAGCTGAAGTCATAAAACTTCTTGATGCAGGCATTATTTATCCGATTTCCGATAGCGAATGGGTGAGCCCAGTGCAAGTTGTCCCTAAAAAGGGGGGGATGACTGTGATCACCAATGAGAAAAACGAGTTAATCCCCACCCGTACAGTCACTGGATGGCGTGTTTGCATTGATTACAGAAAGTTGAATGACGCTACTCGGAAGGATCACTTCCCGTTACCCTTCATTGACCAAATGCTTGAACGACTAGCTGGGCATCCCTACTATTGTTTCTTGGATGGTTTCTCTGGCTATTTCCAAATTCCAATTTCACCGGAGGATCAGGAAAAGACTACATTCACTTGTCCTTATGGGACATTTGCTTATCGCCGCATGCCTTTCGGATTATGCAATGCTCCCGCTACCTTCCAGAGATGCATGATTGCAATCTTTGAGGACATGGTGGAAGACTTTATGGAGGTGTTTATGGATGACTTCTCCGTCTTTGGTGACTCATTCGAGTCTTGCCTCATGAATCTTGAGCGTGTTCTCATCCGATGTGAAGAAACTAATCTTGTGCTAAGTTGGGAGAAATGCCACTTTATGGTCCAAGAAGGGATAGTTTTGGGCCACAAAATCTCAAAGGAGGGAATTGAGGTGGACAAAGCAAAAATTTCCGTCATAGAGAAGCTACCTCCTCCGGGGTCAGTGAAGGCCATCAGAAGTTTTCTGGGACATGCAGGTTTCTATAGAAGATTTATAAAGGATTTCTCCAAAATTGCTAGACCCTTGACAAAGTTATTGGAAAAAGATGTTCCATTTGAGTTTGACAATGATTGCATGAGATCTTTTCTTACACTCAAGGAAAAGCTAGTTCAAGCACCTATTATGGTAGCTCCAGATTGGGACTCCCCATTTGAACTAATGTGTGATGCAAGTGATTTTGCAGTGGGTGCAGTCCTTGGACAGCGACGAGACAAACATTTCCATCCCATCTATTATGCGAGCAAAACATTGACTGGAGCTCAGGAGAATTACACTACAACTGAAAAAGAATTACTTGCCGTGGTGTTCGCATTTGATAAATTCCGTTCCTACTTAGTTTTGTCTAAAGTTGTGGTGTACACTGATCATTCAGCCTTGAGATACCTGCTGAGCAAGTCAGATGCCAAACCAAGGTTGATTAGATGGGTGTTGCTCCTTCAGGAGTTTGATCTTGAAATCAAGGATAAGCGTGGGGCAGAGAACCTTGCAGCAGATCATTTATCTCGATTGGAGAACCCTAGCAGGGAAACCCTAACAGAGAAGGACATCAATGATTCATTTCCTGAAGAGCACTTATACAACATTCAAGTCACGGAGGAAAAAGAGCCACCATGGTTTGCCGACATTGCCAACTATTTGGTTGGAGGGATCACCCCGAAATGGTTCACATATCAACAACGAAAGAAATTTTTTTCAGATGTCAAGCACTACATATGGGAAGAGCCTTACTTGTTCAGAGTGTGTGCCGATCAAGTTGTTCGAAGATGTGTTTCCCGACCTGAGGGTCTAAGTATCTTGAGACATTGTCATTCAGGACCCACTGGAGGCCACTACAATGCAAACCGAACAGCCAAGAAGATTCTTGATGCCGGTTTTTATTGGCCATCACTATTTCAAGACACCCAGAAATTTATACAGTCTTGTGATCGTTGTCAACGGGTAGGCAACATTTCTCGCCGGGATGAGATGCCCCAGAATTGGAATCAAGCATGTGAAGTCTTCGATGTGTGGGGGATTGACTTCATGGGACCATTCCCTAGCTCCCATGGGTGCAAGTTCATCCTTGTGGCAGTTGATTATGTATCCAAATGGGTGGAAGCACAGGCCTTGCAGACAAATGATGCTAGGGTGGTGGTGAAATTTTTGAAGAAACTGTTTTCCAGATTCGGCACGCCACGAGCAATCATTAGTGACAGGGGCACTCACTTTTGCAATGCTCAATTCGCAAAAATCTTGAAGCGTTATGGTGTGCACCACAAAATGGCGACACCGTATCACCCACAAACCAGTGGGCAGGTAGAAGTATCCAACAGAGACTTAAAGCGAATCCTGGAGAAAATGGTTGCCCAAAATAGAAGAGACTGGGCAGAACACTTAGATGACGCACTCTGGGCATACAGAACTGCATACAAGACACCTATAGGAACTACTCCTTATAGGCTAGTCTATGGGAAAGCATGCCATTTACCCGTTGAACTTGAGCACAAAGCTTATTGGGCAATTAAATTTCTGAATCTTGATTCTACTCTTGCAGGAATCAAGAGGAAGCTACAACTGAACGAGCTGGATGAATGGCGTTTTAATGCATATGAGAATTCAAAGCTTTACAAAGAAAAAGTGAAGGAGTACCATGACCGGCACATCAAGCATCCAAAACAATTTCAAGAAGGAGACCAAGTGTTACTTTTCAATTCAAGGTTGAAACTATTTCCCGGGAAGCTAAAATCACGTTGGTCAGGCCCATACACTGTCACTCAAGTCTTCCCGCATGGAGCAGTGGAGGTAGCTCACCCAGAAAAAGGCATTTTCAAGGTGAATGGGCAGAGACTGAAATACTACTTCAACAATAATAATTCAAAGGGAACCGGGGGTAACTTCAAACTCTTCGAACCCCCTTGAGGTAAGAAAAAAAGGTACGTCAGGCTCGTGACGTTAAACAAGCGCTTCTTGGGAGGCAACCCAAGCATTCGGGGGTCTTTAGTTCACTTTTCGTATTTTGGATGTTCATCTTATTGTTGTAGTCACCGTTTTTCTTTACTAGCTTTGAAATTGAATAAGTCCATGCTAGCTATTCTCTTGTCATCTTAAGAGTGGTGTAATCATTTTATTTGTTGAGTGTTGCTTGTTTTTGTTGTCATTTTGTGCATTAGATCGATTTGTTTCATGTTTCGTTCAAGTTGGTGGTGTTCTATAATGTTTCAATGTCATCCTTAGCCATTTGGAGAAGAAAAATTCCAACTTTTGAGTGATTTCCAGGTCCTCACGGCCTAAGGGGGCCGTTTGGAGGGCCATGAGACGATTCCAGTGAGTTTGGCTTGTGTCTCACGGCCCCCCCTCACGGCCGTACATGGGGCCGTGACAAATTTCCAGTGAAAATGGCCTAGGGCTCACGGTCCCCTTCACGGCCGTGAGAGGGGCCGTATGCCACGGGTCCTGGACCTATATCTTCACCATTTTCTTCATAACTCTCTCATTTCTCATCCGTTTTCCCTCATTCTTTCGCCATTTTTCTTCATTTTTCTTCCTCTACACGAATCTACTACTTCCAAGGACCTAATTTGCATGATTTATTGGGAGTTTTGCCATCATCTTCGCCTATCCTTTAAGGTACCCCTTTCTAAACCCTAGGTGTTGAGCATGAATGTTTCTTCTTCCTCTCCCCTATTTTTCAAGTTGAATGGATGCCAATGTTGTGGGAGTTTGGTTGTGTGTTGTTTTTGTCAGTTTTTGGAGTAATTTGAAAGCTTTGTAAAAATTTTTATGCTCCATGTACAAGGGAAGCTCTTGCAAAATTTTTTTTGGGAGTTACTGTAGCAATTTTTTTTAATTCTTTCACACTCCTCCATGAGCACCCTTGATTTTATTGTATTTGGGCCTATTATTGTATCATCTTTGTTATCCAATAGCAACACTTGCAATATGAGTGAATTGGACATCATGATATTGAACGAACATGGATTTGCTTGGATTTTTGTTCCATTGTTTTTCTTTTGTTAGTTGTTTGTTGTGTTTGTGTTTATTCTTGTTGTGTTCTTTTTGTGTTTGGTTTTAGTTTTTGCTTGATTACTCCCCGTCCCTCCTTTCTAAATTTCGTGGAATGATGATGTGCCCTTTTTTTTTTTGCCTTGCAGGCATTGAGGGTAGTTTGGTGAGCCTCCCCACATTTTGTGGAAGCCGGGCCCGACATGTAGAGCTCGCCGTACACTTTTGTCGGGTCACACTTCGCCATTTTTACCAAATAAACCGGGGAAGTTCGTTTTCACCCTCCTCCTTTGTTATTATTGTGTATATTGCCTCTATTTTCATGATTAGTGTACATTGAGGGCAATGTACAACACTAAGTGTGGGGATGGGTGTATCTTCATGTATTAGGTCAACTTTACATGCTAGTGTCATCAATGATGGCTAGTTACTTTCTTGTGAGATTCTTCAAGTATGAATTAATGATTGATGGGAGTTATATTTTTTGTTGTGCTCTATTGAATCCTGTTTCACCTCTAGTATTGTTCTGTGCACTGAGTCTTTTGTTGATGCCCTGGGAATAGCCTGCTTGACTTCCTTAACTCTCTTGTATGCCTAACACACAATTTTGAGTACTTAGCCTTAGACTACTAAGTTCTATCCTTCAATGAACTCTTAAGAACTTCTAAGTCTTGTTGAGCTAATCCTAGGTTTGTTACTTGTAGTGCAGTCTAAAGGTGTGATCTAGGGTATGTAAAAAAAAAAAAAAAAAAAAAAAAAAAAAAAAAAAAAAAAGTCTATGTCAGTATTCCTCTGCTAATGGAGCATGAATGCGTCTATGTAGACTGTAATCGAGTAGTTGGGTGACTCTTGTGCCTAACCAGCATGTGCATCCTCCAGAAAGATTTTTGTGCGGTCTACGTTAGGCGGACTCGAAAAAAAAAAAAAAAAAAGTGTTTATACATATAAATAAAAATAACCCTAGTGATCACTTAGACTGCCTACTTGAGTTGAGTTTGTGAGTCGAAATGGGATTTAGTTTCAAGTTGTAGAATTAGAAGGATCTTAATTGTTCATTGGAGTGGCACTTAGCTTTTTAAGACTTAGTACTCTGTACTTGTGGAGTGATTAGCATATAGAGCTGTACTGATTGAAGTCATAGGGCTAGACCATGTCAGGGCAAATGAGATGAAAGATTCACTTACACTGTACAGACATATAAGAGGTGAGACAGGATCTGTTTGTTGTACGTATTGACTGTAACTCAACATCTGTATATCATTTTTCTATACTTGTATAACCTCGTATTTGTTTGAGCCGGAGATGTACATTTAACCACTTATCATTCCCTTTGTTTTTCATGATTTGTTTGCTTGGGGACAAGCAAACGCTTAGGTGTGGGGATGTTTGATAAGTGTCTAAATGTATGTGTTTTAACATACATATTTTGTTCACTTAGCATGTGTTTTTATATGAATGGATGCCCGTTTTATGCTTAATTGAGCATTATTTATGTTGTAGGGCATGGAGGAGCCATGAGGAACATGATAATACGATTTGGGCGAAAAAAGGATGAAGAATCAGGGTGCTGGAGTACTGCAGCATACGGGGCCGTATAAGGGGCCGTGAGCATCAAAAGACAGTAGTTTTCAACTAGCCCTCACGGCCCCCTATCCACCCCGGGATCCATTCATCCACCCCGGGATGCACCCCCACATGAGACAGGTTTTGCCCTATTTTTGCCTATCTATCCACCCCGGGATGGATCTATCCACCCCGGGATCCTGCGGGAGTATATATAGAGGTTTTTAGGGCACACAAAGGGGACTTCTTGGCCGGCATCTAAAGGAAAGAAACGAAGAAATCTTTGAAGAGACGACGATTTGGAGCCAAGGAAGGAGGCAAGAACATCATTTTGAAGGGGAAAAGCTTCACCATCAAGGAGGCAAGGATCCAAGACAAGGGGAAGCGTCATTCGGCATCTCTTGGACGGAGGAAAGCGTCATTTGGCCGGACCTCCACCTCCTCCTTCATCATTTCATCTAGGGAGTGTCATTTATGAGCTTCTTAAGTGATTTACTTTGTATTTTTGTTGTTACTTGCTTGATGGCACACTAGACCCCCAAGGCCACCGGATGTTGGCGAACCTTGGGGGGTTTATCATGTATTTTGGATGATCTTTACTTAATTGCAAGCATGGTTTGGTTTAAGATTTAGTTCATTGTGCCTCATGTCTAGAACTACCACATGGAGAGATCCGTAGTTCTTTCTTGAATTATACACGTAGACGTGACCTACTCACGTGTATTAGGTCATTAATGAATTAAAAGGGGTTACTTGTATTGGCACACCGAGAAATTGGGTGTCGATAGCCCTCCGAGCTTTAAGGATAGACTAGGGTTTAGTGTATCCTTATTTTGGGATCTCCTTATACTTAATGCAATCGTAGGGATGTTGGTTAGGAAGAGATTCCAACCAATATCCGTATGGGATTATGGTTCAATCGCCGAGAAATTGGGGTTGATCTAATCTTGAGATCCTTCGGTCTAAATCAACCAAGCTACCTTTCATCCTTCATCCATGTATCATGATGACCCCTCAAGGGGATCCACATCCATAGGCCTTTACTCTTCATTGTAGCACTTGCAACCATATTGTATGCTTTTAAATTTGTTTAATCATATCGTATTTATCTCTTTGCTTTAGTAGAACAAACATCCATGCTTGTGTTGTTAGGTTAGATAATAGGCGATGGAGGAGTAAGAGTAGCTCCTTAACCCCGTGGAATACGACCCTCGTGCTTTTGTGCGAGGTATTACTTGGCGACCCGTGCGCTTGCGGATCGATTCAATCAAAAGGTGAAATCATCAAAAGAACGAATTAAATTGAGAATCGACGAAGAAAAAGGCTTTGAAGTTCTTACCGACGGAGTGGATGAAGAAATACTAAGAATCGGCTGGAAAACTCCAATAAAAAGCCTCAAAAATCCTCTGAGATGGTTGGCGAACTAATGGAGAGGGTAGGAGAAGAGTTTAGAATGGAAATAGAAGAGGCACGAGTGAAAACCAAAAGAAATCACGCGGCTTTTGGAGTTCTGGGGATTCACACGGCCGTGTCACGATCCCCCACGGCAGTGTGCCTCTCAAATTAGGGTTCACAGGGGCCAACCCACGCCCCTGTGTGCATTCTGTTTGTTCTCTGACTACCCCACACGGCCGTGTGTTAATTCTACACGGCCGTGTGCCTTCACAAAGATATCCACAGGGGCTGGTACACGGCCCTGTGGAGTCTCGGGAGAACACAAAAGGTCTCTGAAAAACTTCACACGGCCGTGTGGAATTTCCACACGCCCGTGTGCCCAACCTGGCCAAGAACACAAGGCCGGTCACAGGGGCATGTCACACGCCCCTGTGACCTCTCTGGATTGCCCGAGAAAACTAAGTGTTTCACACGGCCGTGTGCATGAGCCACACGGCCGTGTGCTTTGACAAGCTCTTCCACAGGGGCTCACACACGCCCCTGTGGTTTCTCGGGAAGTTCGGGGTTCTTTCTGCAGAGTTTCACACGGCCGTGTGGAAATTCCACACGGCCGTGTGCCTTGGCACAGCGGCACTCACAGGGGCATCCACACGCCCCTGTGGACTCTCTGGAAAAGAGTTGAAGTTCTGCGAAACTTCACACGGCCGTGTGGAAATTCCACACGGACGTGTGCCCCTTCAGAAGTTTTTCACAGGGGTAAAGTCACGCCCCTGTGTCTTCTCTGGTTGAACCCCAATTGGTAACACACGGCCGTGTGTTAATTCCACACGGCCGTGTGTTGTCTCTGGTTTACTTAGAAAATTTTTACAGACTCTCTGAAAAATTCAAAAACTCTTTTAAAACACTTAGAGCCTGTGTAAACCATAAAAACATGACCAGAGACTATCGAAAACACACTCAACCGACTCAAACTTCGTCAATTAACGTTAAGGCACATGTAAATAATCGAAAATCCACAAGAAAACTCAGTATATGCACATGAAAATTGGGACACCATTGCTAAGACTTTTATTCATGTTAGAACTAAACTAATCCTTAGAAAACAGTAAAAACTTGGGTTGCCTCCCAAGAAGCGCTTGTTTAACGTCACTTAGCTTGACGTACCTGTCTTACCTTACGGGGGTTTGAGAAAGAATACCTCCTTGTCATCGTTGCAAACTTCTCTACTGAAATAGGGCTTCAACCGATGCCCATTCACTTTAAATGTACCCTTCTCCGGGTGAGTGATCTCCACTGCCCCCTGGGTGAATACTTGCGTAACAGTATACGGGCCAAACCATCTTGATTTAAGTTTTCCGGGGAAGAGCCGCAATCGCGAGTTGAATAACAACACTTTATCGCCCACTTTGAATTCCTTCGGTGATTTAATGTGTTTATCATGCCACTTTTTGATCTTCTCCTTATATATTCTAGCATTCTCATATGCTTTCAATCTCCACTCGTCAAGTTCATTAAGATGAAGCAGCCTCTGCTCACCGGCCTTTTTCAGATCAAAGTTCATTGTCTTGATTGCCCAATATGCCTTGTGTTCAAGCTCCACCGGTAAATGACATGACTTCCCATAAACCAAATTGTATGGAGTGGTCCCTACAGGAGTCTTGTATGCTGTCCGATGGGCCCATAGTGTGTCATCTAACCTTTCAGACCAGTCTCGCTTCCCTTGCTCTACAGATTTTGTTAGGATCCTCTTAAGCTCTCTGTTGGTCACCTCAACTTGTCCACTTGTTTGTGGATGATACGGGGTTGCAAGGCGATGGTGTACTCCGTATCTTTTCAATACCTTTTCCAATTGAAGATTACAGAAATGTGTTCCGCGATCACTGATAATCACTCGTGGAGTGCCGAACCTAGTGAACAACCGCTTTAAGAATTTTACCACTGTCCTTGCATCATTTGTTGGCAAAGCTTGAGCTTCGACCCATTTAGAGACGTAGTCTACTGCCACCAGTATATATTGGTTCCCGTTAGATTTCGGAAAAGGTCCCATGAAGTCAATGCCCCATACATCAAAAACTTCGCAGAATTGCATAGGATTCTGAGGCATCTCGTCTCTTCGCGTTAGATTCCCTGCCCTTTGGCAGCTATCACATCGAAGAACAAACTGGTGTGCATCTCGGAATAGAGTCGGCCAATAGAATCCTGCGGATAAGACCTTTTCGGCAGTTCTACTCGAGGCATAATGGCCCCCAACCGGACCGGAATGGCAATGAGCAAGAATATCCCATCCTTCTTCTCTCGAGACACATCTCCGAACAACCTGATCCGCACAAATACGGAAGAGGAATGGATCATCCCAGGAGTAATGCTTCAGGTCACTAAAGAATTTCTTCTTTTGTTGGAATGTAAGCCCTTGCTTGAGTACCTTTCCGGATAGGTAATTGGCAAAGTCTGCGAACCATGGCGTATCATCTGATGGTGAGTCTAGGTTTTTGATTGAGTATAGATGTTCTTCCGGGAAGGAATCATTAATTTCCTTACTCAATGGCTCTTGAACAGGACTCTCTTCTAGCCTAGACAAATGATCTGCTACCACATTTTCGGTCCCCTTCTTGTCCTTTATTTCCATATCAAATTCCTGCAGCAGTAATATCCACCTAATTAACCTTGGCTTTGCATCGGCTTTGTTCATGAGGTAACGGAGAGCTGAATGATCTGTAAAAACAATCACCCTTGACAAGATAAGATATGATCTGAATTTGTCTAGGGCGAACACTACTGCTAACAGTTCTTTTTCAGTAGTGGTGTAATTCTCTTGTGCACCTGTGAGAGTCTTACTAGCATAATAAATGGGCTGAAACTGTTTTCCTTTCCTTTGCTCCAAGACTGCTCCAACAGCATAATCACTTGCGTCACACATGATCTCAAAAGGCTCATTCCAATCAGGTGTGATCAAAATCGGAGCTTGCACCAATTTGTCCCTTAACACATTGAATGCCGTCTTACATTCTTCCCCAAAATCAAATGGAGCATCTTTTTCAAGAAGTTTAGTTAGTGGTTGTGTGATTTTTGAGAAATCCTTAATGAATCGTCTATAGAACCCTGCATGACCCAAGAAGCTTCGAATGCCCTTTACATTTGCTGGTGGAGGAAGCTTGTCTATAACTTCAATCTTGGCTTTGTCTACCTCTATACCCTTCCGAGAAATCTTATGTCCTAAAACAATACCTTCTCGTACCATGAAGTGACACTTCTCCCAATTGAGAACAAGGTTTGTTTCTTCGCACCTTGTTAGCACTCTCTCCAAATTTTTTAAACACAGATCAAAGGAATCACCAAAAACCGAGAAGTCATCCATGAACACCTCCATTATATCTTCCAAAAGGTCGTCAAAAATAGCAGTCATACATCGTTGAAACGTTGCAGGTGCGTTGCAAAGTCCGAACGGCATTCGTCTATATGCAAATGTACCGTAGGGACAAGTGAAAGTAGTCTTCTCTTGATCTTCCGGGGCTATAGGAATCTGAAAATACCCTGACATCCCGTCGAGGAAACAGTAAAACTCATGCCCGGCTAACCGCTCTAACATCTGATCTATGAAGGGCAATGGGAAATGATCCTTTCGGGTTGCATCGTTCAACCTTCTGTAGTCAATACACACCCTCCATCCTATGACCGTTCTGGTTGGAATAAGTTCATTCTTTTCATTCTTGATCACTGTCGTTCCACCTTTCTTTGGAACTACTTGCGTTGGACTGACCCAAGCACTGTCAGAGATGGGGTAAATAATTCCTGCATCCAACAACTTCACCACCTCTGCCTTGACAACCTCTTTCATGTTTGGGTTCAGTCTTCTCTGGGGCTGAATTACTGACTTGAAATTATCCTCCATTAGAATTTTATGTGTGCAAAACGAAGGATTTACTCCCTTCAAATCTGAAATCTTCCAAGCAATAGCAGACCTGTGCTTCTTTAACATGTTCACCAACTTCTCTTTTTGTTCTAATGAAAGATCAGAGGCTATGATAACAGGGAGTTTCATTCCGTCTGCTAGATATGCATACTCCAGGTGCTGCGGTAATGTTTTTAACTCCATATCAGGTGGTTCTTCAATGGACGGCCGCAAACGGTTCTCCCTTAATCGATCAATCTCTTCAAACTGACATGATTCTTGTTCTTCTACATTTCCTGTGTTGTTCTGTAAAACTTGGCTATTGAGATGATCTTGGGGTTCCACTGCAAACTCTATACTACATGCTTCACGGGTGAAATCGATTATCTCTACTGAAAAGACCTCCTGTTTCTGTTCTTGACAATATGATTCAAACTGGGAGAGAACTTTCTCTAGAGTCTCTCCCGACTCTTCCCTTGAAGCGAATGCAGACCTTTCAAATTCATCTAATACCCCATATAACTCACATCCCATGTGCTGTTTCATGCAAGACTGATAAACCTTAGTGTCTTCTTCAACGGAAGGAGTGAGAATTATTTGCTCATACTCAATACCACTCATGACTGCTTGTACTGTGAATGACTGAAATTTCTATTCCGCCTCTTCTACTAATCTTGTAAGTGTATCGATCATTTCAATCGCATAAAGCATCCCTTCTTTTCTGTACTTAAGATCAAGTCAGTGCAAACCACTAAGAACAATGGTAGATAAGGAAAATATGAAATAGAATGCGAAGTGGATAGCTAAAGTAGTGAAAAACAAATATCTAAAACACCTATTCCCCGGCAACGGCGCCAAAAACTTGACACGACCCCTTGCGTGTATCCCGCAAGTGCACGGGTTTGTCGAAGTAATAAATTTACCTTGGTGAGAAGGTAGTCGAATCCACAGGGAATAGGGAGATAGAGTATAAGAATTCACTAATTAAGCTATGCGAAATATGGAAAACAATGGTGATATTAATGAATGAATGTATTTCAAAACAATAAACTAAATAGAAGGATGAAAGTAAGAAATGCAAATAGGAAAATCGAGAAGGACTTGCAATGAGTAAAAGGGGGGTATCCGGACAAGCTACCTCTAGGGTCTATGTTTCAAGTGCAAGACTATGATATTATACTCTCCTATTGATGTCAATTGAGTCGAGGAAATCCTAAGACTCACGGTCCCAAACCTAAGGACAACCGTGACTAACCCCAATGCTATGCTTTGGTATTAGGATTCACAACACCCTTCACTCTGTCACCTAGATGATTAAGCCCCAGGGGAGTCCATCTACCTAAACCTCACACTATATGGGATTGCATTATGCTCTAGGGATTCCTAGTGATTAAACATGTTCCTACAACAATAGTTCTAACCCTTTGGTCCAGGTGAAAGAACCCTAGTCTAGATTAAGCCCCAGCATATAGGATTCACTACAACCCTTCACTCTATTACTTGCGCAATTAAGCCCTAGGGGAGTTTATCTACCTATTGCTTCACTCTATTTCGACCGCTATTAAATCAAGGAATCGGAGGTAGGGAGAAATCACATCGGAAGGGAAAGGGGTACATTGCTACCTCACAACTCTCCCTCTCAACCCTCTTTAGTCTTAAGTAGTCTAATCCTATAGGAGTTGTCACACCTCCAAAGGAAAACCTAGATTGCTCTCAACCCTAATGTCACGTTTAAGGGAAAACAATATCAAGAGATAATTAAGATTAAAAGTCAATTTTATTCATCAACGATGGAAAGCATAATAATCAATGTCAAAGAAACATAAGAACCCTAAAGTTTACAAGTCCGAATACCCCACGAAGGGTTTAGCTCCTCATAGAGCTATACATGTTCATCAATGTGGAAAATAAAGCATAAAACATAGACATAGATGAAAACCCCCTCGAAGTTAGTGTGGCCGTGGTCTTGTGCAAACGTCGAACCTCGAAATCGATGCCGACGATGTGCTAGAACCTCCACGAAATCCTCTCCGAAACCCTAGCCGCACTCCAGAAAGTTGGGGAAAAGTTCGGTCGAAAGATCCTCCAAAAGGTTGCAAAAATCCCCTTTTATAATGTTGAATCGCGGCTTTAAAATTGGACTTATCGGGGGCTTCACACGGCCGTGTGGAATTTCCACACGCCCGTGTGAAGCTTCTGTCTCGGCTGGAAAATTAATTTCACACGGCCGTGTGGAATTTCCACACGCCCGTGTGTCTTCACTGGATGGCTGAGATTGCAAAACACACGGCCGTGTGGAATTTCCACACGCCCGTGTGACGTCTCTGGAACACTAGTCTTCAGCTGAACAGGCTTGGTACTTTGCCGAAACGCCTCCCGGGTCCATTGTTCTTCATCGAGGCCATTACTTGGGCACACAAGCAACGGTAGGTCGCGCCAATTGCTTCAAGTCTTCTTCTTTCGCGAAATTCTCCTAAGTAACACGGATTGGACTTGTTGTGAATGTGACTGCCTTTGTGCCCCTCCAAAGGAGGTTGGCACACATCCACAAGTCCAAATACGTGCTTCGTTCCTTGCTTGGTCCGAGAACATCTCAACATTGGCAAGCGCGACCTAATTTCATTCTTCTTCTCCAATTAGGCTCCACAATACCTTCAATGCACAAGAGAACACAAATGCACACATTTAGTGATAAAATCTAATAAAAGGTATGCTTAATGTAAGATAATAACGCTTCGCGATACTATAACACAAGCACTTATCACTACCTCTAGGATCTATGCTTCTAGTACAAGACTATGCTATTATACTTCCCTATTGATGTTAATTGAGTTAAGGAAATCCTTAGACTCACAGTCCCAAACCTAAGGACAACCATGACCAACCCCATCATTATGCCTCGGTATTAGAATTCACATCGACCCTTCACTCTATCGCTTACACGACTAAGCCCAGGGGAGTATATCTACCTAAACCTCACACTACGCGGGATTGCATTAAGTTCTAGGTACTCCTAGTGGTAAAACCTGTTCCTATGTGTAGTTCTAACCCTTTGGTCCAGGTGGAAGAACCCTAGTCTCGATTAAGCCCCAGTGCGTAGGATTCACTTCAACCCTTGACTCTGTTACTCGCGTAACTAAGCCCCGGGGGAGTTTATCTACCTAGCACTTCACTCTATCTCGACAGCTAAGAAATTAAGGAAACGGAGGTAGGGAGAAACCACATCGAAGGGGAAAGGGGACGCTCCGCTACCCCACAACTCACCCTTTCAACCCTCTTCAATCTTAAAGAGTCTAATCCTATAGGAGTTGTCACACCTCCAAAGGACAACCAAGATTGTTCTCAACCTTAGTGTCACATCTAAGGGAAAAAAAATATCAAGATGAAATCAAGATTGAAACTCAATTTTTATTCATCAATAATGGAAAAGCATAATAACAATGTCAAAGAAGCATAATAACCCTAGAGTTTACAAGTCCGAATACCCACAAGGGGTTTAGCTCTTCATAGAGCTATATATGTTCATCAAAGTATGAAAGAAAGCACAAAGTAAAGACATCGATGAAAACCCCCTTGCATATGGTGTGGTCGTGGTCTTGTGCGGCCGCCGGACGTTGGTGATGATGCCGATGACGAGCTCTAAACCTCCACGTAATCCTCTTCAAAACCCTAGCCGCACTCTCCAGAAGTTGGGGAGAAAGATAGGTCAAAAGATATTTTAAAAGTCTCCAAAATCGCTCTTTATATTGTTGAGTGCGGCTTTAAAAATCGGACTTATTGGGACTTCACACGGCCGTGTGGAATTTCCACACGGGCGTGTGAAGTTTCTGGCTTGCTGGAAAATTAATTCAAACGGCTGTGTGGAATTTCCACACGGGCGTGTGAATTCTCTGGCTTGCTGGAAAATTAATTCACACGGCCGTGTGGAATTTCCACACGCCCGTGTGAATTCTGTGGAATTCGGAATTTCGGCCGAAGATAAACAGTAGCTTGCTACAGTAATTATCCCGAAACGCTCCCGAATCTGTCGTTCTTCATTAAGGCCGTTGAATTAGGCACACAATCAACGGTAGATCATGCCGATTGCTTAAAATCTCCTAATTAGTGAAGTTCTCTTTGTTAGCATGAGTTAGACTTATTGTGAATGTGACTGGCTTTGTGCCCCCCCAAAGGATGTTGGCACACACTCACAAGTCTCTACTCATGCCGTGCTCCTTGCTTAGTCCAAGAATCTTCCCAACAATGGTGAACACGATCTAACTTTGTTTCTTTCCTTCACTTTATCTTCACAACCCTACAATGCACAAAAGTAAACAAATGCACACTTTTTAGCGATAAAATCTGATTAAATTAATGCTCATTGCAAGATAATAACGCTTCGCATTACTATAACATGAGCACTTATCAACTAGCATAATGTATCGGTTGGAACTGCTTGCCCTTTCTCTGCACCAAAACTGCTTCAATTGCATAGTCACTTGAATCGCACATAAGCTCGAAGGATTCATTCCAATCAGGTGTAATCAAAATTGGGGCTTGAATTAGCTTCTCCTTGAAAACATTAAATGCCATCTTACATTCATCCCCAAAGTCGAATGGAGAATCCTTTTCAAGAAGCTTAGTCAACGGTTGGGTAATTTTTGAAAAAACCTTGATGAACCGCCTATAGAAACCTGCATGCCCCAAGAAGATTCGAATCCCCTTAACATTTGTTGGTGGAGGAAGTTTATCTATGACCTCAACCTTGGCTTTATCTACTTCCATGCCTATTCGAGAGATCTTATGCCCCAGAACGATGCCTTCTTGAACCATGAAGTGGCATTTCTCCCAATTTAGCACAAGGTTTGTCTCCTCACATCTCATCAAAACTTTTTCCAAGTTCTTCAAACACATGTCAAACGAATCGCCAAACACAGAAAAATCATCCATGAACACCTCCATTATATCCTCCAACAGGTCATCAAAAATGGCCGTAATACATTGTTGAAATGTGGCGGGTGTATTGCATAGTCCATACGGTATTCGTCTGTATGCAAAGGTCCCGTATGGACAAGTAAATGTTGTCTTCTCTTGATCTTCTGGAGCAATAGGAATCTGAAAGTAGCCTGATATCCCATCTAAGAAATAGTAGAACTGATGCCCAGCCAATCGCTCCAACATTTGATCAATAAAAGGCAATGGAAAGTAATCCTTCCTGGTTGCATCGTTCAGTTTTCTGTAATCAATGCACA
Source organism: Dioscorea alata (assembly GCA_020875875.1). Lineage (NCBI taxonomy): Eukaryota > Viridiplantae > Streptophyta > Magnoliopsida > Dioscoreales > Dioscoreaceae > Dioscorea > Dioscorea alata. Next base: position 7,468,131 of record CM037013.1, on the reverse strand, counting down.
CTCTCCATCCTGTGACTGTTCTAGTTGGAATGAGTTCATTCTTTTCATTCTTGATCACCGTCATCCCCCCTTTCTTCAGAATCACTTGCGTAGGGCTTACCCAAGCACTGTCGGAGATCAGATATATAATCCCTGCATCCAATAATTTCACCACCTCTGCCTTGACAACCTCCTTTATATTTGGGTTCAATCTTCTTTGAGGCTGGATTGCTGATTTGAAATTATCTTCCATTAAGATCTTATGTGTACAAAATGAGGGATTTATGCCCTTCAAATCCAAAATTTTCTAGGCAAGGGCAGACTTGTGTTTCTTCAGCATAGTCACCAACTTAACCTTTTGATCCGAAGAAAGATCTGATGCTATAATCACGGGAAGCTTCATTTCTTCTACTAAAAATGCGTACTCCAGGTGTTTTGGTAGTGTTTTCAACTCCAAATCAGGTGGTTCTTTAATAGATGGTCGCAATCGACTCTCCTTCAATCTATCAATTTCTTGAAACTGAGTCGGTTCCCGTTCAATACCATTATCTGTATTGTTCTCCAAAACATGACCATTGAGATGCTCTTGTGATCTTGCTGTAACTTCTATCTCACAGGCTTCCTCAGTTAAATCTATAATTCCTACCGAAAAGGCTTCTTGCTTGTGCTCCAGATAATATGTTTCAAACTGAGCAAGGACTCTTTCTAGATTTCCTTCTGTATCACCACTTGAGGAAGCTAGGGCTGATATCTCGAATTCATCTAACACACTGCCCAATTCACAACTCATGATTTGCTCTACCCAAGATTGATCAACAACGGTCTCTTCTTCTATAAAACGAATGCCTACTGGTTGCTCAAACTACATGAAATTTGTAATAAACTGTATTGTGAACAACTGAATTTTCTGTTCCACATCCTTTACCATTCCTGTAAGTGTATCAAAAATCTCAGTTGGATCAAACATCCTCTCTGAGGCCTGAAACAAAGAAAAGAACACATGTGAGAACGATGATAGAAAGAGAAAGTGTGAAATAGAAAACGAAGTGAATAGCTAAAATAGCAAAAAAAAAAGTTTCAAAAATACGCATACTCCCCGGCAACAATGCCAAAAACTTGACACGACCCCTTGTGTGTATCCCACAAGAGTGCACGGGCTTGTCGAAGTAATAAATTTTACCTAGTGAGTGGATAGTCGTATCCACAGGGAATAGGGATTTAAAACGCAAGAACTCACTATTTAGCTATATGGTGTACGAAAAGTGAGAGTAAGATTAATGAGTGAGTGTGAAAGCAATTAAAAAGAAACAAGAAATAAAATAGAAGATGGAAGGTAAGAGAGTGCAAGTAGGAGTAAATAGAGAAGGACAAGCAATGAGAAAAGATGGGTACCCGGACAAGCTACCCCTAGGACTTATGCTTCTAGTGCAAGACAATGCTATTATACTTTCCTATTGATGTTAATTGAGTCAAAGATATCCTTAAACACACTGTCCCAAACCTAAGGTCAACCGTGACTAACCCCAACACTATGCCCAGGTATTAGGTTTTCACTACGACCCTTGACTCTTGTTGACCTATCAACTAAGCCCTAGGGGAGTCCATCTTCCTAAGCCTCACACTACGTGGGATTGCTTTAAGTTCTAGGGATTCCTAGTGATAAGCCCTGTTCCTATGTATGGTTCTAACCCTTTGGTCCAAGTGGAAGAACCCTAGTCTCAATTAAGCCCCAGTACTAGGATTCACTTCAACCCTTCACTTTGTTGCTCGTGCAACTAAGCCCGAGGGGAGTTCCTCTCCTAGCACTTCACTCTATCTCGACCGCTAAAAAATCATGGAACACGAAGGTAGGGAGAATCACACCGGAGGGGAAAAGGACGTTCCGTTACCTCACGACTCACCCTCTCAACCCTCTTCAATCTTAAGTAGTCTAACCCTATAGGAGTTGTCACACCTCCAAAGGATAACCTAGATTGTTCTCAACCCTAGTGTCACGGCTAAGGGAAAACAATTACAAGAAGCAATTAAGATTGAAACTCGAATTTATCCATCAATAATGGAAAAGCATAATAACAATGTCAAAGAAATATAATAATCCTAGGGTTTACAAGTCCGAATACCCACAAGGGGTTTAGCTCCTCATAGAGCTATACAAATCCATCAAAATATGAAAGTAAACACAAATTGAAAGCATCAATGAAAACCCCCTTGCGTATGATGTGGCCGTAGTCTTATGCGGCCGCCGGGCATTGATGACGATGCCGATGATGCGCTCCGAACCTCCACAAAGTCCTCTCCGAAACCCTAGCTGCGTGACACGACCCCTTGCGTGTATCCCGCAAGTGCACGGGTTATCGAAAAATAAAATACCCTGGCGAGTGGGTAACCGTATCCACAGGGAATAGTGTTCAGAAACAAGCGTTATCACTATTTTAGCTATAAATGGAATCAATGGTAGAAGAAATCAATATGTATATATATATAAAAAAGAAAGTAAAAGATACCAAGAAGGGCAATAAAGGTAGGAGAGGTAATCGATATAAAGATGGGGTACCTGGACAAAGCTCCCCCTAGGACTAATGCTTCTAGTGCAAGACTAGCATTATACCCTCTAATTGATGTCTAATGAGTCGTGGAAATCCTCAAGCACATGATCCCAAACCTAAGGTCAACCATGACTAATCCCATACTATACCTGGCTCTAGACTTCTCTACGACCCTTGACTCTCGATGACCTATCACATAAGCCCCAAGGGAGTACCTCATACTAATGCCTAGCATCGTGTGAAATCGCATTGAGTTCTACGGATTCCAAGTGAAAGACCCTATCCCTAATTATAGTTCTAACCCTTTGGTCTAGGTGGAAGAACCCTAATCTAAGTTAAGCCCCAGTCCTAGGATTCACTCAACCCTTCGCAAGGGAGTTCATCTCCTAGTACTTCACTCTACTTCGATCGCGATTAACTCTTGGGATATGGAGGTAGGGAAATTCACACTAGAGGGGAAAGGGGACGTTCCACTAACTCTCGACTCACCCTCTCAACCCTCTCCAACCTTGTGTAGTCTAATCCTATAGAGCTTGTCACACCCTCAAAGGATAACCTAATAGATTCTCAACCCCAGTGTCACAGCTAAGGGAAAATCTCATACAATCGGCATGGAAGATTGGAACTCAATAAGAAAACATCAAATTAATAAAGCATAATAAAAGTTATAGAAACACAAGCATCCTAGGGTTCACAAGTCCGAATACCCACTAGGGGTTTAGGTCTCCATGGAGCAATACAAAATCAATAACGAGTTTAGGAACATATGCATAAAAACCATAAATAAAACCCCCTTATAGATCGTATCGATGGTATTGTTGAGCCGCACGTCTTCTCCAACGAATCCCTTGTCAAGCCTAGGGCACACCTCGCCGAATCGATACCGACGAAAGCTCCCCCAATAGCTTTCTTCCAATGGATGTCAATGCCGATGCCGTATAATCGCCTCCAAAGACCTCCAAAAACCTCTCCTAACCCTAGCCTAAAGCCTCCCAAAAGATAGTGATAAACGTCTAAATGTACATATTTTATACGTATACTTATGCATGCCTTTTCGTATTTTGATAATGAATTGATGCCCTTTTAGGTCTAAATTGGTTTATTTTGTGTTTCAGGTGCAAAAGATGCCTAGGAGAGCTCAACGACGCAATTTGAGAAGAAATCTACGCCAAAATCGTCGTTTCAGGGTCCCGGCCACTATAGGAACACTGTAGCAGCCTGAAGCACACACATTTGAGGAATTTTCTAAGTTTGCAAACCCTCACGGGCAAGCTCACGGCCGTGAGGTCAACCGCAAGCAATTCAAAAGGCAGACAGTACTGTACCAGTGTTACTGTAGAGACTTTACTGTAGCAGTGTTAGTGTAGCATGAGAACTCTTGGGATAAACTTGCTTGTATGGATACTTGATTTACATGTATGGTACTTGTGTGGTTTGTGGTTTAAGTTTTGTGTATTTGAATGCTTTGGTATGCATGAGAACTCTGTGTATCAATATTTAGGTAATACTAGGTTGCATGACCATTGCCCTAGTGTTAGACTTACCAATCTTAGAAGGGATACATGTACAAATACGCCATGACCATCGGGTATTTTGTACCCCTCCAACCATTAGGGTTGAGCCTAGATATTGTGTTTGACCTTAATTAGGGATTTCCTTAGGCGTAATGCAATCGTAGGAGGATTTGGGCGGAAGTGATTCCGTATTCCAATACACGTACCGGATTAGGGGTTATCACCGTGACCATCGGGGTGACCTACCTTTGGACATCTCTTGGCCTAACCACCTTTGCCTGTGTAATTCTAGTATCCTTCTAGCTTTAGTAGTCCCGAGGGGATCCTCGCCCGGGGACCTCAAACTTTCATTGTTACTTGTTTCCCTAGTATGCTTATATGGTGAGCCTTAGTCCATGTGTTTATAGTTTTCTCTTTATTATTCTTCTTATCTTGTTTTTATCATATAATTGGTAGACTAGACAGTGCCGTCTAGGTTGAAGTAATAGCAGCTCTTGGGACCCCAGGGAATACGACCCCTGTGTCACGCACAGGGTATTACTTGACGACCCGTGCGCTTGAGGACCACGCGTATCAAGTTTTTGGCGCCGTTGCTGGGAAACTCCAAGGATGCAAGGAAAACCTTTAGTTCACTGATCTAGTCATTTTTATTTCCTTTTGTAGATATTTATCTTTTTATGTGTTTCCTATCCTTTTGTGCATACTTGGTTGTTTTCTTTTTCTTTTATTTCTTTGTTATCTTATTGATTTTTGTTTTATTCATTTACACAAGGCCATGAACCTCATAGAAAAATTGTTGGCCACAAGAAACTATGCACTTGAGAAGGCGATGGAAGAATCTTCTGCCATGAGAGCACGACAGAGCAATCCACACCATAATGACTATTATCCATATTGGCAAGGGCACCAAAATTTTTCTATACATCATTATACTCAACAATATGAACACCCTTACCAAGGATTGCCACAAGAACCCTCCTTTCAAGAACCATGGCATTACCACCCTCCAGTCGTTCAAAGTAAGCAACTTAATGAATGGGGTTTCAATACACAAGATGTGTTTACAAGATTTATGATGAATGTGGATGCTGAACTTGAAGCCTTGACTGCCGCAAATTTTAATGCCCAACCATCTCTTCAAAGCATGGAAAGCCAGATAGGAGTGTCTTCCAGCACATCGACCAAGTTGCCACACACTATAGAAGACCTATCCGAGAATGACACTAGTAGGGAAAAGAACAAAGGTGAATTTGAGGTGGAATTGGATATTGAGGTATTGGAGGTTGAAGAAAATGATGTTGCATCAATACCTTGTGAGCAAATGATAGATGTTCCATCTCAAGGTGAAGTTGAAGAAGAAAGAGAGAAGGATGACATCATGGCCATGGAAAAATGTGAGGAAGTGGATGAAGCTCAATCAACCACATTTGATGACACTACTCACCTTCATGTCGACCACTCCATCAACGAATCAATAATCTTCAAGTGTAGAAAAGAAACTCCGGGAATTGTATTTGAAGACGTGGGAAGGAAGTTAAGGCCATCCTTGAACCCACCAATGCCGGGCTTGGACAATTCCCAACCAAAAATTTTTCCGTGGCGGCCTAAGCACATTTTATGGGCAATTGAAGTTTATCACAAAAGGGTTGAGAAACAAATTGTGGATAAGATGTTAAAGCCACCAATTGATCCACCTATGCAAAGATTGACAAGTTCTCAACCAAACTTGTTTCCTTAGAGACCCAAACAATTCCTATGGGTAGTTCAAGGCCATTTACCAAGGGTTGAGAAAAAGGATGTGGATAGGATGTTGATGTCATACATTGATCCACCAATGCCAAGCTTAGATAACTCTCAACCAAAGCTTTTTCCATGGAGGCCCAAGCAATTTTGTGGTTGGGTGCTCAAGGGAATTCTAGCCGGGACCAAAGAAGAAGCGGGGTTCAAGCCGTCTAAGGATCTGCCCAAGTTTAAATTGCACAACTCCCGGCCCAAGCTTTTTCCGTGGAGGCCAAAAGGTAACTCATGCTTGGCTTCCAAATTTGCATCATCCCGGAAGGTAAGTTTTGTATTTCTTGGTAGTTCTTATGCCACTTCTAGCCGGGATGAACAAACCATTTTCAAGCATCCTTAGGTAAGAAAGAGGTACGTCGAGCTAATGACATTAAACAAGCGCTTCTTGGGAGGCAACCCAAGTTTTTAAATGTGTTGCAATTTCATTTTCATGTTGTTTGAATGCTTGACTTATTCATTTTCCGTATTCTTGGTGTGTTTGAAGTTTTAGTCTTCTTAGGTTTCTTCTTGTGTTAGTCATTTTTATCGTCATTTTTGTTTAATCATTCATGCATGTTTATGTGTTTCCTTGAGTGATTTAATTATTAGATATCATGAGATCCATGTTTTGAGTGTTTCCATGCTTTGTTCAGCTTTGTTTCGAGTGTTTTTAGGGTTTAGAGGAGGTCTACATGATGTAAACCTGAGTTCATGCCGTTTATGGCCCGTGAGCTCACCCGTGAGCCATCCGGAGAGTGCTTATGGGTAGGCTCATGGCCGTGAGCTCAGGCCGTGAGCTATCCCGAGACTCCTCACGGGTAGGCTCACGGCCGTGAGCCCACCCGCATGGGTGGTCGGGCTGAACATTACATTAGTGTACCTCTCCACCATTTTCTTCATATCTCTCTCATTTCTCATCCGTTTTTCCTCATTCTTTCACCATTTTTCTCCATTTTTCTTTCTCTACATGAATCCCCTACTTCCAAGGACTTAATTTGCATGATTTATTGGGAGTTTGGCCATCATCTTCACCGATCTTCCAATGTACCCCTTTCTAAACCCTAGTTGTTGAGCATGAATGTATCTTCTTCCTTTCTCCTATTTTTCAAGTTGAATGGATTCCAATGTTGTGGGAGAATGGTTTTTTTTTGTTTTTGTGAGTTTTTGGGGTAATTTGAAAGCTTTGTAAAAATTTTTATGCTCCATGTCCTAGGGAAGTTCTTTGCAAATTTTTTTTTGGGAGTTACTGTAGCATTTCTTGAATTCTTTCACACTCCACCATGAGATGACCTTGATTTTCTTGTATGTTGGACTGATCTTGTATCATCTATGTTACCCCTTGGCAACACTTGCAATAAGAGGGAATTGAACATCATGATATTAAATGCACATGGACTTGCTTGGATGATATTTTGTTCCATTGTTTTTCTTGTGTTTGTGTTTGTTGTGTTTGTGTTTGTTCTTGTTTCTTTTTGTATTTTATTTTTGGGTGTGTGAATGGATGCCTTGAGTTGATGTACTTTTCTACCTTGTAGGGTGGAATTAGGACATCAAGTGCGCTTTCTTCTACATTATCTACCGGAATCTTTCGTGGTCACCCCGATCTCATGGACTTCAAGACAAATGCTTTGAGACTCGGGGAAGTTCACGAAACCCTCCTACTATGCTTTTATTTTCTATATTGTTGCACTCTATTGTTTTGGCACATTGAGGGCAATGTGCATCTTAAAGTGGGGGGTGGAGTTGGATTTTCATGAACTTTGAAATTTTATGCAATTGCATGCTTAACTACCTATGATAGCTATGATTTTATTGTTAAGGACTTCCTGGCTTGGTAGAATGATAGTTGTGAGCTGTACTTTAACTGTGCTTGCATGTAGCTCTATTTCACCTTTAGTGCATCCTTATACTTGTTCATGATCACTTCCACTTTGTATACTCCAACCAACCAATCATAATGATTTTGGCATTAGACTGTTAAATTCTATTTTCAATAATCTTTTAAGAGCTTTTATGTTCCTTCATTATTTTTTTTAGCCTAAAGTGAACTACTGTAGTGGGTTTAACCAGGGGATTTGAGAGTTAGTTTGTACATATATTTATTCAAAAAAAAAAGAGTCTATGACAGTACTCCTCTGCTAATATAGCATGAATGCGTCTATGTAGACTGTAATCAAGTAGGATGGGTGGCTCTTGTGCATGGCCAGCATGTGCATCCGTTTGAAAGATTTTTGCGCAGTCTATGTTAGTCGGGGACTCAGAAAAAAAAGAAAAAAAAAAGAGTGTAAGTCTGTATATACGTGAGAGTAATAAAGTCTCTTAATCCCTTGGTCCTCGCTTTGTAGTCACTTAAGAGCTAAAATTTTATCTAGGAACAAAAGGACTCTTAATTGAGTATTGAGGGTGTATTTAACATTTTAATGCGTCTTCATTGTGCGTGGGGTGAATGGTCATCCTGGAGTAATCCAGGGTGTGGAGGTCAAGGTGGGAGTTAGCACACACTCACGGGGGCACTCTAGGAGAAATAGAGCTAGTATTAGTTGACTATTCATTGTACAGCTCAATTCTTGATTTCTACCCACTCGTGCTTGTGGAGTTCTTTACTTTTGAGCTTGAGATCGTACATTTAGCCGTTTATCTTGTTACCCCTGTTCTTCATGTTTGTTTGCTTGGGGACAAGCAAACGCTTAAGTGTGGGGATGTTTGATAAATGTCTAAATGTACGTATTTTATACGTATACTTGCGCATGCCTTTTCATATTTTGATAATGAATTGATGCCCTTTTAGGTCTAAACTGGTTTATTTTGTGTTTCAGGTGCAAAAGATGCCTAGGAGAGCTCAACGACGCAATTTGAGAAGAAATCTACGCCAAAATCGTCGTTTCAGGGTCACGGCACTGTAGAAACACTGTAGCAGCCTGAAGCACACACATTTGAGGAATTTTCTAAGTTTGCAAACCCTCACGGGCAAGCTCACGGCCGTGAGGTCAACCGCAAGCAATTCAAAAGGCAGACAGTACTGTACCAGCGTTACTGTAGAGGTTTTACTGTATCAATGCTACTGTAGCAGTTTTACAACTTTGCGGATTCTTTCGACTCACATTACAGGCTACCTCACGAGCCACATATGGTCCGTGAGCTCACCCGTGAAGAGGCACGGGATCATCTTTAAAAGGGTTTCTAGGGCATCATCTTGGTTGTCTTTTGGCCACCATTCTCCACCATTCTCATCTAGAGCTTCAAGGTTGCGGGAGAGGGCGGATCTAGGGTGCAAATCAAAGGGGAGATGAGGAGTGCTATCAAGGAGAAGATCTAGGAGCTTGCCGCCGCGGATTCGACAAGTTCTCATCACCACCTTCTAGTCTTCATCTTAGGGGAGTTTGTTTGAGCTTTGCTTTGTATTTCTTATCTTTTACTCTTGCTCCTTTGTTGATGATGAACTAGACTCCCAAGGTCACCGGGCATCTGGTGAACCTTGGGATAAACTTTCTTGTATGGATACTTGATTTACATATATGCTACTTGTGTGGTTTGTGGTTTAAGTTTTGTGTATTTGAATGCTTTGATATGCATGAGAACTCTGTGTATCAATATTTAGGTAATACTAGGTTGCATGACAATTGCCCTAGTGTTAGACTCACCGATCTTAGAAGGGATACATGTACAAATACGCCATGACCATCGAGTATTTTGTACCCCTCCAACCATTAGGGTTGAGCCTAGATATTGTGTTTGACCTTAATTAGGGATTTCCCTAGGCGTAATGCAATCGTAGGAGGATTTGGGCGGAAGTGATTCCGTATTCCAATACTCGTACTGGATTAGGGGTTATCACCGTGACCATCAGGGTGACCTACCTTTGGACATCTCTTGGCCTAACCACCTTTGCTTGTGTAATTCTAGTATCCTTCTAGCTTTAGTAGTCCCGAGGGATCCTCGCCCGGGGACCTCAAACTTTCATTGTTACTTGTTTCCCTAGTATGCTTATATGGTGAGCCTTAGTCCATGTGTTTATAGTTTTCTCTTTATTATTCTTCTTATCTTGTTTTTATCATATAATTGGTAGACTAGACAGTGCCGTCTAGGGGGAAGTAATAGCAGCTCTTGGGACCCCAGGGAATACGACCCCTGTGTCACGCACAGGGTATTACTTGATGACCTGTGCGCTTGCGGACCACGCGTATCAGATAGGCAAGAGATAGAAGGGAGATACCCAAATAGATCTAAAAACAGGCTATTTATAGGCTGAAATCGGAGTTCCACACGCCCCTATGGATTTTCCACACGGGTTGCAGAATTTCCACACGCCCGTGTGTTAATTCCACACAACTGTGTGGAAATTCTGTTTTGTTGATTTTTGGTAGACTGTAAACAGTACTTCACCGAAATGCTCCCGAATTCATCGTTCTTCATCGAGGCCGTTGAATTGGACACACAATCAACGGTAAATCACGTCGCATCTTCACTTGAAACACATTGACGAAGCTCTTGATAATGTTGCACAAGTCGGAACATGTGAGTGTGACTGCCTTTGTGTCCTCCAAATCGCGTATTCACTCGATCCCAATTGGAGTTTGGCGCACACTCACATGTCTTTGACCACAACTTGTGCCTTGTTCCTTAACCGGTTCGAGAACTCCCTCAACAATCACATTCATGACCTATTCTTGCTCCTTCTTCTTTAAATCTTCTCCACAACCCCACAATGTACGAAAGAACACAAATACACACTAATTAGTGATTAAATCTGAGAAAAGTAATGCTCAATATAAGATAATAATACTTCGTATTACTATAACACAAGCACTTATCACCGCCCTCTCCAGAAGTTGGGAAGAAAGATTTGGAAAAAGATCTGTAAAATTGGCCTTATCAATGTTGAGTCGTGGCTTTAAAATCAGCCTTATCGGGAATTTCACACGGCCGTGTAAAGTTGCTGAAATGCTGATTTTCGACCGAAAGTAAATAGTAACTTGCTACAGTTTTGCTGCATTGCTGCTACAGTACTCGCTGAAAACGCTCCCGAATTCACCGTTCTTCATCGAGGCCATTGAATTGGGCACATAATCAATGGTAGATCATGCCAATTGCTTCAAATATCCTTGTTGGTGAAGTTCTCTTAAACTACACGAGTTAGACTTATTGTGAGTGTGACTGCCCTTGTGCCCCTCCAAAGGAGGTTGGCGCATACTCACAAGTATAGGCTCGTGCCTTGTTCCTTGCTTGGTCTGAAAACTCCCTAACACCGGCAAACAAGATCTAACTTTGTTCTTCTTCTTCAAATTAGCTCCACAAACCTACAATGCACAAAAGCACATAAATGCACACAATTTAGCAATAAAATATGATAAAAGAGATGCTAATTGTAAGATAATAATGCTTCGTGGTACTATAACACAAGCACTTATCAGATTCCTCACCAAGTTTTTAGCGCCGTTGCCGGGGATATTCTAAGGAATTCTAGGAAACTTCTAGCTTATTGCTCTAGCCATTTATTTATTGTCTCTTTTCTTTTCTTTTGTTTTCATTTTTTTTGAGCTTAACTTGTTCTATCTTTCTTGATTTGTGCAAGGTACCATGTATGACACGTGGAAATCCGACAAACTTAATTGAGCCGGATAATGAAATTGAGAGGACCTTGCGTCGTACAAGAAGAGAAATTGGTGAAAGCTCAAGTGAGAAAGACATTTTGGTTGAGGATTTGTCATCATCCGTCATGGCCGAGGAGAGACGAACGTTGTCTGAGTATGAAAAGCCACAATATACGAGTGAAGAATTCAGTGTCCAAGCACCTACTATTGCAACCAATAATTTTGAAATCAAGGCAAGCACAATTGGCATGGTCCCAAATTCAGTTCAGTTTAATGGCCTTGCAAATGAAGATGCATATGATCACCTTGCCCGTTTCCTCCAAATTTGCTCTACATTCAAGATAAATGGGGTAACGGATGATGCTATCTGGTTGTGACTTTTCCCATTCAGTCTTAGCGATGCGGCATACCGATGGCTCACATCTCTACCGCTGGGTTCAATCAAGACATGGAAAGACATGGTCGAGAAATTTCTTAGAAGATACTTTCCTCCTAACAAAGCGGCAAGATTGAGGCAAGAAATTTCAGCTTTTAAGCAAGGAGAGTCCGAGAGTTTATTCGAAGCTTATGAGAGATTGAAGGACCTCCTTCGAAGATGCCCTCACCATGGGTTTGCTTCATGGATACCGCGGTGGGTGGATCACTTAGCAACAAGTACCCTGATGAGGCCGAGCAACTACTTGAGTCCATGGCAAGCAATGAATCTCATTGGGCCTCGAGAGGAACACCACAAAAGGGGGCCGGGATATATGAAGTCAATGCCAACAATGATACTCTTGCCGCGAAGGTTGATTTATTGTCTAGGAAGCTAGACACGCTCATGGGTAGCATTTTGATGTCTGAAATAGTGATGAGTTGTAACACTTGTGGTGGTGGACATGGGGCCACCCTATGTCCTATTGCTAGCTCCTTCGTCGGGCCCATCGAGTCCGTTGATTACATTGGTGGCCCAAGGCTGCAAGGAAATCCGTACAGCTCTACCTACAATCCGAGGTGGAAATACCACCCTAACTTCTCATGGAATCAAGGGCAACAACAAAAGGTTGGCCCCCCTCAGAACCCTCAAGTACAACCACCTTTGTAAGAGAAGAGATTTACCATTGAAGATGTACTTGCTAAGTTCATGATAGGCACCGAATCGAGATTTCAGAATGTGAATTCTTAGCTCAATGATTTTGGGTCCATCCTGAGAAATCTTCAAGCCTCGGTGCAATCACTTGAACATCAAGTGGGGCAACTTGCCAAGGCAAATTTAGAATGACCTTCAGGAAGTCTTCCTAGTAACACCAAAGAGAATCCAATGGAGCACTTGAAGGCCATTGCCCTTAGAAGTGGAAAGCAAGTGGAGACAAGGGTCGAAATTGACCCAAGTGTCAAGGAAACCGGGATAGCCATTATGGAAGATCCCAAATCTTCTCAAAAAGTTGTTGGGAAGGGTGATCAAGAAGGAAACAACGAAACTCATGCTCAAGGAAATCAAAACCACCGGAGTACAAGCCTCAAATTCCTTATCCGGCTAGGTTGAAGCAAGACAAGGAGGATGTTCAATTTAGAAAATTCATCAACATCTTCAAACAACTCCACATCAACATCCCGATAGTTAAAGCTTTAACTCAAATGCCCAAACATGCAAAGTTTCTGAAGGAACTCCTCACCAATAAAAGAAAATTAAAAGAGGAAGGCACCGTGGCACTCTCGGGAAATTGTTCGGTTATTCTAGAAAAGAAACTCCCACAAAAATTAAAAGATCCGGGAAGTTTCATAATTCCATGTGTGCTTGAAGGAGGAGTTCAAGAAAATGCACTAGCGGATTTGGGGCTGATAAGTGATTGTGTTATAGTAATGCAAAGCGTTATTATCTTACAATGAGCATACCTTTTATAAGATTTTATCACTAAATAGTGTGCATTTGTGTAGTCTTATGCATTATAGGTTTGTGGAGCTAATTTGGAAAAGAAGAACGAAGTTAGATCGTGTTCGCCATTGTTGGGAAGGTTTCAGACCAAGCAAGGAATAAGGCACGAGCCTCGACTTGTGAGTGTATGCCAACCTCCTCTGGAGGGGCACAAAAGCAGTCACATTCACAAGTCTAACCCGTGTTGCTTAGGAGAACCTCACCAAGAAGGATTCTTGAAGCAATCGGCACGACCTACCATTGATTGTGTGCCCAAATCAATGGCCTCGATGAAGAACAATGGATTCGGGAGCGTTCCGGGTGAGTACTATAGCTTGTTACTGCAGCAAAACATTGTAGCAACCTACTGTTTACTTTATGCCGAAAAAACAGGATTTCAGAGAGTTCACACAGCCATGTGGAAATTCCACACGGCCGTGCGAATTAATTTTTCAGCAACCCAGAAACTTCCCACGGGCGTGTGGAAATTCCACACGGCCATGTGAAGTCCAGATAAGTCCAATTTTAAAGCCGCGACTCAACATTATAAAAGCCCGATTTTTGAGACTTTTGAGATATCTTTAACCTAACTTTCCCCCCAACTTCTGGAGAGTGCGGCTAGGGTTTCGGAGAGGACTTCGTGGAGGTTTGGAGCGTGTCATTAGTATTATCATCGACGTTCGGCGGCCGCACAAGACCACGGCCACACCATACGCGAGGGGGTTTTCATCAATGTCTTTAATTTGTGATTTATTTCATATTTTGATGAACATGTATAGCTCCATGAGGAGCTAAACCCCTCATGGATATTCGGACTTGTAAACCCTAGGATTATTATATTTCTATGACATTGCTATTATGCTTTTCCATTATTGATGAATAAATTCGAGTTTCAATTTTAATTATCTTTTGCAATTGTTTTCCCTTAGCCGTGACACTAGGGTTGAGAATAATCTAGGTTAACCTTTGGAGGTGTGTCAACTCCTATAGGGTTAGACTACTTAAGATTGAAGAGGGTTGAGAGGGTGAGTCGTGAGGTAGTGAAGCGTCCCCTTTCTCTTCCGGTGTGATTTCTCCCTACCTTCATTTTCCTTGATTTCTTAGCGGTCGAGATAGAGTTAAGGTCCAGGTAGATAAACTCCCCTGGGACTTAGTTGCGCAAGCAACAGAGTGAAGGGTTGACGTGAATCCTAAGCGCTGGGGCTTAATCTACACTAGGGTTCTTCCACCTGGACCAAAGGGTTAGAACTACACATAGGAACAGGTTTTATCACTAGGAATCCCTAGAGCTTAAAGCAATCCCACGTAGTGTTAGGCTTAGGTAGATATACTCCCCTGGGGCTTAGTTGCGTGAGAGACAGAGTGAAGGGTTGACGTGAATCCTAATGCCGAGACATAGTGTTGGAGTTAGTCACGGTTGACTTTAGGTTTAGGACCGTGAGTTTAAGAATATCCTCGACTCAATTAACATCAATAGGAAAGTATAATAGCATAGTCTTGCACTAGAAGCATAAGTCCTAGAGGTAGCTTGTCCGGATACCCTATTTTATCCATTACTAGTATTTCTCTAATTCACTCCTTCTTACACTTTCTTGTCTTCCATCTCTCTATTTAATTTCTTGTTTCTTTTATCATATTTGCTTCCATAATTCACTCATCAATTCTATTATCACTTTTTCGTACACCGCACAACTAGATAGTGAAATCTTGTGTCTTAAATCCCTATTCCCTGTGGATTTGACTACCCACTCACCAGGGTAATTTTATTACTTCGACAAGCCCGTGCACTTGTGGGATACACGCAAGGGGTCGTGTCAAGTTTTTGGCTAGCATTAACGTCATGCCCTACACCATGTATTTGAAGCTTGGTTTGGATGGGATTAGACCCATGGGGATGACTTTACAATTGGCGCATCGGTCAACAAGAAAGCCTCGTGGGATTGTGGAGGACGTGATTGTTCGAGTTGACAAATTGGTCTTTCCCGTGGATTTTGTCATCATGGACATTGATGAAGATGTGGAGACATCGTTAATTCTTGGTCGGCCATTCTTAAGTACCTCGGGTGCCCTAATTGACCTTAAAGGAGGAAAATTGACACTAAGGGTTGGCGAGGAGGAAGCAGTGTACACGTTGCCGGTGGCCATGAAACACTCTCTTGACCATGATGACAAACTTTATTTTATTGATGAAACTGACCTCTTAATTTCTAATTGTGTGCAGGAGGTATTGTCGTTGAATCCCTTAGACGAGTATTTGGAGGAGCTAAGGGATGAAGTACAAGAAGAACTTTGCCCTTCCCCTCCAAGTCACAAGTTGAAGCAATCAAAAGAGAAGGTGATATGCACTAATTCCAAGGAAAAAGAACAAAAAAAATCAATGTTGCTGATAAACGCCTAAATGTACGTATTATTCATGTATGTGTACATCTGAATAGAGTATTTTTGTATGTGTGGATGCCCGTTTTCGGTCTAAATGGGTTTATTTTGTATTACAGGTACAAAAGATACCGTGGGGAGCTCGACAACATGATTTAAGGAGAAATTGGCAAGAAAACACTATTTTTGAGCCCGGTACTGTAGCAACACTGTAGCACGAAAACTTGGAAAAACGGCTAAGTCTGGAACTCCATGCGGGCACTCATACGGGCGCATAGATGGCCGCATACAGTCCTGTAGCAGCGACACTGTAGTTGTTTTACGGTAGTAGGGGATACTGTAGCATTATTACTGTAGCAGTCCACTACAGCAACTTACAAAAAATTCGGGGAGCTACAGTGCCCGTATGCTGATTGCATACCAGGCCGCATGGCATCTCGAGATTAGGTTTTAAAGGGCTTTAAGGCATTTTTCTTGGTGTCTTTGGCCACCCTTTCTCCTCCGTACATTTCTAGGGCTTCAAGGCTGCGGGAGAAGGCCAATCTGAAGGGCAAATCGAAGAGAGAAGAAGGTTATTCTCAAAGGAGCACATCTAGGAGCTTGCCGACATGGATCCATCAAGTTCTCATCACCACCTCCTAGTCTTAATCTTAGGGGAAGTTTTTTGTATTTATTGTTTCATATGTTTTCCCCCTTGTTGATGATAAACTAGACTCCCAAGGTCGCCAGTTATCTAGTGAACCTTGGAATGAACTTGCTTGTATTGATGTCTTGAGTACATTTATGGCATTTGTGTGGTTTGTGTCTAAGCCTTATGATCTTTGATGTGTTGATTTGTATGAGAATCTGTATTTCAACTTCTAGGTTGTACTTGGTAGCGTGACCATCGCACTTGTACTAGACACACTAGGCTTAGAAGGGATATATGTATGAATACGCCGTGACCATCGGGTATTTCATACCCCTCCAACCATTAGGGATGGACCTAGGTTGAGTTCAGCCCTAATTTGAGATTTCCCTTTTCTTAATGCAATCGTGCGAGGATTTGAGCAGAAGGAATTCCGTATTCAATACTTGTACCATATTAGGGGTTTTCACCGTGACCATTGGGTTAATCTATCTTTGGATATCTCTTGGCTCAAAACCACCGTTGCTTGTGTCATTCAAGCATCCTTCTAGCTTTAGTAGTCCCGAGGGGATCCTTGTCCGGGGACCTCGCACTTTTATTGCTAATTGTTCCCTTAATGTGCTATTGTGGTGTGCCTTAGTCCACTTGTTTATATTTTTCTCTTTTATTTTTTTTCTTATCTTGTTTTAAATCTATACTTGTTAGATTAGACAGTGTCATCTAGAGAGGAGTAATAGCAGCTCTTGGGACCCTAGGGAATACGACCCCTGTGTCACATACAGGTTATTACTTGATGACTCGTGCGCTTGCGGATCGCTCATCAGTTGCGAAAAATTTGGAGGGAGGTACGGAGGAAGAGAAAGAAAGGTACCAACCACTGCAGTTCAAAATCCCATGGAGGGAAGGTAAAATTCGAACCCCTCTTTGCTCATGAAAAAGTTGATGTCTATTCTTTGATGTCGTTGAACTTGCCGAGAAACAATGTTGCTTCAAGCTTGACCGGGGCAACTTCAAGCTTTTTGAACCCCCGTAAGGTAAGGAAGAAGGTACGTCAGACTCTTGACGTTAAACAAGCGCTTCTTGGGAGGCAACCCAAGCATTCAGGGGTCTTTAGTTCACTTTTCGTATTTTAGGTGTTCATTTTGTTGTTTTAGTTGTCATTTTCTTCACTAGTTTTACATTTAAATAAGTCCATGTTCACAATTTTCTTGTCGTCTTGAGTGTGGTTTAATAGTTTTATTTGATGAGTATTGCTTGTTTTTGTCGTCATTTCGTGCATTAGATCGAGTTTTTTCATATTTCTTTCGAGTTGGAGGTGTTCTAAAATGTTTCAATGCCTTACTTAGCCATTTGGAGAAGAAATTTCTGACTTTTGATTGATCTCCAGCTCCTCACGGCCTCAAGGGACCGTGAGGTGGGCTGTCTGCCCCTTAGCTAAGCCATTGGCCTAGGGCTCACGGCCCCCCTCACGGCCAACTTGGGGGTCGTCTGCCCCTTGGCTGAGGGCTTTGCATAGGGCTTACAGCCCCCCTCACGGCAGTGAGAAGGGCCGTGAGACACGAGCTGATGCCTTTTTAATCCCTTATTTTTCTCCATCTTCTTCTTCTTCTTCACTCCATCTTCAACATACCCTTATCTCCTTTTTCTTTCTTTCTCAATTCTTGGCCGAATCTTCTCATTTTTCTTTCTAAATCACCTCCTAAACACTTTGAGACTTTGATCTAGTGTTTTTCCAAGATTTTCATGCAAGCTTATTCAAGGTTTCGTCGGTAAGCTCTTTGATGCCCTAATTTTTTCTTTTTCATTTTTCTTGGTTTCTTTGAGCTTCTTGATGGATGATTTCAAGTATGTTGCTTGCATTTGATGTTGTGAATGGTGTATGATCATTTCCCATTGAATTCTTGTACAAATTTTTGAATTTTTGAAAATGAGGGAAAGTGCTCATGGTGAATAGTGTCCATATGGATACTATTCATATTATATGCTGATTTTTTTCTCTACTTCTTGCATTGTTCATGGCATTTTCTCGTATCTCTTATGACTTACAAGGTTTATACACATTGTAGGGATGCCAAATTTCAAGAAACTCGCCTCCAAACGTCCAAGGATTTCTACTCAACCCCCCCAAGAGCCCCATTGACACGACCCCTTGCGTGTATACCCCGCAAGTGCACGGGTTGTCGAAGTAATAAATTTTACCCTGGTAAGTGGGTAGTCGAATCCACAGGGAATAGGGATTTAAGACACAAGATTTCACTATTTAGCTATGCGGTGTACGAAAAGTGAGATTAGAATTAATGAGTGAGTGTGAAGGCAAATATAAAGAAACAAGAATTAAAAATAGAAAGATGATAGGTGAGAGAGTGCAAATAGGAGTAAACAGAGAAGGACTAGCAATGAATATGAAATAGGGTATCCGGACAACTTACCTCTAGGACTTATGCTTCTAGTGCAAGACTATGCTATTATACTTTCCTATTGATGTTAATTGAGTCGAGGATATCCTTAAACACACGGTCCCAAACCTAAGGTCAACCGTGACTAACCCCAACACTATGACCCGGCATTAGGATTCACTACGACTCTTGACTCTCGTTGACCTGTTAAACTAAGCCCTAGAGGAGTATATCTACCTAAGCCTCACACTACGTGGGATTGCATTAAGTTCTAGGGATTCCTAGTGATAAAACCTGTTCCTATGTATAGTTCTAACCCTTTGGTCCAGGTGAAAGAACCCTAGTCTAAATTAAGCCCCAGTGTATAGGATTCACGTCAACCTTTCACTCTGTTGCTTGCGCAACTAAGTCCCAGGGGAGTTCATCTACCTAGCACTTCACTCTATCTCGACTGCTAATAAATCAAGGAAACGGAGGTAGGGAGAAATCACACCGGAGGGGAAAGGGGTACATCGCTACCTCACAACTCTCCCTCTCAACCCTCTTCAATCTTAAATAGTCTAATCCTATCGGAGTTGTCACACCTCCAAAGGATAACCTAGATTGTTCTCAATCCTTAGTGTCACGGCTAAGAGAAAACAATAGCAAAAGATAATTAAAATTGAAACTCGAATTTATTCGTCAATAATGGAAAAGCATAATAACAATGTCAAAGAAACATGATAATCCTAGGGTTTACAAGTCCGAATACCCATGAGGGGTTTAGCTCCTCATGGAGCTATACATGTTCATCAATGTATGAAATAAAACACAAAGTAAAGACATAGATGAAAACCCCCTTGCGTATGGTGTGGCCGTGGTCTTGTGCGGCCGCCGGACGTCGGTGACGATGCCGATGACGCGCTCTAAACCTCCACGAAGTCCTCTCCAAAACCCTAGCCGCACTCCCAGAAGTTGGGGAGAAGAATAGGTCAAAAGATGTCTCAAAAAGTCTCCAAATCGGGCTTTTATAATGTGGAGTCGCGGCTTTAAATTTGCTGAAAACGGGATTTCACACGGCCGTGTGGAATTTCCACACGCCCGTGTGAAGTTTCTGGAATTCTGATTTTCGGCCGACTGTGAACAGGAGCTACTACAGTGTTTTTGCTACAGTATTTGTTACAGTACTACTACAGTAATTGTGCCGAAACACTCCCGAATTCGTCATTCTTCATCGAGGCTGTTGAATTGGGCACACAATCAACGGTAGATCGTGCTGATTGCTTCGAATCACCTAATTGGTGAAGTTCTCATTGTTGGCATGAGTTAGACTTATTGTGAATGTGATTGCCTTTGTGCCCCTCCAAAGGAGGTTGGCACACACTCACAAGTCTATGCTCACGCCTTGCTCCTTGCTTGGTCCGAAAATCTTCCCAACAATGCCAAACACGACCTAACTTCTTTCCTTTCCTTTATTTTATCCTCACAACCCTACAATGCACAAAAGTAAACAATTGCACACTTTTTAGTGATAAAATCTGATTAAATTAATGCTCATTGCAAGATAATAGCACTTCGCATTATTATAACACGAGCACTTATCACCCATCTCACACATGCCCTCCACAAAGCAAGATACGAAATTTTGAAGACTAAGCCATTTGGCACTCTTCGAAACATTGAGTGGGGAATCTTAGGGACAATTGGTATTGCTGAGCAAGTGAAAGAATTTCTATCACAAAATGGTTGGGAGAACCTTTTCACCGTTGATGAGCCAACTTTTCGCCAACTCACCTTGGAGGTTCTTAGTACATTTGAAGCACGCCAAGACCGAAGGGCTCTCATCTCTCGAAAACAAGGCATCATTCGCTTTCAAGCCTTTGGGAGGACTTATGATATGAATCATTTGGAGTTCGCCAAGTACTTGAAGATTCATGATGAAGACTACACTAGTTCATTACCAGTCGGCCAACTCCACATTGATTTTCCATCTGGCATGAATGCGAGGGATTATTAGGCTACCATAGCTCCAAGTGACACCAAGAACACCCGAAAGGCTTCTCGGATTGCAGACCCTATACAGAGATATATTCATGCCTTGATTACTCGTTCCATCGGGGGTCGGCGGGACAGTCCTGGAGTGGTTTCTCAGTCTGATCTACTCATCTTATACGGGATTTTTGAACAGTATCCTCTCCATATGGGGCACCTTGCGGCCGAGGCTTTCATGCATCAGGCACAGTTCGCGTGATTTGGTGCCATCTTTATGGGTTCGTACATCACTAGATTGATTCGAGGCATGAATTTGTTGGACCATGCACGCGACATGACCATCATGGAGGGTATGGCACCCCTTAATGCGGCGATCATGCTGGCTACTGGTTTAATAGAGAAGAGTGGCAACCATTACAGGCTCTCCCAACACTCAGTTGCGGGAGAATCTAGTTTGCCAGTGGAGTCAGACTAAGAGCCTAAGGGCGCTCCCACTCTTGCTCAGGGCATTACACTGCCACCGGATTTTGATGCTAGGCTGCGAGGTATGGAGGGCAACATTCTGGCCATTCGTCACGAGCAAATCGAGATGCGAGGTCAGCTTTTTCAAATCCTAGAGGGACAACGCTAGCTCACAGAGGACTTTCGCCAGTTTACCATTTCCTCTCGTGGCTCATCTTCACAGGCCGCCACCACATCCTGTGCCGCCACACCTGCGCCACCCCTCAGCGACGACTAGCTCTTCACTTAAGCATGGACATTTGTTTTGTTGCTTTAGTCTGTTTTGTTATTCCTTTTTAGTATATGTGTTTGTTGGTGTGAATAAGTTGGGAGGGGTTATGCCCTACCAACCTTTTGTAGAACTTTATGTACCTTTATCTAGCATGTGTGTTTGACTTCTCCCTAGTGTTTTATCTTTGCATTTTATTTATTTTTGTGGAATGATGATGTCCCCCTTATGCCTTGCAGGGCATTGAGTGAAGTTTAGTGAGCCTCTCCACATTTTGTGGAAGCCGGACCCGACAAGTATTGCTCGCCGTACAAGTTGTTCGGGTCACCCCTCTCCATTTAGACAAGATGAATCGGGGAAGTTCGTTTTCACCCTCCTCTATTGTTTTTATTGAATATATTTCCTTGTTATTCATGATTAGTGTACATTGAGGGCATTGTACAACACTAAGTGTGGGGATGGGTGTATTACATGTATTAGGGTCATTTTTTTTTACATGCTAGTGTTATCAATGATGGCTTTGTTCATGATGGTGAGATTCTTTTAGCATGGATTAATGATTGATGTGAGTTACATAATTTTTGTTTGTGTGCCCTATTGAATCTTGTTTCACCTCTAGTATTGTCTTGTGCACTGATTCTCTTGTTGATGCCCTGGGAATAGCCAACATGACTACTCTAACTCTCTTGTATGTTTAACACACAACTTTGAGTATTTAGTCTTAGAGTGTTAAGTTCTATCCTTTAATGAACTCTTAAGAACTTCTATGTCTAGTTGAGCTAATTCTAGTTTGGTGACTTATAGAACACTCTAAAGACATGATCTAGGGTGATTATATATATATATATAATATGTGTATATATGCGTGAATAAAGACCCTAGTGATCTTTTGAGTACCTACTTGGTACTTTAAAAAAAAAAAGAAAATGGGTTTAGTCCCAAATTCAAGAGTTAGAAGGATCATACTTGTTCATTGAGGGAGCACTTAGCATTTTAAGACCCAGTATTCATGTATGTGGAGTGATTAGCATCTAGAGCTGTACTGATTGAAGTCATTAGGCTAGACCAGATAAGGGCATATGAGACAGGAAATTCACTTACACAGCACAGACATATAAGAGGTGAGACAGGATCTTTTTGTTGTACTTATTGATTGTAACTCAACATCTGTATATCGTTATTCATTGCTTGTAAAATCTCATATTAATTCGAGCCGGAGATAGTACATTTAGCCACTTATCTTTCCCTTTATTTTTCATGATTTGTTTGCTTGGGGACAAGCAAACACTTAGTGTGGGGATGTTTGATAAGTGTCTAAATCTATGTATTCTAGTATACTTATTCTTTACACTTTGCATGTATTTTGTAGCAGATGCTGTAGCAGTCGCTGTAGCACCTGGGGGATCTTCGAGCAAGAAACTCCAGAGACTTTTGCCTTAGTCTCATGGCCCCTTCTGCTACCCCGTGAGGAAATCCTAGAGAGTTTTGCCTAGGATTCACTCCCCCGTTAACTACCCCGTGAGGCTCAGGATTTGGGGTTTTCTTTGACCTAATCTGCATCCATACTACCCCCATACGGCCCGTATGCTTCAGGGGTATAAATGGGGACTTCTAGGGCTTTTGAAGAGACTTTTGGCCGGCACACTGAAGGTGAGAACGAAAACATCTTTTGGATGACGACGATTTTGAGCCAAAAAAGGAGGCAAGAGCATCATCAACAAGGGGAGGGCTTCATCATCAATGGAGCAAGGTTCCAAGCCAAAGGGAAGCGTCATTTGGCAATCTCTTGGGCGAGGGAAAGCGTCATACGGCCGGACCTCCACCTTCTCCTTCATCATTTCATCTAGGGAGTGTCATTTATGAACTTTTTGTGTGATTTGCTTTACTTTGTTGTTATTGTTTGTATGATGGCACACTAGACCCCCAAGGCCACCGGATGTCAGTGAACCTTGGGGGGTTCATCTTTTATCTTGGATGATTTGCACTTAATTATATGCTTTGGGTTGATTAGTGATTTGTTTCATTGAGCTTCATGTCTAGAATTACTCAAAGGAGAAATCCATAGTTCTTTATTGAGTTGTACACGTAGATGTAATCTACTCGCGTGTATTAGATCTTTAATGAACTAAAAAGGGTTTCTTGTATTGATATGCTGAGAAACTGGGTATTAATAGCCCTCCGATTTTTAACGGTAAACTAGGGTTTAGGGTAGCCTTATGTTGGGATCTCCTTGTACTTAATGCAATCGTAGGAATACCGGTTAGGGAGAAATTTCAATTAGCATTCGTATGAGATTAGGGTTCAATCGCTGAGAAATTGGGGTTGATCTAATCTTGAGATCCTTCGGTCTAAATCACCCAGACTATCTTTTTACTGTTCATCCATGTATCATGATGACCCTCAAGGGGATCCACATCTATAGGCCTTCACATATCACTGTAGCACTTGCAACCATTTTGTTTGATGTTAAATTTGTTTATTCATATCGTACTTGTTTCATTGCTTTAATTAGAGTACCACAATCATGCTTCAGATGTTAGGTTAGATAATAGGCGAAGAAGGAGTAATAGTAGATCCTTAGCCCCGTGGAATACGATCCTCGTGCTTTTGCACTAGGTATTACTTGGCGACCCAGTATACTTGCGTGATTCCTCACCAAGTACACATTGGGTTGAATTGAGTGAGTCTACATACACTTACACAATATCTGGTTTGTTGCCCTTTTTTATTCAAGTTTTTAGCTAGAGCAATGATTTCTTTTATGCAATGTTTGAGTTTTCCTTTCTTGTAGAATGCCTCTTTTGCATGGTTTTGGTGAACCTTAGACTAAGCACTTTAAATTATTCTTCCTAGATGCCTAAATGTTTTTTTTTTGCTTGAGAACAAGCAAAAACTTAAGTGTGGGAGAGTTTGATAAGTGCTTGTGTATAAGTATTACTAAGTATATTTTTTCTTACATTGAGCATCATTTTTATCAGATTTTATGGCTCATTCGTGTGTATTTGTGTTCTTTTGTGCATTTACGGTTGTAGGAACAAGCTTAGAAGAAAGGAAGTAAAAATAGATCACGGACGCAATTGTTGAGGAAACTCTTGGACCAATCTAGGATCCATGCACAAGTTGTGTTCATATACATTTGAGTGTGTGCCAACCTCCAAAATGCTCAAGTGAATATACAAATTGGAGGGGCACAAAGGTAGTCACACTTATATGTTCCAACTTGTGTAACATTGTTAAGAGCTTCGTCAATAGGCTCGAAAGCAAGATGCGACGTGATCTACCACATGGTTGTGTACCCAACTTTGAGGCCTCGATGAAGAAAATGGATTCGAGAGTATTTTTGGTAAAATACTGTAGCAGTTACTGTAGCTAATCTATGTAGCAAAATTACTGTAACAGTTACTGTTTACAGCACACAGGAAATGAGAACCCTAGAAATTCACAAGCCCGTGTGGAATTTCCACAGGGGCGTGTAGATGTCCGATTTCGCCTAGACCAAAGGGTTAGATCTAAGTTAGGGAATATGGTTTATCACTTTGAATCCCTAGAGCTTCAAGCAGTCCCACACAGTGTGAGTTGTTGAGAATATCTCTTTCCGTCGAGGCATAGTGTAGAGTTCTAATCATGGTTGAACTTAGGTTTGGGACTATGTGTCTTTGGATTTCTACGACTCATTAAACTTCAATTATGAGGCATAATATTAGTCTTGCACTTGAAACAATAGTTCTAGGGTAAGCATTATCCGGATACCCCATCTTATCATTGATTACCTCTCTTTAATCCTTTTTTTTTTCTCTTTTTTCTTTTACTTTTCTTTTCATTAATATCTTGAATTCACTTATGATTGGTTTTCACTCTAGCTAAATAGCAATATTTTTTGCTTCTGAGTATTTATTCTCTGTGGATTCGACTACCCACTCATCGAGGTATTTTATTATTTCGACGATCAATGCACTTACGGTACACAAGTAAAAAGTGTGTCAAAGTCCATTTATTTTCTTAAATTATAATGAAAAAAGAATTGGTATATATTCCTTTTATATTTTTGTGCAAGTCGTGTGGGCTACCATCACATGATGTTTTCATTACCAAAAAAAAATCTAAACTCGTTAATGCTGTTAAGTCAAATAAGCTAGGTTATTTTTATAAATTTATTTTTATAATATTTTAATATTATTTTGATAATATTTAATGTCACATCAACTATTCGTACTAGAAATCTGATGGCCAACACGGGGTAGAATAAACTTTTTCTAAAATGGCTAGCAGATGGACATCCTATTGGAAAAAAAAAACATCATAAAGGGATAAAATGGGTATTATAATTATGATAGAGGGAATATTCAGGGTATTAAACCATTTTTCTATAAATTAATTTTACTAAAGGTGTTTTTAAACTAATATAATAAATTAAATGATTTTTTTTATAAATTAGACAAGTGACAAATAAAAAAATAAACGGGTATAAAAATACACCAGTTATGATAGCTTAACTGACCTCTTGGATATAACCTCGTCTATGCAACCCAAAAAGGAAAAAACGAAAGGTATTCCTCACACGGACTGCCATATGAGGACTCTAAATATGAATTGCAATCTGAGAGATTCAAACTTTAGATTTATCAATCACAATCACAATCACAATCACAGGTAATTACCGTTAGACTAGTCCACTGTTCTTTAAATGATTATTAGAATAACACTCCTATAATATTTGCTAAATTAACTTTTATACTTGTAACTCATCTGATCATCTGCTATTTTATCTGTTACTATATAACAACTCATTTAAGCTTAACTATCTCTAGTTCTTCTAACGTAAGTACATTAGCTTACCTGACCCCAGTCGCTTCCACGTTTCTCTTTAGTTTCAAAGCTCTCTTTTTCTACGTTGGACAATAAAGATTTTATGATCCACCATAAAGCCCTACACTAGTGAGTACCCATGATGTAGATCAATCCATGTCTAGTCCAAAGTTCAATTTTAGGCAAGCATTTGCCAAATAGTGAGATTTTAGAGATAACCTAAATTTTTAAAATTACTTTCAATTTAAAATAAAGTAAAATCAAGTATATCTTATTACGTTCTACAGTTTTAAAAATAATCGCTATTGATGGTATTAGGTGAGTTAGCTTCATTAGTCATTACTAAATTCCTTTAGAAATTAGATAAAGATAAGCTTATTTATTTAAAATAGAAGGCATCTAAAACTATTTTTACAATGGTAACAATATTCAATAAAAATATGCTCATAATTTTCAATTTTTTTTAACAAAATATACTATGATGTAGAAGTTCTTGTTAAAAAATTAAAAAATTAAAAAATTAAAAAAATTTATATACTAATTTATCTAATTTTCCATAGAATTTGTAAAAAATATATATGTTAGATTTAAGTTGAAAATAAGTGAATTTAGTATAATATAGACAAAATCTTACAAATGAACATTGAGCGTAAAGAGCAATGGGAGAATAAAATCTAAAACAAAAAATAATGTTATAAAGAAATTTTAAAGTAAAACATAAAGAAAACTTTTTAAATATAACAACCTACTATGTAGCAGAGTGGTAACTCATTGTCCTTCCATATGAGAGGTTAAAAGTTTAAATCCTAGTCACAATAGTGATCGAGAGTTGTAACTTATTCATATTTATTTAAAAAAAATATTTATCTTATGTAGATTATTGTAAAACTATTACTGTTGTAACAATATAACGATGAGACACTTGACTCTTATGTGATAGTTAATTAAAAATTAATCTAGAGATATTAAATAGTAATTAAATTTAATAATATTTTCACATGAAATATATATATATTAGATCATGTAAAAGTGTAAATCAACAAAATATTTATGGATGCATGACTAAAGTGAATAAAGCATAGTTTGCCTGCATCCTGTATGATTATAAAGTTTAATTTTTATGAAATAAAACTTCTGACTGTTAGGCGCAACTTCATGTGACATGGCCGAGGGATACGTAATATCCATTAGCTAATAAGAAATCATTGTTTCAGATCTACCAATATAAAGCTAAACTTAAAATGAATAAGTTCAACTACTGCTATCATATATGACTTGGGAATGTGACATGAATCTCAAGTCCAAGTCATTTTCAATCGAGATCTGAGATCCTATCTCAAACAAAGGTCACATGCACCAACAAGCATCAATTAATGAAATAAATAAACTACGAAAAACGTGGGAATCTTAAGTCGTACGTCCGTTGACTCACAAACTAAAAAATTAAAAATTAAAAATAAAAGATGCAAGGTTGACTCAAAATACTTACTTTGTTGTCAATGTTTAATGGATTATAATATCAACATACCCTTATGCTTTCCTCATAACTGGCACGTCATCACCTATGAGCCATTAGACTCATTTCTATTGTTAATCTCAAACGGGGAATTTCAAATAAGAAATTTTTATAAATTGTGTCTACTTAAGTGCCTAGTGGTTAACTCTTTAGCATGGCTCCCTCGAGTGCTTAGATACTATCATTCCAATTTCTCACTCGAGCCATAGTTGGATGATTAAAATTGATACGCCCCTTGCTTAAATAGTATAATATATTTAAAGATCAAGTAGTCAAAATTCATAAGAACTACCTCTATTAGTACTTCTTCACCCTTAGGCTTAAGCAGTATAGACTTTTATTATAGGTGTTTCAAGGATAAGTTGGCAATGTAGATGTAGATGCATATACTTCCAGTTAGTGGCAACCATATGTCCTCTCTATAAATGGATCTACTGTTGAAGTTCACCAGGGGTTAATACAATAGTAATATCATTATACGGCATAGGAAGTTGAAAGCGTGCATTATTAAGGTATGGTCCAAAAGCAGGTGGAATAGTAGGAAATTTCTTCTTCATGTGAAGGATAGTAGGTGCCATGGTCATGTGGAGATCTCCAGATGACCATGGCACCTACTACCCTTCACAGAAGGATAGTGCCCTGAAGTACTCCACTCGACGAATGTAATGGCTTAAACAATGATTACATAGTACATCTCCTTGGACCACGGGTAAACCACTAACGGAGGGTTTGATAACATACGACCTATCTCTACAAGTAGACTCAACTTCTTCCCTAATGTGCGCCTTAGCTAGATGGATCCCTCGATCATCACCTAGATATCTAATCTACAACTATGGTTAACATGCTATCAAGATTGCAATTACAACTATAGGGAACATGCACATCATGTTTTACTCATGCAACTAATACCAATTCTCATGCCAAGTTAAGTAAAATTCATATCATGGCAATCAACAGAAGAGTTTTGCAAACCAAGACAAACAAAATGGAAATCTCAAGGGAACTCAATAATCAAAGCATCGAGTTAATACATCAAAAGTTAAGGTTCATAACTCGGGACATTGAATGACTGTTAGGCCCTCATGGTTCAACAATGCAAATAAGAGAAACATAAATAGAATGAAATGAAATCCATAAACTCTCTTCTTCCTTCACAATCCTCATCGAAGAGAGTTCAATGATGATCTTGCTAGTGTTCCTCTACTACCAAGATGATCTCTCAGTCTAGATCTGGCCCGAGATGGTGCCAAGCTCTATCCTAGCCCTTATCTGAAAAAGTTGAAGGTGATCCACTCCAAAACCCTAGCACTTATATGCCTAAAAAGGAAAAAAGAAAAAGAAGCTCTGCTCTGCCCTAGTTCTTGGCGTGTGCTCTTGTCAGGATGTCTTGGAACTTGTTTTCTATATGACTATGGCACAACCTATGAAGTGCATCGGCATAAGCACGTCCATGTTTACTGGCCGTGCTTGAAAATCATGATGTTAGTAGGAGTAAGGAAATAGTGCTCTTCTTATACTAAAAATTCTTGTAAAGTGTATGGGCATAAGCACGCTCATACTTACTGCCAGTGCTTAAAGAGCGCGATGCTGCTAGGGCAAGGGGACCATGCTCTTTAATTCTTGCCAATTCTCGTAAAGTGCACGGGCCTCAAAACAACAGTGCTTCCTTCCCATGCTTCCCAACAAGGGTGTGCTTTCTTAGAATGGCTAATTTTCTCTAAGTCCCACAATCTGTATGGCTGAAAGCATGGGCGTGCTTCCCGATCACACTTTCCTTG
Source organism: Dioscorea alata (assembly GCA_020875875.1). Classification (NCBI taxonomy): domain Eukaryota; kingdom Viridiplantae; phylum Streptophyta; class Magnoliopsida; order Dioscoreales; family Dioscoreaceae; genus Dioscorea; species Dioscorea alata. The sequence continues at coordinate 7,438,630 of CM037013.1, read as the reverse complement.
GAAAGTGCATTCCAGCTCTGTTTTGAGCCAAAATTGATCCACACTCATTCTTCTTGTTTCAAGACTTGATTGCCTTAACAATTAAGCACACATACCTAAAGTAGCACCGATTTATCATAAATATATGTAAAAAGACAAGTAATTCGTGCAATAGGATATAGTAAATATCTATACATAATGCACTCATCAAATACCCCCACACTTGAATGCTTGCTTGTCTTTAAGCAAAGTACTTTAAAAGAACGAAAAAGAAGATGAGTGCATGAATTTTGATCTCATAAACGAAAGGGTATTCACAGGAAAGTTAAGGGAACTAGAAATTAGTGTGCTTAACTGATCCAAAAAAAATAGTAAACACATGCATTCCGAAATCACCGTGCGTGTGTGAATTTACCCTAGATATGTGCCTCCATATACCCTTAGGAATCACTAATTAAGACAGCCTTATTTCCTCTAAAACTCTTTGGTAGTAGCTTCATACAACCTAGGGATAGCTATTTCTCTTGGTTGGTCATCAAGTGAACATTGGTAGTGTCAAAGATATGACTACTCAAGAGCGCTTTCGTGCTTCTAAGGGGATAGTTCTTTCTACCATCTTTTGAACACAACTATTTATCTTTTCAAAGCTAACAAACTAAATCAAAAAAATTTTTTTAACAAAAGGGAAATCTTGGTCTATAATCTAAAATCCTTCCTAGGTACAAGTAAAACCACAACTAGGAAAGAGTGCAAGAAGAGGAGATTTCCGAGACACAAGTGAAACTAGCAATTAAATTAAAAAAATAAACACTAATCCTAGTGTCACCCTTAGCCTCACAATCCCTAACTGTAAATCATAGATCATCCTAATTCACGCATCATCACAATAAGCAAAAAGATAGCCCTCCCTCACACTTTAACGTTACATTATCCTCAATGTAATCAATGTATAAATAAACAAATGACAAAGATGACAATTGAATAAAATCGAGGAGAGTTACTAGGGACGTCCGTAAACCAGAAAGAGTTATGATGCATCTCTCAACATGAACAGTTCACACATTCCAAATTTGGAATACATCCTGTAAAGCAAGAAAGGGTACACACATGAAGCTCAAGAAACTCAAAATAAAATAAACAAAGTAATACAAAAATAACAACAAACATAAAAAGTAAAAGAGTTTAACAGAAGACTCCCCTTGCTAACTGTACAAAAAGTACAAGTCCAAAAATATAGTGGTGGTGGCCTTCAAAAGTCAGGGTCATACCCACTAGAGGTGTTGAGATGGACCCAGCACGACTTTTAGGAATCCCTTGACGGGTGATAAGTGATTGAGTGAACATATTTTATCAAATGTTTTACATACATTGAGCATTTTTTTATCAGTTTTATGGCTCATAAATTCAATTTGGTGTTTTTTTTATTCAAATAGGGTTGTGAAGGCATGTAGAGAGAAAAAGAAGTAAAGATAGGTCATGGAGGCATATTTTGGGAGTCTTTTGAGCGACACAGGGATCAAGACTAAAGCTGTGTTCATACACATGGTGGTGTATGCCAACTTTTGAAAGAGTTCAAGCTAATTCATTAGTTGGAAGGGCGCAAAGACAGTCATATTTTCATGTCCTGACTTGTGTGAAGACTTCAAGAGCCTTCCAAAGCTGTTTAGTCTACAAGAAGCCACATGATCTACCACACCGACCATGTGGCCTTAGAAGAATGAGATTTTGGAAGCACTATTCATGAGCGATTTTAAGCCGGTGTGTGCCTGATTTCTAATTATAAAAGGTGGCTTTGCCCAATTTTATGTTAACTTTTTCATGGCTTTCATGAAGCAAGGCGACTGGGGTTTGAAGGAGAGGTCTTTGCAACTTTGGGGATGTTTCTTCACCAACTTTGATCGATTTCTCCTCCATCATAGCATCAAGGAAGCTACCTATGACCTTAGCTTCGAGAGGAATCCACCTAGACATTGAGACTACCCATCAAGGCCATCATCACGTATATAGGAGGGTTTATTCCATGACTTTTGTAGAGTTTTATTCATTTAAATCTTGTTTTGTAACTCACTCTATGGAGAGCTAAACCGTAGAGGGTATTTGGGCATGTGAACCCTAGGATTCCATTCTTTGTGTTGGTTTACATTGTGTTTTCCTTTTAATTCGAGTTTAGTTGGGTTTTAATCTTGTTTTCTTAATGATTTCTTGCTTTATTGATCTATTGATTGATTGGATGTTTGCATTGATTCTGTCACCTTGGTGAGAAAGAGGTCTCCATTAGGGTTAGAACCTTAAGATTGAAGGAAGTTAAGAGGGTGAGTCATGAAATAGTGGAGCATCCCCTTTCCCTTCTGATTGGTGTATTCTATTTCCGTATTCCCTAAGCTCTAAGCAACCATATGTGTTGTGAGATGCTGAGATTAAGAGATTTTCCAGCCGTGACGTCGTAGTGGGTTAGGGACCTTTTACCAAGATGTAGGCCAAGGTCTATTCTTTGGAATCCGATACATCCTTTGGAATCCCTATAGTGTTATGCAGTCATATGATGTATGAAGTGTTGATATTGAGAGATTTCTCTACTGGGACCTCGTAGGGAACTAGGATCGTTGATCAAGATGAAGGGACGGATTACCTTTGGATTTCCATGACTTAACTTACTCGGTTTATGAATACTTTTTGAATCTTGCACTTAATGTTTGAATTTTAAGAGGAACATTGCCTGAATACCTCATTTTTATTGATTGAGACTTCCCTTCATTTTAACCTTGCTTACTTGTTCGTGACATTCATTTACTCGTGTATTAGTTCATCAAATCATATCTTTGATCATTTGACTAGATAACTTAGAAGTAGTTATTACTAGTAATCTTATTCCTTGTTGATTTGACTATTCGACCCATTGGGTACACTTTATTACATAAGTGACCCATGCACTTGCGAACACAAGCAAGGGTTGTGTCAGTGGGAGCTCTATTAGCAACTCATCATAAACTATAGTCTGAGTTAACTTTTCATCATATAGCCCTAACCTAATAAAAGACTCTTTTAGGCTTATGCACTGTAGGGTCCCGAACACCTATAATTGAATGGTTCTTGGCTTGTGGATGCTAATCATCCCTTGTTCCAGTCAAAACATTGCCAAACCTCCATCATCAGCTCACTATAAGTGGTGTTGGTGATAGAGAAGTGCTAATGTTAGGCCCTAACACTCAGGAGGAGCTAAACGTCCTCAGCGAGTTCCACTTTGTGTAGGACTTCCAATTGATCTCTCAAGACTCACCGATTCACATGGTAATCAAGTGGTTGTACCACACATTATGTGCTGGTATATCAAACATGAACCTTGCTGGTATGGCCCACAACCTACTTTCACTCGTAGCTTACTTGGAGACGGACCCAGGTGAAAGTGTCTTTTGCCTCGGCATAATATCCTGTATGAAATTAGTACACAAATCAAAATAGGTATCTTTAAACTAAGCAAGGGCATGCTCAACAAACAACATGGGCATGCTTGGCAGGTAAAAGCAAGATGTGTGCTTTGTTAGAAACAAGCTAGGGTACACGAGAGCCCAACCGTGCTTAATCATCATACTAAATGAGAAAATAGATATGAATCTATGGTTTGTAGAAGTCAATCCATAAAATGAGAATTGAAAAGCAAGTAAAACATGCATGGATCACTTATAAGAGATTTGAACAACAAAAAACACACTTTAAAAGGACTATATTAAAAAGAAAAGGTCGTACCTTTGCTTAAAGAAGAAGAAAGAACTTGTGAGAGTAAATAGCTCAAAAACGCAGCAAGAAAACCACAAAACAAGCCAAAGCGAAGGGAAGAAGCTCAGGGAAGAAGAAGAAATGTGACGAAGAACGCCAGCGGGCTGCTTTAAAGGAAAAAAAAAAAAGGAAAAGGAATAGTGGCACAAGAGCATGCCAAAGAAGAACGGTCGTGCTTGGTGACCGTGCTTCACCATAAATAGGATGAGTGCCCTGGAAGAGCACAATCATGCTTGAGATCAAGCTCATAATTATACATTTCACTGAATAACCTCACAGTTGTAATAATAAGAAAGCACGACCTTACTAGGAGAAGCGAGTCCATGCTCTTTGAAGCATGGGCATAAGCATACCCACACTTCCCCCTTTTTCCCTTTTTTCTCTGATTCTTGACAAATGCACGGCCATAAGCATGGTCGTGCTTGATATGGAAACTTCAGGGGAGTAACAAAACCTCAATAAAACCCCTCAAATAAATCAAAACCTTGAGTGCAAATGAACACACACAAGAGAAACAAAACAAAAACACACAACACAAAACATGACAAAGATAAAAAAACAAATAACCAACAACAAAAACACTTGGGTTGCCATCCAAGAAGTGTTTGTTTAAAATCGCTAGCTTGACATCCCATTTTCTCACTCTATGGAGGGTCATGGGATTGATTCCACTCAAAGTCTCCTGCACTATAAGAAAATAATGAGTAGGAAGGTAAATTCTCAATAAAAAAAATCGGACCCCCACTAAGTGTTGCACGATATGAGCAGATTTAAGAAGGAGTGGGTGAATTCTTTCTCTTTCTCTTAGCAATTAATGAGTGCATTTCATATCATGTTTTACGTACCCCCCAAATCATACTTTTGCTCATTTTTTAGCGTTTTTACATATGATGTTATTTGATGCACTCTCCACAAGGACATGGGTCACACACAAGTAGTAAAGTGATACCCCCGTAAGGGGTAAGGTTATCAAACAACAGGGACTGGACTTAAAGTACTCATCTCTCCTTTGATCTCTAATTGAACAAAAATTGAGTTAAAGTGATGAATGAGAAGTAAAAGAAAAAAAACAGAATAATTGGGTGATATGTCAGGCGGATTAGGATCGAGAATTCAATGACAAGAGAGCAATGCCCCAGGATAATTCCTATGAGCTATAGTATGTTGATTTGCTTCCAATGTCTACCAGGTACATTCTAGGATTCTATTGTGTGCTCAAGAGCAATGTTGCAGCTATGGTTCACTCATACACCAAGTTTTACTAGAATAATTGTGGGTTTCATACACATAAAGTTTTGCAATCACACAAGGTAACTACAACTAGGGAAATCCACACACCAAGTTTTACCCCAGCAACTATGAAAAGAAAACACATTAAGTTATGCAAACACAAGATTAAACAAGAAAATCACAAAGAACTCCGTAGACATTAGACACAAATAGTCAAAGCATACAAAGTATCATAGTAGAATATCCTGGGGCATCGTGGACAGTTAGCCCCTCATGGAAATGTATAACAAGGAAGAAGAAGATACAATACTAAAGAAAGAAGACATTACTCCATTCTTCTCGAAATAATCTTCCAAGTTGAAGTTTCTTGATGCTAATCCCACTTTTCTTGTATCTCCAACTCGTCCTTGGTCCCATAGAAGGTGTCATGAAGCTTGATCTTCGCTCTCAACAACGTCCTCCCAGTGGAGAATGAAATCCCCAAACAAAGATGAGAGTGAAACCTTAGAAGATGGAGTTAAAAAGATTGATTTCATGCTTGACACGGTCTAAGCATGGTCGTGCTTAGGCCGTGTGATAAGTGCTCGTGCTATAATAATGTGAAGTGTTATTATCTTACATTGAGTATTACTTTTATCAGATTGTATCATTAAATAGTGTGCATTTGTGTGCTTTTGTGCATTGTAGGGTTGTGAAGCTAGTTTGGAGGAAAAGAGAAAAGTTAGATCGTGTTCGCCGTTGTTGGGGAGTTTTCGGACCAAGCAAGGAACAAGGCACAAGTATAGACTTATGGGTGTGTGCCAACCTCCTTTGGAGGGGCACAAAGGCAGTCACATTCACAATAAGTCTAACTCGTGTAGCATAGGAGAACTTCACAAATGAGGAGGATTGAAACAATCAGCACGATCTACCGTTGATTGTGTGCCCAATTTAATGGCCTCGATGAAGAACGATGAATTCGGGAGCGTTTCGACAAAAGTACTATAGAAGCACTGTAGTAAAATATTGTAACAAGTTACTGTTCACTGGTTGTCGAAATTCAGCAAAACAGAGACTTCACACGGGCGTGTGGAAATTCCACAAGGCCGTGTGAAATCCTGATTTCAACCGATTTAAAGCCGTGACTCAACACTATTTAAAGGCATTTTGGAGACTTTTTCTCTATCTTTTTGCCTATCTTTTGACCTAACTTCTGGAGGATTATGGCAAGGTTTGGAGAGGACCTTGTGGAAGATCGAAGCGCGCCATCAGTATCGACATAGACGTCCCACGGCCGCACAAGACCACAACCACTCTCTACACGAGGGGGTTTTCATCTATGCTTTTGATTTGTGCTTATTCTCATAGTTTGATGGATTCGTATAGCTCCATGAATAGCTAAACCCCTTGTGGGTATTTGAACTTGTAAACCCTAGGATGATTATGTTTCTATGACATGTTATTATGCTTTTCTTTATTGATGAATAAAATTGAGTTTCAATCTTAATTGCATCTTGTATTGATTTTCCCTTAGCCGTGACACTAGGGTTGAGAATCGTCTAGGTTATCCTTTGGAGGTGTGACAACTCCTATAAGGTTAGACTACTTAAGATTGAAGAGGGTCGAGAGGGTGAGTCGTGAGGTAGCGAAACGTCCCCTTTCCCCTCCGATGTGATTCTCCCTACCTCCGTGTTCCAAGAGTTCTTAGTGATCGAGATAGAGCGAAGTGCTAGGAGATGAACTCCCCTAGGGCTTACTTGTACGAGTAACAGAGTGAAGGGTTGTAGTGAATCCTAATGCTGGGGCTTAATTGAGACAAGGGTTTTTTTACCTGGACCAAAGGGTTAGAGCTACACATAGGAACATGGTTTATCACTAGGAATCCCTAGAACTTAAGGTAATCCCACATAGTGTGAGGTTTAGGAAGATGGACTCCCCTAGGTCTTAGTTGATAGGTCAACAAGAGTCAAGGGTCGTAGTGAAACCTAATGCCAGGGCATAATGTTGGGGTTAGTCACGGCTCACCTTAGGTTTGGGACCGTGTGCTTAAGGATATCCTCGACTCATTAATCATCAGTAGGAGGGTATAATAGCATTGTCTTTCACTAGGAGCATAAATCCTAGGGGTAACTTGTCCGGGTACCCTATTTCACCCATTGATTGTCCTTTTCTTATTACTCTTACTTGCACTCTCCTACCTTCCATATTTCTCTTTTATTTCTTGTTTTTCTAAATTACTTTTGCGACCACACATTGATTCTATTCTCACTTTCCGTACACCACACTAGCTAAATAGTGAACATTTGTATCTTTGATCCCTACTCCTTGAGGATTCGACTACTCTCTCACCAGGATACTATTATTACTGTGACAACTCGTGCACTTTTGGGCCCCTGTCACCGTGCTTCTCCTCGAGATTTCTGAGTGAAATGGCTGAGTGAACGCCTAGAATAATCAAGGAAAGAAGCATGGGTGTACTTCTCTCGTGTTGCTCTAATGCACGACTATGTGAGGACGGCATGACCGTGCTTTCCCTGATGAAAATAAGTTGTCTTCAGGCTGCAATAATCAGTGGGAATAGCACGTGTGTGTTTAACATGTGATTGGCCTGAGAGCAGCCCCATGCTTGAATGATCACTAGGTCATCTCCATGCTAAGATAATCAGGGTGATAAAACACGCCCGTGCTCTGACAAGGCTTCACTTGAACACTAAGCATAATCATCATCCTTCACTCAAATGTTCACCGATTTCACTCCACATTGCTTTGAGCCCAGCAATCCTGCACACAGAATAAATATACCCAAAGTAGCACCGCAGATAAACAAAAATGTGCTTAAGAGACAAAAAGAGTGATTTAAGCTTAAATAAACATTATATAAAATGCAATCATCACCATTCTAGGTATGTTTCATTCATGGTGTAGGATTTTAGGGTTCAAAGAAAATAGGAGTTAAATCGGAGACAAAATCAACCAAAGAAGACAATTTTCCCAAGTGTCCAAGCCAAGCAGGGGGTGCTTCCAAAGCAGAGCACCAGGTATGGGGGTGCTTCCAAGCAGAGCATGGTCTGAGTACAGCCATGCTCACTCCCCATGATTGTCACTAAAATGAAGTGCATATTTCTCTCAAAGGAAGCACAGTCTGCGTGCTGCGTTCATGGGCATTCTTTGGCAAAGCATGGGTAAAGCATGATTGTGCTCTCCCAATGATTTACTCTGGATGACACTTAGCGAATTCTCTCAAAAACCACAAGAAAAGCATGGTTTAAGCATGACCATGCTTAGACCGTGTTAATCCCGAAAATTCCTCTTTATCTCCTAGATCTAGTTTATTTGAAGGGAGCTTGGTCGAGGATTTCTTCTCCAACTTCATATTTTCCAGAGGAAGAAATGGTTGGGAATCAACAACAGAGTATTTCATATTTTGCTTGGCCGAACTTGGAAAAAACCGGGTCTAGCATCATTCATCCTTCTGTTGCGGCGAATAATTTTGAGTTAAAGCCCAATTTTATTTAGATGGCACAGTAGATGTGCTACTTTAATGGGTTTCAAGATGAGGACCCGTATGAACACTTGAAGAAATTCTTAGAAATCTATGATACATTCAATGTAAGTAATGTGTCTAAGGATGCTATTCGTCATAGACTCTTCCCATTCTTTGTGCAAGGAAGGGCCAAAGAGTGGCTAAGTTCCTTGCCTCAAAGATCTATTACTATATGGAAGAAGTTGGCCGAGACTTTTCTTACAAGATATTTTCCTCTAGCAAAGATCACCAAGTTGAGTAGTGATATCTCCTTCCTCCAATAGATGGAGTCTAAATCCTTGTATGATACTTGGAAGAGATGCAAGGATGTGTTGAGAAAGTACCCAAATATGAAATTGTAGAGTGAATGCAAATCTAAATCTTTTACATTGGCATAAATAGTAACACTAAGCAAATTGCTTGATGCAGCTTTGGGGGAAATTTGTGTACTAAAAAACCGAGAGCAGCATATAGTTTGATTGATGAAATGACAAATAATGGTTATCAATGGTGTTCTGAAAGGAACAAGCCGATAAAGACAGCCGACATTTATCAAGTGGATGTTGTGACAACTTTTACCTACGTAGGTGGAGGCCATCACAAAGATACTTGATGCGATGCAGTAAAATTCACAAACCTCAGGATCACAGTGTGAGAACTGGGGGTCCCAAATCAATCTTGGGTGTTCTTCTTTTAAACCATCGATATCAAAACAACCCATAGAGTAATACATACAATTCGGGTTAGAGGAATCATCCGATGTTTTCCTAGAGCTAACAAGGGCAACAACAAGTAATGTAGCAACCACCTAGCCCCCTGCAATAACATACTCAACCATCTCCTCCTCTTTTGCCGAGACCTTCTGATAAGTGCTTGTGTTATAGTAACGCGAAGCGTTATTATCTTACAATGAGCATCTCTTTTATCAAATTTTATCACTAAATGGTGTGCATTTGTGTACTCTTATGCATTGTAGGTTTGTGGAGCTATTTTGAAGAAGAAGAACGAAGTTAGATCGTGTTTGCCATTGTTGGGGAGTTTTCGGACCAAGCAAAGAACAAGGCACGAGCCTAGACTTGTGAGTGTGTTCCAACCTCCTTTGGAGGGGCACAAAGGCAGTCACATTCACAACAAGTTTAACTCATGTAGCTTAGGAGAACTTCACCAAAGAGGGAGATTTGAAGCAATCGGCACGATCTACCATTGATTGTGTGCCCAATTCAATGGCCTCGATGAAGAACAACGAATTCGAGAGCGTTTCGGGAGTACTGTAGCAGTACTGCAGTAAGTACTATAGCTAAACACTGTAGCAAGCTACTGTTCAATTTCAGCCAAAATTCAGAAAACCAGAGAGTTCACATGGGCATGTGGAAAATCCACACGGCAGTATGAAATCCTGATAAGTTCAATTTTAAAGCCGCGACTCAACGTTATAAAAGCCCGTTTTGTAGACTTTTTACATATCTTTTGACCTATTTTTCTCCCTAACTTCTGGAGAGCGCGGCTAGGGTTTTGGAGAGGACTTCGTGCAGGTTCGGAGCGCATCATTGGCATCGTCACGGACGTCCGGCGGCCGCACAAGGCCACGGCCACGTCATACGCAAGGGGGTTTTCATCGATGCTTTCAATTTGTACTTTCTTTTATATTTTGATGAATTTGTATAGCTCCATGAGGAGCTAAACCCCTCGTGGGTATTCGGACTTGTAAACCCTAGGATCATTATGTTTCTATGACATTGTTATTATGCTTCTCCATTATTGATGAATAAATTCGAGTTTCAATCTTATATTATCTCTTGTAATTGTTTTCCCTTAGCAGTGACACTAGGGTTGAGAACGATATAGGTTACCCTTTGGAGGTGTGACAACTCCTATAGGGTTAGACTACTTAAGGTTGAAGAGGGTTGAGAGGGTGAGTCGTGAGGTAGCGAAACGTCCCTTTCCCCTCCGGTGTGATTCTTCCTACCTTCATGTTCCATGATTTCTTAGTGGTCGAGATAGAGTGAAGTGCCAGGAGAGGAACTTCCCTGGGGCTTAGTTGCGCGAGCAACAGAGTGAAGGGTTGAAGTGAATCCTAGTGCTGGGGGTTAATTTAGACTACGGTTCTTCCACCTGGACCAAAGGGTTAGAACTATACATAGGAACTGGTTTTATCACTAGGAATCCCTAGAACTTAAAGCAATCCCACGTAGTGTGAGGTTTAGGAAGACGTACTCCTCTAAGGCTTAGTTGACAGGTCAACGAGAGTTAAGAGTCATAGTGAAAACCTAATGCTGGGGCATAGTGTTGGGGTTAGTCACAGTTGACCTTAGATTTGGGACCGTGTGTTTAAGGATATCCTTGACTCAACTAACATCAATAGGAAATTATAATAGCATAGTCTTGCACTAGAAGCATAAATCCTAGGGGTAGCTTGTCTGGGTACCCTATTTCATCCATTGCTAGTCCTTCTCTATTTACTCGTTCTTGCACTCTCTTGCCTTCCATCTTTCTACTTTTGATTGGTTTCACACTCACTCATCAATTCTACTCTTACTTTTCGTACACCGCATAGCTAAATAGTGAGTTCTTGTGTCTTAAATTCCTATTCCCTGTGGATACGACTACCCACTCACCAGGGTAAAATTTATTACTTCGACAAGCCCGTGCACTTGCGGGATACACGCAAGGGGTCGTGTCACCTTCTAACAAACTCACAACTCTATTGACATGGTACATAAAAGACAATGAAACTTGTCTTCTAGGGCATAAGGAAATGATGAGGAACATTAATGTTACTGTGATGAACTTGGAGCATCATATGGCTCAAATGTCCAAGATAATAGAGGAAAGACTCCCCAGTTCCTTTCCTAGTAACACTGAGGTCAATCCTAAGAAATCCTTGAAGGCCGTTACTTTGAGAAGTGGTATGGAACTCACAAGTCCTACAGATAATGAACCAGAGAAAAAGACCACTAAATTTTAGTCAGAAGCGAAGCAATCAGTTGATGATATCTCAAATGTTATGGGTGATAGTAAGAAGAGAGAAAAAGAAAAGGGGAGAACTGAATTACCTGAGTATCAACCAAAACTTCCCTACCTAGTGACAACGATGAAGGATCAACAAGAAGAACAGTATAAGAAATTTCTTTATGTGTTCAAGACTTTGCACATAAATGTTCCCTTTGTTGAGGCTTTTGCTTAAATACCTAGATATGCAAAATTCCTAAAGGAACTGCTCACCAACAAGAGAAAGCTTAAGAAGTGTCTTTAGTAACACTTAGTGAAAAATGTTTCAGCACTGATCACCAACAAGCTCCCTAAGAAATAAAAAGATCCTGGGGATTTATCATTCCTTGCACTATTAAGGGACTTGTCGATGATAAGGCTCTAGCTGAACTTAGAGCAAGTATTAATCTGATGCCCTATGAAATCTTCCAAAAACTCAGGTTAGGGGAACCAAAGCCCACCATGATGACTTTGCAACTCGCAGACAGGTCCATCCAGCAACTAAGAGGCATTTTTGAAGATGTGTTGGTGAAGGTGGACAAGTTTATCTTTCCAATGGGCTTTCTAATCCTCGATGTGGATGATAACATGGAAGCGTCCCCCAATTTTGGGAAAACTATTCTTGGTAGCTTCAAAAGCCCTAATTGATGTGAAGGATGGTTGAATGGCACTCTGAGTGGGAGAGGAAGAAATCATTTTCAAACTTCGAGACTCTATGAGATACTCTATGGACTTTGATGATAGATGTTATTGTGTGGATGTCATTGATGATTTTGTCTCTAAGTACGTGTAGGACACTTTTATGAAGGATGAACTATTACATTTGTTTGAGGACGAACCCCTTGAAGCTGATGAACCAGATGACTTGGTGGAAGAAGTGTACTACTGATGAGTGCTTGTGTATAACTATTACTAAGTATACTTTTCTTACATTGAGTATCAGTTTTATCAGATTTTATGGCTCATTTGTGTGTATTTGTGTTCTTTTGTGCATTTAGAATTGTGGAGACAAGTTTAGAAGAAAGGAAGCAAAAATAGATCATGGACGCAATTGTTGAGAAAACACTTGGACCAAACAAGGATCAAGGTACAAGTTGTGCTCATCGACATGTGGGTGTGTACCAACCTCCAAGATGTGCAAGATGATACATAAATTGGGGGGCATAAAGGCAGTCACATTGATTTGTTTTAACTTGTGCAACATTGTTAAGAGCTTCATCAGTGTGGTTTAATTGAAGATGGGACGTGATCTACCGCATAGTTATGTGCCCAACTTGGCGGCCTTGATGAAGAAAATGAAGTCGAGAGTACTATAGACTGTTCACATGGTTACTATAACAGTAATGTTTGCAACGCGCAGGAAAACAGAACAGAACCTGGAAATCCACACACCCGTGTGGATGCCTGATTTTAGCCCTATAAATACCGTATTTTGAGTTTTATTTGGGGGACCTTTTTCCTATCTTTCACCTATTTTTTGGGGAGAGAGCGGCTAGTGTTTGGATAGATTTTTGCTAGGATTCTAGAGTGGTTCTACGGCATTTGACATCGATTTCCTTTGGAGGAGAATTATTGGGGGAGCTTTTGAAGGCATTGATTTGGCGAGGTGTGCCCTAGGCTTGACGGAGGAATCGTTGGAGAAGATGAGGTGGCTCTTGAAGACCATCGATACAGAAAAAAGGGGATTATCTCTATGGATTACTTGCATTCATCTTTGATTTCATTGTTGATTTTATATCGCTCCATCGAGTACTAAATGACTAGTGGGTGCTTGGACTTATAAACCCTAGGATGATTGTTTCATTGACTTATATTATGTTTCTTTAGTTTATGCTTTAATTGAGTTTCAATCTTGCATGTTTATTATGGTGATTTTCCTTTAGAGTGACACTAGGGTTGATAATCCATCTATGTAATCCATTGAAAGGGTGACAACTTCATTAGGATTAGACTAAGTGAGATTGAAGAGGGTTGAGAGGGTGAGTCGAGAGGTAGCTGAATGTCCCCTTTCCTTTCCGACGTGATTTATTCTACCTCCATGTTCCATGAGTTCTTTGCGGTCACAATAAAGTTAAGTGCTAAGAGATGAACTCCACTGGGGTTTAGTTGTGTGAGCAACAGAGTGAAGTGTTGAGTAATCCTTAGTGCTGGGGCTTAATTGTGATTAGGGTTTTTCGCCAGGACCAAAGGGTTAGATCTAGATTAGGGAATAAGGTTTATCACTTGGAGTCCCTAAAACCCCAAGCAGTCTCACACAGTGTGAGGTGTTGAGAGTATTCCTTTCCGCTGGGGCATAGTATAGAGGGCTAGTTACAGTTGACCTTAGATTTGGGACCGTGTATCTTTAGATTTCCATGACTCATTAAATGTCAATTAGGAGGCATAATAATAGTCTTGCACTGGAAACAATAGTCTTAGGGTGAGCACTGTCCGGGTACCCCATTTTACCATTGATTACCCTCTTTGGGTACTCTTGCTTGCTTTCTTTTTTCTTTTACTTTTCTTTTCATCAATATCTTGAACTCACTCACAGTTGGTTTTCTCTCTAGCTAAATAACAATTATTCTTTTTTCTAAGCATCTATTCCCTATGGATTCGACTATCCACTCGCCGGGGTATTTTATTAGTTCGACGACCAGTGCACTTGCGGTATACTCACGCAAGGGGTGTGTCAACTACCAAGAGGTCATTGTTATGGGAAAACCTTTGATGTTGGATCAACTCAAGAAAAAAATTTTCTTGTGTTAAGAGATGGTGGAAACAAGTAATCTCAAAAAAGAGAAAACCACCTATCTCACAACCAACCTTCACACAATCTATTTCTTGGACTTTCGGTGAGATCAATTTAATTAATACTTTATTGCCATATTATTGCAACTACATTTTTGGTGGCAGTGAGAGGTCTTAAGTTCACAAACTTCCTTGATCGAGCTGAACTTGTACGTTAAGCTAGTAACATTAAACAAGCTCTTTTTCGGAAGCAACCTAAGATTTTGTACTTTTTGTTTAGTTAGTTCATGTTTCATTTTGCTTTTGTTGTTTTCTTAGTTTTGGCTTTTTATTTGATTGATTAATGATTGTGTTCTTGAAAATGTTTGGATCTCTAGGTGTGGTTTGGCCTTTCTTCGGTTCATGATTGTTTTGTGGCAAACTCTAGAGACTATTATGTTTTATTGTGGGACATAGAGAAGGACTTAGTCCTGGGTTGTTTCAGGCAAAGCAAGAGCGGAGCACGGCCATGTTCAAACCATGATTTTCTCTATTGTTGATCTTCCGAAGCATTCCAAGTTGAGCATAGAGCGAGCACGATCGTGCTTTCCAGTGAGCAAGATTTTGGGTCCCTTTCAGCACTCCTAGATCATGTTTTATGTACCCCCAAATCATACTTTTGCTCATGTTTTTCTAAGTATCTAACCCAAGCACGACCAAAGCACGGTCGTACTCTCTGGTCGTGATTATTGATGTGAACACCTACAAGTGCATGGGGTCATCAAGTAATACAATATGTGTGACACAGGGGTCATATTCCACAGGACCAAGGAGCTTATATTACTTCTCTTTGGTCTATTTCTTAGCCTAACACTTCGAATGATGAACAATAATTACAAAAAGAGAAAAACCTAACTAGAATGAAATCTAGAATACTACTATGTTCAGTTGGCATTCATGGGAGAATCAAGCATAGGAAGGGGTGATTTTGACAATGAATCCCCCTAGGGTTGCCATTAGGTCTTGAAATTAGGATGAAAAGTTGTGATGGTAGTTGGGTGATAAATGCTTGTGTTATAGTAATGCGAAGCATTATTATCTTACAATAAACATATCTTTTATCAGATTTTATCACTAAATTGTGTGCATTTGTGTATTCTTATGCATTGTAGGTTTGTGGAGCTAATTTGGAGAAAAAGAATGAAGTTAGATCGTGTTCGTTGTTGTTGGGAAGTTTTCGGACCAAGCAAGGAACAAGGCATGAGCCTAGACTTGTGAGTGTGTGCCAACCTCTTTTGGAGGGGCACAAAGACAGTCACATTCACAACAAGCCTAACTCGGGTAGCTTAGGAGAACTTCACCAAGAAGGAGACTTGAAGCAATCGACACGATTTACCATTGATTGTGTGGCTAAATCAATGGCCTCGATGAAGAACAACGAATTCGGGGGCATTTCGATGAGTTACTGTAGCAGTAATGAAGCTTTGTTACTATAGCAAAACACTGCAGCAAGCTACTGTTCACTTTCTGCAGAAAAGTTAGCTTTCCAGAGAGTTCACACGGGCGTGTGGAAATTCCACATGGCCGTGTGAATTAATTTTCCAGCAACCCAGAAACTTCACACTTGCATGTGGAAATTCCACACGGCCGTGTGAAGTCCCGATAAGGCCAATTTTAAAGCTGCGACTCAACATTATAAAGGCACGATATGGAGACTTTTGAATCATCTTTCGACCTATCTTTTACACAAACTTCTGGAGAGTGCGGCTAGGGCTTCGGAGAGGACTTTGTGGAGGTTTGGAGCGCGTCATTGGCATCGTCACCAACGTCTGGCGGCCGCACAAGACCACGGTCACATCATACGCAAGGGGGTTTTCATCAATGCCTTTAATTTGTGCTTTATTTCATATTTTGATGAATATGTATAGCTCCATGAGGAGCTAAACCCCTCGTTGGTATTCAGACTTGTAAATCCTAGGATTATTATGTTTCTATGACATTGCTATTATGCCTTTTCCATTATTAATGAATAAATTCGAGTTTCAATTTTAATTATCTTTTGCTATTGTTTTCTCTTAGCCGTGACACTAGGGTTGAGAACAATCTAGGTTATCATTTAAAGGTGTGACAACTCCTATAGGATTAGACTACTTAAGATTGAAAAGGGTTGAGAAGGTGAATCGTGAGGTAGTGAAGCGTCCCTTTTCCCCTCCGGTGTGATTTCTCCCTACCTCCGTTTTCCTTGATTTCTTAGCGGTCGAGATAGAGTGAAGTGCTAGGTAGATATACTCCGCTGGGGCTTAGTTGTGCAAGCAACAGAGTGAAGGGTTGACGTGAATCCTAAGCACTAGGGCTTAATCTAGACTAGGGTTCTTCCACCTGGACCAAAGGGTTAGAACTACACATAGGAACAGGTTTTATCACTAGGAATCCCTAGAGTTTAAAGCAATCCCACGTAGTGTGAGGCTTAGGTAGATATACTCCTTTAGGGCTTAGTTAACAGGTCAACGAGTCAAGAGTCGTAGTGAATCCTAATGCCGGGGGATAGTGTTGGGGTTAGTCGCGGTTGACCTTAGGTTTGGGACTGTGTGTTTAAGGATATCCTCGACTCAATTAATATCAATAAGAAAGTATAATAGCATAGTCTTGCACTAGAAGCATAAGTCCTAGGGGTAGCTTGTCCGGGTACCCTATTTCATTCATTGCTAGTCCTTCTCTATTCACTTCTACTTACACTTTCTTGCCTTCCATCTCTCTATTTAATTTCTTACCTTTTATTATATTTGCTTCCATATTCACTCGTCGATTCTATTATCACTTTTCGTACACCGCATAGCTAAATAGTGAAATCTCATGTCTTAAGTCCCTATTCCCTGTGGATTCGACTACCCACTCACCAGGGTAAATTTATTACTTCAACAAGCCCGTGCACTTGCGGGATAGACACAAGGGGTCGTATCATTGGGCCAAGAGATTCCTAAAGTTGGTAATCCTGAATCCCTCGTTGATTACCCTTAATCCGATAAAAGTATTGGTTCAGAATCTCTTCTGACCAAATCCTTCTATGATTGCATTGAGGGTCGGGAAATCTCTAATTACGGTTAAACACATATCTAGGTTCATCCTTAATGGTTGGAGGGGTACCAAATACTTGAATCCCTCGGTTTATTAGTACATGTATCCCTTCCAAGTTATGTGAGTCTAATATAAGGACGCATCCCGCGCATCCAAGTACAACTTAGAATTTGAACCACAGAGTTCTCATGCAATCCAAAACAACAAAGAACACGTAGCAAGTACAACATACTACGAGACTCTATAAAAGAAATACAACATCCAACAATACAATAACAAGATGATCATCCAAATTACAAACAAGCAGCCCTAGAGTTCATCATGTCCAAACAACAAGAAAGTTAGTTCCTCACAAAAGAGGAACACTCATACAACTCCAAGGAACAAATAAACTAGAAAAGAAGCAAGAACTACTCCTTCTATCCTTAGATCCCCTTGGATGGTGAAGATCTTAAAGGTTTGAAAAGATCTTCCCTCAAAAGATATTTTGCTGCCTTGGATCTTCTTCCAATCTCCTTCTCCAATGTTTGTCTTCCTCTTGGTGAAGCTTAGTATAGTAGATCACCGAAAATCATCGAAGAAAAAGTGGGGCAGCGGCCCAAGAGGCCCAAGAAGAAGATGATACCTTTCTTTTACCTTAAGAGTCTTAGGATTTCTGCCAAAATTTCCGTGAAGTGCTAGAGTAAAATACTGTAGTATTTTCAGATTTTTCCTCCTTGTGTAGATCGATGTTTTTCGATCTTTTCTTGTTTGTTTGTTTGTCATTTTAGTTGAGTTCTTATTTGTTTTGAGTTTTTGCCATTTGCCGAGTGTTTCGAGTCGAGTTTTGAGGGCTTTAAGAGGTGCTTGGGCCGTGTACAGGCCGCATAGAGGGTGTGCGGGCTGTACACAGCCCGCACAACTATTTCTGTGGCCTATGCGGCCTCGTGTATGGCCTGTGTGCGGGCCGCACACCAGGCCGCACATCCCAGTTTGTGGGGTATGCGGCCACTGCGCGGGCCGCACACCAGCCCTAACAAACACGAGTTTTGGCTTTTAAAACCCGTTTTGAGGTGTTTTTCACTCTTTTCTTCTCCCAAAAGCCCCTCATCCCTTCACCTTCTCTTCATCCATAATTCTTAAGAGTTTAAGGCTTGTTTTGGAGGAGTTTTTGGGCTTGTTTGTGGAGCTTGCAAATTAACCCATTGTTTGTTCAAGGTAAGCTCTTTTACTCTCCTTCCTTTCTTCTTCTTTGGATGATTGAGTCTAGGGTTAGTTTGTAACCATGAGTTGGAGTTTAATCCTTGTTTTCATTCTTGTTTATTGTTTGTGAATCTTGAGAGAAGCTTTTGTCTTGGATTGTTTGGCTTTGATCTCAAGTAATCCTTGAGTGTTCTTCTTCCTTGTTTTTAGAGCTACTGCAGCTCCGGTGAGTTTTCCTTATTTTCTTGATTTCTTTGGGTTAGAGAGAAGCTTATACCCTTAGATTTTGTTTAGTAGATTAAGGTGTTAGTGGAGCAAACCCTAGAGCTGATTAGGGTTGTTGGTAGGAGAAACTAGGGTTTTTTTTGTGTGGCATGTGCTAACATTGCTGTTTGTGGTGCTTTGGTAAGGAGAAGATGCATTGGCTTAAGGCAAGGGATTAGCCGAGGAGTAGCTTGCGAGGAAGACGAATCGCCAATATAGTGAGTGGGATCGTTATGCATAGCTTTATTAGAAGAATGCCGATAGCTAGATATAAACACACACACACACACACACACACACACACACACACACACACACATATCTACATTTAAACTATGTTTTAAGTATAGTTTTATTGATTTATACTTGTTTGTCATGTTGATGAATGATAGTTAGTATTAAGAAAGATCTTGAATGTCTTATTTGATAATTGATTTGTTAACGTTCGATTTGTGATCACCTTGGTGAGTTTGAGAAATCCTTGTTTTGTGTGAAACTTGGGTTTTGCTATGAAAATCTTTGGTTTTGTGAAATATAAGGCTTGAAACTCATTTTGAATTGTTGAGAGGTTTTTCATGTTGTTTATTTTGCTCGGATTTGTATATCGCTTTGTGTTTAAAAACTTGAGCTTCATTTGTGCTTTTTATCATTTCCTTGTGGGAATGCGGAGATGTTATTGATTGTTGGGTTTTTTTGCTGGCTACTATACTTCATGTAGAGTTGTGTGCATTGTTGGGTTTGTGTGGTGATAACCTACATCGGTAAGTTGTCTCCACGAGCGGCCTGTTTAGGTGGCGTGGTAGATCGGTTATTTACTACGAGGACCAGTTTAGGTAGGAGTGGGGGATCGTGACTGGACATTTATTACGAGAGAAAGTTCAGGTGGAAGTGGAGGATCTTAACTGGACATTTACTATGAGGGCCAATTCAGGTGGGAGTGGAGGATCCTGATTGGACATTTACTACGTGGGCCAGTTCAGGTGGGAGTGGAGGATCATGACTGGACATTTGCTATGAGGACCAGTTCAGGTGGAAATGGAGGATCCTGACTGGACATTTACTAATGAGGGCCAGTTCAGGTGGGAATGGAGAATCCTGACTGGATATTTACTACACTCACCGAGAAGCTGGAGTCACCAACTAGTGTACCGGTCGGTGATAAGTGCTCGTGTTATAGTAATACAAAGTATTATCTTACATTGAGCATTACTTTTATCAGATTTTATCATTAATTTGTGTGCATTTGTGTGCTTTTGTGCATTGTAGGGTTGTGGAGCCAATTTGGAGAAAAAGAAGTAAGAATAGGTTATTTTCGCCATTGTTGAGGAGTTCTCGGACCAAGCAAGGAACAAGACACGAGTCTAGACTTGTGGGTGTGTGCCAACCTCCATTGGAGGGGCACAAAGGCGACACAAAAGATTAACTCGTGTAGGATTGGAGAATTTCGCCAATGAAGAGAAATGAAGTAATCGACATAATCTACTATTGATTGTGTGCCCAATTCAACGGCTTCGATGAAGAACGATGAATTCGGGAGCATTTCGGCGAAGTACTGCAGCTAATTACTGTAGTAAAGCACTGTTTACAGTCTGCCGAAAATCAGCAAAACAGAATTTCCACACGGCCGTGTGGAATTAACACACGGGCGTGTGGAAATTCTGCAGCCCGTGTGGAAAATCCACAGGGGCGTGTGGAACTCCGATTTCAGCCTATAAATAGCCAGTTTTCAGATTTATTTGGAGACCCTCGCCTTCTATCTCTTGCCTATCTTTTGGGGGCTTTCAGCTAAGGTTTGGAGAGGTTCTTGGAGGTCTTTGGAGGCGATTATACGGCATCGGCATCGACATCCATTGGAAGAAAGCTATTGGGGGAGCTTTCATCGGCATCGATTTCGCGAGGTGTGCCCTAGGCTTGACAAGGGATTCGTGTGAGAAGACGTGCGGCTCCACAAGACCATCGATACGATCTAAAAGGGGGTTTTCTTTATGGTTTTCATGTATATGTTCTTAAACTCTTTATTGATTTTGTATTGCTCCATGGAGATCTAAACCCTATTGGGTATTTGGACTTGTAAACCCTAGGATTATTATGTTTCTATGACATTAATATTATGCTTTTCCATTATTGATGAATAAATTCGAGTTTCAATCTTAATTATCTTTTGCAATTGTTTTTCCTTAGCCGTGACACTGGGGTTGAGAACAATGTAGGTTATCCTTTGGAGGTGTGACAACTCCTATAGGGTTAGACTACTTAAGATTGAAGAGGTTTGAGAGGGTGAGTCGTGAGGTAGCGAAGCATCCCCTTTCCCCTCCGGTGTGATTTCTCCCTCCCCTAGGGTTTTATTACGTAAATACAAAATTATAGGGTTGAAGTGAATCTTAGCACCGGGACTTAATTTAGACTAGGGTTCTTCCACCTGGACCAAAGGGTTAGAATTATACATAGGAACAGGTTTAATCACTAGGAATCCCTAGAGCTTAAAGCAATCCCACGTAGTGTGAGGCTTAGGAAGATAGACTCCCCTGGGCTTAGTTGACAGGTCAATGAGAGTCAAGGGTCGTAGTGAATACTAATGCCGGGGCATAGTGTTGGGGTTAGTCACGGTTGACCTTAGGTTTTGGACCGTGTGTTTAAGGATATCCTCGACTCAATTAACATCAATAGAAAAGTATAATAGCATAGTCTTGCACTAGAAGCATTAGTCCTAGGGGGAGCTTTGTCCGGGTACCCCATCTTTATATCGATTACCTCTCCTACCTTTATTACCCTTTTTGAACTCTTTTACGTTCTTTTATATATATATCTACATATTGAATTCTCTTACCATCGATTCCATTTATAGCTAAAATAGTGATAACGCTTGTTTCTGAACACTATTCCCTGTGGATACAACTACCCACTCACCGTGGTATTTTATTACTTCGACAACCCGTGCACTTGCGGGGTACATACGCAAGAGGTGTGTCAGTCGGTCAACGTCAAGGGGATGAATACCTTGACAGCCCTAAACCAAGCTGTGGCCATAACGAAAGCTTAGGGATGTGTTTTAGACCACTTTGTGCTGGGTGAGTGCTAGGTATTATTTTTAAGTTGGGTTTGAGATTTATTTCCATTGAGTTACTTGTCTTGGGCCATCTTGAACTTATGGTGAGGGGGCAAAGCCCAACTGTCATTCTTAGGAAGACAGTCTCCCTCAAGTTTGAC
Source organism: Dioscorea alata (assembly GCA_020875875.1). Lineage (NCBI taxonomy): Eukaryota > Viridiplantae > Streptophyta > Magnoliopsida > Dioscoreales > Dioscoreaceae > Dioscorea > Dioscorea alata. Next base: position 7,416,720 of record CM037013.1, on the reverse strand, counting down.
TTGACTCTAGAGTTGAGTATTCTCGAGCTGGTGTTTCTTATATTTGATTCGATATTTAACCGGTTTTATTCTCTTTTGTTGTCACCTGGAATTTGTGGTGAGGGGGCGAAGCCCAGTTGTTACTCTTCGGATAACAGTCTTCCATAAATTCAATTTGGCACTGTTTATTTTGAAATTCGCATTACTTATCTGGTTATGCCAATGTTTTCGATTATTTTGAGTTTTATGAGTTGTGGTTGATGATGGGTTTAATGTTTAACTTATCCTTTATATTTGAATCCAATGTTCAGTATTTTAACAGATTTGAAGTTGTTAAAATCTTGTTGAGGTAAAAAGGGTTTCTTAACCCTATCTTTTTGTAATATTATATTAAAGTTTGCTATCATACATAGATATGTTCTAAATTTTAATCTTGCTTTTATTAAAGTATTTATTTTGATGTATTATTATTACCCTTGTTATTGGTGTTTTCTGGTGGAGTTATGCTAATCTGCCCTCACAGAGTAACGATAATTGCTCACCCCTCTTTTTTTCTCCTAGACTGCTGCAGGTACTAGGTGAGGCGGGACGGCAGTGTGCTGGGCATTTGTTGATGTTCTACCTTTTGTGTATCTTTCCTATTTCATTTATGTTTCTTTTTGGACATGGACATGTAGTCTTGACTTATGGATCCACTAGTTTGTAGTAAACCTTATTGTATGGTTTTGTATTTATTTAACTTTCAAACTCTTGTGTATTAAAACTTGCTATTTTTGTTATAGCTTCCCTACGCATTTGTGACCTTGTTTATTGTTGGATATCATTGTTGTTGTTGTTACTTCCACTATGCATCACTCGGTTTCTTCGTTGTGTTTTTGTGTTAAATATTGTGGATTCCAGATTGTTGGTTAGCCTTGCGGCATCCCGAGGGCTGAGTGGCGCTATATCCCTCCTCGTGATTGTCATAGCGGTTGTCACGTCTATGGGCCTGCGGTTCAAGGTGTGACAAATACTATATTACTGCTTCAGTAAAACTGCAGAATCATTAGTCGGCTTACAGGCATCTTCACGACCGTCCGCTTCGCCGTCAACAAAACATGAGACTTTGCAAATTCTTTATCTCGTTGTGCTACAATGCTTGCTATAGTGCCTGAGGCCTTAAAATGGCATTTTTGGTGTAGATTTTTTCCCGAATGCGTTCTTAGGCTCACCTAGGCTTCTTCAAAGCCTGTAACACAAATAGAAACAATTAAGCCACACAAAGGGCATCGAATCATCAAAGAATACATTAATAACATAGAAGTTATACACATAAAATACATACATTTAGATGTTTATCAATTATCACTGTCTGATTAAAGCCTAAACGGCTCGCTAGAATTGGGGTACTTCGAAGGAGAGCATGGTATAAGGATGGGCATGCTCCCTTCTCGTGATTGTTACTGGAATGAAGCGCATATTTCTCTCGTGGGAAGCATAGTCTACGTGCTCCATTCACAGGTGTGCTTTGGCAAAGCACGGACAAAACATGACCATGCTCTCCCCACGATTGTACTAGATTGTGTTGAGCCCAAAAATTCCTCTTTATCTCCAAGATCTGATTTATTTTGAAGGGAGCTTGGTTGAGGGCTTCCTCTTGATAAGTGCTAAACTAACCATATTTTCTATATCATTTACATTGCATTTAGCATGAAATTCTACTTGTTTAGCACCTCATTAGTTTGAAATTTAATTCTTTTGTTCACAATGACCCTTATCTCTGTTTTAAGAAGAAAGAAGCGAATTTGAAAGTGTTTTGTAGCAAAATGAAGCAAGTTGCTAAATCAAGGCTACGACTCACAATGTGCATTATGGAAACTTGTCACGTCCGTTGTCTATACTTACCACTTCTGTTATCAAGCCATGGTAGAATGAACTCACTAATAGCAACAAAGAAGCCACAACGGCCTCATAACGGCCATTGTGAAGTCCATAATGGCCGTTATCAAAGACACATAATGCCTAAGACTATGCAAGTATGCGACTTGGAACCCAAGAAACAACTTACTCACAATGAGCATCACAATGCCCGTGCTTAGGGCATGGTGGAGCAGATTTCTATAAATACCCCAGTATTCTCTAAATTCAAGGAGACTCTTTTGCCGAACAACCTAGGATGGTCGGATTTCTGGAGATTGAGTGCGGGAGGTGGTGTTTCTTCTATATTCCAACAAATACAGGTGGATTTCTCAAGAGTACATCGACGAGCATCATCAAAGAAGATCGCTCATGACAGGCATCTTCAAAGATCATCCTCGGAGGAGCGTGAGTGACACACATCATTCGGACAATCTTGGGATCCTCTAATCCCTAACCTTCGGAGAACTATTTTAGGGAGTTAGTCTAGGAATACATTAAAAGCTTATTTATTCTTTATTTGTTCTTGTGGTTATCTTGTGCTTTGATGCTTTGCTTGTTATGATCCATAAGAACCTTATTCGAGGTGAATTGTATGTCTAGGTCCCTTGGTTATTATTTATGACTCTTGATTGATTAATACCAATTGTTCTAGTTTTCATAATCATTATATGTTCTTGGTAGCTGATAAGTGCTCGTGTTATAGTAATGCGAAGCGTTATTATCTTGCAATGAGCTTTAATTCAATCAAATTTTATCACTAAAAAGTGTGCAATTGTTTACTTTTGTGCATTGTAGGGTTGTCAAGATAAAATGAAGGAAAGGAACGAAGTTAGGTCGTGTTTGGCATTGTTGGGAAGATTTTCGGACCAAGCAAGGAGCAAGACATGAGCATAGACTAGTGAGTGTGTGCCAACCTCCTTTGGAGGGGAACAAAGGCAGTCACATTCACAATAAGTCTAACTCATGCCAACAATGAGAACTTCACCAATTAGGCGATTCGAAGCAATCGGCACGATCTACCGTTGATTGTGTGCCCAATTCAACGGGCTCGATGAAGAACGACGAATCCGGGAGTGTTTCGGCACAATTACTGTAGCAGTACTGCACCAAAAATACTGTAGTGAAAACACTGTAGTAAGTTACTGTTCACAGTCGGCCGAAAATCAGAATTCCAGAAACTTCACACGGGCGTGTGGAAATTCCACACGGCCGTGTGAAATCCCGTTTTCAGCAAATTTAAAGCCGCGACTCCACATTATAAAAGCCCGATTTGGAGACTTTTCGAGACATCTTTTGACCTATTCTTCTCCCCAACTTCTGGGAGTGCGGCTAGGGTTTTGGAGAGGACTTCGTGGAGGTTTAGAGCGTGTCATCGGCATCGTCACCGACGTCCAGCGGCCGCACAAGACCACGGCCACACCATACACAAGGGGGTTTTCATCTATGTCTTTACTTTGTGTTTTATTTCATACATTGATGAACATGTATAGCTCCATGAGGAGCTAAACCCCTTGTGGGTATTCGGACTTGTAAATTCTAGGTTTATCATGTTTCTTTGACATTGTTATTATGCTTTTCCATTATTGATGAATAAGAATTGAGTTTCAATCTTGATTTTATTTTGCTATTGTTTTCCCTTAGATGTGATACTAGGGTTGAGAGCAATCTAGGTTTTCCTTTGGAGGTGTGACAACTCCTATAGGATTAGACTATTCAAGATTGAAGAGGGTTGAGAGAGAGAGTTGTAAGGTAGCGATGTACCCCTTTCCCTTCCGGTGTGATTTCTCCCTATCTCCGTTTCCTTGATTTATTAGCGGTCAAGGTAGAGTGAAGTGCTAGGTAGATAAACTCTCCTGGAGCTTAGTTACGCGAGTAACAGAGTGAAAGGTTGAAGTGAATCCTATGCACTGGGGCTTAATCTAGACTAGGGTTCTTCCTCCTGGACCAAAGGGTTAAAACTACACATAAGAACAGGTTTAATCACTAGGAATCCCTAGAACTTAATGCAATCCCACGTAGTGTGAGGTTTAGGTAGATGTACTCCCGTGGGACTTAATCGTGCGAGCGATAGAGTGAAGGGTCGATGTGAATCCTAATACCGGGGCATAATGTTGGGGTTAGTCACGGTTGACCTTAGGTTTGGGACCATGAGTCTAAGGATTTCCTCGACTCAATTAGCATCAATAGGAAGGTATAATAGCATAGTCTTGCACTAGAAGCATAGATCCTAGAGGTAACTTGTCCGGATACCCCACTTCATTCATTGTTAAATCCTCCTTAATCTCTTTTTCTTGCACTCTCTAATCTTTCATCTCTCTCTATTTAATTTCCTGGCTTTTAGTATAGTTGTTCTCACAATTCACACACGAATCGATTATTACTTTTCCGTACTTCGCATAGTTTTAATACCAATTGTTCTAGTTTTCATAATCATTATATGTTCTTGGTAGCTTCCCTGCAAGTGTATGGGATCACGAAGTAATACCCTGTGAGTGACACAGGGGTTGTATTCCACTGGGGCCAAGGAAGTACTATTACTCACTCTTCATCTATTTTCTAGCCTACCATTCAATATGAGTGGAAAGAAAATAAAGCAAACAAACTAATTTAAACTAATCCTATGGCCTGGTAACTAACACACGGATGTGAATAATCAAGGGAGTATCAAGCATGAGAAGGGTGTGTTTGGATAAGGAATCCACCTAGGGTAGTCATTAAGTCCAAAACTAGGATGATATAAAGATGCATTGATGATAGTTGAGACCTAGAGACGCCGTGAGTAGATTAGCCCCGATCTCTCGGCGACTAACCCCTAATCCCATACGAGTGTTAATCAAAATTTCTCCGTATTAACCCACCTACGATCGCATTAAGCTTCGTGTAATCTCTAATAGGAGTAAACCTACTATCCTTCGGCTTAAACCTAGCAATGGAGGGCTACCGACACCCAATTTCTCGGCGTGTCGGCACAAGAATCCCCTTTCAATCTCTCCTAGATCTAGTACACGTGAGTAGGTCACGTCTACATGTACAACTCATAAAAGAATCACGGATTTCTCCACATATGTAATTCTAGACATGAAAGTATGAAAGATTGAATCTTAAAACAACCAACAAACTAGATTAATAACAACATCCAAAGTTGATACACAATATGAACCCTAGGGTTCATCCAAATCCAAACACAACAATAAGTTAATCCCTCATTACAAGGGACACTTAAACAACATACAAGGAAGACAAAAACATAAAAGAAGCAATGAAAACCCCCTCTAGGTTGTGATCTCCTTCAATGGATGAAGCTTCGAATGATGATGCAATGGTGGTGTAGAACTTCGCACAAACTCCTTCTCCCTTGCTCCTCTCCCTCTTCGTGATGATGTGTGCCCGTTTCCCACAAAGATAGGCGCCAAAAGGTGGCCGGAAGGCCTCAAGAAGGTGTGGTGGCGGCAGCCCAAAAGGCCAAGAAGAAGTCACTCTTGTGTGCCCTAAAAACATCTATATATATTCCCGCAGTATCCCGGGGTGGATAGATTGATCCCGGGGTGGATAGGTAGGCAAAGATAAGGCAAAACTTGGCTCATGTGGGGGGTGTATCCCGGGGTGGATGGATGGATCCCGGGATGGATAGGGGGCCGTGAACCCTAGTACAAAATCACTGTCTTTTGATGCTCACGGCCCCTTATATGTCCCCGTATGCAGCACTGTTCATTCTTATGCACTTCCATCATTTCCAGCCCAAAACTCCTCAGGTGCAACAGCAACTGCTATAGTAAATACGCTACAGTGCTCCAGCTACAGTGCTGCGACGCCTGAATTTCATCATTTTTCGCCCAAATTGCATTCTCATACTCCTCATGGCTCCCCCGTGTCCTACAACATAAATGATAGTCGATTAAGCACAAAACGGGCATCAATTCTTAACAAAATACATGCTAAGTGTACAAAATACGCATATTAAAACATATACATTTCGACACTTATCAAATATCCCCACACCTAAGTGTTTGCTTGTCCCCAAGCAAACAAATCATGAAAAATAAGGAGACAGATAAGTGGCTAAATGTATTATCTCCGGCTCGAATAAATATACGATTCTACAAGCAATGAATAATGATATATAGATGTTGAGTTACAATCAATAAGTACAACAAAAAGATCCTGTCTCACCTCTTATATGTCTGTGCAGTGTAAGTGAATCTTTTATCTCATTTGCCCTTTCTTGGTCTAGCCTACTGACTTCAATCAGTACAGCTCTAGATGCTAATCACTCCACATACAAGAATACTGGGTCTTAAAATGCTAAGTGCTACCTTAATGAACAAGTAAGATTCTTCTAACTCCTGAAGTTGAAACTAAATCCCTATTCTTCTCAAAACATCAAGTAGGCAGTCTAAGTGATCACTAGAGTTTTATTTATATGTATATTCACTTATTTCTTTTTTTTCTTTTTTTTTTCCCGAGTCCGCCTAACATAGACTGCACAAAAATCTTTCTGGAGAGTGCACATGCTGGTTAGGCACAAGAGCCACCCAACTACTCGATTATAGTCTACATAGACGCATTCATGCTTCATTAGCAGAGGAATACTGACATAGACTCTTTTTTTTTTTTTTTTTTTTTTTTTTTTGCATATTCACCCTAGATCATGTCTTTAGACTACACTACAAGTTACAAAACTAGGACTAGCTCAATAAGGCTTAGAAGTTCTTAAGAGTTCATTGAAGGATAGAACTTAGTCTTCTAAGGCCAAGTACTCAAGGTTGTGTGTTAAGCATAAAAGAGAGTTAAAGTAGTCAAGTTGGCTATTCCTAGGGCATCAACAAAAATTTCAGTGCACAAGACAATAGTAGAAGTGAAACAGGATTCAATAGAGCACAAAAATATGTACCTCACATCAATCATTAGTTCATGCTTGAAGAATCTAACAAGAATGAACAAAGCCATCATTGATAACACTAGCATGTAAATATGGCCATAATATATGTAATACACCCATCCCCACACCTAGTGTTGTACATTGCCCTCAATGTACACTAATCATGGATAACATGGTAATATAATCAATAAAAACATTAGAGGAGGGCAAAAATGAACTTCCCTGATTTATTTTGTGCAACTAGAGATGTGTGACCCAAACATAGAGTACGGCGAGCTATACATGTCGGGTCCAATCTCCATTGAATGCGGAGAAGCTCACCGAATTTCCCTTAATGCCCTACAAGGCAAAAAGGGCACGTCATCATTCCACAAAATTCACAAAGGAGAGATGGGGAGTAATCATGCAAAGACTCAAACAAAACACAAAAATAACACAAAAGCTATGAACTAAAGTCTAAGACAACAAAACAAAGTGTCCATGCTAGTCCTTGTCGTTGATTGCTTGTCGATTCCTTCTTCCTCTACATTCCTACAAATCATGAAAAACCTAATCAAGCATAGAGGAAACCAAGACAAACCAAAATGTGGTGCAAAATATGGAGAAAATTTCGGTAAAATGATGAATAGTAACCATACGGCCGTATGGTACTGTTTATTCCGAAAGAACCTCCCCAAAAACATGAAAATCCAAAAATTTATACATAAAATCAATTGAAAACTCATCCATAACCATCACACCACCAAAATCAAGCAATATGCTTGAAAACATCCACACAAAAGCTCCAAGAATGCAAGAAAAATGAAAAACATAAAGTTAGGGCATCAAAGAGCTTACTGACGAAAACTTGAGAAAACTAGAGTTAAGCTCAAAGAAAACCATTAGATCGACTTCTCAAAGAGGTTAGGAGGTGATCTAGGAGAAGAAATGAGAAGATTTGGCCAAGATTTGGTGGAGAAAGAAAAGAGAAAATCGTGTGGGAAGAAGGAGAAATGAAGAGAAAGAGAGAGGGTGGCAAGAACTTAATGTGCTACAGTATCCATACGGCCCCCTTAAGGGCCGTGAGGGGGGCCGTATGCCCTAGGCAAAACTCACTGGATGGGGGCAGACGGCCTCTCAAACGGCCCCTTGAGGCTGTGAGGACCTGGAAAACTCTGGAAACCTTTCAAATGCAACCCAAAACACCAAATGAAGGCCATGAATTGATTAAGAACACCTCCAACTTGAAAGAAATGCTTAAAAACTCGATCTAATGCATGACATAACATCAAAAATATGCTTCTCAAGATGGTTAATAATTAAAACACAAAAACGACGATGAGAAAAATGTACAAGGCAAACAAGCATGGACTTATTCAAACAAACAAAAATACGAAAGAAACACAAATACACAAAACACACTCAACTAAAAACACAAAAAGAAGATAATGAAGAAATTTGAAGCTTGGGTTGCCTCACAAGAAGTGCTTGTTTAACGTCATTAGCTCGACGTACCTTATTCTTACCTAAGGAGGCTTGAAAAGGGTGTGTTCATCCCGGCTAGAAGTGGCATAAGAACTACCAAGAAATACGAACCATACCTTCCAGGATGATGCAAATTTGGAGGTCAAGCATGAGTTACCTTTTGGCCTCCATGGGAAAAGCTTGGGCCGGGCATTGTGCAACTTAAACTTGGGCAGATCCTTAGATGGCTTGAACCTCCTCCCCGCTTCTTCTTTGGTCCCGGCAAGTATTCCTTTGAGTACCCCATGACAAAATTGCTTGGGCCTCCATGGAAAAAGCTTTGGTTGAGAGTTATTCAAGCTCGGCACAAATGGGTCCATGGATGGTTTCCACCTCCTACCCACATTTTCTTCCTCGACCCATGTAGAATTGCCTTGAACTACCCATAAGTGTTGTTTGGGTCTCCAAGGGAACAAATTTGGTTGAGAACTTGTCAAGCCTTGCATAGGTGGATCAAATGGAGGCTTCAACATCCTATCCACAATTTTTTTCTCAACCTTGTTGTGATAAACTTCAATTGCCCATAAAATTTGCTTAGGCCGCCAAGGAAAAATTTTTGGTTGGGAATTGTCCAAGCCCGGCATTGGTGGGTTCAAGGATGGCCTTAGCTTCCTACCCACATCATCAAATACAATTCCCAGAATTTTCTTTCTGCACTTGAAAATTATCGATTGGTTGATGGAATGGTCAATGTTGAGGCAAGTAGTGTCTTCAAATGTGGTCGATTGAGCTTCTTCCACTTCCTCACATTTTTCTATGGCCATGTTGTCATCCTCCCCTCTTTCATCTTCAACTTCACCTTGAGTTGGAACATCTATCATTTGCTCACAAGGTATTGAGGGTATCTCAATTGCTTTCTCAACCTCCAACACCTCAATATCAACTTCCACCTCAAATTCACCTTTGCTCTCTTCCCAACTAGTGTTGCTAGGAAGACTTCCTGAATGTCGTTCTGAATTGGCCTTGGCAAGTTTCCCAACTTGATGTTCAAGTGATTGCACCGAGGCTTGAAGATTTCTCAGGATGGACCCAAAATCATTGAATTGGACATTCACTTTCCCAAATTGTGTTTCCATGCTGCTAGTTACGCTGTTGAATCTTGATTCGGTGACAATCATGAACTTAGCAAGCACATCTTCAGTGGTGAACCTCTTCTCTTGCATGGGTTGTTGCACTTGAGGGTTTTGAGGGGGGGGGGGGGGGGGGGGGGGGGGGGGGGGGGGGGGGCAGATTTTGGTTGTTGTTGCCCTTGATTCCATGAGAAGTTAGGGTGGTATTTCCTCCCCGGATTGTAGGTAGAACTGTACAGGTTTCCTTGTGGCAATCCTTGGTAAGGGTGCTCCCAATGTTGAATATGATGATGTGTTGAAAACTTTTGGTGCCCTTGCCAATATGGATAGTTGTCATTATTGTGTGGATTGCATCGGCGTGCTTTCATGGCAAGGAACTTTTCTATCTTCTCTTCAAGTGCAAAGATTTTGGCGGCCAACAACTTTTCTTGGAAATCCATGGCCCTGTGTAAATAATAAAAAAATAAATAAAAACAATAAGCTAACAAAGAAAATAAGCAAGAAGTAAAATAAATAAATATGCACAAAATGGTAAAAGACACATACAAAGACAAATATTTACAAAGCAAATGACTAGAGCAATATACTACAAGCTTTCCTAATATTCCTTGAATGTCCCCGGCAATGGCGCTAAAAACTTGGTAGCTTCCCCGCAAGTGTACGGGATCGCCAAGTAATACCCTGTGAGTGACACAGGGGTCGTATTCCACTGGGGCCAAGGAAGTACTATTACTCACTCTTCATCTATTTTCTAGCCTAACATTCAATATGAGTGGAAAGAAAATAAAGCAAACAAACTAATTTAAACTAATCCTATGGCCTGGTAACTAACACACGGATGTGAACAATCAAGGGAGTATCAAGCATGAGAAGGGTGTGTTTGGATAAGGAATCCACCTAGGGTAGTCATTAAGTCCAAAACTAGGATGATATAAAGATGCATTAATGATAGTTGAGACCTAGAGACCCCGTGAGTAGATAAGCCCCGATCTCTTGGCGACTAACCCCTAATCCCATACGAGTGTTAATCAGAATCTCTCCGTATTAACCCACCTACGATCGCATTAAGCTCCGTGAAATCTCTAATAGGAGTAAACCTAATATCCTTCGGCTTAAACCTAGCAATGGAGGGCTACCGACACCCAATTTCTCGGCGTGTCGGCACAAGAATCCCCTTTCAATCTCTCCTAGATCTAGTACACGTGAGTAGGTCACATCTACGTGTACAACTCATAAAAGAATCACGGATTTCTCCACATATGTAATTCTAGACATGAAAGCATGAAAGATTGAATCTCAAAACAACCAACAAACTAGATTAATAACAACATCCAAAGTTGATACACAATATGAACCCTAGGGTTCATCCAAATCCAAACACAACAATAAGTTAATCCCTCATTACAAGGGACACTTAAACAACATACAAGGAAGACAAAAACATAAAAGAAGCAATGAAAACCCCCTCTAGGTTGTGATCTCCTTGAATGGATGAAGCTTCGAATGATGATGCAATGGTGGTGTAGAACTTCGCACAAACTCCTTCTCCCTTGCTCCTCTCCCTCTTCGTGATGATGTGTGCTCATTTCCCACAAAGATCGGCGCCAAAAGGTGGCCGGAAGGCCTCAAGAAGGTGTGGTGGCGGCGGCCCAAAAGGCCAAGAAGAAGTCACTCTTGTGTGCCCTAAAAACATCTATATATATTCCCGCAGTATCCAGGGTGGATAGATTTATCCCGGGGTGGATAGGTAGGCAAAGATAAGGCAAAACTTGGCTCATGTGGGGGTGTATCCCGGGGTGGATAGGGGGCCGTGAACCCTAGTACAAAATCACTGTCTTTTGATGCTCACGGCCCTTTATACGGCCCCGTATGCTGCACTATTCATTCTTATGCACTTCCATCATTTCCAGCCCAAAACTCCTCAGGTGCAACAGCAACTGCTACAGTAAATACGCTACAGTGCTCCAGCTATAGTGCTGCGACGCCTGAATTTCATCATTTTTCGCCCAAATTGCATTCTCATGCTCCTCATGGCTCCCCTGTGTCCTACAACATAAATGATAGTCGATTAAGCACAAAACGGGCATCAATTCTTAACAAAATACATGCTAAGTGTACAAAATACACATATTAAAACATATACATTTAGACACTTATCAGTTCTTAATCACTTATTATTGTTGATGTGCATGAGGAGGATATACCCCCCTATGTTGATGACGCTCATGCCATGATAGATCTATGCATGTTCTAAGAGGTTAGCATAACTAAGTTTCTGCATTAGGGATTGATTGACCCTTAGGCTTAGGGTTGATTGGTCTTTTCTCATGAGATTGTTGCACTTAAGGCAAACACAGGAGGCTGGGGTGGAAAAGATTCCATCTTGAGTTCCTAGTGATTTAGACCTAGCTGAAATGGCTTATTATGACTAATAGGCTTTTGAATCCCCTCGGTTCGATCATAGAACACAATTAACACTTAACGCCTATCATAATTAATAATCATGATAACTATAGTACATACTCCTAACTCCTTCTAAGTGTGCTTAACAACGTCTCCAATTGTATTGTTTAATAGTATTGTACACGTAAACTAGAAACAAAGCATAAATAATTAAGCTATTTATCACACCCCAGCCCGTTGGCCCACGGGACGTGACAACTATCGTGACAATCCCAAGGAGGGGCACCCCGCCACTCAACTCTTGGGATACCGCAAGGCTAAACAGCAACTTGGAAACAACAATATCAACATTGATACAAGGTATGGAAGTATATAATACACAATGAAAGTAACAACATCAACAATAACAGCAACAACAACAACAACAATGATAAGTGCTTGATTATACATGTTTTACCTACTTGTTTTACATACATTGAGCATCATTTTACCATGGATTATGTCTCATAAATTGTATTTTGGTGTTCTTTTATACAATTAGGTTGTGGAAGTGTTAAAGGAGGAAAAGGAAGCAGAGATGGGTTATAAAGACGTATTGTTGGGAGCTTTTGTACAACACAAGTGTCAAGGCACAAGAGAGGGTCATGCACATGAGGGTGTGTGCCAACTTCCTGAAGGATTCAAGATGATTTATGTGATGGAAGGGCACAAAGGCAGTCACACCTTCATGTCCCAACTTGTGTGAAGATAGTTAAAGCTCTCAAATGATGATTCGAAGGAGGAGAAGTCTTATAACTCACTACATGGACGTGTGCCCGACCATGTAGCCTCAAGATGAGAGAGTTTGGATCGCGTTTATGAAGAGTACTGTAGCAAAACACTGTGCATTTCACTGCAGCAGACTGTAGCAGAAATTACTGTTCACGCGACCGCGTCAAAATCCCACGCGACCGCGTGGGAATTCTGCAGCCCACGCGACCGCGTGGGATCTCACGTGGTCGCGTGGAGGCACGTGACTGACGCGTTTCAGGCTTATAAATAGCCCTTTTTGCCGATTCTTTTTGTATCTTTTGTGTGGCTTTTGAGAGGCGAAGCGGCTAGGGTTTGAGGAGGAGGTCTTTGCCGAATTGGAGGGCCGTTCTTCACCAACTTTGATAGTTCTTTCCTCCGTCATAGCATCGAGGGAGTCATTGGCGACCTAGCTTCGGAGAAGGATCCTTCAAGATGTTGAGCGACCCATGAAGGCCATCATCACGAATTCAAGGGGGTTTACTTCCATGGTTTACATTGCTTTTCATTGTGTTATGTTTTGCTTTGTAATAAGCCCCATGGAGGGCTAAACCCTAGTAGATACTTGGGCATATGAACCCTAGGTTTCGATTCATGTATTGACTTTCTCTATGCTTTCTTTTAAGTCCGAGTTTATTTGAGTTTTAATCTTGTTTAATCATTGCTTGCATGCCTTATTGATTCGTATGGTTGTTTGGTATGTTTGATTTGTTTCCTTGGTGAGAGAGAGGTCTCCATTAGGGATTAGAACATACAAGGTTAAAGAGGGTTGAGAGGGTGAGTCTTGAGATAGAGGAGTGTCCTCTTTCCCTTCCGATTGAGTGTTTCCTATCTCCGTATTCCCTAAGTTTTATGCAACCATATGGGGTGTGAGGCGTGAGATTGATAGATTTCTCCGCCGGGACCTTTGTAGGGGGTTAGGGATCTTCCGCCTAGAAGTAGGGTTAGATCTAATTTTAGGAATCGGTTTCACTCTTAGGTATCCCTAGAACTCATTGCGGTCATATGGGTGTGAGGTGTTGAGATTGAGCGATTTCTCCGCCGGGACCTTGTAGGGGACTAGTATCGGTGGCCTGGAGGCAGGGACCGATTATTCTTGGATTACCTCGACTCATAGAACTCGGTTAGAAGCATTTAGTTAGTCTTGCACTTCATGATAGAGCCTAGGGGGAGCATTGCCCGGGTATCTCATCTTCATTGATTGAGATCTCCCTTTATTTACCCTTTGCCTATTCATCTCTGGTATTAATTTCTATGCACACTAGATCACCACAAAATCACATTAGTCGTTAGGCTAGATTGCAGAGAAGAAGTTAGTACTAGTAGCCCTGTTCCCTGTGGATTCGACTACCCTACTCACCGGGTATAATTATTATTTCGACAACCCGTGCACTTGCGGTACACACACGCAAGGGGTGTGTCAAGTTTTTGGCGCCGTTGCCGGGGAATAGGATACTAGGAACGCTAAGTCTTTGTTGCTCTAGCCATTTATCGTTTACGTTATTTTGTCTATTTCACACTTTCTTTTTCTACCACCGTTCTCATTTGTTTTCTTTGACTTGTGTTAGTTTTTCTTGCAAGGTACTTGAATGATGATTGATCCAATTACAAAGTTATATTTTCAGATTGAAGATTTCAGTGGAAAACTTGATAGATTTATTTCTGCACAACAACAAAGCAACCAATATCGCAGCACATATCATCCAAATCAATGGAGCTACCCGAACCACTTATGGAATATTGATGGACAGCAATGGGAAGCACCTATAGAAGAATTTCAGATGGATGAGAAGCATGAGGAGGATGTACTTCGGCTGGAAAGCGTATTACTCAAATTCATTGAAGCAACTGATGCCCGCTTCGAAGATGTTGAAGCCACCTTAAGATGTCATGAAATCTCCATCAAAAACATTGAGCATCATATAGGAGAGATTTTAGACACACTTGCTAAGGAAAAAGAAGAATTTGAACAAGCAGGGCAAGTTTCTTCCACGCATGACAAGGGCATGAACCACATTGATGAACAAGGGCAAATTAAGTACATTGCTGCAGAAATTGAAAGGACAGAAGAAGAACATCATTTTCAGAATTTGGATTGCTTGACTGAAGATTATGTTTGTGTGCAACGAAATTTTCAAGGGGATTTGCTAACATCATGTTCATTTCAAGCTGAAAATACACAAGAAGAAGCAAGTCCTAAGGTAATTGAGCAAGCACCTTTCTTTCGGATTGATCAATTCATTGAATGCAGGAAAGAGATTTTGGGTTTGGGAGAAGATGTGGGTAGGATATTTAAACCATCCAATGACCCACCGATGCTAAGCTTGGACAATTCCCAACCCAAATTGTTTCCTTGGAGGCCAAAAGTAAGATGGTTGGACTCTCCAACAAAAACTCCACCCCGGCAAGTAGATTTTTGGTTTAAAGGAAGTAGCTATGCAATGTCTAGTCGGGAGGAACACACTCTTTTCAAGCCTCCATAAGGTAAGGAAGAGGTACGTCAAGCTTAGTGACGTAAAACAAGCGCTACTTGGGAGGCAACCCAAGTTTTTAATTGCTTTCTAGTTTAGATTTTGAATTCTATAGTAATAATTACCATGAGTGTATGCCTTGATTAATTTTTGTTGGTGTTGAACTTTTCAAGGAAAATTTTTGGTGATTTGAAGTGTTTTTCACATGTATGACATGATTCAGGGTGCAATAAATGATAATTGTTGAAGAATAGGGTTAATTTGAAGTTTGGAGAGCCGCGTGGACTGTCTGCAGAAATTCTGCAGCTCACGTGGCCGCGTGAGATTCTCACGCGGCCGTGTACAGTACCCACGCGGGGGTGTGGATTTTCCACACCCCCATGTGGCCTATAAACAGAGATGATGAGTTATTATTCATTATCCATAACTTACAACTCTTCATTTTCTCATCTCTTCCTCTCCAAACTTCCCATCCTTAAGATTCCAAATCCATTTTTCTTCGACTTATTCGAGATTTAGAAGTGTTTTGCCAGCATTTGCATCAAGTTTCTCCATCGATTCGCGTCGGTAAGGCCTCATCTTACCCTATCATGTCCATGCTTTCATGCTCAATTCCATCGAGTCTTCTTGTTTCTTGGATGATATTTTTCATGGAAAACATTATGAAAACACTTAGAAAACACGTAAACGAAGTTTAGTGAGGCGTTGGAGCCCAACTATGGCTCTTTGGCCATGGTTGGATACCCACGCGGGCGCGTGGCCTAGCCACACGACCGCGTGGAGCGGCCAACAGCCCACGCGACCGCGTGGAGCTCACCGACTCTCGCCCGAATAGCCACACGACCGCGTGGCCCTTCTGCCGAGCCAGGACACGCCCACGCGGGCGCGTGGCTAACCCACGCGACCGCGTGGGCTGGAAACGTGGCAGATTAAGCCATGTCGGCGTGTGGCTTGCCCGCAAGCCCATGTGGATTCCTGCACCTTGCCATATCGTGTAAATTTGCACTTCTTTGGCAATTTTCTTGCAGGTATGACACCAAGGACTAAAAAGCTTGCTCCAAAAATGCCTTGATCGTTTATAGCTGACCTTGGATGAGGACATGCCTTCTAAAACACCAGCAGCACCAACAGATGATGCCAATGCTTGAGGCGTCCCACTCATGAGACTTTAGTTTTCTTTACTTTAGTTTTCATTTCTAGTTTTCTTTATTTTATCTTTTAGAGTTTAGTTATCTTTATACTTTATTTTGATTGTGCGAGTTGTGCTTTATTTTGTTTCATTCGTAAGAACTCGTGCAACTTTTCTATTTTTATTGAGCTTCACTGAACCCCTTGAATCCATGCAGATGGCCTTGAGAGTGATGATGATGATGTTTTTGTCATAAATACATGACCATCTGACTTGGTCATGTCAGGATCACAACCCGTGGAACAATAACACATCCTCGAGTTAGCTTCACAAATCGATCGACAAGGAGTTCAGGGGAGTGTTGTTTTAATTGCATCTTTACCCACATCATGTTTTTATTGCATATATTTTTATTGTGCTTCCATGTGTACATTGAGGACAATGTACATCTTAAGTGTGGGGGAGGGTTCACCTTATACATGGCTTTTACTTGAGTTTTAATGATCATGCTCATGTTGCCCATGAAGGTTCACCTTAGGGTTGAGAGTTTAATTCTTAGTTTTTGGAGGTTGCAAACATTAGGTTTTATCATGCTCTAGTTTTTATCCAATTTCCTTTAAATTTTTGTCCGATTGCTCTTTAATGCACTTCTCTCACTCATTAAACCTATGGAAATTTACTCTAGTTCATTATTGTGGGATTTTCTAGTGTTAGTTTTATTAAAAAAAAAAAAAAAATTTCAGAAAATTCACAAAAATCAAAATTGTAGTTGTGTTCTGTATATAGGGGGCGGAAAGAGCTACCACCTATGTTGTATGAAGCTACTCTCATAAGTCGGATACTTGTTATGCCCTAATGAGAGAAAGAGCTATCTCATAGGATGTGTGAAAGCTACCACCTTCGGTAGAAAGAGCTACCACCTCAAAAGTGTGAAAGCCACTCGGGAGGCATCTCGTGAAAGGGCTACCTTAGAGGATGTGTGAAGCTACTATCTTTTCTTTTTGTGCATAAATAAGTTCCATTATTAATAAGAACTTTGAGTAGTGGATATAGTGTTGACATGAGTTGAGCTTCCACACACACACGCTTTCGGACTTTAGTACTTTCATTTTTGATTGGATTATTTGCTTGTCACGCCCCGACCCGCGGGCCCACAGGACGCGACAACCGTCGCGGCGATCCCGAGGAGGGATACCCCGCCACTCAGCCCTCGTGACGCCGCAAGGCTAACAAATACACCTGGAATTCAACAATATCTCTTGCAGATATTGAATAAAGGCTAACAATACATAACATGAGTAACAACAACAACAACAGCTATTACAGCGAAATACAGAAGGTACAGAGGTTTCCAAGTACACAAGGAAGTAATAAGCATAACAGTAGGAAATGATGAAACACCAAACATGCAACAGGGTTTTCTACACACTAGTGGATCCACAAGTCAAACAACATGTTCCATGACAACAAACATACATGAACTGAAGGAAGTACAATAGAAAAGATAGCAGCAAATGCCCAGCACACTGCCACACCGTCGCACCTACTACCTGCAAACAGACTGGGAAGAGGAAAGAGGGGATGAGTAACCACAGTTACTCAGTGAGGGGGGTTAGCACAACTCTAAAAGAAAACATACCAGCAACAACAACAATAGTAAAATAATAATAATAATAATAATAACAATAATAATAATAAATTACCAACATAAATACTTTACTAAAAGCAATACTAGTTTAGAAACATCAGCACACATCATGGAAATCTTTAAAAGAAGTAAAACAACATAATGCCAAGGTTTTGAAATAAATAATCAAAATACGGGTAGCAACTCAAATATGTGGGAGACTGTCCTCCTAAAAGCAACAGCTGGGCTTCGCCCCCTCACCGCACATTCAAGATAATACTACAAAAGAAATACACTGGATAAATCTCAAATTTAGTATAAAGCAATACCCAACACTCACCCAGCA
Organism: Dioscorea alata; assembly: GCA_020875875.1. Classification (NCBI taxonomy): domain Eukaryota; kingdom Viridiplantae; phylum Streptophyta; class Magnoliopsida; order Dioscoreales; family Dioscoreaceae; genus Dioscorea; species Dioscorea alata. The sequence continues at coordinate 7,398,625 of CM037013.1, read as the reverse complement.
TAATGTGGTCTAGAAAACTCTCTAAACCTTCGCCGTGGCCATGGCTAGGTTCAGAGCCGTCAAAGTACTCATGTCTTTGACGTTGACCCATCGGTTCACCGGTTGGTGACTCCGGCTACCCGATGAATATCCAGTCAGGGCTCTACACTCCCACCTGAACCTGGCCCTCGTAGTAAATAATCCGGTCTACCACGCCACCTCAACAGGCTGGCCGTGGGGACCGCCTACCGTAGTAGGGCATCACCACACAAACCCAACAATAACACAAGTCCACGAAAAACACCATTGCCAACAAATACCCAACAATTACCAACACCTTCACATCTCCACGAGGAAATAATAAAAGAATACAAAGGAAGCTCAAGCTTTAAAACACCAAGCGATAAACAAAACTCAATACAAGAAGCAACACAGGAAATCATTTTCCTTCAACCATTTGAAATGAGTTTCAAACCCCGGATTTCACAAAATCAATTATTTCCACAACAAATCTCAGGTTTTACACAAAACCCAAAATTTCACAACTCATTGAAGTGTATTAACATCAAATCAAGCATTACCAAGTCAAATACTAAATAAAACATTCAAGATTTCATTCAATGCCACCATCATTCACCAAAATGCCAAGCCCGTATAAATCAAAGAAATTGTACTTGAATCATGATATAAGTATATATATATATATATATATATATATATATATATATATATATATATATAAATGTAAGTATGATCGAGTCTAGCTATCGGTATTCTTCAAATAAAGCTATGCTAAATAAACCCACTCACAGAATTGGTGACTCTCTTCCCCGCAAGCTAACCCTCGGCTACTCCTTTGCCTCGAGCCAAGACTTCTTCTCCTTGCCAAAGTACAAGAAAACACAAATACTTGTTAATATAAAATCCTAGGTTTTCTAGCAAACAACCCTAAATTAATCCTAGGGTTGGGCTCAAAGCTAGATCTAAAGGTTACCAATGAATTCCTAAGGATTATAGCTACAATCTAATCCAAAGAAATTAAAGAAACGACTAAGGATTGCCGGTGCTACAGTAACCTCGGGTGCTACAGTAAAACCCGGCCTTAAACAAGTGTATTCTCCCAAATACAACATCAAACAATGAGATTTTCTATACAATAATCCACCACAAAGAATCACAACCTCAAGGGCTTCAATTTAAGCTCAAAAACATCCACAATCAAGTAGAAAATCCAAAACTTATTCTAGGTTTTCAAAATTCTCTAAAAACAAGAAAATACAAGAAAATACGGAAAGAAAAGGTTGAAATAAAGGCTTACCGTATTCAAGAGGATGTGAGGAGGAGAATGGAGGTTTTAATTCGCCGGAAAAGCTCGCAGGAAAATCCAAGAGAAGGGCTAGGGTTCGGCCAAAGAAAGCAAGGAAAGAAGAAGAAGAAAAGAGAAGGGTTTTTAAGAGAAATTCGTGCTGCTACAGTAACGGTCTGCTACAGCACTGGGCTGAAAAATCTATAGAAATGGGTTGGTTATTTCTGCAGTGAAAACTGGTTATAACATTGCTAGAGTATTGATTGTTTCATCTATTGTTTGTTTTTCTCCATGATTTTAGAATTTTATTCTTGTACCCTCTTGGTGAACCTAAGGCCAAGCACTTCTCTTTGCTTTTCATGAGTCTATGGTTAATTTTGCTTGAGGACAAGCAAAGGCTTAAGTGTGGGGGAGTTTGATAAGTGCTTGATTATACATGTTTTACCTACTTGTTTTACCTACTTGTTTTACATACATTGAGCATCATTTTACCATGGATTATGTCTCATAAACTGTATTTTGTTGTTCTTTTATGCAAGTAGGTTGTGGAAGTGTTAAAGGAGGAAAAGGAAGCAGAGATGGGTTATAAAGACGTATTGTTGGGAGCTTTTGTACAACACAAGTGTCAAGGCACAAGAGAGGGTCATGCACATGAGGGTGTGTGCCAACTTCCTGAAGGATTCAAGATGATTTATGTGATGGAAGGGCACAAAGGCAGTCACACCTTCATGTCCCAACTTGTGTGAAGATAGTTAAAGCTCTCAAATGATGATTCGAAGGAGGAGAAGTCTTATAACTCACTACATGGACGTGTGCCCGACCATGTAGCCTCAAGATGAGAGAGTTTGGATCGCGTTTATGAAGAGTACTGTAGCAAAACACTGTGCATTTCGCTGTAGCAGACTGTAGCAGAAATTACTGTTCACGCGACCGCGTCAAAATCCCACACGACCGCGTGGGAATTCTGCAGCCCACGCGACCGCGTGGGATCTCACGTGGTCGCGTGGAGGCACGTGACTGACGCGTTTCAGGCTTATAAATAGCCCTTTTTGCCGATTCTTTTGGTATCTTTTGTGTGGCTTTTGAGAGGCGAAGCGGCTAGGGTTTGAGGAGGAGGTCTTTGCCGAATTGGAGGGCCGTTCTTCACCAACTTTGATAGTTGTTTCCTCCGTCATAGCATCGAGGGAGTCATTGGCGACCTAGCTTCGGAGAAGGATCCTTCAAGACGTTGAGCGACCCATCAAGGCCATCATCACGAATTCAAGGGGGTTTACTTCCATGGTTTGCATTGCTTTTCATTGTGTTATGTTTTGCTTTGTAATAAGCCCCATGGAGGGCTAAACCCTAGTAGATACTTGGGCATATGAACCCTAGGTTTCGATTCATGTATTGACTTTCTCTATGCTTTCTTTTAAGTCCGAGTTTATTTGAGTTTTAATCTTGTTTAATCATTGCTTGCATGCCTTATTGATTCGTATGGTTGTTTGGTATGTTTGATTTGTTTCCTTGGTGAGAGAGAGGTCTCCATTAGGGATTAGAACATACAAGGTTAAAGAGGGTTGAGAGGGTGAGTCTTGAGATAGAGGAGTGTCCTCTTTCCCTTCCGATTGAGTGTTTCCTATCTCCGTATTCCCTAAGTTTTATGCAACCATATGGGGTGTGAGGCGTGAGATTGATAGATTTCTCCGCCGGGACCTTTGTAGGGGGTTAGGGATCTTCCGCCTAGAAGTAGGGTTAGATCTAATTTTAGGAATCGGTTTCACTCTTAGGTATCCCTAGAACTCATTGCGGTCATATGGGTGTGAGGTGTTGAGATTGAGCGATTTCTCCGCCGGGACCTTGTAGGGGACTAGTATCGGTGGCCTGGAGGCAGGGACCGATTATTCTTGGATTACCTCGACTCATAGAACTCGGTTAGAAGCATTTAGTTAGTCTTGCACTTCATGATAGAGCCTAGGGGGAGCATTGCCCGGGTATCTCATCTTCATTGATTGAGATCTCCCTTTATTTACCCTTTGCCTATTCATCTCTGGTATTAATTTCTATGCACACTAGATCACCACAAAATCACATTAGTCGTTAGGCTAGATTGCAGAGAAGAAGTTAATACTAGTAGCCCTGTTCCCTGTGGATTCGACTACCCTACTCACCGGGTATAATTATTACTTCGACAACCCGTGCACTTGCGGTACACACACGCAAGGGGTGTGTCAAACAACAACAACAACAACAACAACAACAATAATAGTAAGCAGAAATAGAGAGGTGCACGAATGCACAAGGAAGCAAAAATAACAACAGCAACAAAGCTGACACACCAAGAGTTTAAGAGTTATTTAAATACACTACCGCACAACAAAGTTTTACACATACTAGTGGATCCAAGACTCAAACACACATGTGAGTGACCAAAATAAACATTCATGAACTAAAAGAAAATACAACAAATAGAACAATAGCAAATGCCCTGCATACTGCCACACCGCTGCACCTACTACTTGCAACAACCTTAGAGGAAGAAGGAGGGGTAAGTAACTAAGTTACTCAGTGAGGGGATTAGCATACTCTACTAGAAATATGCAAAAATAGTAAACATAATCATCAAAATGATACTTTACTAATAATATAACTATTTTAAATCAAAATTTCATATAATAATTCTTTTTAACCCAACAAAATAACAAGATAGCATTGAGAAAACCTTTTTAGCTCAATTAGGATTTTACCACATTAAATCCCCAAAATTCAAAACACATGGCTCAAAATACAAAATGAGTTAAACATTAATGCAACTTTTCATCATACAACATATAAATCAGAAATGGTCCCAAATATAAGAATAACAATTACATAATACAAGTTTCAAAATCCACAACCATAAAACTCTTTCAAATATCCCTAAATAATACTTAAAGGTTATCAAAATACATGACTTAAATCATCCAAACAATGTTTCACCAATAAAACCAACAGTTTAGAACCTATATATATAACAGAAATCTTCAACATCATACTACAGAAGAAATTTCAGAGAAAGATTTCTACCCGAACTTGTTTTTAAATCAAAACTACAAATTTACCAAGCATAAGTTCAAACTATAAAAGAAGTTTAACATTAAACCAAACTTTTCATACTCCAGCTATCAGAACAAATCAAGTAAATATGAATAAAACAAACTACAAATACAAAGTTTAACAACTCTAACATATTGAATGTTTCACAAGTTTCACAATAATAAAGATAGCATAAATACTAAAATTGAGACGAGAAGTTGGGTTTGCATGATTAATATAGCAATAATAACCTTTTTAAAACATCAATGATTTAAAACCAATTTTAAAAATCCAAACTCAAACATTCTTTTCAATAACTCAAATAAACAAGAGTTTTGAGAATAAATAAATCGATAAACATGAACATAATATTTAGTCTCCAATACCTTCCATCACTAACTGAGGCTTCAGTTAGGTATTTAGCCGCCAATATATGCATCTGTTGGTGTTGGCCAGTGGGAAACCCATGTGGTGACTTTGAACAACCCAACAATATCCAGGTAAGGATTCTATGCTCCCACCTGAAATGTCATAATCGGCTTGACAGTTTTTCCATGCCACCTCAACTAGGTCAGTCACTGGAAACCGTCTACTTCTTACTATAGTAAGTAATGGGGATCCCCCCATGTCACCATCCAAGCAACAAACAATATACAGCCCGTAAGCACATTGAATAGATCAATACAATTGTAGAAATATCAACATGATTCAAAAACTCTTACATAATCATCTTGCACTTCAAAAATGATTAAATTGATCATAATATCTCGAAAATAGATACCTTTTTCATTAGACAAGCATCTTTTGGAACAAAACCCTTGAGTACACATATCAATGATAACATCAACGATATTACAAAATATGTTGCATAAATAATTTGCATAAACTCATTTTATATCAAAACAAAAGTCTCAAACATTCACTTTGGAAATTATGTTCCAAAACTAAAGTTTTCAAAACAAGTATGATACACTTGTAAACCTTGAGAATAAACTTAAGCATGATCCAAGTCTAGTTCTAAAATACCAAAGAAGACATTCTCAAGAGATTTCAACAATAAATAAACCAACAATCAAAGAAATGAAATTCAAGTATAAAACCAATAAAGCTTTTCATGAAATGTAATGTATACATATAACTATTGGTATTTTCCTAATAGAATTATGCTAATAATCCCACTCACCAAAAATTTGCTGAATTCAACTCCGATGATGCTAATCCTCAACTAACTCTTTACCTTGAGTGAAAGCTTCACCTCCTTGCCCAATGCACAACAAACAACAATAATTTTTAATACAAAAGCCAGGCAAGAAACCCTAGGTTTCTTCTTCCAAACAACCCTAATCAACTCTAGGGTTTGCTTAAACTGACACGTTAGGCTATTAAAGAAGTTCTAAAGGGTTTATACTTACTCTAATCCAAAGAAATCAAGAAAATAAGAACTCACTGGAGCTACAATAACTCTAACCTAGGAGATGAAATATCTCTCTTAATCCTTCACTAAACCTAGGAAATACAACCAATCAAGACTCTAAACTCAAGAACAACCACTCACCAAGGATTTCCCACCAAACAAACTCAGAGAAACACCACAAGAGAGAAGGGAAGTAGAAGGACAAGAACCATACCTCCAAGCTTCTCTAAACTACAAGGAGATCTTCACAAGATAGGAGGAAGTAGATCCTCAAGCTTTACTAACAAAGAACAAGGAGGAGAACAAGGTTTAAGCTCTAAACTAAACCAACCAACTAACCCTAATTTCAATCAATCAAACAACGAAGAAGGAAGGAGAGAATAAGAGCATACCTTGAAGAAATAATGGATTGATTTCTAAGCTCCACAAACAAGCCCAAAAAAACCTCCAAAATCAACTTTTAGGCACCCAAGAATGGCTAAGGATGAAAGGAGAAGAGAAGGGGAGGGTTAGGGAGAAGAAAACAGAAGAAAAGGCTTCAAAACGGGTTTAAAAAGGGAAAAACAGTCCATGTGCAGGCTAGTGTGCTTACCACACAGTGCCCACAGACCACCTGGGATAGGCGGCCTAGTATACAGCCCACACACTAGGCCGCACATCCTTCTGCCTGGGGTGTGCGGCCCCTGTGTGGCTGCATAAGAGGCAGCATATGCCCCGGAGGGGCTCTACGGCCTATGTACAATCCACTCACCTTTTAAACACCCAAAAAACACTCCGAAACCCCTTGAAAAGATGCTCCAAACTACAAATAAGGAGTACTCAGCTAAGACATCAAACAAACAAAGAAAGAAAGATCAAAATAAACTACTTTTCATAAGAAATGAAAAAGCTAAGACACCAACACCACACTATTCATTAAGTGAAAAGGAAGTAATAAGAGCCTCTCACCGATCCTAAGAAAATATGACCCTCGTCTTTACCCATGATGTATTACTTGATGACCCTAACACTTGTGGTATCACAAACCAATTGTAGTATTAAGTGCATACTTGCATGCTTGTATAATTGCATAATTTCCACAACCCTTAGCGGTTCATCACTTCTTCAACTTTAGGGTGATGCCTGGGATGTTGAGCAACCTCCACCACATCATCTAAGAAGATTAAGATTAAGTTAGAGGAACTTGTGAAGTGGAGTGGCTCATTCCATGAAGCTTTTGAAGCACAACTGAAGAAAATTTGTAAAAAAGGGGAGTCATTATCTTTCTCCTAAGTGCATTCATTTCTTTCTCTCAGTTGTATAAATTTATGAGGGGCTAACCATTCCCCGATGCCCCAAGATATTGAACTATATTGCTTAGTGTACTTTGAATTACTTGCTCTTAACATTTATGGAGTCTTATTGCATTATTGTGTTAATTCTTATGTCATAAACTTGGTGTGCTTGATTACTGTAGTTACAATAGCAAAAAATGGCATATTTGAGAGTCGTAGATTGACAATGCTTTTGAGCACCTGTAAGAACTTGAGGATGTAACTAGTAGATATTAAAAGCAAGTCAGTACACTAAAGTACATAGGGATTATCCCAGGGCATTTCTCTCTTGTTGTTGAAAACTCAATCCTAGTATACTTGTTACTTCCATCTCTTTTCCATTTTATTTGTTTAGTTAATCATTCAACCAACCTTTCTTTGACTTAATAGAGATTATAAGATCAATTAGTACTAGATGTCTAATCCCTATGGTTCAACAACCCTACCCCTTGTGGGGTACAACTTTATTACTTGTTACAATCCATACACTTGAGGAGAGTGCATTAGAAATGAATTTCTTCGATTTACTTGGATACCATGGAGCTTTGTGATCACTCAATTCAAGATCCTTCAACTATTTAGCTGTGATGTTGTCGAGGTGGTTCTCCTCTGTTACCTCATTGGGAGGTTCCTCTTCCTCAAGGAGCTCAAACAACTCATCCTTCATCCACGTGTCCTGCACAAAATCAAAAACATAGTCATCAATAATGTCCAATTCATAACACATGTCATCGAAATCCATAGACGGGTGCATGCTATTCCATAATTTAAACACAACTTTTTCATTGCCAACTCTCAAAACCATTCAACCATCTTTGACATCACTTAGAGCTTGCGATATTGCCAAAGAAGGTCACCCAAGGATCGAAGGCACTTTCATCTTTTCATCTAGGTCTAGGATCATAAAGTCCTTGACACGACCTTTTGCGTGTGTACCGCAAGTGGACGGCCTTGTCGAAGTAATAAAATTACCCCGGTGAGTGGGTAGTCGAATCCACAGGGAATAGGGATTAAAAATACGAGAAATTGCTATTCAGTCGTACGATATATGAGAAAACAATAATCGGAGTGAGAAGTGGATTTATGGAAATTAGAATAAAAGCAAGGGAAATGAATAGAAAGATGAAAGAAAGAAAAGTGCAAGTAAAGAGTAAAAGAGAGAGACTAGCAATGAATGAAAATAGGGTATCCGGACAAGTTACCTCTAGGACTTATGCTTCTAGTGCAAGACTATGCTATTATACTTTCCTATTGATGTTAATTGAGTCGAGGAAAATCCTTAAACACACGGTCCCAAACCTAAGGTCAACCGTGACTAACCCCAGCACTATGTCCCGACAATAGGATTCACGTCAACCCTTCACTCTGTTGATTGCTCAACTAAGCCCCAGGGGAGTATTTCTACCTAAGCCTAACACTACGTGGAATTGCTTTAAGTTCTAGGGACTCCTAGTGATAAAACCTGTTCCTATGTGTAGTAGTTCTAACCCTTTGTTCCAGGTGGAAGAACCCTAGTCTAAATTAAGCCCCAGTGCATAGGATTCACGACACCCCAAAGCCTTGGGGGAGTATGTCTACCTAGCACTTCACTTTATTTCGACCGCTAATAAATCAAGGAATCGGAGGTAGGGAGAAATCACATCGGAAGGGAAAGGGGTACGGTGCTACCTCACAACTCTCCCTCTCAACCCTCTTCAATTTTAAGTAGTCTAATCCTATAGGAGTTGTCACACCTCCAAAGGATAACCTAGATTGTTCTCAATCCTTAGTGTCACGGCTAAGAGAAAACAATAGCAAAAGATAATTAAAATCAAAACTCGAATTTATTCATCAAAATTGGAAAAGCATAATAACATTGTCATAGAAACATAATTATCCTAGAGTTTTACAAGTCCGAATACCCACGAGGGGTTTAGCTCCTCATGGAGCTATACATGTTCATCAATTTATGAAAGAAAGCACAAACTAAAGACATCAATGGAAAACCCCCTCGCGTATGGTGTGGCCGTGGTCTTGTGCGGCTGTCGAACGTCGGTGACGATGCCGATGGCGCGCTCCAATCCTCCACAAAATCCTCTCCGAAACCCTAGCCGCACCCTCCAGAAGTTGAGAAGAAAGATAGGTCAAAGATTGCCCAAAAAGTCTCCAAATCGGGCTTTAAATAGGCTGAGTGCGGCTTTAATTTTGAACTTATCGGGGCTTCACACGGCCGTGTGGAATTTCCACACGCCCGTGTGAAGCTTCTGTCTTTCCTGAAAAATTACTTCACACGGCCGTGTGAAGTCTCTGGCTTGCTGGAAAATATTTCACACGGCCGTGTGAACTCTCTGGACTCCCGATCATCGGCAGAAAATGCACAGTAACTTGCTACAGTGAATTACTACAGTAACAAACTACAATGATGCTACAGTACTTGCCGAAATGCTTCCGAATACGTTGTTCTTCACCGAGGCCATTGAATTGGGCACACAATCAATGGTAGATCGTGTCGATTGCTTCAAGTCTTCTCTTTGGTAGAGTTCTCCTAAGCTACACAAGTCGGACTTGTTGTGAATGTGACTGCCTTTGTGCCCCTCCAAAAGGAGGTTGGCACACACTCACAAGTCCGGGCTTGTGCCTTGTCCTTGTTTGGTCCGAAAACTCCCCAACAACGGCGAACACGATCTAATTTCGTTCCTATTCTCCAAATTAGCTCCATAAACCTGCAATGCGCAAAAGTAAACAAATGCACATATTTAGTGATAAAATCTGATTAAATTAATGCTTATTGCAAGATAATAATGCTTCGCATCATTACTACACGAGCACTCATCAAATCCCCCCACACTTAAGCTTTTGCTTGTCCTCAAGCAAGATAGAACGTGAAAGTACTTGGGAAGAACAATTGAAAGTGCTCGGCCTTAGGTTCACCAAAAGTATGCAAAAGAAGCATTCTACAAGTAAGGGGAAATCAAAATATTGCATAAGATTACCAATACTCTAGTCAAAAAATCGAATAAAAAAGGATAATAACTCGAAAACGTGTAAGTGTGTGCGAGTTTTCACTCAAGAGAACCAACGAGTAATCCCCAAACTCTTGTTATAAGAACTTATTTATATACACAAAGTAAGGAAGTAGTAGCTTCACTCAACCTCTAAGGTAGCCCTTTCCTAGGCGGCCGCCAAAGGTGGCTTTCACACTTTCGAGGAGGTAGCTCTTTCTACCGGGGTAGTAGCTTTCACGCTTCCCATGAGATAGCTCTTTCTCTCATTAGGGCATAACTTGTATCCGACTTATGAGAGTAGCTTCATACTTCGTAGGAGGTAGCTCTTTCCACCCCAAATGCACAAATAAAAGCTATAATAATATTCACAAGCTAGGTTTTTTTTTTTTTTTTTTTTTTTTTTTTTTAGCTACATAAGACTTCACAACTTACTAGAGTAGTACTAAACTAGTCCTTAAAACTTCGAGCTCAAGTTTCCAAAAGATTTCAAGAGTGAGTAGTGCAATGAGTTGTAATCGAGAAAAAATTCCCTAGAAATTCAAGTAAAAACTAGAGCATGATAGATACAATGTTAAAAATTCTCCTAGACTCTAAGAATACAACCGTTGCAACTAAGGTGAACCGCCATAGGCTACATAAGCATAAACAATTGAGCGCACAAGTAAAAGTGTGTGCAATGTGAACTCCCCCCCACACTTAAGATGTACATTGTCCCCAATGTACGCATGTAAGCACAATAATGAGTAAACATTTAAAAAACAATTAGTGTGGAAGTGGGCAATTGAAACATTACTCCCCTGAACTCCAAGTGTTGCGTTTGATGGAGCTAGGTCATTGAGAGTTGAGTCTCAATGGTTTGTGGAGCACACACAGTCCTTGATCATGCCTATGATTATTCCTCAAATTCCTTACATCCAAGACCATCTGCGCACATATACACAAGGGTTCAGTATAACTCAATAAAAACTAAAATAAATCTTGAGTATATAAAGATATGACAATGAGATACAACTCGAGATAAAACAAGAGAAAAATAAATGCAAACCCAGAGGGAGAGTCCTTTCTGGGTACTACAAGTCCAACAGAATATGAAAATAAAAGTGCGACAAAAGTGAAATAAAATAAAACTACGACGCCTCACCGTCGGTGTCCTGCTGTGGATCCTCTGGTGCTGCTGTTACTGCTGGGACTGGTGGATCTGATGCTGATGGAGATGGAGGTAGAGTCGGTGAAGGGACTCATCGAGGTCGCACCACTGATCGCTCGAACAACTGTATCGCTGTGACAAGCTATGCCGATAGCTGAGAGAACTGCGATGCCTGAGTGGCCCTCAACTCGGCAAACCCTGCTGCTTGTGCGGCCCTTATCTCGGCCAGCTCTGTCTGCATAATACCCACGGCGCTCTCGAGACGCTCGAACCTGTCCTGGCCTCGAGAGGGAGAAAAGATGCGCACTGGATGTGGCTCCGATGCTGTGGGGGGTGCCTCGGCCTCTACCCCTGCCTCTGTATCCACTGGGGGTGGCTCTAACACTGCATGGGACCCCTCGGGTAGAAAAGTATCGGGCCAGTTCAGTACATACTGTTGGTAATGTCTCCAAGCCATGCCCATCTGTCTCAACATCTCTAAATCGATTGGTGAAGGTGTGACCGTCTTTTCTATTCCTCTGATTGCTCCCCGAAGACCCATCCCCTTCATAAGTCTTGTAATATATGGCCCAGAAAAAATCGTTCCATGCCTTGGGTATTGGCTTTGATGACGCATGGATTCGGCGAGTATGTACCCAAGATGGAGTGGTTCCTTCTGTACCATTGAATATAAGTAAAGGAGCTCCTGTCGACTAAGGACCCCTGTACTATCGCCCCGGTCGTTTATTGATCTACTCAGAATGGCATGAATGTATCTATAGGCCGGTCGTGATAGACAAGTAGCTTTTGATACACCTGGCTCATAGTTCCCTCATCTACATAATACTCTATAAGCTTTTTGAGGAGTCAAATTGCCGGGGTAGTCAGTTGGAAGGTTCTCGTACTCCTCTATCTTAGTAAACGCCTCGTCGTATAACCCCATGTAAATCGAAAACTGTGTTGCCGATATATTATACTCATGCCCAAATGCTCGAAACTGTATAGAGTTGGTGCTCATCGACTCTCTCCCTGCTTTGTCAAACTTGAATGACGAGAGCACCTCTAAAGTAAGCTGACGGTTCACTGAATCTCGGATAGACAGCAAGCTCTTCCAACTTCCTACTGCAACGAGTTCTTCAATCTCGTCTGCCATTTCATTACCCCAATCAGCTGGTTTTACACAGTCTGTGTCCAGGTATCGAGATTATCCAATCTTGAGTTTTGCCAATCTTCTATATGTTCCTCGATGTTCAGATAGGATGTCGTTGATTGGCTCTGGAGAGTGTTCTCGTGCTCTTTTGTTGGTGTCTTTCCTGGGTGCCATTCCTGAGAAGTGCTTAAGAAAAAAAAATTGGTCACTTTGTTATAATGATTTATTCTGATAGGGTCCACACGTCCGTGTGGAGTTTCCACACGCCCGTGTGGATTATCGGGCATACATGGATACACGGCTAAGAAAAACTCCATATTTACAGAAAGATTCGCTTAGAAACCCTGGTAAACTCATTAGTAGCCAGGTTAATCATGTAAAACAGCCGAAATATCTTATCACGAATGATCTAAATCCGGATTGATAAAGAAGAAGGGTTTTTCATTCTCACCGACGGTGTGGATGGGGAAATTCAGAGTTCGGTCGGAAAACTCAAGAAGAAACCTCAATGAATTAAGGAACCGGTTGGAAAAATGACAGAGGAATTCGGAGAATGTTTTGTAGTGAAAGCGAAAGAGATACAAGTGAATTCCACAAGAAAAACCTTCGGCCTTTTGAATTCTGGGAAATCACACAGTCGTGTGGGCCATCCACACGGCCGTGTGCCTCCGAAATTAGGGTTCACAGGGGCCAACACACGTCCCTGTGCGCACTCTGATCGCTCTCTAGTCTGCCCCACACGGCCGTGTGAATATCACACACGGCTGTGTGCCTTTATAAGAAGATCCACAGGGGCCTCCCCACGGCCCTGTGAATTTAATGGAAAAACACAGAAGTCTCTGGAAATTTCCACACGGCCGTGTGTTAATTCCATACGGCCGTGTGCCCAACCTGGTTAAGAACACAAGGCCAGCCACAGGGGCACCCACACGCTCCTATGGCTTCTCTGGTTCATCCCGAGAATTGCTAAGTAGTCCACACGGCCGTGTGAAAACTCCACACGGCCATGTGCCATTCACAAGTCCTCTCACAGGGGCAGCCACATGGCCCTGTGAATTCTCGGGAGAAAGAGGGGTTATGCAGAGTATTCACACAGCCGTGTGTTAATTCAACACGGCCGTGTGCCATAGTACAAGGTTTCTCACAGGGGTACCCACACGCCCCTGTGGACTCTCTGGGATGAGAGTATAAGTTCTGCAAAAATCCACACGGCCGTGTGTTAATTCCACAAGGCCGTGTGCCTCTTCTGGAGTTTTTCACAAGGGCAAGGTCACGCCCCTGTGGCTTCACTGGTTGAGCCCTGATGGTAACACACGGCCATGTAGAATTTCCACACGGCCGTGTGTTTTCTCTGGTTTACTTAGAAAATTTCACAGACTTTACAGAAAAATCAGAAACAAAACTATGATGCTCAGAGCCTGTGAAAACCATTAAAATATGACAAGATACCATGGAAAACACACTCAACCTGCTCAAACTTCATCGGTTATCATTTAGGACACCAATACCAAGACTTTTATTCAATCTAAAGCTAAACTAGGTCCTAGAAAAACTGTAAAACCTTGGGTTGCCTCCCAAGAAGCGCTTGTTTAACGTCACTTAGCTTGACGTACCTTTCTTACCTTATGGAGGTTCATGAATGAAGTTTGCCCTCTTCCCTACAACCTGAAAGCATCCATTACATAACCTTTGTAGAGTAGAGGGGGAGTTGTCGAATTTGTTACCACCAAAAGGCGAATCACCCCTATTCCTTGAATGTTCATTCCCCTTGTTGTTGGGGTTCTTCTTGTGGCGTCTTTTCGACCTCTTCATCCTCCGAAGCATCTTCTTCATACGCTCCGTTTCTTGCTTGAAGTCGCCCTTGACTAGACCAATGGAGAGTACTTCTTCTTCAATCTCCAAGTCTTGTTCCGGCCAACCTTCATATGGATCTGGGTTCATCATTTCCTGCACATAGTCATCTATTAGTTCATCGGTGGTGTCAAGGAAATATAAGGTGTCATCAAAATCAAGAGAGTGTCTCATGGCTTCGGCAAGGCGGTATGTAAGTTTGTCTTCTCCCACTCGCAATGTGAGCTCCCCGCCGTCCATGTCAATCAAGGCCTTGGAAGTGCGTAAGAATGGTCTTCCAAGGATCAATGGAACCTCGACATCCTCATCGACATCCAACACCACGAAGTCAACAGGAAATATGTATTTGTCGACTTTCACCAACACATCTTCCACAATCCCCCTCGGATGCCTCACCAATCGGTCCGCGGGTTGAAGTGTCATCTGAGTGGGTCTTGGCTCGCCCAGGCCTAGCTTTTGGAAGAATGTGTAGGGCATGACATTGATACTTGCCCCCGAGTCGGCCAATGCCATCTCTTCACCCATGTTGCCGATGTGATTCTCTCTTCTCTAGAGGGAGATTTCTCTCGACCTCTTTCCCACTCCTCAAGGTGATTGCCTTTAGTTGCTCCCTTGGATTAGTCTCTGTATTGCTGGGCAAACTCCCTTGAGGTCTTTCTGCCAATGTCTTCGCAATTTGCCCCACTTGATTCTCCAAATTGTGTAAGGAGGCGGTGTGATTGCGAAGTGTAGCTTCCACTGACTGAAATCTAGCATCCGATGAAGAAACAAACCGTGTGAGAGCTCTTTCTAGATCGGTCATCTTCCCTTCTAACCCTGTCACTCGGCTTTCTAAATTCGGTGCTTGTTGACCTTGAAATCTCGGTGGTGCATTATTCTTTTGTTGTGACTGCCCTTGATTGCTCTAAGAGAAATTTGGGTGGTTCTTCCATCCCAGATTGTATGTTCCGCTGTACGGGTTGCCTTGGCCTTGTCCTCTATAATTATTTCCTACAAAATCAGCCTGCTCCACCGTACTAGCGCCCCCAATAGCAATCGGACAATCACTTGAAGCATGACCTCCCCCACAACCGTTACACGTAGTGATGGCCGCAACTCTTGGTGAAGTTAGAGCATCCAACTTCTTACTCAATAACTCTACTTGTGCCGCCAAAGATGTAACTACATCAACCTCATGAATTCCGGCCACCTTCTTTCGGTCCCTTGTATTCCATTGATAGCTATTCATTTCCATCTCTTCAATAAGGTGCCGGGCTTCATCAGGAGTCTTGCTTCCTAGAGTCCCTCCTGCCGCTGCATCTAAAAGTTGCTTAGTGCTTGGATTCAACCCGTTGTAGAAGGTATGAATAATCATCCACTCGGGGAATCCATGTTGCGGGCACTTTCGGAGGAGCTCCTTGAACCTATCCCATGTCTCGAATAGAGACTCCAATTCCACTTGCATGAAGGATGAGATTTCATTCCGGAGCCTAGCCGATTTTCCGGGAGGGAAATACCTAGCCAAGAACGCCTCGGCCATCTCCTCCCATGTAGTAATAGATGCTCTCGGTAGTGAATGTAACCAATGTCTTGCTTTTCCCTTCAATGAAAATGGGAAGGCTCTCAACCTGATTGCGTCGTCCGTTACTCCATTGATCTTCAACATGTCACACACTTCAAGAAAGTTCTCTAGATGGTTGTTGGGATCTTCATCGGCCAACCCATTAAACTGTGCGGACTGTTGCAACATTTGAATGAACGACGGCTTCAACTCAAAGTTATTTGCGGTAATTGGGGGCCTCACAATGCTTGATTGGGTCCCCATTACTGCGGGTCTAGCAAAATCGGCCAATGTCCTTTGTTGTTCGTTATGTTCTGCCATAGCTTCCGACCCTTCTGAATCTATGCTAGCTTGCATGGATTGTTCTTCCATAGGCTCTTTCCCTTTACGGTGCGTTCTCCTACCAATGTCCGGGTCTCCTTCAATGAGAATCGAAGGGTACCCGCGGGTCATAACCTGAAGCCAACACGAAGAAAAGAAAAATAAGAACGATGATAGTCAAAGAAAGTATGAAATAGATAACGAAGTGAATGACTAGAGTAGCAAAAACAAGTATAAAAAATACGCCTATTCCCCGGCAACGGCGCCAAAAACTTGACACGACCTTTTGCGTGTGTACCGCAAGTGCACGGCCTTGTCGAAGTAATAAAATTACCCCGGTGAGTGGGTAGTCGAATCCACAGGGACTAGGGATTAAAAATACGAGAAATTGCTATTCAATTATATGATATATGAGAAAACAATAATCGGAGTGATAAATGGATTTATGGAAATTAGAATAAAAGCAAGGGAAATGAATAGAAAGATGAGAGAAAGAAAAGTGCAAGTAAAGAGTAAAAGAGAGAGACTAGCAATGAATGAAAATAGGGTATCCGGACAAGTTACCTCTAGGACTTATTCTTCTAGTGCAAGACTATGCTATTATACTTTCCTATTGATGTTAATTGAGTTGAGGAAAATCCTTAAACACACGGTCCCAAACCTAAGGTCAACCGTGACTAACCCCAGCACTATGTCCCGGCAATAGGATTCACGTCAACCCTTCACTCTGTTGATTGCTCAACTAAGCCCCAGGGGAGTATTTCTACCTAAGCCTAACACTACGTGGAATTGCTTTAAGTTCTAGGGACTCCTAGTGATAAAACCTGTTAGTATGTGTAGTAGTTCTAACCCTTTGGTCCAGGTGGAAGAACCCTAGTCTAAATTAAGCCCCAGTGCATAGGATTCACGTCACCCCAAAGCCTTGGGGGAGTATGTCTACCTAGCACTTCACTCTATTTCGCCCGCTAATAAATCAAGGAATCGGAGGTAGGGAGAAATCACATCGGAAGGGAAAGGGGTACGGTGCTACCTCACAACTCTCCCTCTCAACCCTCTTCAATTTTAAGTAGTCTAATCCTATAGGAGTTGTCACACCTCCAAAGGATAACCTAGATTGTTCTCAATCCTTAGTGTCACGGCTAAGAGAAAACAATAGCAAAAGATAATTAAAATCAAAACTCGAATTTATTCATCAAAATTGGAAAAGCATAATAACATTGTCATAGAAACATAATTATCCTAGAGTTTTACAAGTCTGAATACCCACGAGGGGTTTAGCTCCTCATGGAGCTATACATGTTCATCAATTTACGAAAGAAAGCACAAACTAAAGACATCAATGAAAACCCCCTCGCGTATGGTGTGGCCGTGGTCTTGTGCGGCCGTCGAACGTCGGTGACGATGCCGATAGAGCGCTCCAATCCTCCACAAAATCCTCTCCGAAACCCTAGCCGCACCCTCCAGAAGTTGAGAAGAAAGGTAGGTCAAAAGATTGCCCAAAAAGTCTCCAAATCGGGCTTTAAATAGGCTGAGTACGGCTTTAATTTTGAACTTATCGGGGCTTCACACGGCTGTGTGGAATTTCCACACGCCCGTGTGAGGCTTCTGTCTTTCCTGAAAAATTACTTCACACGGCCGTGTGGAATTTCCACACGCCCGTGTGAAGTCTCTGGCTTGCTGGAAAATATTTCACACAGCCGTGTGAACTCTCTGGACTCCAGATCTTCAGCAGAAAATGCACAGTAACAAACTACAGTGCTGCTACAGTACTTGCCGAAATGCTTCCGAATACGTTGTTCTTCACCGAGGCCATTGAATTGGGCACACAATCAATGGTAGATAGTGTCGATTGCTTCAAGTCTTCTCTTTGGTAGAGTTCTCCTAAGCTACACAAGTCGGACTTGTTGTGAATGTGACTACCTTTGTGCCCCTCCAAAAGGAGGTTGGCACACACTCACAAGTCCGGGCTTGTGCCTTGTCCTTGTTTGGTCCGAAAACTCCCCAACAACGGTGAACACGATCTAATTTCGTTCCTATTCTCCAAATTAGCTCCATAAACCTACAATGCGCAAAAGTAAACAAATGCACATATTTAGTGATAAAATCTGATTAAATTAATGCTTATTGCAAGATAATAATGCTTCGCATCATTACTACACGAGCACTCATCAGTCCTCCTGAAAGATGAATTTGTCCACCGTTACCATAATGTCTTCAATGATGCCCATTGGATGGTGAATAGTTTGATTGCCAAGTTGAAGTGTCATCTTCGTCTGTTTAAGCTCACCTAGCCCTAACTTTTAAAATATTTTGTAGTGCATCAAATTAGTGCTCACACAGTAAGATCCGCAAGTGTCTTCTCATCTACTACCCAACCAAGTGTGCACAATATGATGAATCTTTCCCGGTCTTTTTCTTTCTTAGGGATTTTGTTGGAGATAATCACGGAGCATTCTTCACTCAACGTGATAGTGGCAACCTTTTCCAACTACTTCTTGTTAGTCAACAATTTCTTATGGAACTTCTTAGAATGAGGCATTTGAGCAAGGGCATCTATGAATAGAACATTGATATGCAAAGTTTTAAACATCTCAAGGAATTTCTTGAATTGTTCCTCTTGTTGATTTTTTTTTTAACTTGGCAAGATAGGGCAAATTTGGTTGGTACCCAGGTATATAAAGCTTTTCTTTGCTCTTCCTCTTTTTCCTTCATCAACATCAAATGTAAGAGGTTTATCTTCAGCCTTTCTCTCTTGATGATCAGTAACTTTGTCAATTGTTTCTTGGGTTGTATGGAAGGTCACCACCTTACCACCTATCAGTATTACTTCCTTTAGAGACTCCCAAGTTTTGACTTCAATATTGCTCAAAAGTGAACTTGGAGGTCATTCAACAAGAGCTTTGGTAATTTGCGCCACTTGATGCTCCAAATTCTAGAGTGACGCTTGTTGGTTCCTTAACAAATCTTCATGTCTTGTTTGTAGGACATCATTCACTTGAATGTATCTTGCAAGGAGGGTTTCAAGCGAAGGTTCCTTTCCTTCTTAAGCTGGTTCCTTAACAATTCTTCATGACATTGTAGTCCATACCGATGTTGACCCGAAGTAAAACTTGGGTGGTTTCTCCACCCCGGATTGTAGGTTCCGCTATTAGGGTTATTCTTGAACTGGTTATTCTACCCACATAATCAACTTGTTCAGCACTAGCATCCCCATCGAGTGATAAACAACTAGGTTTGGCTTAATTTCCTCAAGATTCGTAACTCATGACTAGGTTCTGTGGTTGGACTTGCATTGTGTCCAACCTCTTGGATATGGCTTCCACTTATGCCGCTAAAATAGTCACGGCATCAACGACATAAATGTTAATGGCCTTAACTAGTTTGTTCCTTTAGAACTCCTTTAATAATAATTTTGAGGACAAATCATAAATAAAAGTGTGTGCGACACTTAGTTGTTTACTGCAAAGTGAACCACCGGCTGCAGCATCGAGCATCTGCTTGGTCTCTAAATTTGGCCGACAATAAAATATTTGAATCTGCATATATTCAACAACCTTTTGCTACGGGCATTTCTTTAGCAATTCCTTGTACCTCTCCCATGTGTCGTACTAGTGGGACACCAGTAAGTGCATGTGGTCTTTAAGTAATAGCTCTCGTGTATGCACGAGAGGGTCATATTTCCAGGGCCCAAGGAGCTACCAAATTTCCTCTTTGCATGTTGTCTAGCCAACAAGTTTGAGTGATTGGTCTAAACTACAAAAGAAATAGAAAGAATTGTAAGACAAATGTCTACAATCGTGGTAAAATGGGGGTAAAAATCAAGGGATGAAGCTGGTTATGGATGTGGATTCCCCTAGGGATACTAAAGTGAAAATGATGCTAGAACTACCATACAACTAGTGGTTTGGACAAGGGATTCCTTAAATAGATCAACCCGATGGTCACGGTAATTGATCCCTAATCCAATACAAGTATTGATATGAAATTTCTTCTGACAAAATCCTCCTATGATAGCATTAAAAATGAGGAAATCTCTAATTTGGGCTGTGACACGACCCCTTGGGTGTATCCTGCAAGTGCACGGGCTTGTCGAAGTAATAAAATTACCCTGGTGAGTGGGTAGTTGAATCCACAGGGAATAGGGATTTAAGACATGAGATTTTGCTATCTAGTTGTGTGGTGTACGAAAAAGTGATAATAGAATTGATGAGTGAATTATGGAACCAAATATGATAAAAAGCAAGAAATTAAATAGAGAGATGGAAGACAAGAAAGTACAAGAAGGAGTGAATTAGAGAAAGACTAGCAATGGATGAAATAGGATATCCGGACAAGCTACCTCTAGGACTTATGCTTCTAGTATAAGACTATGCTATTATACTTTCCTATTGATGTTAATTGAGTCAAGGATATCCTTAAACTCACGGTCCCCAACCTAAGGTCAACCGTGACTAACACCAACACTATGTCCCGACATTAGGATTCACGTCAACCCTTCACTCTGTCATTCACGCAACTAAGCCCTAGGGGAGTATATCTACCTAAGCCTAACACTATGTGGGATTGCTTTAAGATCTAGGGATTCCTAGTGATAAAACCCGTTCCTATGTGTAGTTCTAACCCTTTGGTCCAGGTGGAAGAACCCTAATCTAAGTTAAGCCCTAGTCCTAGGATTCACTCAACCCTTCACAAGTGAGTGCATCTCTTAGTACTTGACTCTACTTCGATCGCTAAGAAATCAAGGAAAACGGAGGTAGGGAGAAATCACACCGGAGGGGAAAGGGGACGCTTCGCTACCTCACGACTCACCCTCTCAACCCTCTTCAATCTTAAGTAGTCTAACCCTATAGGAGTTATCACACCTCCAAAGGGTAACCAAGATTATTCTCAACCCTAGTGTCACGGCTAAGGGAAAACAATTGCAAAAGATAATTAAAATTGAAACTCGAATTTATTCATCAATAATGGAAAAGCATAATTGCAATGTCATAGAAACATAATAATCCTAGGGTTTTACAAGTCCGAATAACCACGAGGGGTTTAGCTCCTCATGGAGCTATACATGTTCATCAAAGTATAAAAGAAAGCACAAATTAAAAACATTGATGAAAACCCCCTTGCATATGGTGTGGCCATGGTCTTGTGCGGAAGCCGAACATCGATGATGATGCCGATGACGCGCTCCAAACCTCCATGACGTCCTCTCCAAAATCCTAGCCGCACTCTCCAGAAGTTGGGGAGAAAGTTAGGTCAAAAGATATCTCAAAAGTCTCCAAAATTGGGGTTTTACAATGTTGAGCCGCGGCTTTAAAATTGGACTTATCGGGACTTCACATGGCCGTGTGGAATTTCCACACACCCGTGTGAAGTTTCTGGGTTGCTGAAAAATTAATTCACACGGCCGTGTGGAATTTCCACACGCCCGTGTGAACTCTCTGGGTTGCTGAAAAATTAATTCGCACGGCCGTGTGGAATATCCAAACGCCCGTGTGAACTCTCTAAAATCTTGTCTTTCGACAGAAAGTGAACAATAGCTTGCTACAGTGCTCGCCGAAACGCTCCCGAATCCGTTGTTCTTCATCGAGGCCATTGATTTGTTCACACAATCAATGGTAGATCGTGCTGATTGCTTCAAGTCTTCTTCTTGGTGAGGTTCTCCTAAGCAACACGAGTTAGACTTGTTGTGAATGTGACTGCCTTTGCGCCCTTCCAAAGAAGGTTGGCACACACTCACAAGTCTAGGCTCGTGCCTTGTTCCTTGCTTGGTCCAAAACCTTCCCAACAATGGTGAACACGATCTAACTTCGTTCTTCTTTTCCAAATTAGCTCCACAAACTTATAATGCATAAGAATAAACAAATGCACACCATTTAGTGATAAAATCTGATAAAAGGTATGCTCATTGTAAGATAATAACGCTTTGCATTACTATAACACAAGCACTTATCAGGCTGATACTCAAACTAGGTCCAACCCTAATGTTGGAGAGGCACAGAATAGCCAATGGTCATGGTGTATTTGTATAAGAATCCCTTCCAAGCTAAGTGTGTCTAGTACAAGGGTGTTGGTCACACAACCAAGTACAACCTAGAAATCAACATACAGAGTTCTCATGCATACCAATGCAT
Source organism: Dioscorea alata (assembly GCA_020875875.1). Classification (NCBI taxonomy): domain Eukaryota; kingdom Viridiplantae; phylum Streptophyta; class Magnoliopsida; order Dioscoreales; family Dioscoreaceae; genus Dioscorea; species Dioscorea alata. Next base: position 7,376,459 of record CM037013.1, on the reverse strand, counting down.
CAAAGTACACCAAGCTTGAATATCAAACACACCAATTGCAATAAGAATAGAATAAAGCATCCAACTACAGAAGTTCACCACAAGGTTTAACAACATCCGATGACCTTGGGGTTTAGTTGTTCATATTAACAAAATACATGATCAAATCCATAAAATAACCAAATAAAGGAACATAGAACTCCCTCAAGTCGTAAACATGGAGAGACAAGCCGTGGAAAGCTTCCAATAACGCCACCAAAAGGGTGGCTTCCTTGCCTCTACAAGCTTCTATAATATTGGATTAGGGGAGATCTTGCCGAATCTTGCTTCTTACTTCGATTTTCATGCCTAAGGATGTCTTTTTGAGCTTTCTTTAGCCTAGATTTGTAGATTGAGAAGAATGGTGGGAGGTAGGTAAAGAAGATCCTTCAAAAAGCCCTAAAAACCACTTTAAAGACCTTCTTAGGTTAACTTCATGGCCATGTTTATGGGCTTGAAGGAATTTGTAAGAGCCTCTGGGTTTTGCCAAAAAATTCAGTGAAGTGCTAACGTAAAATACTATAGTAACTTCTATAATAAAATTACTTCAGTAAATTGTGCATTCTAATGGGAAAGCGTGCACACGACTCCCCGGTTGCAAGTGCACGGATCGTCAAGTAATAACCTCTCGTGCAAATATGAGAGGGTTGTATTTCCAAGGGCCCTGAAAATAAATTATACAATAAAACTAAACAAGCTAACAACTCGATCGCGTGCAAGAACAAGAGTGAAGAAGCCAAGTATAAAGGAAGGCCCCTGGAAACGATCCCCCTTGGAGAAGACTAAGTATGGATAATAAGAACAACTTAAGGACAACCCGGAATCTCCATAATATAGCCCTAATCCAGTACAGGTGATGAGCGCATTTTATATCATGTTTCTTGCCTCCTATTATAGTCTTTTCTCGGTCCTTAAGCATATTTACTGATTGGAATTGGTGCTATTTAAGGTATTTTTATTCCTTATGTAGGAATCTGTGGCCCAAGTCAATTTGGTGTGAAACCGTGGGTGTTTCCCGCGTGTGCAGTGACCAAAGGTTCAGAACTGGCTGACACGGGCATGACACGCCTGTGTCCCAAGTGCTGCAAGTCCCAGCTTGGAGTGTAGAAGAGCTAAAATCCTGACATGGGAGTGTCCCAAGCAGGACACAGTCACCACATGCCCGTGCCTCAAGTGCTGTAATTCTCAGGAGATATTTTTTCATGCACGACACGGGTAAGATGCCTAGGACACGGTCGGGTGCTAGGTAACACAGGGGACACACGCCCCTGTCCCAACTGCTGCAAATCTCAGGAGTTTCACCCCAGGATTTCCAAGAAGAGTATACAGTCTGAACACGCCTGTGTCCAAACCGTGTCGGGCCCAGAATCAGCCTTTTTAACCCCAGAAATTAAGGTTCTTTCTCATCTTTTGTTCGGGGATTCATCTCTCCACCGGGAGAACGTTGGTGAGATCGAAGATCAAGCTTCACCAAACCGCCTAAGGAGATCAAGGACTAGTAGGAGTCATTGCAAGTGGTGGAGAGTTGGCGCAAGGACACTACAAGGGAGGACATCTTGAGTATCGAAGAGGGTTCTTTCTCTCTTTCTTTATTGCATCTTTTGCCTTACCTTGTGTACCTGCTCTCTGGGGCTAACTGGCAAAAGTGCCTTGGTTGTGGACAATTATCAGACTGTATTGCTTATAAACTCATTGTATTTTAGCTATGGAGTTCTAATTGATGCTTGTGTTTAATCTTGTATTACATAACTGTAGTGTGTTTGGAGTGCATAGTTGTTAGGTTATCCTAGCAAAACTGCAGTGTATCTACGAACACATAGATGCAATATTGCTTGTGAGCACACACGAATGTCATTGGAATGTACCGAGGTAGTCAATTAGGATGAGATAGTGTGCGCGAGTCATTGGAGACTTCCGTAGGGATTTACTCTTGTGATTGTTGAATACTTAGTCCTAACCTCCTCCTTTATCACCATCATTACCTTTTATTCATTGTTGTTATGATCCCATACCTTTTCTATTTGTTTCACTAGACATCAAAGGATCAACAAGTACTTTAAGTACAGTTCCCTGAGGTTCGACAACCCTACTTTTAATTGAGTACCACTTTATTACTTCTTGCGACTCGTACACTTGTGGAGAGCGCATCAAGTTTTTGGCGCGGTTGCCAGGGAACTGGTCACTTTTAGAAAAATTAGGAATTTGGTGATCTAGTGTGTGAATATTTGTTTGCAATTTTTCATTATTATTTCTTATTTCGTTTTTAATTAGGTTCTTGATTGCCCTGCGAGCTCATAGCAATTACTTTGTGCACAGGTACCATTGTATGACTCGTGGGAGTACATCATCCCCACTACTGAATCCTGATCCAGAAATTGAGAGGAATTTCAGAAGAAGACTTTGATAAGTACATCTGAGTGAATCAGGGTCATTTGAAATCAGTGTGGAAGTCAATCAAGAACAGGAAATGGCTAAAAACAAACTTTGAATTGAAGCCGAATTTTATTCAGTGGTTGCAACAGGAGTGTCAGTTTGATGGGTTCCAGGATGAAGACCCTTACGAGCATCTTCAAAAATTTTTAGAGATTTGTGACACATGCAAGATGAACAACGTCACCGAGGATGCCATCCGTCTGAGATTGTTCTCATTCTCCTTGAGAGGAAGGGCTAAGCAATGGATTACGTCATTACCAGTGGGTTTCCTCAATGATTGGAAACAAGTTACAAACAGTTTTCTGGCACGGTACTTCCCTCCGGCAAAAATGACAAAGTTAAGAAGCGATATCACCTCTTATCACCAATTCGAGTCAAGATCCTTGTACGACACTTAGGAAAGATACAAGGAATTGTTGAGAAAGTGCCCTCTACATGGAATTGTTGAGTGGATGCAGATTCAAATTTTTTACAATGGGTTGAGCAACGCCACCAAGAAAATCCTCGACGCCGCCGCAGTAGGATCTTTGTGCAATAAACAGCCCAGCGTCACCTTTACTTTGATTGAGGAGATGGCCAGTAACGGGTACCAATGGAACACTGAACATAGTAAGCCGGCAAAATCAGCCGGTATCTATCAAGTGGATGGTGTTACAACACTTGCAGCTTAAGTCAAGGCTATTGCTAAGCGGCTTGATGCCATGCAAATGCCCCTTCCAAGCTCTAGACCTTCTTGCAGTTCGTTGGATCCTTCTAGTGAGATACTTTACCCGCCATCATCCGATTCGGGGACAGGACCAGTAGAGCAAGTCGACTATGTGGGGCAAAATCGCAGATTTCAGGAAAACCCATATAGTAACACTTACAACCCCGGATGAAGGAATCACCCAAATTTTTCTTGGTCAAGTCAGTCTGGGCAAGGGCAAGGAGCACCACAACAGCAGCAGCACACTGCTTTTCCTCCACTGCAAGCACAGTCATCACCTTCCTCTCAATCATCAGAACCAACCCCCGACCTCACTAGCATGATGGCCAAGTTCATCAAGAGTACAGAATCCCGTTTTTCTTGCAATGAGGAGATGATTAGGAACACCAATACAACAGTGCGAAACTTGGAGCATCAGATGGCCCAATTGTCCAAATTGGTGGATGAAAGGTTGCCGGGATCTCTTCTAAGCAACACAGTGGTGAATCCTAGGGAAGCTTTGAAGGGTGTACAATTGAGAAGTGGGAAACAAGTGCAAAACCCTGTCGAGAACCTCCCTACAGAAGAACATGTCAACCCCACTATGGTTGTAGAACTGGAGGCCCCAATTGAGGAGCCGGGTAAGGAAAAGAAGCCAGTTATGGAGTATCAACCAAAGCTTCCCAACCCGATGAAGCTGCGAAAGGAAAAGCAAGAGGAGCAATTCAAAAAAATTCTTGGATGTGTTCAAGACCCTACACATCAATGTTCCCATTGTTGAGGCTCTTGCACAAATGCCAAAATATGCTAAGTTCCTCAAGGAGTTGCTCACGAACAAGAGGAAATTGGAAGAAGTGTCATCAGTGACACTTACTAAAGAATGTTCGGTTCTTATTTGTAACAAGCTCCCTAAGAAAGAAAAGGATCCGGGTGGATTCATTATCCCGTGTACTATCGGGGGATTTGTAGATGAAAAAGCTCTTGCAGATTTGGGGGCAAGTATTAATCTCATGCCCTACAAAATTTTTTAGAAACTGGGCCTCAGGGAGCCAAGAGCCACCAACATGACACTACAGCTTGCCGATAGGTCCGTCCGGCAACCGAAGGGGATTATTGAAGATGTGTTAGTCAAAGTTGACAAGTTCATTTTTCCTGTGGATTTTGTGATTCTTGATAGTGACGACCGAGTTGAGGTGCCATTGATCTTGGGTTAGCCATTTCTTGCAACATCTAAGGCCTTGATCGATGTAAATGATGGCCAGATGACATTTCTTGTGGGGGATGAAGAAATCATTTTTAAGCTCAAGAATTCAATGCGGCACTCCATGGATTTTGATGACACATGCTACTCTCTTGATGTTATTGATGATTTTGTTTCTGATTTTGTGCAGGACACATTTTTGAAGGATGAATTGGAGGAATTGTTAGGGGAAGAACCCCTGTCTGTGGATTGTGCTAGGAAGGAGCTACTATGCATGAACCTGGTTACGGTTGAGAACGTATCGCCTCCCGCATCTCCTTCGAGGAAACTCTCTCGCGGAAAAACTTGGTGGCACTCATCACCCACGAAAGGAAGGAAAGCCACATCACCCCCTCCGGGTCCTAGCACGCCAAAGATAATCTGGCCCCGACCTTTCAGTGAGAGTGAACTAATTGATTCTTTGCGTCAATATCATTGTCGTGTGTTTTTAAGAAAATTGTTGCGGCCCAGATCGTCGGAGCCCCCTTGAGACGAAACGGTGAAGTCAAGCTAGTGATGGAAAACAAAAGCTTCTTGGGAGGCAACCCAAGCATTTTGTGTATAAACTCTTTCTTTTTTATTTCTTTGTTATTGTGTTCTTGAGTTATCTTGTTTGTGATCTTTGATGCTTATGATTCGAGGGGCACACCCTTTATTCTTGCCCTTTGCTATGTTAGTAATGGCGGGGGGATGGAGGAGGGTTGGTTGTTGTTGTTGAGAATGCTGTTTTAGGAAAGGAGTTGTCATTCTGAAAATTTTTCCTGCTTGACACAGGCGTGACACCAGCCTGTTCGAAATGCTGATCTTTACAGGTTATGCGGTTTTTGTATTCTCCAGGATGACACGGGATCAACACGGTCGTGTGTGGGCCCTGACATGACGGGCGCACTCGGGTCACGTTCGTGTCCCATTTCGGTAAGTTTAAATGTTTTTTTTTTCTGCAATCTGCAGCACTTTGGACACCAACATAACACGAACGTGCCATCTTGGGAACGGCGCTGGCCTTGGGACACGCGTGTCAGGGGCGTGTTAGGTCACCCCTTTTCAATGCTCAGCCGTTACCTTCAATGCGCCTCTTTACCCTCTGAGCATCCGTTCATCACGCCACCGTTTCACTCCCGATCTCTTCCTCAAATCCTCACGAACCAGGTCTTTTGCTTCTCACTTTTTCATTGTTAATCCTCCTTCTTTCATGGTTTCTTTGAGCGAAGGTTTGTGGAATGTTTTCATGCTTGATTCTCTTCCATTTGGTGTAGATCTATTGTTGTTGCCTGCAATCCTTGCTTTTAATGTTCATATTGCATGCATTCTCATTCCCCTATGCTTGATTTTTTTGACTGATTTGGTGTTTGAGGCCTTCGCAACCTCGGTTGAGGACGATGATCATCGGTGACACGGGCGTGTCATTTCGACAAAACCGTGTCAGCCCCTTGTCTAATTTTTCTTCGCCATTTCGACACGGTCGTAACCCCCATGACACGGCCGTGTCGATGACTTATTTTCAAGCTATGACTGAAATCGTGTTGTCTTCTTCTCTTGCAATTCATGCCTAGAAAATCTGTTGCTTCCAGGCCTCCAAAGATGACAAGGGCTGACCCTTCGGCCAGTCGTATTAACACGACACCGCGATTCCACACTCAAGTCCACCAAGCGTGTTACGATCGCCTTGTTCGCCATCATTTTGGCAAATCACGCGAGATTGACTGGGACGCTTTGCGCGAGATGGATCTTGAGGAGGATGTCCGGTGATTAGTAAATGTTGGGGCTTGGAGGCAGTTATTCTCGATCACGGACACCACATATGAGCGGTTGGCTCTCGAGATCCTCTCTATATTCGAGATGTCCCGGGGCATCATTGCCTTCCATCAGGCTGATTATATTCAGTTTCAGGCTTTCGGAGCTCTCTGCCGGATGAGCCTTACTGAGTTTTCCATACATTTGGGGCTTTATGATGCTACTTTCACTCAGACCCCCGAGTATAATGCTTTACTGATATCGGGGCCACCGAGTGAATCTATTGAGCAAGCTTAGCAGTGCATTGGCACGTCGCTGCCATATGACCCTTGTCGAACTAAGGCGACTATACTGCGCTCTCCCGGCGTCCGCTACATACACTATCTGATGAGTCATACCATAGCGGGGCGTGTGGATAGTATGGGGGTCGTGAGTCTACGTGAATTGGATTTTCTGATGAGTATGGTGGATGGTTTTCACCTTCATTTGGGGTACGAGGTCACCGTGTCCATCTCGCGTCAGGGAACGAACCCCTGTATCGGCGCTATCTTTGTTGGCCCGTACATCACTCGACTAGCTTGGCACATGGGCCTTCTTTCTAACACAGTTACGTATAGGATGTGGGTGGTCGGTGGTGTGCTTCCCGTTTCCATTGAGACATTGAGGTCTTTGGGCATGCTTCACCGGATTCAGACTGCCTAGGGGATTGAGTACCGGGTTCGGCGCGATTTTGATCCTCCGGCGCCCGCTCATGCTGCCATGCCTTCATCTGGGTCAGACCCTGCTGCCCGTCACCCGGGCCCGATTACCTGTTCATCTGTGGCCTTCCGGTAGATACAGCGGTGTCTCCAGCTTATTGTTGAGCATATGGGGGTCTGTCTTCTGACCCCGCCACTTTCACCTGTTCATACGTCCCTGCGCTCGCACACCGTTGCAGCTGGCCCTTCGGCCCCGCCCACTAATGTTCCTTATGCCCCTGCTCCATCTGGTTCTGCTTCTGGTTCTGGTTCAGGCAGTGCATCGGAGGGTGACGCTTCTGGCGACGAGGCTGACGCTTCTAGCGAGAGTGGTTCTTCTGAGGATGATAGTGCCACCCCTTGATCATCATTTCTCGCATCTATTCCTTTCTTTTATTTTCTATTTTTATGTTCCGTTGTTATTGTGTTTTGTACTTTAAACTTTGTACTGTGTATGTCCAGTCGCAAGGGGACCCCCTGCTCAACTGGCATTTTGATTTGCTTACTTTTCATTTGCCATTTCCATATCTTGTTGCACTATTTCACCTGTTTGCCTCCTCATATCTCAAGTGTGTTTTGGTTGCTTGAAATTAATTTGGCAATGCGTCGAGAGTAGCCACATCACTCTCCGCAAATTAGTTGTTTAGCACCCATGTGGGATCGACATCTTCACTCTCCATGTTCAGGGAAGATTTTCGCACCCTCGTTCTTCCATTTTGTTTCCCATAATCATTATGTATATTATTTGTTCTACATTGGGGATAATGTAGGTTTCAAGTGTGGGGGAGGGTTGCATGTTTGCATGAATGTTGTATGCTTGTACAGATGAGTACCTTGCTAATGATAACTTATGAATTGTTTGTTTGACTCGGCTTAAACTTAGGAAGACATGAGTTTGCTAGGAGCCCTTTGAACTTAAGTGTAGACTCTTCTCTACTTGAAAAACAAATATCAGTTCACTTCACCCAGAGCTTTGTGCCACTCATCTTGTTCAAGGCAAGTAGTTTTTCAAATCTGCAACAAAAAAAAAAAAAAAAACTGGAAAGTCGGATCCCGACCCCGGGATACCCTACCAGTCGCATTTTTGGTTAAATCGTTGAGAAAAGATGGTAGAAAGAGCTATCACCCTATGTTGAGTGAAAGCCGCTCTTGAGTAGTCGAATTTTGGGCATTACACTTGTACATTTGATGACCTACCGAGAGAAAAGGCTACCTATAGGGTGTATGAAGCTACTACCCATTTTATTGAGTGTAAATAAAGTGGGGTAGTTTAAGTCCTTTCGAGATTGTGGGGCTCATACCCTTGGGTCTTGCACACACACATGGTCTTGTGAGTAGAGGAGAGTCTTATATGAATTATGGGGTCTTCTAACTCTCATTGTTCCTCTTTTGTTTTAAGCTCTATCTTTCATGTGAGGTTGGAAGTTTGGCACTCATCTATGTTTCTCTTTATGTGTTTGTGTGTGCTTGAGGACAATCAAACGTTCAAGTGTGGGGGCATTTGATGAGCGCATTTTATATCATGTTTTTTGCCTCCTATTATAGTCTTTTCTCGGTCCTTAAGCATATTTACTGATTGGAATTGGTGTTGTTTAAGGTATTTTTATTCCTTGTGTAGGAATCTCGGGCCCGAGTCAATTTGGTGTGAAACCGTGGGTGTTTCCACCGTGTGCAGTGACCAAAGGTTTAGAACTGGCTAACACGGGCATGACACGTCTTTGGGAATAAGGAGTCTTGGTTAGGGTTATTCTAATGCAAGCTTTCGGCTAAAATAACCCTAATCTCACTGGAGAATACCAATACCTGGAACCTCCGATGTATTAATACAATGAATCCCCCTTTAATCATCACATGACCTAATACAAGCTAGCATCCCACCAAATAAGTATTTTTCAACATCAGTTCAATGGAATCCATCCATTATGGAATGAACAATATAATGATAAATTAAAACCAACAACACAAGCTAGACACATTGAATTACAAAGCAAGAATGTCATCCATAGAAAGTCTTCTCCCGATGTTGATTGGAAAACCAAGTAGCTTTGGAGTCTTGTTTGACATAACAAAGCAAAAGAGTTCGTAATATATGAAAATCATAGGACAATTGATGAGTAAACTACCATTGAAATGTCAATGAGAAAACCATGATGAAAACTCATCAGATCCTCACCGCAGAGTTATATGATGCTTTCCTTGACTCTCCCCTTCGTCTCTCCTTCAATTCTTGCCAAAATAGCGTCAAAAGATATGAGGAATGATTGGGTGTGCTTGGAGTTCGGATGAGATGAAGCTCCCCTCCAAAAACCTAACAAAGGGTATATATAATCGAGCAGGTGTGTGGGTGGTTGTGCGGACGAAAACAAGGCTGCACACAATTCATTCGACTTTAAAATGGCAAAACTTGAGTCTGTGCCTACTATGTGCGGGCCGCATAGTGCCCGCACATGCTTTTGGCCACCTTGTGCGCCATGGTGTGTGGGCCGCACACCAGGCCGCACAGCTCACTGGCTGGGCTGTGTGGGCAATGTGCGCCGACACAATAGCCAAACTGTCCACTGGCTGGGCTATGTGGTCACGGCAGAGCCTACACAAGATTCTATGATTGGCTTCTCACCAGTTAGTTTGCGTCCGTAGCTCGTATAAACTTCATTTCTTCATCAATCTTCTCTGAAGCAACTAGAATATGGTTCATCCTCTCAAATATGGTCCATCAATGTCCTGTAATAAAATAAATACATCAAATGCTCAAAATGACATCAAACAAAAGCCAAAGTTGCATGAAAGTGCATAGATTTTACAAGTAGAATATGATGTATTTATGCACTTATCAAATACCCTGCCTTCCCCCACTTGAGTATTTGCTCGTCCCCAAGAAAACAGATATAAAGAATAAGAGAAATTGATAAGTGACTAAATACACAACCTCATGCCAAAAAATAGGTGTAGCATAGCAAAGGCAAAACACAAAACACTAATCAAGGACCACTTAAGATGTTTCATGCATTCATCTGCAGTATCATGATGTGTGTGTGTGCAACCTTCCTATTTTGGAAATCTTGTAGGCCAAGTTAGGTAAACAGAACCCCGAGGGCCACATCTTAAGGCAAGTTGTAGAGATGCTCCTAGTAGACTCCCAAAAATCTTTCCTCTTTAGTTCTAACAATCACCGGTCACGCAACTGTATTTTGTTCCATAATTTTTTTTAGACTAACATAAACCGCAAATCCACATTACCTAGAGCTTTTCACATTCATATATATACACTCATGCCTTTATAGCTTTTGACTGGAGGCACACTCTGGTTAGGAGCAAGAACCCCAAGTTACTTCACTAGTAGGGCGGAGGAGCATGATAAACGCGTAACTATACGTATTATTTATGTATGTTTGCGTATTTATTGAGTATTTTTACATGTGTGGATGCCCGTTTTCAGTCTAAATTGTTTTATTTCGTGTTACAGGCACAGAAGTTACCGCTGGGAACTCGTCAACGAGATTTTTAGAAGAAATTGACAGGAAAAGGCCATTTTTCGACCCAGTACTGTAGCAGCACTATAGCACGAGAATTTTGGCGAAACGGCTTAGTCTGGAGGTTCATACAAGCACCCATACGGGCACATGGCTGACTGCATACAGCTCCTATAGCAGTAGCACTGTAGGGGGGGGGGGGTACTGTAGCACTCCACTACAGCAACTTACACAAAACTCGGGGAGCTACAGTGCCCGTATGCCAGCCCGCATAACTTGCTGGAATTGAGTTTTTAAGAAGGAGAGTTCATTTTTTCTAAGGTGGGAAGCCCTAGGTCTTGAGCTCTCTTGCCACCATCTTCAAATCGGAGCTAGGAGCTGCCGTCGGAGGCCATTTCCGGGGAGAGGACGATGAGGAGAACGATATACGACGAGATCCACCTTCTTGATCCACTCTGGAGAGGAGAATCGACGAGGGAAGCCACCCCTTTGGTGGCGTCTTTGGAAGCGTCATTCGGCCTCTATCTTTCGAGGGGGTGTTCTTGTCTTTGTATTTGGTTGTTTCCATGTATTATCTTGTGTATTTTGTATTCATGAGCAACTAAACCCCAAGGTCACCGGGTGTAGGTGAACCTTTGGGGTGAACTCGTGTAGGATGCTTGCTTGACTTGATTTATGCATTTTGGGACTTGTTTGTGCACCTTGTTTGGTGTTCTTGATTGCGTGGTATGCATGAGAACTCTTTGTATCGATATTTAGAAAATACTAGGAAGCATGACCCTTGCCTTAGTATTAGGCTTACCAAGCTTGGTAGGGATACATGTACGAATACGCCATGACCGTCGGATATTTGTACCCCTCCAATTGTTAGGGTTGACCTAGGTTGTGTCTTCGCCCTAACTTGAGAAACCTCTTGCTCCCTTTGCAATCGTGTAAGGATTCGAGCGGAAGAAATTCTGTACTCGATACTTGTACCGGATTAGGGACCAATTTCCGTGACCATCGGGTTGGTCTAACTTCGGGTTTCTCGGTCCAAACTACCAATTTGCAAGCTAGTTAAGGCAACTCCTGCACTTTAGTATCCCCCTTGGTAATCCTCATTCGTGACCCTCTCTTTACATTGTTTTTACCCCTCAATCATTGCCTCCACCTTAGAGAATTTCACTTGCATGTTAATCACTTTTATTTTACTTTCTTTTGCACAACACTTGTATTGATCGGCCAAACAATCATACGAAGAGGAAGTAAGGGTAGATTCTCGGGCCCTTGGGAATACGACCCCTCGCGCGTGTGTGAGGGGTATTACTTGACGACCTCGTGCATTTGCGGGCTGTATCACCAAGTTTTTGGCGCCGTTGCCGGGGACCCACGAGAGATATCCGGAAAACTTAGAGTTGGTTGATTTGGCCATTGTTCTGTTTTGTGTTTTTCGTCACTGTATATATTCCGTTTCATTCATTTTATTCTGTAAATATCTCTTATCTATTGTTGAACCATGTCTTCATCAGGTGACTGGAGTAATTATTATCGTTCTCAGTAGGCGCATCTTCACTACTCAAGTGCGGGGACTGCATTGAACTCTCCAAGCTTTTATGATGATCAGTGGAGGAGGCAGTACTATGAAGACTCAACCAGCTTTACCATGGAAAATCATGACACTTGGTCTTTTCTCCAACAGTATATGCGGACAGAAAGGGTGAATCTTGTATGGTATTTTGGACCACCTAGCTGTCAGCTTGTTCTCGTCAACAATTGGCCAGAGAATAATTCAGACGGACACTTAGGGTCATGGGCTCCAGTCGACAAGGGGACAGATCAAACAGGGTCAGAGAGTTCAGAAGGAAAAGATTATGTGCAGGAAGAGGACATGAATTCAATTGAAGTAGAGAAGCAAGAAATGGAAGATAGCTCAGGGAATGATAATTCATCTGAAATGGAAGATCAGAGAATCGAAAAGCATGAGCTAAGCAATTATGGGAGATTGAAATCATCACTTGAAGAACCTCCTAAACTGGAGTTAAAGCCGCTGCCGTATCATTTGGAGTATGCTTTCTTGGGGAAAGATTCTACAGTCCCTGTTATCATCGTTTCAGGCTTGACAGGACAACAAAATGGTAAACTTTTAGATGTACTCAAGACCCACAAGAAGGCAATTGCCTAGAAAATCGCTGATATTAAGGGGATTAGCCCATCGTTCTGCACTCACAAAATTTTTATGGAGGACAATCACAAGCCTATGGCGATACCCCAACGAAGACTGAACCCTAACATGAAAGAGGTAGTGAAGAATGAAGTCATCAAACTTCTTGATGCGGGTATTATCTACCCTATTATCTACCCCAAACACTTTTCAGAGATGTATGATGGCTATTTTTGATGATATGGTGGAGGACATTATGGAGGTGTTTATAGACGACTTTTCAGTTTTTGGCGATTCATTTGAGTTATACCTCAGAAATCTCGAGCGTGTCCTTTGTAGGTGCGACGAAACCAATTTGGTGCCCAGCTGGGAAAAGTGCCATTTCATGGTTATGGAAGGCATAGTGCTTGGCCATAAAATTTCACAGAAGGGAATTGAAGTCGACAAAGCAAAAGTTGCTACCATCGAGAAACTATCCCCTCCTACATCGTGAAAGCAGTCAAAAGCTTCTTGGGACATGCCGGATTCTATAGGAGGTTTGTGAAAGACTTTTCTACAATTGCCCGGCCATTAACTAAGTTACTCGAGAAGGATTCTCCTTTTGAGTTCAATAATGATTGCATGAATGCCTTCGTTACCCTAAAGAGGAAGCTTGTGGAAGCACCAATCGTGGTCTCCCCAGACTGGAGTTTGCCATTTGAGTTAATGTGTGACGCGAGCGACTATGCAGTGGGAGCTGTGCTTGGGCAGCGACGAGATAACCACTTCCATCCCATTTACTATGCAAGCAAAACCCTGAACGATGCTCAAGATAACTACACTACTACAGAGAAGGAGATGCTCACTGTTGTCTTTGCATTTGATAAATTCCGGTCATATTTGGTGTTATCGAAGGTGATCGTCTACACGGACCATTCTGTACTGAAGTACCTATTGAGCAAGTCAGATGCTAAGCCTCGACTGATCCGTTGGGTTCTACTGCTACAAGAGTTTGATTTGGAGATAAGGGATAAAAAGGGGGCAGAAAACTTAGCGGCTGATCACCTTTCACGCCTTGAGGACCCTATTGGTGATGTTTCGGACAACACTGAGATACATGACTTGTTCCCTGGGGAACAATTGTGTGGTATTCAGGTAGTCAAGGATGATGACACTCCATGGTTTGCCGACTTCACGAACTATTTGGTGGCAAAAACATTCCCGAAATGGCTTACCTATCAACAAACGAAGAAATTCTTCGCCGACTTGAAACACTACATTTTGGGAAGACCGATACCTTTTCAGGACGTGCTCTGATCAAGTCATGAGAAGATGTGTCTCAATGGGTGAGGGACATGATATTTTAATGCATTGTCATTCAGGACCAACTGGGGGCCACTATAGTGGGAATAGAACAGCGAAGAAAGCTCTCGATGCAGGATTCTATTGGCCGACCATATTTCAAGATGCACAAGCGCTTGTTCGGCATTGTGACAGTTGCCAGAGAGCGGGCAATCTTTCAAAAAGAGATGAAATGCCACAAAACTGGAACCAGGCTTGTGAAGTATTTGATGTTTGGGGGATTGATTTCATGGGACCATTTCCGACCTCTCAGGGGAACAAATCTATCCTAGTGGCAGTGGATTATGTCTCTAAGTGGGTGGAAGCACAAGCTTTTCCATCCTGTGATGCAAGAGTGGTAGTCAAATTCTTGAAGAAACTGTTTTCTCGGTTTGGGACACCTAGGATGATCATAAGTGACCGAGGCACTCATTTCTGCAATTCTCAGTTCGAGAAAGCGCTTAAAAGGTATGGGGTATCTCACAGAGTATCAACAGCTTACCATCCTCAAACTAGTTGTCAAGTTGAGGTTTCGAACCGGGAACTGAAGCGAATCTTGGAGAAAACTGTCAAGCATCACGGTAGAGATTAGGCAGATCAGCTTGATGACGCACTCTAGGCCTACAGAACAGCTTACAAGACGCCTATCGGAGCAACACCTTATAGATTGGTCTATGGGAAAGCGTGTCATCTACCTGTTGAATTGGAACATAAAGCTTATTGGGCCATAAAACAATTAAACTTTGATCCTTATATGTGTAGCCACAAGAGAAAGTTTCATGTGAATGAATTAGATGAATGGCGAGCCATAGCATATGAAAGTTCTGTACACTATAAGTAGAGGGTTAAGGAATATCATGATAGACATCTCAAGAAAGCTAAGTGCTTCCATGAAGGTGACCAAGTTTTACTTTTCAACTCCAGAATAAAGCTTTTTCCGGGAAAGTTGAAATCCAGATGGCATGGCCCATATACAGTTTCACAGGTTTTACCCCCATGGGGCTATTAAGATTACTCATCCAGAGAAAGGAACATTCAAGGTCAATGGGCACCGACTGAAACATTATTTCTCGGGTAGCATCATCTCACAAAAAAATGGAGGTAATTCGACCCACTTTGATCCACCATGATGACAAGGTAAGAGACGTCGAGCTAAAGACGTTAAACAAGCGCTCCTTGGGAGGGCAACCCAAGCATTTGAATTCCTTGCAATTTCATTTTCGTATTTCTAGTTTGTGTGTTTGTGTGTTTTTCGTATTTTTGAAGTGTTAGTGCTTGTTGTTCTTTGCATTTTAAATGTGTGTTTGTGGTTGTTTAGCTATCTTTCTCAATTTTTTTGATCATGATCTTCAATGGTTGTCATGCGTTCTTTAATTTTTGATTCATTGTGTTGCATCAAATTCCATGTTTTCAATGGTTATTTGTGGTTTCGGCTTTGTTTTTCATGAGTTTTTAGGGTGTTTGGATGAGTCCTTGATGAAAAATCTGCAAGCCGGCCGTTTCTTGAGCATATGCATGCCCATATGCAAATCCAGCAATCTATACGGGCTACCATACGGGAATATGCTTGCCCATATGAAAAACCAGCAAATCATACAGGCAACCATATGGGCATATGCTTGCCCGTATGGTTGGCTGGTTGGCTTTAACCCTTCTTTAACACATTCTTTGCCTAAATTGAAGTAAGCTCCATAACTCTCCATTTCTAGGGTTTTTCTTTGTGTTTTTGGGCTGATTTTCTTGGGAATGTTGTTGTGAATGTTTGCCTTGTTTCTAAAGCTTTGTAAACTTTGTTTACTACTTTTACAAGAAGAGACTCTTGCCAAATTTTCCCGAATTTACTGTAGCAACACTTAGATTTCAGTCCATTAATTCCATTGAGTATTCTTTTCATATATTTTTGGTTTGATGAAGCTTGTATGGTCTTATAGGGATGCTGACCAAACATGTGGCCTCAAAGCGACCCCAGAGGAGCTCTCCGCCGCCCGCCCACGAGCCACGATTCACTAGTGACGCCCACATGACCCGTTTTGCCCTTTTGTCGAGGAAAGGTTTTGGTGTGGTCCGAAGAATTGATTGGGATACTTTGAATATTTTGGGATTAGATGGTATCATCCGCCATGACCACAGGCATAGCTTCACCACCTCCACCAGATCATTAGACTCATGACATCGACTTTCAGTCTTTATTTTTCTTTTCATGTTATTTGTCTTTTGTTTATATGCACGTAGACTTATTTTGATGTATGTTGTACTGTTTAGTTAGTTAGGGTTTCGGCCCTACTAAACTATTCCTTTTTATTTATTTAGTTTGGATTTTACCTATTCACTCTCCTTATTTATTTGTCGAGTTGTGATGCATTTCCTGTTGCTTTCAGGACTGATCGTTGAGGATGCTTCACACTCCATGGCCCTAGCGACTTAGCCCTGTCCGTGTTCACCTTGCATTCACTACATCAACTAATTGGGAAAGTCTCCTTTGCTTCATCTCCTTATTTTTTATTGCATACATATCACCATGTTCTGCTGATTCATGTACATTGGGGACAATGTATGATTGTAGGTGGGGGGATGTAGTGCTTTGCTTTTATTGCATGCTTGTTTTAGCTATGATAGCAATGACACCTAGTTTAGGACTTCCTAGCATGAAGGTTCGACAATTATGAGTTGTATTTCTTCACTGTGCCTAAATGAGGTCCTGCTTTATCTTTAGTGCACCGACAGACTTTTGCACATTACTTCCATCTCATACACTCCAACTGACCCATTGCAATGTTTTTGGCATTAAATTGTTAAAGTCTACTTTCAATGCACTTTAAAGAGCCTTTGAGGTCCTCTGTTATTTTTTTTTGGCCTCAAGTGAGATTGTTTAACAGGTTTTATTCCGGGGGATACGAGATACTTTTTTGAAAAAAAAAGTGGAGTCTATGACAGTATTCCTCTGCTAGTACAGCATGAATGCATCTATGTGGACTGTAATCAGGTAGGATGGGTGGCTCTTATGCCTGGCCAGCATGTGCATCCGTCTGAAAGATGTTTGTGCAGTCTACGTTAGTTGGACTCAGGAAAAAAAAAAGGGTAGAAGATAGAATGTATATATGTAAGTAAGAAATAAAGTATCTTGTCTGTATTCCTTGGAGCCTGTTACACAGCCACTCATGAGCCAGAGTTTCATTCAGGACCCGAAGGACCGTTAACTGGGTATTGAGGGTGTCTTTAACAGATTAATGCCAACTTCATTATATGTGGAGTGAGTAGGCACCTTTGAGTGATCCATAGTACTGAGGGTGAGGTTGGAAGTAAGCACACACTCACCGGTACACTTTAGATGAAACAGGACCATCCGTACCCAGTTGCTAACAGAACAACTCATTATCTGTCTTTCCTTCTATCTGTGCTAGGGGGGCCCTCTACTGTTGAGCTTGAGGTCGTACAGTTAGTCGTTTATCAGTTTGCCCCTGTTCTTCATGTTTGTTTGCTTGGGGACAAGCAAACGCTTAGGTGTGGGGATGTTTGATAAACTCATAACTGTACGTATTATTTATGTATATTTGCGTATTTATTGAGTATTTTTACATGTGTGGATGCCCGTTTTTGGTCTAAATTGTTTTATTTCGTGTTACAGGCACAGAAGTTACCGCGGGGAACTCGTCAATGAGATTTTTAGAAGAAATTGACAGGAAAAGGCTATTTTTCGACCCGGTACTGTAGCAGCACTGTAGCACGAGAATTTTGGAGAAACGGCTAAGTCTGGAGTTTCATACGGGCACATGACTAACCTCATATAGCTCATGTAGTAGCAGCACTGTAGCATTTTTTACTGTAGCACTCCACTGCAGCAACTTCCACAAAACCCGGGGAGCTACAGTGCCCGTATGGCAGCCCGCATAACTTGCTGGAATTGGGTTTTTAAGGAGTGGAGTTCATTTTTTCTAAGGGGGAAGCCCTAGGTCTTGAGCTCTCTTGCCACCATCTTCAAATCGAAGCTAGGAGCTGCCGTCGGAGGCCATTTCCTGGGAGAGGACGACGAGGAGAGCGACATACGACGAGATCCACCTTCTTGATCCACTCTTGAGAGGAGAATCGACGAGGGAAGCCACCCCTTTGGTGGCATCTTTGGAAGCATCATTCGGCCTCTATCTTTCGAGGGGGTGTTCTTGTCTTTGTATTTGGTTGTTTCCATGTATTATCTTGTGTATTTTGTATTCATGAGCAACTAAACCCCAAGGTCACCGGGTGTAGGTGAACCTTAGGGGTGAACTCGTGTAGGATGCTTGCTTGACTTGATTTATGCATTTTGGGACTTGTTTGTGAACCTTTTTTGGTGTTCTTGATTGTGTGGTATGCATGAGAACTCTGTGTATCAATGTTTAGAAAATACTAGGAAGCATGACCCTTGCCCTAGTATTAGGCTCACCAAGCTTGGTAGGGATACATGTACGAATACACCGTGACCATAGGGTATTTGTACCACTCCAATTGTTAGGGTTGACCTAGGTTGTGTCTTCGCCCTAACTTGAGAAACCTCTTGCTCCCTTTGCAATTGTGTAAGGATTCGAGCGGAAGGAATTCCGTACTCGATACTTGTACCGGATTAGGGACCAATTTCCGTGACCATCGGGCTGGTCTAACTTCGGGTTTCTCGGTCCAAACTACCCATTTGCATGCTAGTTAAGGCAACTCCCGCACTTTAGTAGCCCCCTTGGTAATCCTCATTCGTGACCCTCTCTTTACATTGTTTTTACCCCTCAATCATTGCCTCCACCTTAGAGAATTTCACTTGCATGTTAATCACTTTTATTTTACTTTTTTTTGCACAACACTTGAATTGATCGGCCAAACAATCATACGAAGAGGAAGTAACGGTAGATTCTCGGGCCCTTGGGAATACGACCCCCTCGCGCTGCGTGAGGGGTATTACTTGACGACCCCGTGCACTTGCGGGCTGTATCACCTGGGTGTCCAAGGTTCTACACAAGGGGTAAGTGCAAAGAATGCTGAAAATGACATGAAATACCTAAGAATGCAGGGTCATGAATAGCTTAATGTCTGTCACGGTTCTACACTATAATACACTTACAGTTAAATATGCCATCCTTGGTTCAATAATCATGCAAAAGTTTCAAATTTCCCCATTTAAGTTTACGAAAATTATGATTATTCATGAAAAGACACCCACACCCCACTTAGAGTAGTACATTGTTTGCAATGTACCTAAGTTAGCAGTAAATAAAAAAATAATCAATGAAAATAAAGGAGGTGGGTTGGTGAACTTTCCCAAATCTCGAGATGTGATTCTTGTGCATCATGAGTTCGGGATGCTCTTGCATAAGCCAAATAAAGAGTGGAGAGAAAAAAAGTGTGACATCCAATTCAACCAACAAGTAGAATAGACGTCATATCAAGCATCCATCACTCCTAAGAAGAGAAAATACGGAATTTAAAACAAACCAACACATACAACAAAATAAAGTGACACAATACACAAGTGGAGGAATAAGCCCAAACCAACTCGACTACCACCACAAGCATACAAAAAGAAAAGTGCATCAAAGAAAAGCAAGGAAATAAGAAAGGAAATGAGCTCTTAGTCCCAATTATCCTAGTCATCAGTGGAAGCTGGAGGCGCCGTGGTATCATGAGAAGGGGGACGCTGTAGAAGGGCGATGATGCTCTTTTGCCCTTGTAGAAGTTCTTGTTGTCCATGGATAAGCCTGGCAATGTCTTCCCCTTGACATCACTCTGTGTTATGAATCCCCTGAAGCTTTTGGTGCAGTTCAGTAATAGTCATTGAATGTTCAATGCGTACTAGGTTCCTTATCAGAGTTAGATGAAAACCTCTCCTGAACAGTGAGAAAGTAGGTGGTCCCTTGGTGTTTCACAAGGCCAATGGCTTGAAGGGTTTAAATCCCGAGTGCAATTGAGCTACAAACCCTCTCCATTGAACGGATGTGACCCAATGCATTCATGCTACTCACTAATCGTGTGATGGATAACCGAGTGAAGATGAGCCCAATCGAGGATGCTGATTTTGGCGAGCAATGCATTTAGCTACAACATAGGCCAAGTTGATGGGGTAGTGATTAATCATGATGTATATGATCAAGAGATCCATACGAGATACAGTACTGTCGGCCCGGCCCATCAGAGATCGGCTCATCAATGCATGGATGTAGCGGTGGTCCAAGTTACAGAGAAAATATGCCTTTTAAGAGTTCGGGCAAGTTGCATATGTGATAGTACGCCTAAAATATCTCGGTTCAACATGGGCATGGAAATTAAGTGGCAACCCGGGGTAGCGCATGATGTTGAGGAAGTCATGGTCATAAATTCCCAAGTAGTTAGCGAATTCTCCATAGCTAATGGACTTCAACTCACCATGGACTTGGAAAGTGATGCCACCTTGACAGCTAGCGAGACACTAGTTCATCAATGTCAAAAACTGCAGACCAACGATCGAATCCCAATAACTGTCGCACTTCATCGGCCAAAGTCAATTGCTCAAGTACCTCCCAATCGATGATACGGGTTTGGGCAAATAGTTTCATTTTTAAGATATCATAATGCTCTTTAAAATTCTCTTTATTAAAGTGAATATCCAATGAAGTGCCCACTCTAGCTCTTGCACGTTTGCTTGAAGTATTTTTTGATCGCCATTTGTCCTACAACCAAATAAACAAAGAATCAAGCAACGACAAAGTTCTTAATTGGAAAATAGGCAAGAATCAAGCGATAAGTTTTAAGAATAATTGGGGTAGAAAATGACATGGTCATGAATCATTATACAACATTGCCACAATTTTCACAAGTCTCACTCATGTCTACAACCCAATGAAGCATGGAAGTAATTATCATCCAAAGAAACCAAAGCAAGATAATGCAAGTAGCTAAGGCTTAACAAAGGGTCTAGTGATTTGAAATATAAGCCAAAGAAAATACAAGCAAGGTTCCATGAAAACTTTAAGCTTATAAAAAATGATAAAGTCACAAATTACCAACTCACATCACCAAACAATACACAAACAAGGGGTATAAACTCATCCAAGCTAAAATAAACAAGAAAATAGGAGAAATGAGCTTACCTCACAAGGGTGGATGAAAATAACCAAGAAGAAGTTGGTAGAATTTAGAGGAGAATGTTGTAGACCAAAACTCCAAAATAGACAAGAAGAGAAAAACCAAGAAAACACCTTGAAAGCTTGAAGAAAATCTGAAATTTTGGGAACTTGAAGAGGTTTTCAAGGGTGAAATTGTGTCATGGGAGGGGATAAGACAAAGATGAAGGTCTTAAGAGGAAGAAAAGTGGACAAGTAGCAAGATTTTGCCATTTGTCACATGAGGGTGTACGGGTGGTGTGCCACCAGCACAACCTTGTGCTGCCTGCTGTGCGGCCGCACAGCAGGTCACACACTCCACGGGTAGTGCTATGCGGCTGGTGTGCGGGATGCACACCAGCCAACACACCCTACTGGCAAGGATGTGTGGGCTGCGCATAGCCCACACACCATGCTGGTGTGCACAAAAACTTCAATGCTCAGCCTCCCAAATAAGTAAACAATGGTGAAAATGCATCTCAAAGATCATCTTGGGTAAAAAATATGAAATTTCAACTACGACCCAATAGAGAATTTGCCAAAATGGAGGTGAAACAATGACAGGCATGTAAAACAAAAATGAATGAAAGAGAGAAAGAGCTCAAAATCCAAGTGACAACACACGAACAAGTAAAATATGGAAATAAAAGAATACGAAAATGGAATGACTTAGGTTGCCTCCCAAGAGTGCTTGTTTAACGTCGCGAGCCTGATGTTCAAGTGTTGCAAAATTAGTGTGGTTCAAAAGGAAAGATTTTACCTAACGCATCGGAATGTGATGAAATCTTACCGAAATATGGCTTGAGGTGATGTCCATTAACCTTGAACTGACCTTTTTCTGGATGATGAATTTCAATTAACCCTTGGGGTAAGACACTAGTGACCGTGTATCATCCTGACCATCGTGATTTGAGCTTTCGTAGGAATAGATGAAGTCGGGCATTGTATAACAAGACTTGATCATCTTCCTCAAACTTCTTATTTTGCTTTACATTTTTGTCATGATACTGCTTTCTTTTTGTCCTTGTATATTCTATAGTTTTCATAAGCCAGAGTTCTCCATTCATTAAGTTCATTCAGTTGCATTTTTCTCTTCTCCCCAACCAAGTTGAAATTAAAATTTAGGAATTTGGTTGCCTAATATGCTTTGTGTTCGAGCTCTACTGGAATACGACATGCATTGCCATAGATTAAACGATACAAACTATTCCTAGTAGGTGTTTTGTATGCTGTTTGATAAGCCCACAGTGCATCTTCCAAATGATCGCCCCAATCCTTGCTATGATAAGCGACAGTTTTTTCAATGATTCTCTTAAGTTCTCTATTGGAAACTTCGGCATAACCACTAGTTTGTGGAAGACAAGCAGTGCATGTGTGATGAGAAACACTGTTTCATTTTAGAATCTTCATAAACTGTGAGTTGCAAAAGTGTGCTCCATTATCACTAATAATATTTCGCGGTGCTCCAAATCTGGGGAATAGCTTTTTTAAAAATTGCACAACAACTGAGCATCAATTAACGGTAGTGATTGAGCTTCTACCCTATGAGATGCATAGTCCACTGTGACCAAAATGAGTTTATGCCCACGGTAGTTTGCGAAAGGCCCCATAAAATCAATTCCCAACTGACAGGGGCCCGAAAGTGCATGGGTTGTCGAAGTAATAAAGTACCCCGGTGAGAGGGTAGTCGAAACCACAGGGAGTAGTGATTCAAGACAAGAGAAATTGCTACTTAGTGCGAAAATAATGGTAGTGAGAGAAATCAATGTGTGTGCAATAAAAAAAAAGAGAAATATGAAAGAAAGAACAGTGCAAGCAAAGAGTAGAAAGGAAATAATCAATGCAGTATGGGGTACCCGGACAAGATCCCCCTAGGACTAACGTTTCTAGTGCAAGACTAGTATTATACTCCCTTATTGATGTTTAATGAGTCGTGGAAATCCTTAAGCACACGGTCCCAAACCTAAAGTCAATCATGACTAGTTCCAATACTAAGCCCCGGCATTAGGTTTCACTACAACCCTTCACTCTGTCAATATCTCAACTAAGCCCCAGGGGAGTCCATCTTCTTAAGCCTCACACTACGTGGAACTGCTTGATGTTCTAGGGATTCCAAGTGATAAACCCTGTCCTTAAGTATAGTTCTAACCTTTTGGTCCAGGCGAAGGAACCCTAGTCTCAGTTAAGCCCAAGTACTAAGATTCACTACAACCCTTCACTCTATTGCTTGAGCAACTAAGCCCCAGGGGAGTTCATCTCCTAGCACTTCACTTTATCTTGACCGCAAAGAACTCGTGGAACACGGAGGTAGGGAAAATCACACCGAAGAGGAAAAGGGACATTTCGTTACCTCATGACTCACCCTCTCGACCCTCTCCAATCTCGAGTAGTCTAATCCTATAGAAGTTGTCACACCTTCAAAGGATAACCTAGATGATTCTCAACTCTAGTGTCACGGCTAAGGGAAAGTGAATACAATTAACATGCAAGATTGGAACTCAATTAAAAGCATCAATTAAGAAAACATAATAAAAGTCATAGAAACAATGTCATCGTAGGGTTTACAAGTCCGAATACCCACTAGGGGTTTAGCTCTCCATGGAGCTATACAAAATCATCAATGGATATGAATCAACAAGCATAGAAAACATTAATAAAACCCCATTGTGATACGTGGCGATGGTCTTATGAGGCCGCTCTATCTTCTCCACCAAGCCCTTTGTCAAGCATAGAGCACACCTCGCCAGATAGGTGCCGACGAAAGCTCCCCCAATAGCTATCTTCCAAAGGATGTCGATGTTGATGCCGTAGACTCGCTCCAAACCTCTACAAAATCCTCTCCAAACCCTAGCCGCGAGCTCTCCAGAAGTTGGGTGAAAAATAGGTCAAAAAGTCCCCGAATAAATCTGAGTCGAATTTCCACACGGGCGTGTGGAATTTCCATATGCCTATGTGGATTCTCTAGAATCAAATTTCTAGCGCGCAGTGAATACTAAACTGCTACAATGATTTGCACAGTGATTTGCTACTTCATGTTCCCGACTTCATGTTCTTCACGAGGCCATTGAATTGAGCACAAAACCAATGGTTGATCATGTCGTTTGCTTTTTTTCTCCTTATTGACGAGGTTCTTCAATGTTACACAGGCTAGACTTTATGAGTGTGATTGTCTTTGTGCCCCTCCAAATCATAAAACAATTCGAGCACATTGGAGGTTGCCACACACCCACAAGTCTAGCACCCATGCCTTGATCCAAGAAACTCCCAACAAATGCGGATATGACCTAATTTTGCTCTTTTTCCTCTAACTCTTCTCCACACCCCTACACACACAAAAGAACACAAATGCACACTAATCAATGATAAAATTTGAGAAATGTAATGCTCATTGTAAGAAAATAATACTTCGTATTACTTAAACACGAGCACTTATCACCAACACGTCAAAAACCTCACAAACTTGGATGGCATTTTGAGTCATTTCATCAAGACGTGAAATGTTCCTTGTTCTTTGGCAATGGTCACATTCCTATATGTGCTTTTGGGTGTCCTGAAAAATAGTAGCCCAGAAAAATCTAGCGCCAAAGATTTTCTTAGCTGTTCGATTGGTGCTATAATGTCCCCTAGTTGGCTTTTCATAACAATGTTTGGTGATGTCCAACCCTTCAGACTATGAAACACATCGCCACACCACCTGATCGGCTCAAACATGAAACAAGGCTCTTCCTAAATGTGATGTTTGAGATCAGAGAAGAAGTTCTTCCTCTGTTGGTAGCTAAACCACTAGGGGAGAATGCCTACTGCTAAGTAATTAGCAATGTCTACTAACAAATGATGTTCTTCTTCTTGTACCATATAACTCAATAAAGTTGTTCCTCAAGAAAAGATTCATTAATTTTGATATCACTAGATGATGATGAGTCATTGTTCTCTAATCGAGATAAATGATCTACAACCAAGTTTTTAGTTTCCCATTTGTCTTTAATTTCTAAGTCAAATTCTTGTAGTAATAACACCGAACTAATCAAGCACGGTTTAGCATCAGTTTTGCTCAAGAGGTATCGAAGGGCTGAATGATTTATGTAAACAACCACTTTAGAAAGCACTAAATACGGTTTAAACTTGTTGAAAGCAAAAACAACTACAAGGAGTTCTTTTCAGTAGTGATGTAGTTTTCTTGAGCTCCTGTGAGGGTCTTGCTTGACATAATAGATAGGGTAAAAGTGATTGTCTCTTCTCTGTCCCAACACTACTCCTACTATATAGTCACTTGCATCACACATTAGTTCAAACGGTAAATCCTAACCTTGAGAGACTAATATAGGTGCTTGAATGAGCTGATTTTTCAAAATAGTAAAGGCAGACAAGCATTCCGGGGTGAAATTATATAGTCGTTTGCATCACAGATTAGTTCAAATGGTAAATCCTAATCTTGAGCGACTAATATAGGTGCTTGAATGAGCTTGGTCAATGGCTTTGCTATCTTTAAGAAGTCTCATATGAACTGCTTGTAAAATCCCGTATGCCTTAAAAAACCTCTTATGCCCCACACAGATGTGGGAGGATGGAGTTTCTCAATAGCAGCAATCTTTGCCTTATCCACTTTAATACCCCGCTTGAAATTTTGTGTCCCAAAACTATTCCCTCTTTGACCATGAAGTGGCATTTCTCCCAACTCAAGACTAAGTTGGTCTCTTCGCACTATTTTAACACATGCTCCAAATTCCTTAAGCATAAGTCAAAAGAGCTGCCGTACACAGAAAAATCATCCATGAAGACTTCCATGGTGTTTTCAACCATGTCTTAAAAAATGGCAAGCATGCATCTCTGGAACGTGGCTGGAGCATTGCACAACCCAAAGGGCATCCGACGATAAGTGAAGATGCCATAAGGACAGGTGAAGGTCTTCTTCTTGTGGTCCTCTTGAGCTATGGGAATTTGGAAGTATCCATAGAAACCATCTAAGAAAGAATAGTACTCATGCCCAGCCAGTCTTTCGAGCATCTGATCAATGAATGGTAGAAGGAAATTGATAAGTGCTTGTGTTATAGTAACGCGAAGCGTCATTATCTTACAATGAACATATCTTTTATTAGATTTTATCACTAAATAGTGTGTATTTGTGTATTCTTATGCATTGTAGGTTTGTGGAGCTAATTTGGAGAAGAAGAACGAAGTTAGATCATGTTCGCCATTGTTGGGAGGTTTTTGGAACAAGCAAGGAACAAGGCACAAGATTAGACTTGTGAGTGTGTGGCAACCTCCTTTCGAGGGGCACAAAGGCAGTCACATTCACAACAAGTCTAACTTGTGTAGCTTAGGAGAACTTCGCCAAGAAGGAGACTTGAAGCAATCGGCACGATCTACCATTGATTGTGTGCCCAATTCAATGGCCTCGATGAAGAACGACGAACTCGGGAGCTTTTTCGGTGAGTACTGTAGCAGCACTGTAGTAAACCACTGTAGCAAGCTACTGTTCACTTTCAGCCAAATTTCAGAATTCCAGAGAATTCACACGGGCATGTGGAATTAACACACGGCCGTGTGAATCAATTTTTAAGCAGACAGAATCTTCACACGCCCATGTGTTAATTCCACACGGTCGTGTGAAGTGCCGATAAGTCCAAAATTTAAAACCGTACTCAGCATTATAAAAGCTAGATTTGGAGACTTTTGACATATCTTTTGACCCATCTTTCTCCCCAACTTCTTGAGAGTGCGGCTAGGGTTTTGAAGAGGACTTTGTGGAGGATTGAAGGGCATCATCGGCATCAATATCGATGTTCGACGGCCGCACAAGACCACGGCCAAACCATACGAAAGGGGGTTTCATCAATGCTTTTGTTTTGTTCTTTCTTTCATATTTTGATGAACATATATAGCTCCATGAGGAGCTAAACCCCTTGTGGGTATTCGAACATGTAAACCCTAGGACTATTATGTTTCTATGACATTGTTATTATGCTTTTCCATTATTGATTAATAAATTCGAGTTTCAATTTTAGTTATCTTTCGCTATTGTTTTCTCTTAGCCGTGACACTAAGGATTGAGAACAATCTAGGTTATCCTTTGGAGGTGTGACAACTCCTATAGGGTTAGATTAGTTAAGATTGATGAAAGTTGAGAGGGAGAGTTGTGAGGTAGCGATGTATCCCCTTTCCCTTCCGATGTGATTTCTCCCTACCTCCGTTTCCTTGATTTATTAGTGGTCGAAATAGAGTGAAGTGCTAGGTAGATAAACTCCCCTGGGGTTTAGTTGCGCAAGTGACAGAGTGAAGGGTTGACGTGAATCCTATGCACTGGGGCTTAATTTAGACTAGGGTTCTTTCACCTGGACCAAAGGGTTAGAACTATACATAGGAACAGGTTTTATCACTAGGAATCCCTAAAGCTTAAAGCAATCCCACGTAGTGTTATGCTTAGGTAGAAATACTCCCCTGGGGCTTAGTTGCATGAGTGACAGAGTGAAGGGTTGACGTGAATCCTAATGCCGGGACATAGTGTTGGGGTTAGTAACGGTTGACCTTAGGTTTGGGACCGTGTGTTTAAGGATATCCTCGACTCAATTAACATCAATAGGAAAGTATAATAGCATAGTCTTGCACTAGAAGCATAAGTCCTAGAGGTAACTTGTCCGGATACCCTATTTCATTCATTGCTAGTCTTTCTCCTTCTACCTTTACTTGCACTCTCTTGTCTCCCATCTCTTTATTTACTTTCTTGTCTTTTATTTTAATTGATTCCATAATTCTCTCATCAAACCGATTATCACTTTCTGTACACCGCATAACTAAATAGCAAATTCTTGTGTTCCAAATCCCTATTCCCTGTGGATTCGACTACCCACTCACCAGGGTAATTTTATTACTTCGAAATGATCTTTACGAGTGCCATTATTGAGCTTCCTGTAGCTAATACAAGCTAGCCAACCTATGACCTTTCTAGTAGGGATAAGCTCATTCTATTCATTGGTTACTACTATCATGCCTCCTTTTTTTGGCACCACCTGGGTTGGACTGACCCATGCACTATTTGCGATTGGGTATATTATACCAACATCCAGTAATTTGATGACTTCGGCTTTTAGAATTTCCTTCATGTTCGGATTCAACCTCCTTTAGGGTAGGGCTCAAGGTTTATGGTTGTCTTCCATTATGATCTTGTGAGTACAGAAGGGTGGATTTATCCCTTTGATGTCTGAGATTTTCCATGCTAAAGCCCTCTTGTTTTTCACCAATACCTTTAAAAGTTCACTCTTTTGTTCTGCAGAAAGGTTGGAAGATATGATTACAGGTAATCTTGAATTTATCTCCAGAAATGCATATTCGAGATGTGGGGGTAATTCTTTCAACTCTAAATCTGGTGGCTCTTCGACGGATGGCTTCAATCTATTCATATTGTCACGGTGTATTCTTTCAAATTCTTCCATTTCATCGGTAGAGCTCTCTAGTTTAGATTCCCTTTGAATTTCATAAACAAATTCCTCAAATTCTGAAGAATTTCCACTCTCACCAACTTAGCTAGGTTGTCCATCATGGGTCTCACTCCATGTAAAATTGGTGTTATCGGTTTCTTCCATGAACTTGGAGTAAATTTCATTGTTACTGAGTTTTATTTTCTTTTTTTTTTCTAATCCACAGTGCTTAACTCAAAGATTTCTTCATAAATCAAAAACTGCTTTGCCTATTTGTTTAAATAATGATCAGTGGATTCTTCCGGGTATAATTCCATTAAGAAAATGATTTACAACAAAGTACCTAGCAAGAATTATAGAGGTAAGTCAGCTAATGTGCACAAAAGTTGAAAACGAACGCAAGAAAAAGTGAATAATTACAAATGAGAATGAAATGACTAGATCATTGGGACAAAAGTTTTCCTAGTATTCTCGAATATTCCCTGGCAACGGTGCCAAAAACTTGATGGGCGAGTGCATGACATGCTACAAAGCGAGCATGCAACTCCCCGGCGGTAAGTACACTGGTCATCAAGTAATAACCTCTCATGCGAACACGAGAGGGTCGTATTCCCAAGGGCCCTAAGATCTACTATTACTTCATTTTGTGGGTCATTGTCTAGTTGATTGGAATAGGATTGTTATTTGCAAATATAAAAACTAAAGAAAATAAATTATACAATAAAACCAAACAAGCTAACAACTCGATCCCGAGTAAGAACAAGAGTGAAGAAACCAAGTATTAAGGAAGGTCGCGGGAAAGGATCACCCTAGGAGAAGACTAAGTATGGATGATAAGAACAACTTAAGGATAAGGTTGGCTTGGTTTTGGTCCGCTAGACTCGGATGTCGACTACCCTGGAACCTTGGTAGTGTAGCTCTAATTCAGTATGGGTTCCTCCATTCAGACAATACCCCTATGATGTCTTTGAGAACAGGGAGTCCAAGTTAGGGTTATTCTAATGCACGCATTCGACTCAAACAACCCTAACCTCTCGGGAGGCTAGCAATATGCGGAACCTTTGGTGTATTAATACAATGAATCCCCATTTAATCATCACAAGACATAATACAAGCTAGCATCCCGTGAAACAAGTATTTTTCAACATCAATTCTATGGAATCCATCCATTGTAGAATGAACAAAATAATGATAGATTAAAACTAACAACACAAGCCACAGACATTCGATTACAAAACAAGAATGTCATCCACACAAAGCCTTCTCCAAAGGTTCACTGGAAAACCTAGTGGCCTTGGGAGTCTAGTTCGATATAACAAAGCAAAAGAGTTAGTAATATATGAAAATCATAGCACAATTGATAAGTAAACTCCCCTTGAAATATCGGTTAGAAGGCGGTGATGAGAACTCGGATTCGGGCCACACATCCCATTGGTTGGGCTGTGCGGGCACTGTGTGGCCTCCACAGTAGCCGCATAGCCCACTGGTTGGCCTGTGTGGTCACTATAGAGCCTACACAGGGTTCTGTGATCGGCTTCTCACGCGTCGGTTTGCATTCAGAGCTCGTCTAAACTTTGTTTCTTTTTCAATCTTCTCCAAAACAAATGGAATATGGTTCATCGTAGCAAATATGGTCTGTTGATGTCCTAAAATAAAATAAATACATCAAATGCTCAAAATGATATCGAACAAAAGCCAAAGTTGCATGAAAGTGCATAGATTTTGCAAGTTGAATATGATGTATTTAGGCACTTATCACATTCTTCAACCGGTTCATGCATCTTCATAGACATCAATGAACCTGTCAACGAAACCTAAGATGAAACCTGGGGCTCTAAAACACCATTTATGGTGTCGTTTTCCTTTTCATTTACGTTGTTGAGCTCACCTGGGCATCCTCAAGACTATAACATGAATAAGACCAATTAGACCACAAAAATGACAACAAATTATCAATTTGTACATGAATATTATAATAATTATATGTATAGAATACACACATTTAGGCGTTTATCACGTACAATGTCTTAGATTCCATCTGCTTCAAAAAGGAGTTGTAACTCCTCAATTTAGTCATCTTCGCTGGAGGGAAATACTGAGTAAGGAATTTCATGGCCAACTATGTGCATATGGTGATCAAACCTTGAGACAAGGAACTTAGCCATTGTTTGCCGCTTTCTCGCACTGAAAATAGGAAGAGTCAAACATGGATGACATTGTTAGATACATTGTTTGCCTTGAAAATGTCACAAATTTCCAAGAAACTAACGAGATGAGCATAAGGGTCTTCATCTTGAAACCCATCAAATTGGCACATTTGTTTCACCATCTAAATGAAATTAGGCTTCAATTCGAAGTTGTTAGGTGTCAAGGAAGGGCAAACAATACTAGACCATGTTCCTTAAAGGTTTGTCATTGCATAGTCTGAATTACTACTCTGATATTTTGCCAGTAGTTCATCTTGATCAACCTCAATACTTATCTCCACTAACCTTGTGTCTCTGAGGTTTACTTGTCTCAACCTTTTATGAAAAGTTCTTTTGATGTCTGGATCAGGGTTATCAAATTGAGATGAGCTTCCTCGGGTCATACAAGAATGCCTGCAAAGCAATCAACAAAAATTAAAACAAAAAGAAGGATAAACGAATGGAATATATATAAAAATAATGAAAATGGCAAGATAACTACAAATGAAAACTTTCTCAAAATTTGCTAATGCCTGGTAATGATGCCAAAAACTTGTTACGCCTTTTGCATATCCATAGCTGCATGGCCATATAAGTAGTAAATTGTACCATAATGGGTTAGATACTCAAATCTACAAGGACTAGTATAGTTTTCAATACTCGTTGAATATCTAGCCAGTTCAAAGATTGGGTTGAAGTTTAAATATAATGGAAAAGATAAGACAAGAAAAAGAAAGAGAGAGACAAGTTTTGGGTGAAAAAATATTAGTGGAAAGGACAGTGCCCTGGACTACTCCACTTGACGAATGTACAAAATTAAACAATGATTACATGGTACATCCCTGTGCAAAACAGAGTTGAAATGTGAATTATGATGAAAGCACAGGCGAAAGCACGCCCGTGCTTCTGCCCCTACACTTTATAGGAGTTTTTAGCATAAGAAGAGCATGGTTTTATTGCCCCTAGCATGGTTACACTAAGGAAGCATAAGCTGAAGCACGCCCGTGCATTTTACTGGAAAATCATCCCTAGGCGAAGCAAGAATACTGTAGCATGGGCAGAAGCACACCCATGCTTATTCTGGTGCGCTTTACTGGTTTTTGATAATTTTGTGCCAAAAATTGATCTAAAGATGATAAGTGTCTAAATGTATGTATTCTAGTGTACTTATTTAGTACACTTTGCATGTATTTTGTCAAGTTTTGTGCGCGTTTTTATGCCTAATCGATTCATATCTATATTGTAGGGCAGGTAGAAGCCATGGAGATCGCGAGCGCATATTCTGGGTAGGAAAGAGAAGAAAAACCATGTCGTGGTACTACAGCAGGTCCACTGTGGCTGAAGTACTGTAGCATATGTGATGTAGCAGTTACTGTAGCAATGGCTGAGGGTGGCGGGGAGAGGGTTCTTCGGGCAAGAAAATCCTAAGAATTCCGCCTGAGCCTCACGGCCCCTTCTGCTACCCCGTGAGGAACTTCCAGAAGTCTTAACCTAGTTCTCACGGCAAAGTCTGCGGCCCAGTGAAGAATTTTCAGAAATTTTTGCCTAGGCTTCACTTCCCAGTTAACTACCCAGTTAACCCTTCACTACCCAGTTAGCTACCCTGTGAGGCTAGGGATTTAGGGATTCTCTTGATCTAATCTATATCCTCACGATCCCTCATACGGCCCGTATGCTTCGAGGGTATAAATTGGGAGTTTTAGGGCTATTGAAGGGGACCTTTGGCCAGCATATTGAAGGGGAGAACAAAGATACCTTTTGGAAGACGATGATTTGGAGCCAAAGAAGGACGCAAGAGCATCATCAACAAGGGGAGAGCTTCACCATCAAGGGAGTAAGGTGCCAAGCCGAGGGGAAGTGTCATTTGGCAATTGACAGGGGCCCGAAAGTGCACGGGTTGTCGAAGTAATAAAATCCCCTGGTGAGTGGGTAGTCGTATCCACAGGGAATAGTGTTCAGAAACAAGTGTTATCGCTATTTAGCTATGATGGGAATCGATGATGAGAGAAGTATATATGTATAGATGTAAAAGAAAATAAAAGAGTGCAAGAAGAATAATGAGGGTAGGAGAGGTAATCGATATAACGATGGGGTACCCGGACAAAGCTCCCCATAGGACTAATGCTTCTAGTGCAAAACTTGTATTATGCTCTACAATTGATGCCTATTGAGTCGAGGATATCCTTAAAGACACGGTCCCAAACCTAAGGTCAACAGTGACTAACCCCAACATTATGTCCCGGCATTAGGATTTACTACGACCCTTGACTCTCGTTGACCTGTCAATTAAGCCCCAGGGGAGTCTATCTTCCTGACCCTAACACTATGTGGGATTGCTTTGAGCTCTAGGGATTCCTAGTGATAAAACTTGTTCCTCTATGTAGTTCTAACCCTTTGGTCCAGGTGGAAGAACCCTAGTCTAGATTAAGCCCCAGTGCGTAGGATTCACTTCAACCCTTCACTGTGTTACTCGCGTAACTAAGCCCAGGGGAGTTTATCTACCTAGCACTTCACTCTATCTCGACCGCTAATTAACCAAGGAAATGGAGGTAGGGAGAAATCACATCGGAAGCTAAAGGGGATACATCGCTACCTCACAACTCTCCCTCTCAACCCTCTTCAATCTTAAGTAATCTAACCCTATAGGAGTTGACACACCTCCAAACGATAACCTAGATTGCTCTCAACTTTAGTGTCACGGCTAAGGGAAAACAATAGCACAAGATAATTAAAATTGAAACTCGAATTTATTCATCAATAAATAAAGCATAATAAAAGTCATAGAAATAATATCATCCTAGGGTTTACAAGTCCGAATACCCACTAGGGTTTAGCTCTCCATGCTACAGTGTTTTTGCTACAGTACACGCCAGTGTGAACTCTCTGAAATCTTGCTTTTCGGCAGAAAGTGAATAGTAGGTTGCTACAGTGGTTTTGCTACCGTAACAAGCTACAGTACTCACCAAAATGCTCCCGAATTCATCGTTCTTTATCGAGGCCGTTGAATTGGGTACACAATCAACGTTAGATTATGTCGATTACTTCATTTCTCTTCATTGGCAAAGTTGTCCAATGCTACACGAGTTATAGACTTTTGTGAGTGTGACTGCCCTTGTGCCCCTCCTATGGAGGTTGGCACACACCCACAAGTCTAGACTCGTGCCTTGTTCCTTGCTTGGTCCGAGAACTCCTCAACAATGGCGAACATAACCTATTCTTGCTTCTTTTTCTATAAATCTTCTCCACAACCTTTCAATGAACAAAAGAACACAAATACACACTAATTAGTGATTAAATCTGAGAAAAGTAATGCTCAATGTAAGATAATAATACTTCGTATTACTATAACACAAGCACTTATCAAACTCCCCCACACTTAAGTTTTTGCTTGTCCTCAAGCAAAAATAAAACGTGAAAGTACTTGGGAAGAACAATTGAAAGTGCTTGGCCTTAGTTTCACCAAGAGTGTGCAAAAAAAGCATTCTATAAGTAAGGGAAACTCAAAACATTGCATAAGGATATCATTGCTCTAGCTAAAAACTCGAATCAAAAAGAACAATTAACTCGAAAATGTGTAGGGTGTGTGAACTCACTCAAGACAACCTAACGAGTACTCCTCAAATTTTTGTTAACAAGGACTTATTTATATATGAAAAGTAGGAAAGGAAGTAGTAGCTTCACACAACCTCGAAGGTAGCCCTTTCCTAGGCGGCCACCAAAGGTGGCTTTCACTCTTTCGAGGAGGTAGCTCTTTCTACCGCGGTAGTAGCTTTCACGCATCGCATGAGATAGCTCTTTCTCTCATTAGGGCATAACTTGTATCAGACTTATAAGAGTAGCTACATACTTCATGGGTGGTAGCTCTTTCCACCTCAAATGCATAATATATATATATATATATATGCATTTTCCAAAGTAAAACTAAGAACGATGATAAACTTGTCCTTAAAAACTTCAAGATTGAGTTTCCAAAAGATTCCAAGAGTAAGTTGTGCAATATAAGATAATCGAGCAAAAATTCCCTAAAAATTCAAGTAGAAACTAGAGCATGATAGGATACAATGTTAAAAATTCTCCTAAACTCTAAGAATACAACCATTGCAACTAAGGTGAACCGCGATAGGCTACATGAGCATAAGCAATTGAACGCACAAGTATAAGGTGTGTGCAATGTGAACTCCCCCCCACACTTAAGATGTACATTGTCCTCAATGTACGCATGCAAGCACAATAAAACATATAGCAATTAAAACAATTAGTGTGGAAGTGGGCAATTGAAACATTACTCCCTGAACTCCAAGTGTTGCGTTTGATGGAGCTAGTTTCATTGAGAGTTAAGTCTCAATGGGTGGTGGAGCACACACGGTCCCATGACCGTGTCTATGACTATTCCTCAATTTCCTTACATCCAAGACCATCTGCATGTATACACAAGGGTGTTCAGTGAAGCTCAATAAAAATCTAATAAAATCTAAAGAAACATAAAGATAAAGACGCCTCAAGCATAGGTGTCATCCTCTTTGCGATCTCCGATGCTGCTATCGGTGCTGATACTGGTGGATCTGGTGCTGAAAAAGAAAA
This sequence comes from Dioscorea alata, assembly GCA_020875875.1. Classification (NCBI taxonomy): domain Eukaryota; kingdom Viridiplantae; phylum Streptophyta; class Magnoliopsida; order Dioscoreales; family Dioscoreaceae; genus Dioscorea; species Dioscorea alata. The sequence continues at coordinate 7,341,406 of CM037013.1, read as the reverse complement.
GAAAAGATTGACGAAGAAAAGGAGAAAATATGCTTACCGACGAAATGGAAATCAAAAACTTGAATATGGCCGGAAAACAACTTAAAAACTCCTTAAGTAGACGAAGAGAGGGTTGGGAAGATGGGAGCAAGCATGCCTTAAGTGTGGAGGCATTTAGAATTGAAAAGGCATAAATAGATTTTAAAAGAAACCACAGCCTTTTGTGTTCTGTGCAACCACACGGCCGTGTGGAAATTCTACACGGCCGTGTGCCTCCACTGGAATCAGTCACAGGGGCAATGACACGCCCTGTGTTTCCTCTGTTTGCTCTCCAGAACATACACACGGCCATGTGGAAATTCCACACGCCCGTGTGCCCAACCTGGCTAAGCACAAGGCCGGCCACAGGGGCACCCACACGCCCCTGTGGCCTCTCTGAATATCCTGAAAAACTCTAAGTGTTCCACACGGCCGTGTGTTTGTCACAGGGCCTCTCACAGGGGCGGCCACACGCCCTTGTATTTTCTCGAGATGGAAGGGAAGTCTCTGCAGAGTTTCACACGGCCGTGTAGATATTCCACACGGCCATGTGCCATAACACATAGGCACTCAAAAGGGCATCCACACGCCCCTGTGGACTCTCTGGAATGAGGGTTGAAGTTCTGCAGAATTTCACACGGCCGTGTGCCCTTCACTGGGTCGCTCACATGGGCAGCTATACGGCCCCTATGACACTCGGGATGAGTTCTGAGATGGTTCACACGGCCGTGTGGAAATTCTACACGGCCGTGTGGAAATTCCACACGGCCGTGTGTTTTCTCTGGATGACTTAGAAAAAATCACAGACTCTAAAGAAAATTTCAGAAACACATTCATAACACTTAGAACCTGTAAAAACAATAAAAACATGACCAGAGATCCATAAAAACACACTCAAACGACCCAAAACTTCGACAATCACAATTAGGCACACTAAAACACCAATAATCCATGAGAAAATCATAGCACATGCATTATAAAATGAGAACACCAACATTAGGCAATTATTCATACTAAAAACTAAAATAAAGCCTAGAAAAGCAATAAAAACTTGGGTTGCCTCCCAAGAAGCGCTTGTTTAACGTCACTAAGCTTGACGTACCTCTTTCTTACCTTAAGGTGGCTTGAAAAGACTGTGCTCCTCCTGACTAGCATTTGCGTAGCTACTTCCTTTGAACCAAAAATCTAGTTTGCGCGGGTGGAGTATTCGTTGGAGGGTCCAACCATCTTACTTTTGGCCTCCAAGGAAACAATTTGGGTTGGGAATTGTCCAAGCTTAGCATAGGTGGGTCATTGGATGGTTTAAATATCCTCCCCACATCTTGTTCCCTTCCCAAAATCTCTTTCTTGCTTTTTGTGAGTTGATCAATCCCAAAGAAGGATGCTTACCCCATTACCTTAGGGTTTGCTTCTTCTTGTGTATTTTCATCTTGAAAGGAACATGACACTAGCAAATCCCCTTGAAAATTTCCTTGTTCACAAGCACCATCTTCATTCAAGCAATCCCAATTCTCCAAATGATGTTCTTCTTCTTTCCCTTCAATTTCTACAGCAACGTACTCGATATGCCCCATTTCTTCATTATCGTTCACTACCACATTATCTCTACAAGGACTTTGTGTTGCTTGCTCAAATACTTCATTTTCCTTGGAGAGTGTGTCAAGTATCCATCCTAATTGATGCTCAAGGTTGTTATAGGAGGCTTCATGACATTTTCGTGTGGCTTTCATACTTTGGCAAGACGCATCGGATGCTTTAAAAAAGTTATCTAGCACTTTTTCCCACTGAGGTTCATCCTCTTCAAGTATCTCATCCTTTTGAAATTGCTCTTGAGGTGCTTCCCAATGTTGTCCATCGTTATTCCATAAAAGATTTTGGTAGCTCCTCTCATTTGGATGATGTGTGCTATAGCCTGGATTGCTCTGTTATTGTGAAGAAATAATTCTATCAAACTTTGTACTGAGAGCTTCAACTTGAGAATATAGCTCAATGACTGCATCAATCTCCATTTAGGCTCCTCGCAAGAAAAAGTAAGACAAAACCAAAGAAAACAAATAAGAATGATGGAAGAATAAGAAAATGTGAAATAGAATGAATGATGAATAGCTAAAATAGCAAAATACAAATGTCTCTAAAACGCCTATTCCCCGGCAACGGCGCCAAAAACTTGACACACCCCATTGCGTGTGTACCGCAAGTGCACGGACTTGTCGAAGTAATAAAATACTCTGGTGAGTGGGTAGTCGTATCCACAGGGAATAGTGTTCAGAAACAAGTGATATCACTATTTAGCTATGATGGGAATCGATGATGAGAAAAGTATATATGTATAGATGTAAAAGAAAATAAAAGAGTGCAAGAAGAATAATGAGGGTAGGAGAGGTAATCGATATAACGATGGGGTACCCGGACAAAGCTCCCCATAGGACTAATGCTTCTAGTGCAAAACTTGTATTATGCTCTACAATTGATGCCTATTGAGTTGAGGATATCCTTAAAGACACGGTCCCAAACCTAAGGTCAACCGTGACTAACCCCAACATTATGTCCCGGCATTAGGATTTACTACGACCCTTGACTCTCGTTGACCTGTCAACTAAGCCCCAGGGGAGTCTATCTTCCTAACAATAACACTATGTGGGATTGCTTTGAGCTCTAGGGATTCCTAGTGATAAAACTTGTTCCTCTATGTAGTTCTAACCCTTTGGTCCAGGTGGAAGAACCCTAGTCTAGATTAAGCCCCAGTGCGTAGGATTCACTTCAACCTTTCACTCTGTTACTCGTGTAACTAAGCCCCAGGGGAGTTTATCTACCTAGCACTTCACTCTATCTCGACCGCTAATTAACCAAGGAAACGGAGGTAGGGAGAAATCACATCGGAAGCTAAAGGGGATACATCGCTACCTCACAACTCTCCCTCTCAACCCTCTTCAATCTTAAGTAGTCTAACCCTATAGGAGTTGACACACCTCCAAAGGATAACCTAGATTGCTCTCAACTTTAGTGTCACGGCTAAGGGAAACAATAGCACAAGATAATTAAAATTGAAACTCGAATTTATTCATCAATAAAGAAAGCATAATAAAAGTCATAGAAACAATATCATCCTATGGTTTACAAGTCCGAATACCCACTAGGGTTTAGCTCTCCATGGAGCAATACAAAATCAATAAAGAGATTAAGAACATATGCATAAAAACCATAAAAAAAAACCCCCTTGTAGATCATATCGATGGTCTTGTGAAGCCGCCTAGTCTTCTCCATGAATCCCTTGTCAAACCTAGGGCACACCTCGCCGAATCGATGCCGATGAAAGCTCTCCCAATAGCTTTCTTCCAAAAGATGTCGATGTCGATGCCGTATAATCGCCTCCAAAGACCTCCAAGAACCTCTCCAAACCCTAGCCGAAAGCCCCCTAAAATGATAGGCAAAAGATAGAAGGGGGGGTCCCCAAATAGATCTGAAAACGGGCTATTTATAGGCTGAAATCGGGTTGAAATCAGAGTTCTACACTCTCTGAAATCCTGATTTTCGGCAGAAAGTGAACAATAGCTTGCTACAGTGGTTTTGCTACAGCAACAAGCTACAGTACTCGCCGAAATGCTCCCAAATTCATCGTTCTTCATCGAGGCCATTGAATTGGGCACACAATCAAAGTTAGATTATGTCGATTACTTCATTTCTCTTCATTGGCAAAGTTCTCCAATGCTACATGAGTTATAGACATTTGTGAGTGTGACTGCCCTTGTGCCCCTCCAATGGAGGTTGGCACACACCCACAAGTCTAAACTCGTGCCTTGTTGCTTTCTTGGTCCGAGAACTCCTCAACAATGGCGAACATAACCTATTCTTGCTTCTTTTTTTATAAATCTTCTCCACAACCCTTCAATGCACAAAAGAACACAAATACACACTAATTAGTGATTAAATCTGAGAAAAGTAATGCTCAATGTAAGATAATAATACTTCGTATTACTATAACACAAGCATTTATCATTACTCAATTTTTGGGATTTCTCGGAAATCTTCTTTGCCCACATGCCAGCCGCATGAGAGGCCACATAGCTCCCTGGAATGGGTTTTTAAGGGCTTTTTGGAGCAATTTTAAGGGGGAGCCCTATGTCTCTTGAGAGCTGATCTTCACCATCTTCTTTTGGGAGTTTGAGGCTGGTTTTTGGAGGAGATTCTTGAGGAGAGGACGATGGGGAGAGCACGACACGACGAGTCCACACCTTTGATCCACATTTGAGAGGAAGAGCGACGAAGGAAGCCACTCCTTAGGTGGCGTCCTTGGAAGCGTCATTCGGCCTTGATCTTTTGTGGAAGTGTTCTCATTATGTATTTGGTTGTTTTCATGTATTCTCTTGCTTATTTTGTGATCATGAGTAACTAAACCCCAAGGTCACCGGGTGTAGGTGAACCTTGGGGGTGAACTTGTGTTGTTTGGATGCTTGACTTAGTATTTGCATTTGTTTTGGTTTGTGATCCATGTTTGGTGTTTCTTGAATGCCTTGGTATGTATGAGAACTCTATGTATCAATTCCTATAAAATACTAGGTTGCATGACCATTGCCCTAGTGTTAGGCTCACCAAGCTTGGAAGGGAATACAAGTACGAATACACCGTGACCATCGGGTATTTGTACCCCTCCAATTGTTAGGGTTGTCCTTGATTGTGTCTCAACCCTAGCTTGAGAAATCCACTACACCCAATGCGATCGTAGGAGGACTTGGGCGGAAGTAATTCCGTATTCCAATACTCGTACCGGATTAGGGACCAAACACCGTGACTATCGGGTTGGTCTAACTTAGGGTTTCTCGGTCCAAACCACCCACGTGCATGCTAGTTAGGGCATCCTTAGCACTTTAGTAACCCCCGAGGGAATCCTCATCAGTGACCATTTCCTTGCCTTGATTTTCCTCCGTATTTGTATTTGCTATTTGCATGCGTTTTACTTCTGTAGATTATTTGTGATTCTATCTATCAAGTGATTGCTAAGGTTAGACAACATTGTGATAAGAAAGTAAGAATAGATTCTCGGGCCCTTGGGAATACGACCCCCTCGTGCTCGCGCGAGGGGTATTACTTGGTGACCCCGTGCACTTGCGGGTGAGCAATCAAGTTTTTGGCGCCGTTGCCGGGGACTCACAAGGAATACTAGGAAAACCTGTAGTCTATTGCTCTAGCCACTTTTCTCTTATTGTACATACTATTTTATTATCTATTTTGTTTGTTTAGTTTTGCTTCGTTTCACTTTGTGTTTTCTTTTTTTTTTTGTGCGAGGTACACTATTCTTGACAAATACAAGCTCAAAATTACCCTCCAAGTCCTAACCATGGAACATCGCAAGAAAAGAGATATACTGTTGAGGAGGTCTTGGCCCGATTCATGATCAACACAGAGGCAAAGTTTGAGACGATAGAAAAAAGGTTTTATGAATTCGGCACAATTCTAAGGAATGTCCATGCCTCCATTCATTCTCTTGAGAACCAGGTTGGACACCTTGCTAGGGCCCAATTTGAATAACACTCAGTCCTTGATGCCAAATATGAAGCTAGATTTGAGGCCATACATGCCACACTTTTGGATGTGCAAGCATCTCTTCACAAGCTAGAGAGCCGGGTTGAACAACATATTCGTAAACCAATAATGGAAGGCCCAACTACAACCTATAATGAAAAAGAAGAGAACTTTGGTATATTGGAGGTTGAAGGAGTCAAAAGAGCACCATTGATAGCACTTGAGCAAGCCATTTGCATAAAAGCTAACAAGAAAACCAAGCACAAGAAAGAATTATTTGGGACAAAAGAAATTGTGGGTTGGGGGTTGAAGCCATCCAATGACCCACCTATGCCGAGGTTAGACACGTCCCAACCAAAACTATTCCCTTGGAGGCCCAAACGATTCTTGTGGGTAATTAAAGGAAAATTGACATTGGTTGAAGAAGGAGATGTGGGTAGGAGGTTTACACCCCCCAAGGACCCACCCATGCCGAGTTTGAAATTTTTCAACCTTACTTATTCCCTTGGAGGCCAAAACAAGCTTTGTGGATGCTCCAAGAAAATTTAGCCGGGACCAAAGTAGAGGTGGGAAGGAGGTTCAAGCCATCCAAGGATCCGCCAAAGTTTAAATTGTGCAATGCCCGGCCCAAGCCTTTTCCATGGAGGCCAAAAGTTAACTCATGCTTTGCCTCCAAATTTGCATCATCCCGGAAGGTATGTTTCGTATTTCTTGGTAGCTCCTATGCAACCTCTTGCCGGGATGAACACACCATTTTCAAGCCTCCTTAGGTAAGAAAAAGGTACGTCGAGCTAATGACGTTAAACAAGCGCTTCTTGGGAGGCAACCCAAGCATAAAAATTCATTGCATGTGTGTTCTCGTATTTTTTTTGTGTTTGGTTGCTTGAGTGTTCTTTGTTTTCAAGTGTGTGATTGTGGTTATTTAGTCATTTTTCATAATTTATTTACTTGTGTTCATTCATGATACTTGTAAGTTCTTTGTGTTATCATTCATCTTCATGCATCAAATATCATGTTTTGGTTGTTGTGGGTGATTTCGGCTTTGTTTTTATGTGATTTTAGGGTGTTTCGATGGGTATTTGATGCAAAATCTGGAAATCGCCCATTTATTAACCGTATCTGAGCCCGCATGCCCATCCAGAGAGTTGTGCGGCCTGCTATGCGGCCGCACAAGGGCCCGCATGCCCATCCAGAGAGTTGTGTGGCCTGCTATGCGGCCGCACAAGAGCTCGCATGACCCTCGGGCAGCATTTTAAAGTGGGTACCCTTTCATCATTTTCTTCATATCTCTCTCATTTCTCATCCGTTTTCCTTCATTATTTCATCGTTTTTCTCCATTTTTCTTCCTCTACATGAATCTCATACTTCTAAGGACTTAATTTTCATAATTTGTTGGAGGTTTCACCATCATCCTCACCGATCTTCGCCGATTCAAGCTTTGAAGCCCTAACTTGTGTTTTGAAGCAAACTTGTTTCTTTTTCTTGATTTTCATGCTTATCTTGCTTCAAAATTTGGGGAATGTTGTATGAATGTGTAATCATTGATTTATTTGTATTTTTAAACATTATTTGTAAATTTTTGGGCTTCAAAAACAAGGGGAAACTCTACCTCTTTCAAGACTGTGCTACAGTAACTTTTTGCTGAAATTTCTCTTGAATTAATTTGTTCATTTGTAGCATCATTATAAATATCCTACAACACTTGCAATGAAAAGGATTGGACTTCATGGTCTTGATTGCACAAAGAACTTGCTTGGATTATCTCTTGTTTAATTGTTTTTGTTATGTTAGTTGTTTGCTTGCATGTTTGTGTGTGTTCTTGTTTCTTGTTGTATCCTCTTTTTTGGTGAGTGATGGATGCCTTGAGTTGATGTTCTTTTCTACCTTGCAGGGTGGAATGTGGACATCACGCACCCTTTCCTTCTCCATTTTATACATGAAGCTTTGGTGGTCACCTCGATCTCATGGACTTCAAGACTAATGTTTTGAGACTCGGGGAAGTTCACGAAACCCTCCTACTATGTTTTTATTGTCTATATTATTGCATTCTATTTCTTAGGCACATTGAGGGCAATGTGCATCTTTAAGTGGGGGGTGGAGTTGGATTTTCGTGAACTTTGAAAATTTTTGCAATTTCATGCTTGAATTGCCTATGATAGCTATGATTTTATTGTTAAGGACTTCCTAGCCTGGTAGAATGATAGTTGTGAGCTGTACTTTACATGTGCTTGAATGCAGTTCTGTTTCACCTTTAGTGCATCTTTATATATGTTCACGATCACTTCTACCTTGTACATTCCAACCAACCCATCATAATGATTTTGACATTAGATTATTAAATTCTATCTTCAATACTCTTTTAAGAGCTTTTGAGTTCCTATACTGTTCTTTGTAGCGTAAAGTGAACTATTGTAGTGGGTTTAACTAGGGGACTTGAGAGTTAGTCTGTTATTTTGAAAAAAAAAGGAGAAAAAGTGAGTCTATGACAATATTCCTCTGCTAGTATAGCATGAATGCGTCTATGTAGACTGTAATCAAGTAGGATGGGTGGCTCTTGTGCCTGGCCAGCATGTGCATCCGTCTGAAAGATTTTTGTGTAGTCTATGTTAGTCGGGGACTCAAAAAAAAAAAAAGAAAAAAAAGGGTGTATACCTGTACATATGTGAGAGTAATAAAGTATCTTGATCCCCTGGAGCTTACTGCCTAATCACTTATGAGCTAAAGTTTTATCTAGGAACCAAAGGACTCTTAACTGAGTATTGAGGGTGTCTTTAACACTTTAATGCCATCTTCATTGTGCGTGGGGTGCATGGTCATCCTGGGGTAATCCAGGGTGCGGAGGTCAAGGTGGGAGTTTGCACACACTCACGGGGGCACTCTAGGAGAAACAGGGCTACCATTACTTGATTACTCATAGAGCTGCTCACTTTCTAGATTTCTTTCTACCGGTACTAGTGGAGTACTTTACAATTGAGCTTGAGGTCGTATGTTTAGTCGTTTATCATCTTGCCCCTGTTCTTCATGTGTGTTTGCTTGGGGACATGCAAATGCTTAGGTGTGGGGATGTTTGATAAATGCCTAAATATACGTATTCTATACGTATTTGTGCATATGTATTGCATATTTTTATATGAGCTAATGGCCGTTTTTGGTCTAAATTGGTTTCTTTCATGTTACAGGTACCAATGAGGCCCCAGCGAGCTCGATGACAGAATTGGAGAAGAAAGCAGCATCGAAAACACTGTTTCTGAGGCGGGGGGGAGGGGGGTACTGTAGCGATACTATAGCAACCACTGTAGCACGAACACTTGAAGAAATGTCTTGGGCAGGAAGTTCATGCGGGCAACCATGCGGGCGCAGTGGAGGCCGCATGCAGTACTGTAGCAGTTACTGTAGCGACCCTTGTAGCAACTTACGCGATTTTCGGGATTTCTCGGAATTCTTCTCTGCTCGCATGCCAACCGCATGAGAGACCGCATGGCGTCCTGGAATGTGTTTTTAAGGACTTTTAGGGCACATTTGAAGAGGATTCTTGGAGACTCTTGGGCTGCCGCCCCACCTCTTTTGGCGGCGATTTCTGGCGATCTACGGCACAAAGCTTCACCAAGAGGGAGGCAACATCGAAGGGAGGAGATTGGAGGGAAAATCCAAGACATTAAGGAATATTTTCAAGGTCTTTATCCATCAAAGGGATTCTAAGGCTAGAGGGAGTATTTCTTGCTTCATTTTTTATTTTGCTATTCCTTGGAGTTATATAAGTTTTCCTCTTTCATGAGGAACTAACTTATTTGTGATTTGGACATGATGAACTTTGGGGTTGGTTGTTTGTAATTTGGATGATCATCTTTATTGATGCATTGTTTGACGTTGTATTTCTTTTATAGAATCTTGTAGTTTGTGGTTCAAGCCTTGTGTACTTTGATGTGTTGATTTGCATGAGAACTCTGTATTTCAACTTCTAGGTTGTTGACACACCCTTTTGCGTGTGTGTACCGCAAGTGCACGGGTTGTCGAAGTAATAATTACCCCGGTGAGTATGGTAGTCGAATCCACAGGGAACAGGGCTACTAGTACTAACTTCTTCTCTGCAATCTAGCCTAATGACCAATGTGATTTTGTGGTGATCTAGTGTGCATAGAAATTAATACCAGAGATGAATAGGCAAAAGGTAAATAAAGGGAGATCTCAATCAATGAAGATGAGATACCCGGGCAATGCTCCCCCTAGGCTCTATCATGAAGTGCAAGACTAACTAAATGCTTCTAAACCGAGTTCTATGAGTCGAGGTAATCCAAGAATAATCGGTCCCTGCTTCCAGGCCACCGATACTAGTCCCCTACAAGGTCCCGGTGGAGAAATCGCTCAATCTCAACACCTCACACCCCATATGACCGCAATAAGCTTTAGGGATACCTAAAAGTGAAACCGATTCCTAAAATTAGATCTAACCCTACTTCTAGGCGGAAGATCCCTAACCCCCTACAAGGTCCCGGCGGAGAAATCTCTCAAACTCACACCTCACACCAAATATGGTTGCATAGATCTTAGGGAATACGGAGATAGGAAACACTTAATCGGAAGGGAAAGGGGACGCTCCACTATCTCATGACTCACCCTCTCAACCCTCTTCAATCTCATATGTTCTAACCCTAATGGAGACCTCTCTCTCACCAAGGCAGCAAATCAAGCATACCAAACAACCATACGAATCAATAAGGCATGCAAGCAATGATAAAACAAGATTGAAACTCAAATAAACTCGGATTTAAAAGAAAGCATAAAGAAAGTCAATACATGAATCGAAACCTAGGGTTCACATGCCCAAGTATCTACTAGGGTTTAGCCCTCCATGGGGCTTATTACAAAGCAAAACATAACACAATGAAAAGCAATGTAAAACATGGAAATAAACCCCCTTGAATTCGTGATGATGGCCTTGATGGGTCGCTCAACGTCTTGAAGGATCCTTCTCCGAAGCTAGGTTGCCAATGACTCCCTCGATGCTATGACGGAGGAAAGAACTATCAAAGTTGGTGAAGAACGGCCCTCCAATTCGGCAAAGACCTCCTCCTCAAACCCTAGCCGCTTCCTCTCTCAAAAACCACACCAAAGATATCAAAAGAATCGGCGAAACGGCCTATTTATAAGTCTGAATCGCGCCAGTCACGTGTCTTCACGCGACCGCGTGAGATCCCACGCGATCGCGTGGGATTTTGACGCGGTCGCGTGAACAGTAATTCCGCTACAGTACTGTTACAGTAAAATGAACAGTGTTTTTGCTACAGTACTCGTCATAACCATGATCCAAACTCTCTCATCTTGAGGCCACATGGTCGGGCACACGTCCATATGGTGAGTTATAAGACTTCTCCTCCTTCGAATCATCATTTGAGAGCTTGAACTATCTTCACACAAGTTGGGACATGAAGGTGTGACTGCCCTTGTGCCCTTCCATCACACAAATTATCTTGAATTCTTCAGGAAGTTGGCACACACCCTCATGTGCATGATCCCCTCTTGTGCCTTGCCACTTGTGTTGTACAAAAGCTCCCAACAATACGTCTTTATAACCCATCTTTGCTTCCTTTTCCTCCTTTAACACTTCCACAACCTAATTGCATAAAAGAACACCAAAATACATTTTATGAGACATAATCAATGGTAAAATGATGCTCAATGTATGTAAAACAAGTAGGTAAAACATGTATAATCAAGCACTTATCAGTTGTACTCGGTTGCGTGACCATCGCCCTTGTACTAGAGACACTAGACTTGGAAGGGATACATGTATGAATACGCCATGACCATCAGGTATTTGTACCCCTCCAACCATTAGAGTTGAACCTAGATATTGTGTTTGACCCTAATTTGATATTTCCCTGGGCGTAAGGCAATCGTGTGAGGATTTGGGCGGAAGTGATTCTGTATTCCAATACTCATACCGGATTAGGGGTTATCACCATGACTATCGGGGTGACCTAATTTAGGAATCTCTTGGCCCAACTACCATCATAACATTTCATCCTAAATTCAGGGCTTAATGACAACCCTAGGGGGATTCGTTGTCCAAATCACATCTTCGCATGTTTGATTCTCCCTTGTTTGCTAAATGTGTGTAGTAATAGCCCGGATTTCATTATAGTTATTTCTTTCTCCATTTTGTAATTATTCCTTGATAATCGAATTGCTAGGTTAGGAAATAAATGAAGGGGAAGTAATAGTAGTTCCTTGGCCCTTGGGAATACGACCCCCTCGTGCTTGCGCGAGGGGTATTACTTGGCGACCCGTGCACTTGCGGTAATTATCAGGTAGTCACCACGGTCTAAGGAGATGTACATCTAATCATTAAGTAGTCAATGCATCTGTCAAGGGGATTAGTCTAAGGTACTACTCTATCTCTAGGATCCTTACCCAATTCACTTCCAATCCTACTTTTACTTGAGCCATTAGTCTATTTTATTCTTTTATCTTTTTTGATCCGGCTAGATATTAGAAGAACGAGCACTGAAAGCTTACTAGTCCTTATGGATTTGACTACCCGACCCATTATGGTACACTTTACTACTTGTACGACTGGTGCACTTGTGGTTACGCAAAGGGCATATCAATCTCCTTGGACCGTGGATAAACGCCTAATAGAGTGTTTGATAACGTATGACCTATCTCTAAGAGCGAACTCAACCCTCTCCCTAATGTGCGCCCTAGCTACATGGATCTCTCAATCATCATTTAGACAACCAATGTGCAACTATCGGTTAACATGCTATCAAGATTGTAACTACAACCATGGGGAACATGCCCATTAATTTTTGCACATGTAACTAGCAATAATTCTCACACCAAGTTTTGTAACATGCATATCAAGGCAATCAACACAAGAGTTTTGTAAACAAAGATAAACAAAAAGGAAATCTCAAGGAAACTCAATAATCAAAGCATTAAGTCAATACATCAACAGTCGAGGTTTATAACCTGGGGCACTGAATGATACTTAGCCCCTCATGGTTCCACAAGAAACATAAAAAAATGAAATGAAATCCATAAACTCTCCTCTTGCATCACAATCCTCACTGGAGAGCATACAATGCTGATCTCTCGGTGTAGATTTGGCCCTAGATGGTGCCAAGCTTTACACTATCCATTATTTGCTCGAGAAAGGAAGAAGAACCATCCCGCAAGTCCCACACATGGCATACAGCCATGACTGCGGTAATTGGGGGCCTCACCATGCTTGATTAGGTCACCATCACCGTGGGTCTAGCAAAATCGAACAACGTCCTCTGTTGTTCATTCTGTTCTGCCATTGCTTCTGACCCTTCTGAATCTATAAGGGCTTGCTTGCACTGTTCTTCCACAGGTTCTTTCCCTTTACGATGGGTTCTTCTACCAATATCCGGGTCTCCTTCAACAAGAATCGAAGGGTTCCCGCAGGTCATAACCTGAAGCCAAAACAAAGAAAAGAAAAAATTAGAACAATGATAGATAAAGAAAGTGTGAAATAGAAAACGAAGTGAATAACTAAAGTAGCAAAAACAAGTATTAAAAATACGCCTATTCCCCGGCAACGGTGCCAAAAACTTAACACGACCCCTTGTGTGTATTCCGCAAGTGCACGGGCTTGTTGAAGTAATAAAATTACCCTGGTGAGTGGGTAGTCGAATCCACAGGGAATAGGGATTTAAAACACAAGATTTCGCTATTTAGTTGTACGGTGTACGAAAATTGATAATCGAATTGATGAGTGGATTATGGACTCAATTATACTAAAAGATAAGATATTAAACAGAGAGGTGGAAGATAAGAAAGTGCAAATAAGAGTTGAAAGAGAAAGACTAGTAATGGATAAAATAGGGTATTCGGACAAGCTACCTCTAGGACTTATGCTTCTAGTGCAAGACTATGCTATTATACTTTCCTATTGATGTTAATTGAGTCGAGGATATCCTTAAACTCACGGTCCCAAACTTAAGGTCAACCGTGACTAACCCCAACATTATGCCCCGGCATTAGGATTCACTACGACCCTTAACTCTTGTTGACCTGCCAACTAAGCCCCAGGGAGTCTATCTTCCTAAGCCTAACACTACGTGGGATTGTTTTAAGCTCTAGGGATTCCTAGTGATAAACCTGTTCCTATATGTAGTTCTAACCCTTTGGTCCAGGTGGAAGAACCCTAGTCTAAATTAAGCCCTAACACTCTATCTCGACCGCTAATTATCTAAGGAAACGGAGGTAGGGAGAAATCACACCGAAAGGGAAAGGGGACGTTTCGCTACCTCGCGACTCACCATCTCAACCCTCTTCAATCCTAAGTAGTCTAACCTATAGGAGTTGTCACACCACCAAAGGGTAACCTAGATTGCTCTCAACCCTAGTGTCACAGCTAAGGGAAAACAATAGAAAAAGATAATTAAAATTGAAACTCGAATTTATTCATCAATAATGGAAAAGCATAATAGCAATGTCATAGAAACATAATAATCTTAGGGTTTTACAAGTCTGAATACCCACGAGGGGTTTAGCTCCTCATGGGGCTATACATGTTCATCAAAATATAAAAGAAAGTGAAAATAAAAAGCATTGATCCCCCTCGCGTATGGTGTGGCCGTAGTCTTGTGCGGCCGCCGGACGTCGGTGACGATACCGATGATGCGTTCCAAACCTCCACGAAGTCCTCTCCGAAATCCTAGCCGCACTCTCCAGAAGTTGGGGAGAAAGTTAGGTCAAAAGATGTCTTGAAAGTCTCCAAATCGGGCTTTTATAATGTTGAGTGCGGCCTTAAATTTGAACTTATCAGGACTTCACACGGCCGTGTGGAATTTCCACACGGGCATGTGAAGTTTCTGGCTTGCTGGAAAATTAATTCACACGGCCGTGTGGAATTTCCACACACCCGTGTAAATTCTCTGGAATTCTGAATTTTGGTAGAAAATGAACAGTAGCTTGCTACAGTGTTTTGCTGCAATACAAGCTACATTGCTGCTACAATAACTCGCTGAAACGCTCCCAAATCCGTTGTTCTTCATCAAGGCCATTGATTTGGGTACAAAATCAATGGTTGATCGTACCGATTGCTTCAAGTCTCCTCCTTGGTGAAGTTCTCCTAAGCAACACAAGTTAGACTTATTGTGAATGTGACTGCCTTTGTGCCCCTCCAAAAGAGGTTGCCACATACTCACAAGTCTAGGCTTGTGCCTTGTTCCTTGCTTGGTCTGAAAACCTCCCAACAACGGCGAACACGATCTAACTTCGTTCTTTTTCTCCAAATTAGCTCCACAAACCTGCAATGCATAAGAATACACAAACGCACACAATTTAGTGATAAAATCTGATAAAATATATGTTAATTGTAAGATAATAACGCTTCGCGTTACTATAACACAAGCACTTATCAACGAGCAATCTTCATGCTCCATAGCGATGCACGGAGCAAAGAGGATGTGTTGGTTCAGTTAACTCTGAATTCTCAGCTCATGTGATCTACATGGATAAAACACTGCCTAAGCATGGTAATGTTTTACTATGAATTGTTTCTTTCCTCCTTACTAGCTCCAATTCAAAGATATTCTCCTTTTGCCCTCAAACTTGTCTCCCTGCTGATTAATGCATAAAATACCGAAAGTAGCTCTAAAATGTAGAAAGTCATACAAGAAGACAAGCAAAGTGCATAAAAAATATATGTAAATTGGGTGTATAATACGTACTTATCAAATACCCCACACTTAAGCTTTTGCTTATCCTCAAGTAAAATAATATAGAAAATAGAAAAGAGATGAGTACATGGGCTTTTATCTCAAAACACAAAGGAGTCTCCTATGCATTAGAGGGTCTAGTAATGAAATAAGAGGAGATTTACTATCACCCTAATTTCTCACTCAAACCATAGGTGGACGATTGAAATCTCCATATGTTAAACAATAAGCTATTCCATATAATTTACTTTAACGTTATATATTTTTTCAAAAATAGAGGTTCAAATTTAAAATTTAATTATAAGTAAATTAAAATGAAAATAAAAAGATCATGTGAGGGTGAACTCATCGAAAATTGTTTTATTATAATTAATCTTATTAATAATTTAATTAAATAATCAAAATTTGAGGTTCAATAATGAAAACTGAATGTTAACTTTTAACTAGAATATTTCTTAAAGAAAAAATGAAAACCACTGTAAACTTAATTTGATTCGATTTTTAAACTAATTTTTCTATACTTTTATTTTAAAATATTTAATATGTGTATATATTAGATTTATACGAATATAAATCTAAAATTTGCGATGTAAAAAAATAATAAAAATATACTTATATTATAAAAAAAACCGCTTCAGGTAACTAAAAAGCAGACCTGCTAATTTGCAAGACAAATTCACATGCGTCTCTCTAATAATGAGCATTAATATCTCATATAATTATTTCAAAATAAGTTGTTTTTTTATCATGAATCTTTAAAATTAAAATAAAGAAAAAAATGTCTCCATCAAATGACAAACAATCAAATACAATATTTATGTTCACAACCTAGAAAACGCCCATACCTTGTAGACAATACCAGACATACTCAGACTATATATATAAGAAAGTTCATAATAAAAGTAGTTTAACAATTTGAAAATCACTAACCTTATCCATACTTGCGGTGACAACAATTATTTCCTTAAAAACAAAGACTTCTAATAAGACTTCATAGGTTCATATTATAGGTCTTCCATTGTCCTTAGATCTCTCTCTCTCTCTCTCTCATTCATTATCGACTATTCAACTCTCACTTCTCTCCCTAGAGACGAAGTGAAGGCCTATATGATCGCCTCAAGGTCTCATTCAGGAGATATATTTCGAATTTCTTGATCACCCAAATCTAAGTTGGGAAGCTGCTCGATATATAAGTTCAAGAAATTGAGTTGGTGAGTGCATGGAGAAGGTGATGAATGCGCACCTTCCTTCTTGTCAACATGAAGCTGCAGCCATAAAGGAGATATCGAGAGCACTTGAACTCATCTCTCATCTTGAAGCTCATCTCTGTCCATTAATATTAGCAAAGAAAGGGATGGAGCAAGCCAGCAACCTATTTCAAGAGATCGCGAGCTCACTCTTAGAATCTAGCACTATTCTTGATCCTGGTGCTGCTGCTCAAGTTGCTTCAAAGAAGGTGAAAATGATTAATCATGAAGATGGGACTATTGTCAAGAAAAGGTATAATAAAGTTCTCATCAAGTTTCTATAGATTGTTTGAATTACAATATATATCCATATAGATCTCATCAAGTTACTATATATTGTTTAAATTGATATATACATGGTTTGAAATTCTTTTACAGAAGGCATAAGGATTTAGTTGCATTTCTTACAACTGAACCATTCTTTGATGGGTATCAGTGGAAGAAGTATGGACAGAAGGATAGAAAGAACTCAATGTTTCAAAGGTACAAATACTAAATCTTGGTGAATAGTGATCATTTGTTCGAGATAAATTATTGCAACATGTATTTTTTCCTTGAAAACCTGTATATAAGCCTTTCTGTCCTATCACTAACTGATCTTATTTAGAAGGGACCATGAACATATGTAATATTTTCAAACCTGCTGTTTACCTTTTTGGTAACGAGAAATAATTGAAACTTCTAATGATGCAGAACATACTACAAATGCTTGAATGAAAAATGCAAAGCAACAAAAACAGTGCAACAAGAAGATCATCATGAGCCTCCAAACTTCCTGGTCACATATGGCATGCAACATACTTGCAATATAGCAGAATTAACCCAAAAGTTCAGAATAGATTCTTCAACTCCAACACGAGCTTTTGGCCCCATTGTAGAATCAAACTCTTTCACAGTGAAGAACAATTAACAACCAGTAAGAAGAAGAAGAAGAAGAAGAAGAAGAAGAAGAAAGTTCATCTCCAACATCTCGCTTCCAAGTTAACAACATATTGGACCAAGAATATTATAACCCACAGGGTGCTGATAATAGTAGTGATAACACGGCAGGAGTATTCTCATCTTCTTGTCCTTTATTTTGTAATGAGGAGGAGGTTGGATGGTTGATTGAAGCCTTTAAATGTCATGAGGATGGCTTTCACATTTAATCTAAGTTAGGAATGCATGTTTCACATGTTTATGGTTGTTGAACGTTTTGACAGGGCTTTTTTTTTTATTATTCTTTTCTTAAATGTGAGGTTGCAGTGGTCGATGGATATGAGTCTCCCATGAAAATTTTAGACTTGCCCAAAAAAATTCACTGAATTCATAGACCAACAATATACTTTGCTTGTCAACGCTACAAAGATAGTCATGGCCTATGGTAATCGCTTGGATTATGTAAATATCTTTCCAACTTTCTAAATAATCTTTCTTCCTTAAAAGACTTATCTTTTTAGTGGTGAATGGCTTAGTGAAAAGGCAAATGTGCCTTTCAATAGTTTAGGCTTACCAAGGCCTATTGTTGGCACTTCTTATTGCGTCATGATAAGTGTCTAAATATACATATTTTGTTATTGCAAATTTGAACTCTTGGCATATACATTGAGCAAATTAATTTCTCTCATATGATATTTATTTTGTCACAATTGCACATTTCAAGCTTACAAAAGACATATGGAGGCCATGGGAGAGATTTGTGGTGATTTGACCAAGTTTAGAGTATTCTAGCGAGCCACACTAGTGGCCACAAGCCTGTAAGCTTAAAGCTGGCAGCATATCTGATGAGTGCATTTTATATCATGTTTTCATGATCTTTATTTCATCCTTTCCATTGTCCTTTGGCATATTTGTTGTGTAGATTTGGTGATATTCATGGTATTATGTTTATTCCGTAGGATTTGTGGCCCTAAGTCACTTTGGAGTGAAATTGAGTGCATTCCCTGCGTGTGCATCGACCGAGGGATTAGAACTAGCTGACACGGGCAGGACATGATCGTGTCCGATCCACTAAAAATCCCAGCCTGGAGAGCAAAATAGCGAATTCCTGACACGGGAGTGTCCCAGGCAGAACACGGTCACCACACGCTCGTGCTTGTGCTGCTGAAAATCTCAGGAAAACCCCTCTTTGGGGCTACACGGGTGTTGTGCTAGTTACACGGTCATGTGCTAGTTGACACGGGGATCGCACGCCTATGTTCGAGCTGCTGAAAACCTCGTGAGTTTCTCTCTGACATTCCCCAGAAAAGTACACGGTTTGAACATGTCCGTGTCCAGACCGTGTCAAGCCATGAAACTGCCTTTTTAACTCCAAAACTTAGGGTTTCTTTCTCATCTTTGTTAGGGGATTCTTCTCTCCACCGGGAGGACGTTGATGAGATCAAAGATCAAGCTTCACCATACCACTTAAGGAGACAAAGGATGAGTTGGAAGCACCATAAGAGGTGGGGTTAGCCCAAGGTCTCAGCAAGGAAGGTTATCCAACACATAGAAGGGAGTCATATCTTCCTCCTCTTGTTCTTTCATTGTTCTTTCCTTGTTGTACCTACCCGCGAGGGGCTAACTGGCCACAGTGCCCCAGGTTGTGGACTTTGACAAATTGTAATGCTTATGCACTTGTTTCAATTTGTTCTGCAGAGTTCTAATTGATTTTTGTGTTTAATCTTGTGTTGCATAACTTGTTGTGTTGGATGCACATAGTTGTTAGGGTAAAACTCAGTGTGTACCTTACTTGTGAGCAATGTGCAGTTATCTTAGCAAAACTCGGTATATTTGAGAATCCATAGATGCAACACTGCTTGTGAGCACACACCTATGTCTTTGGAATGTACCAAGTAGACATTTAGTGCAAGATAGCGTGCACTAGTCTTAGGGATCGCCCTGAGGGATTACTCTTGTATCGCCGAATACTCGATTCTAATCTCCTCCATTTCCACCATTTATATCTTTACTTTAGTGTTTTATCATTCAATCCCTTTTCAACTTGTGTTGACTAGGCATCAGACGATCAATCAGTACTTTGAGTACAGTTCCCTGTGATTCGACAACCCTACCCCTTCCGGGGTACCACTATATTACTTGTGTGCGACCCGTACACTTACGGAGAACCCATCAATATCAAAAGAATGAAGTCATCGATTTCCACATAGGCATGATTACTCTCAGCTGTAAGCCACCTCTTAAAAGGCACACTAGTATTCTTATAAACATCTAACTTCTTTTTATTTGCCCGTGTGGCTATGGAATCTTCGAATTTGAACCCTTACACCTTACCACATACCTGTAAGCATTTTTTAATTGTTGCCCCATAATAAATAGGCTATTATTAGGGTTTGGAAGGTGTTCTTCTCTACTAAAGGATTTCAACCACACTTCATTGGAGACGTTTCCTAAGTGATGAAGCCATCAAGTGGAGAAAGAAAGCCTTGGGTGGAAAGATCCCATGGTGACATTGGTGCTTTGGTAGCACCCATCTCTCTTTGAAGAAATGAAATTTGAGGAAATTTTCATATTAAGTTTGATTCAGTTATATTCTTTTAGAGTGTATGTCATACCCTGACCCACGGGCCCACGGGACGTGACAACCATCGCGACAATCCCAAGGAGGGACACCTCACTGCTCAACCCTCGAGATGACACAAGGCTATACAGCAACCTAGAAACCACTATATTCAACACTACTAGAAGATATGAAAATACAATAGTACACAGGGGAAATAGTAGCAACAACAACAAGGATATACATAAATAAAAAGGTTTACGAATGCATAGGAAAGCAACACTAACAACAGTAACAAAGCTGGTACATCAAAGTTTACAATTTGCTTAATACAAGTCAAACAACAAGGTTTTCTATATACTAGTGGATCGCAAGACTCAACAACATATGCATGACCAAAATAAACATACATGAACTGAAAGGAAATGCAACAGAGAGAACAGTAGTAAATGCTCAAAACAATGCCATGCTGCCACACCTACTACCTGCAACAGCCTGGGAGGAAGAAAGAGGGGTAAGCAACTATCGTTATTCAGTGAGGGGAGTTAGCACAACTCTATTAGAAATATACCAAAATACAATAAACACAACTTATCAAAATAATACTTTACACATAAGATAGCTAGTTTATAGCAAGAATACAAATAAGGGTAAACTTTAATTTAGTAAAATAGTAAGATAGAGTCAAGAGTACAGTTTTACTTCAACTAGGGTTTTACAGCTTTAAAATCACAAAAATACTAAACATAAGGTTCCAAATTATAAATACAAATGAAAGATATAGTCCAACTTTCACCATAATCATATAAATCAAAATAGTTCAAATATAAGTATAACAAATTAAATAACTTGAGTTTCGAAATGAATAATCATAATACATATGCCAAATCAAATTCGTGGGTGATTACCCTCCTAAAAGTGACAGCTGGGCTTCGCCTCCTCACAACAATTTCGAGATGACACACCAAGAAATACAACAAGAAATAAATCTCAAATCCCAGCATAAAATAGCACCCAACACTCACCCAGCATAAAGTAGTCTAGAAATCTTCCTAAACTATCTCCATGGCCAAGGCTAGGTTCAGGGCCATCAAGGTACTCATGCCCTTGACGTTGACCCATCAGTTCACCAGGTAGTAACTCTGGCTACCTGATGAATATCCAATCAGAGCTCTACACTAAAACCTGAATTGGATCCCATAGATAATAATCTGTTTAGCACGCCACCTCAACAGGCTGCCCGTGGAGACCGCCTATTACAGTAGGATATCACCATACAATCTAAATAATGTAAGCATAATTCTATACGGAGTACAATAGCGTTACTACTCAGTGAATCAAGGATCACCATAAATTCCACAAGGGAATGATGGACAAACAACTTTAAAGAGTTCCACATAAATCAAATAAAAAAAACAACTTAGTTCAAAAAAACTCCTTTTCATTTTAACATAAACTTTGCATAAAAAACGCATCAAACAATAAAATCATTTTAGGGCAATAAGCATCTCAAAATCAAACATAATAATCAATAAAATCTCATTTAAGAAATATAGAATATATATAAGCATATAAATATTTGTAATCTTCCCATAGGGTCATGCTTAATAATTCCACTCACAAATTTGCCAATTTCACCTCCGAAGATGCTAATCCTCGGCTAACTCTTTGCCTTGAGCGAAAACTTCACCTCCATACCCAAAGCACAAATAACAACAACAATTGTTATTACAAAAGCCAAGAAAGAAACCCTAGGTTTCTTCTACTAAACAACTCTAATCAACTCTAGGGTTTTCTCAAACTAGCAGTAACCCTAATCTCTACGATGAAGGATTTCCCCCAATCTTTAACAAATCAAGGGAAATGAAATCATCTACACTTTCTAAACTCAAAAGCAACTACACACCAAGATGTTCCACCAAATAAACTTAAAGAAACACCACAAAAAGGAAGGGGAAGAAGAAGAAGAGAAGCCTTACCTCCAAGCTTCTCAAAAACCGCAAGGGAAAGCACATCTCAAGAGAGGAAGAAAAAATCTTTGAGTTTCTTCTTGATTCAAGGCAAAGGATGATGGATTTAAGAAGTGGAGATGAAGGTTCTAGAGGAGGAGGAAAGAGGAAAAGGAAAGGTCTCAAGGAAACGCCTAGAAAAGAGGAGAAAGAAACAAGGGAAAAGGTTTTTAAACCCTAAAATTGCAACCTATGCTAGGTTCCATACAATTCTTATACCAACCCCTATAAGGACCCTCATGACCTTATAGAAAGTTTATGGATTTTCAATACCAAGTTCCATATAGCCCGTATGGACCCCATCATGGCCACTCCACCCATATAAAATGGGTGTTAAACAACATGATTTGTGGCCTTTGACCCCCTTTTTTGGGTCTAACAACTTGGGATACTGCAGAAAGTCTCCACACATGAAAAATACTCAAGAAAACAAGTCAAAGAAAGAAAGAGAAGTACGAAGATGGTGAATTACCACAGTGTAGTTGTGTTCCTCTATGATGAGGAATTAATCCATTGTGGTATTTGGACATAAATGAACTCTAGGCTTATTTTGTATTAGATTTTAGAATTTCATTTTAACGTATTGAGTTATGACTTTGGTTTAACTATGTGTTTTTATAAATGTAATTTTCTATGTTGCAAGTGCCTAGATCTTCACATTTGATTTATGAGTGTGAGATTGAGAAATTATCTATTTCAAGATCTAATGTAGTTAGAGAGAATTTTAAGTACACATAGAGATAGGGTACTTTGGACCAAACCTCTATTGATCTCCCAATTTAGGATTTCACATAGCGCTAATGGAATCATATGGATGTCTATATCAAGTGCATATGGGATTAGATATTTATTGTCTTAAGAAACGGATCACCACACCTAGGGAATACCTCGGTCCAGTCTAAATCAATGCTGTTATTCAAAGTGGACTAGTAGTTTCTTAGCTCAGTTTGTGTCCTTCATTATCTTAGTTATGCTAGATAATAGAAGAATAGCACTTCTAGTCCTCAAGGGATTGACAACTTTCCTTCCTTATCACACTTTACTACTTGTCCGACACATGAACTTCCATTAACTTGTAAGACTACCCATTGTGGGTCATATCATATTCTTCTCAAAATATTATTTTCATACTTGTACATTGACAACACTATTATTAAAAAAACTTTAAAAGAATATCAAAGGTACTAGCTACAAGACACAAGGAAAAGGCAATGATCTTTGGAGTCCCAACTTGTTTCTTGATGTAGCTTTTAGAAGTATGCAAGCAAGTGTATTATTCATGTCAAGTAATATAAAGATTAGTAAATCGTCCAATGTCTATAAGACTGTAGTATTCAAAGTGCTAAACAAAACTACTTCTAGTGTTGTTTCAGTGATCAGATAGATTTATTAAATGATGAGCGCATTGTATATAGATATTTAATACACCTTGTTATATGATTTGCTTGTCTTTTAACATATATGATAAACGCCTAAATGTATGTATTATTCATGTATGTGTACATATTAATAGAGTATTTTTGTATGTGTGGATGCCCATTTTTGGTCTAAATTGGTTTATTTCGTGTTACAGGTACAAAAGATACCGTGGAGAGCTTGATAACATGATTTAAGTAGAAATTGGCAAGGAAAACACCATTTTCGAGCCCTGGTACTGTAGAAGTAATGTAGCAGCGTTGTAGCACAAAAACTTGAAGAAATGGCTAAGTCTGGAATTCCATACGGGCTCATAAATGGCCGCATACAGTCCTGTAGCAGTTTACTGTAGCTGCGATACTGCAGCAAATTACACAAAATTAAGGGAGCTACAGTGCCCGTATACTGACCGCATGCCAGGCCGCATGGCATCCCAAGAATAGGTTTTAAAGGGGTTAGGGCACTTTTCTTGGTGTCTTTGGCCATCTCTTCTCCTCTACCACCATCTAGGGATCAATCCGGGCTGGAGAAGGCATTTTTTAGCAGCAAATCGAAGAGAGAAGGAGATCACACTCAAAGGAAGACATCTAGGAGTTCATTGGATCCACAGATTCTCATCACCATCTTGTAGTCTTCATCTTAGGGAAGTTTGTTTGAGCTTTGCTTTATATTTCTTATCTTCTACACTTGCTCCTTTGTTGATGTTGAACTAGACTCCCAAGGTCACCGGGCATCCGGTGAACCTTGGGATGAACGTGCTTGTATGGATGCTTAATTTATATGTATGGCATTTGGTTTGTTTTGTGGTTTAAGTTTGGTGTATTTGAATGCCTTGGTATGCATGAGAACTCTGTGTATCAATACTTAGGTAATACTAGGTTGCATGACCATTGCCCTACTATTGGACTCACCAAGCTTAGAAGGGATACGAGTACAAATACACCGTGACCATCAGATATTTTGTATCCCTCCGGTATTAGGGTTGTGCCTAGTTTGTGTTTCAACCCTAATTTGAGAATCCCGTGCTTTTAATGCAATCGTAGGAGGATTTGGTTGGAAGGAATTCCGTATCAATACTCGTACCAGATTAGGGGCCAATTGTTGTGACTATCGGGTTGGCCTATATTAGGTTTCTCTCGGTCCAAACCACCATCGCCTGTGTAGTTATAGCATCCTTCTAGCTTTAGTAGTCCTGAGGGGATCCTTGCCCTGGGACCTCGTACTTTCATTGTTACTTGCATCCTCAGTATGCTTATATGGTGAGCCGTAGTCCACTTGTTTATAGGTTTTTCTTTTGTTTGTTTTCTTTTCTTGTTTTAAAACTATACTTGTTAGATTAGACAGTGCCGTCTAGGGGGAAGTAATAGTAGCTCTTGGGACCCCAGGGAATATGACCCCCTCGTGCTTGCGCGAGGGGTATTACTTGGCGACCTGTGCACTTGCGGTCACATCATCAATATATTTTTGTTGTAAATCGATGTTATTTTGGGTATTCATGTTAAATTTTGTAGGCAATTAGGTCTTGGGATGAAAAAACAAGTTTTGGAACAAATTTGGTGCAAAACATAGCTGAAACACAACACGATTGGGAAGCATACCCGTGCTTCGGGGCTGTGCTGTTTACAAGACTTAGAAAATTTCAACCGAATAGATGGACCACACCTATGCTTGGAAGCATGGGCAGAAATCATGCTTGTGCTTCTGCCCATGCGCTTTACTGGAAATTTCAGGAAATTAAAGAGCACAACACCAGTGTGTAGAGCACACCCGTGCTTTGGAAGCAAAGGCAAGAAGCATGCCTATGTTTTTACATATGCACTTTACTAGAAAAGCTATATTTGTACTGAAAATAATTCCTAAGACATCCCAAAAAGAGTGTGGTCAAGAGAATAGCAAACAGCACGGCCGTGCTTATATCGGGAAGTGCCTTTTTAAGCCCAAAGAGTGTGGTCAAGAGCATAGCAAGAGTGTGGTCATGTTCTTTCCTTTTCCCTTGTATGGCTTGTAGAACCATAAGGGGTTAACCATCATTTGGTGCCTCGGGTTATGAACCTTGACACTTTGACGTATTGACTCCTATTTCTTTAATTAGGGAGTTTCTTTATAATTTCCTTATGTTTTGTTTTAAGATGCAAAACATCTTGTATCGATTGTCTTGATTGCGTGTTACAAAACTTGGCACATGAATTACTGTTGGTTGTGTTAGCAAAATTTGATGGGTATGTTTGTTGTAGTTATAATTTCAAACTTAATAGCATGTTGGCCATAGTTGCATCCTGCACATCTAGGTGATGATTGAGAACACCACCTAGTTAGGGCACATATAGGGGAGCGGTTTAAGTACGTGTCTAGAGATAGGTAGTACGATTTCTAACCCTCCATCTAGGAAACTTCCCACGGACCAAAGAGATGTACTGTGTAATCATTGCTAGAGACGATACACTTGTCAATGGGAGTAGCCCAGGCCGCTGCTCTTTCCTTTGATATTCCTACCTATCTAAACCCTGCCTGATCTTCTCTTTCTTCTTCTTCTCTTTAATTACTTACCTTAGATTTAGGCCTTACAACTATGTTGTATCGGCTAGATAATATGAATTAAATGAGTTTCGAGAGCTTTCTAGTCCTTGAGGATTCGATTCCCCGACCATTTTGGGTACATTATACTATTTGTACAACCCGTTCACTGGTGGATACGCAAGGGGTGTATCATTAAGCAAAGAAATTAGAATTCAGAGAATTCAAATTAAAAAAAAAGGTTATTTCGCTACTTGGCCTTATAATTTTTTTAATTGCCTAAATGACCTTAGAGTCATTTTATTTGTAAAAATGACCATAAGGCCATCATATCATTGAATAGTGTGGTGACTGGGCTATTCCTTAAGCAAGCCTTTTGTATTTTGACTCATTTTTTCTTTTATAATTACTTAAGTGATTATTTTTTAATTGTTTGACTTAATATTATTAAAAAAAATTCTTATTGCCATTTCTAAAATTTATCATTTTTTTATCTCTGTTATCTATAAAGAATTTATTATTAGTTGTTGTTGTTGTTGTTGTTATTATTATTATTATTATTATTATTATTATTATTATTATTATTATTATTATTATTATTGTTGTTGTTGTTGTTAGTAGTAGTAGTAGTAGTAGTAGTAGTAGTAGTAGTATGACAAGTAGTTTTTGCATATTTTTTAAATCTAATCTATTTAATTGATTTTAAACATATTTGTTTGAATTTTATTAAATATGCTAGATTTGAGGCGGATGACAAGGCACTTGCCTATCTTAGGGCAAGTTTCCATTTAATCCCCTACAAAATCTTTCAAAACTAGGGTTAGGTGAGCTTAAACCAACAAAAGTGACACTTCAACTCGCAGATTGATCTATTTACCATCCAATAGGCATTATCGAAGATATTTTGGTAAAGGTGTGATTGCTTCCTCGCAAGTGTACGGGATCGCCAAGTAATACCCTGTGAGTGACACAAGGGTCATATTCCACTGGGTCCAAGGAAGTACTATTACTCACCCTTCATCTATTTTCTAGCCTACCATTCAATATGAGTTGATAAGAAATAAAGCAAACAAATTAATTTAAACTAATCCTATGGCCTGGTAACTAGCACACGGATGTAAACAATCAAGGGAGTATCAAGCATGAGAAGGGTGTGTTTGGACAAGGAATCCACCTAGGGTTGTCATTTAGTCCAGAACAGGGATGATATAAAGATGCATTAATGATAGTTGAGACCTAGAGACCTCCTGAGTAGATTAGCCCCGATTTCTCAGCGACTAACCCCTGATCCCATACGAGTGTTAATCGGAATCTCTCCGTATTAACCCACCTACGATCGCAATGAGCTCCGTGAAGTCTCTAATAGGAGTAAACCTACTATCCTTCGGCTTAAACCTAGCAATGGAGGGCTACCGGCACCCAATTTCTCGGCGTGTCGGCACAAGAATCCCCTTTCAATCTTTCCTAGATCTAGTACACGTGAGTAGGTCACATCTACGCATACAACTCATAAAAGAATTACGGATTTCTCCACATATGTAATTCTAGACATGAAAGCGCGAAAGATTGAATCTCAAACAACCATCAAACTAAATTAATAACAACATCCAAAGTTCATACACAAGATGAACCCTAGGGTTCATCCAAATCCAAACACAATGACAAGTTAATCCCTCATGACAAGGGATACATGAACAACATACAAGGAAGACAAAAACATAAAAGAAGCAATGAAAACTCCCTCTAGGTCTTGATCCCCTTGAATGGATGAAGCTTCAAAGGTTTGTCAATGGTGGCTTAGATCTTCACTCCAACTCCTTCTCCTTTGCTCCTCTCCCTCTTGATGATGATGTGTGCTTTTTTCCCACTTGGATCCCCGCCGAAAGGTGGCCGGAAAGCCTCAAGATGAAGTGGTGGCGGCGGCCCAAAAGGCCAAGGAAAAGTCTCCTTGTGTGCCCTAAAAACATCTATATATATTCCCGCAGTATCCCGGGGTGGATAGATGGATCCCGGGGTGGATAGGGGGCCGTGAACCCTAGTACAAAATCACTGTCTTTTGATGCTCACGGCCCTTTATACGGCCCCGTATGCTGCACTGTTCACTCTTATGCACTTCCATCATTTCCAGCCCAAAACACCTCAGGTGCAACAGTAACTGCTACAGTACATACGCTGCAGTGCTCCAGCTACAGTGCTGCGACGCCTGAGTTTCATCCTTTTTCGCCCCAAATTGTATTCTCATGCTCCTCATGGCTCCCCAGTGTCCTACAACATAAATGATAGTCGATTAAGCACAAAACGGGCATCAATTCTTAACAAAATACATGCTAAGCGTACAAAATACATATATTAAAACATATACATTTAGACACTTATCAAGGTGGATAAGTTAATCTTCCCGGTGGATTTTGTAATTTTGGATTTAGATGACAAAGCATAAGTGCCTTTGATCCTCAAGCGACCATTCTTAGAAACATCACAAGCATTAAATGATGTCAAGGATGGGTGAATGGTGTTGAAATTTGAAGATGAGAAAGTTGTTTTCAAAGTACAGGATGCTATACACCACTCTATGGATTTTGATAATACATGTTATGCATTGGATCTATTGATGAATATGTTTATGATTTTATGCAGGACATGTCGATGAAGGATGAGTTGTCTGAGCACCTTAATGAATAAGAACCTCCTAATGGAGTAGCGGAGGAGAACCACCACCACAATGTCATAATGGAATAGGTGAAGGGGCCTGATTTGATTGAACACAAGATCCCTCATCACCAGAATAGGTTGAAGAAATTTGCTGCCACTAAGAAGAAAAAGAACCCACATAGTGTCCCTCAAGAATGCATGACAAAAGTCTAAATGTATGTATTTTATGTTTATAACTTCTGTATAATTAATGTATTTTTTTGATGAATCATTGCTATTTTTTGTGGTTTAATAGGTTCTGTTAGTGTTACAAGCCCCAAAGAAGCCCAGGTGAGCTCGACGACGCAATTGAGAAAGAAATTGACACTGAAAATGACATTTTAGAGCCTGGGCACTATATCAAGCACTCCAGCATGAAGAATTAAATAAACTGCAAAATCTCCAGTTTTGTTAATGGGAAATCTGACGGCAGTGAAGACGCCCGCGAATTGACTAAATAATGTACAGTACTATAGCAGTTTTATTGTAGTAGTTTATTGTAGCAGATACTATAGTATTTTATGAAAATTTCTGCAGAAATCCCGAGGCTCTTACATACTTCTTCACGCCCATGAACTAGACCATTATGCCACCTCGAGAATGGGCTTTTAAGAAGTTTATAGGGCTTTTGGAGCTATTCATCTCCTCTTACCTTGAAGCTCTCAACTCCACCTCGAGATCCGAGGTAAAAGAAGCCAAAAGAAGACATGCTATTAATGGACATATCTGAATATAATCATGCTCAAAGTGCATAAAAGATGTGATCAAATACATAACAAACAAGCACTTATCAGCTAAGTTAGCATGAAAAACAAGAAAATGACATGAACCAACAAACAATGTGCACCCATCCCCACACCTAATATTGTACAATGTCCCCAATGTACACTAATCATGAAAAGTAGTGGAATAAATGATAAAAATAGGGGGGTAGGGTGAAAATGAACTTCCCCAGTTCATCTTTTGCAAGTGGCAAGTTGTGATCCGAACATAGGGTACGACAAGCTGTAAATGTTAGGTATGGACTCCAACTCAATGTGGAGAGGGCTCACCAAACTCCCTTAATGACTTGCAAGGCAAGACAGGGGCATCATCATTCCACAAAATGAAAATTTTTAAACACAAAGATAAACACTAGGGAGTAATCAAGCAATGCATACTAGATAAAAGAAAACAAAGTTCAAAACAACTACATCACATCAAAGATGAAGAGATTATCAAGAAACACATGCAAGCATGGACCTATTCATACAAACACTAAATAAGAAAAATGACTATACGAATTAAAAAATTAAACCCAATAATATGAAAAATTGAAATGCACAGCTCTAAATGCTTGGATTTCCTCCCAAGAAGCACTTGTTTAACTTCTCTAGCCTGACGTACCTTGTCACTTACCTCATGGGGGTTCAAAGAAATAGAAGTTACCTCTAGCCATCTATAGAGCATTGCTATCAAAGTATAATTTAAGTCGTTATCCTTTCACCTTGATGGTTCCTTTATTTGGGTGGGCTACCTCTACAGCTCCATGTGGGAAAACTTGAGTGATAGTGAAAGGACCCGACCAATGTGATTTGAGCTTCCTTGGGAATAGTTTTAACCTGGAATAAATAGAAGCACTTGGTCTCCTTTTTTAAATTGACTAGGGTGCTTAATGTAATGATCATAGTACTCCTTTACTCTTTCCTTGTAAAGTTTTGAATTTTCATATACGATGGAGCGCCATTCATCCAACTCATTCAACTAGAGCTTCCTCTTGTGACCTGGTAGAGGAATCCCACAAGTGTACGGGGTCGCCAAGTAATACCTTGTGAAAAAGCACAAGGATCGTATTACACAGGGCTAAGGGTCTACTATTACTCCTTCATCACCTATTATCTAACCTAACATCTTAAGCATGATTGTGAGTACTCCAATTAAAGTAAAGAAACAAGAACAATATGTAAAAACAAACTTAAAGTCAAACACAATGGTTGCAAGTGCTACAGTGAAATATGAAGGCCTATGGATGCGGATTCCCTTGAGGGGTCATCATGAAACATGGATGAACCGTAAATAGATAGTTTGGGTGATTTAGACCGAAGGATCTCAAGATTAGATCAACCCCAATTTCTCGGTGATTGAACCCTAATCCAATACGAATACCTAGTGGAATTTCTTCCTAACCGGCATTCCTACGATTGCATTAAGTACAAGGAGATCCCAATATAAGGGTACCCTAAACCCTAGTTTACCCTTATAGATCGGAGGGCTATTGATACCCAATTTCTCAGCAATACCAATACAAGAAACCCCTTTTTGTTCATGAAAGATCTAATACACGTGATTAGGTCACGTCTACGTGTACAACTCAATAAAGAGCTACGGATTTCTCTTTCAAGTAGCTCTAGGCATGAAATACAATGAACAAAATCATAAATCAACCCAAACATAGTATTAAGTGCAAATCATCCAAAATACATGATGAACCCCCCAAGGTTCACCGACATCCGGTGGCCTTGGGGGTCTAGTGTGCCATCATCCAAACAACAACAACAAAGTAAGGTAAATCACTCAAAAAAACTCATAAATGACACTCCCTAGAAGAAATGATGAAGGTGAAGGTGGAGGTCCGGCCGAATGATGCTTTCCCTCGCCCAAAAGGTTGCCAAATGACACTTCCCCTTAGCTTGGCACCTTGCCCCATTGATGGTGAAGCTCTCCCCTTGTTGATGATGCTCTTGCCTCCTTCTTTGGCTCCAAATCGTCGTCTTCTAAAAGGCATCTTCGTTATCTCCTTTAATATGCCGGCCAAAGGTCCCCTCCAAAAGCCCTAGAACTCCCCACATATATCCCCGAAGCATACGGGCCGTATGGATGTAGATTAGGTCAAGAAAGCCCCAAATCCCTAGCCTCACGGGGTAGTTAACTGGGTAGTTCACTGGGTAGTTAATTGGGTAGTGAAGGGTAGGCAAAAAGTTCTGGAAACTCCTCACTAGGTCGCAGACTGGGCCGTGAGACTTAGTGTAAGTCTTCTGGACAGTCCTCACTGGGTAGCAGACGGGGCCGTGACCCTCCAAATGATACAGTAACTTCTACAGTACATGTGCTGCAGTGCTTCAGCTATAGTAGATCTGCTACAATGCCGCAACCTGGTTTTTCTCCTCTTTTCTGCCCAAAATATGTTTTCGTGATCTCCATGGCTTCTACCTGCCCTACAAAGCAAATACGACTCGATTAAGCCTAAAAATGAATGGGCACCAAACATGATCAAATACATGCAAAGTGCAACAAATACGTGTACTAGAATGCATACATTTAGACACTTATCAAACATCCCCATACTAAAGCGTTTGCTTGTCCCCAAGAAAACAAATCATGAAAAGTAGAGGGAAAGATGAGTGGCTAAATGTACTATCTCCGGCTTGAATAAAAATGAGATTCTACAAGCAATGAAAAACAAAATACAGATGTTGAGTTACAATCAGTAAGTACGATAAAAAGATCCTATCTCACCTCTTATATGTTTGTGCAGTGTAAGTAAATCTTTTATCTCATTTGCCCTTGCTTAGTCTAGCCTACTGACTTTAATCAGTACAGCTCTAGATGCTAATCACTCCACAAATAAGAATACCGGGTCTTAAAATGCTAAGTGCTACCTCAATGAACAAGTAAAATCCTTCTAAGTCTTGTATTTGAAACTAAAACCCAATTTCTCTCAAAACATCAAGTAGGCAGTCTGAGAGATCACTAGGGTTTTATTTACATGTATGAACACTTTTTTTTTCCGAGTCCGCCTAACGTAGACTGCACTAAAATCTTTCTAGAGGGTGCACATGTTGGTTAGGCACAAGAGCCACCCAACTACTCGATTACAGTCTACATAGACGCATTCATGCTTCATTAGCAGAGGAATACTGACATAGACTCTTTTTCTTTTTTTTTTCATATTTACCCTAGATCATGTCTTTAGACTGCACTACAAGTCACAAAACTAGGACTAGCTCAACAAGGCTTAGAAGTTCTTAAGAGTTCATTGAAGAATAGAACTTAGTCTTCTAAGGCCAAGTATTCAAGGTTGTGTGTTAAGCATACAAGAGAGTTAGAGTAGTCAAGTTGGCTGTTCCCAGGGCATCAACAAAAAATTCAGTGCACAAGACAATATTAGGGGTGAAACAGGATTCAGTAGAGCACAAAAAGTATATGTAACTTACATCAATCATTAGTTCATGCTAAAAGAATCTCACAAGAATGAACAAAGCCATCATTGATAACACTAGCATGCAAATATGGCCCTAAACATGTAATACACCCATCCCCACACTTAGTGTTGTACATTGCCCTCAATTTACACTAGTCATGAATAACAAAGAAAGATAATTAATATAAACAATAGAGGAGGGTGAAACCGAGCTTCCCCAGTTTATCTTGAATAAATGGCGAGATGTGACCCGAACAAATGTACAGCAAGCTCTATATGTCGGGCCCGGCTTCCACAAAATGTGGGGAGGCTCACCAAACTACCCTCAATGCCCTGCAAGGCAAAAAGGGCACATCATCATTCCACGAAATTCACAAAGGAGAGACGGGGAGTAATCATGAAAAAACTAAAACAAAACACAAAAAGAACACAACAAGAATAAACACAAACACAACAAACAACTAACAAAAGAAAAATAATGGAACAAAACATCATTCAAGCAAGTCCATGTTCATTCAATATCATGATGTCCAATTCTTTCTTATTGCAAGTGTTGCTATTGGATAAAAAAAATGATACAATAGTAGGCCCAAATACAAGAAAATCAATGGTACTCATGATGGAGTGTGAAAGAATTCAAGAATTGCTACAGTAACTCCCAAAAAAAAAAATTTTGCAAGAGCTTCCCTTGTGCATGGAGCATAAAAATTTTTACAAAGCTTTCAAATTACTCCAAAAACCCACAAAAACAACAAACAACCAATCTCCCACAACATTGGCATCCATTCAACTTGAAAAATAGGGGAGAGGAAGAAGATACATTCATGCTCAACAACTAGGGTTTAGAAAGGGGTACCTTGGAAAGTCGGTGAAGATGATGAAAAAACTCCCAATAAATCGTTCAAATTAAGTCCTTGGAAGTAGGAGACTCGTGTAGAGGAATAAAAATGAAGAAAAATGGCGAAAGAATGAGGGAAAATGGATGAGAAACGAGAGAGATATGAAGAAAACGGTGGAGAGGTACCCACTTCAGAGTTCAGGCTGAAGTGTAACCCGTGCCTCACGCCCTCTCTCACGGGGTGAAGGGGGGCCGTGAGGCCTAAGCAAAGGCCTCGAGTTGAAGGGCAGATGGCCTCAAGGACCCCGTGAGAGGGGCCGTAAGCCGTAGGCCAAAGGCTCGGCCAAAGGGCAGACGGCCCATCTCACGGCCCCTTGAGGCCGTGAGGACCTGGAGAATCACTCAAAAGCCAAAATTTCCTTCTCCAAATGGCTAAATACAGCATTGAAACATTATAGAACACCTCCAACTCGAAAGAAATATGAAATAATTTGATCTAATGCACAAAACGATAACAAAAACAAGCAACACTCAACAAATAAAATGATTACACCACTCTCAAGACGATAAGAAAATTTCTAGCAAGGACTTATTCAATTTCAAAACTAGTAAAGGATATGGCAACTAAAACAATAAAATGAAGAACCTAGAATATGAAAAATGAATAAAAGACCCCCGAATGCTTGGGTTGCCTCCCAAGAAGCGTTTGTTTAACGTCACGAGCCTGACGTACCTTTTTCCTTACCTTACGGGGGTTCAAAGAGCTTGAAGTTCCCGGCCAAGCTTGAAGCAACATTATTACCCGGCAAGTTCAACGACATCAACGAATAGACATCAACTTTTTCATGATCAAAGAGGGGTTCGAATTTTACCTTCCCTCCATAAGATTTTGAATGGCGGGGGTTGGTACCTTTCTTTCTTTTCCCCCGTACTTCCCTCCAAATTGTCTTCAACATTGATTCCTTTTTCTCCTTTTCTTTGGCATTAGTGCATATTTCCTTCAACTTTGGTTGCTTTAGGTTGTTATTTGGAGGGGGAGAGTGGGGTTCTTCTTGTTCTTCATCCCCTAGTTCTTCCAAGTATACATCCAAGGGATTCAATGACAAGACCTCCTACACACAATTAGAAATCAAGAGGTCAGTTTCATCAATAAAATAAAGTTCTTGGGTTTTCAAGTCAAACAAAGTAATGAAGGAATTTTCATTTCTCAAACCAAATATGCAAAGAACTTGGTGAAAAGGTTTGGTATGGAGAATACCAGACACATGAGGACACCCATGAGTGTAAATGAGAAGTTGACAAAAGATGAGAATGGAAAAGATGTGGACCCAAGTCTCTATCGAAGCATGATTGGAAGCTTACTTTATCTCATAGCTAGTAGGCCAGATATCTCTTTTAGTGTTGGAGTTTGTGCTAGATATCAAGCAACACCAAAGGAATCTCATTTGAAGGCTATTAAACGCATCATTCGATATGTCAATGGCACTGCAGAATATGGAATTTGGTATTCAAAAGACTCCAACTCACATCTTGCCGGTTATAGTGATGCAGATTGGGCAGGAAACATTGATGATAGAAAGAGCACCTCAGGAGGATGTTTCTATCTTGGTAACAACTTGGTCACATGGTATAGCAAGAAGCAAAGCTCT
Organism: Dioscorea alata; assembly: GCA_020875875.1. Classification (NCBI taxonomy): domain Eukaryota; kingdom Viridiplantae; phylum Streptophyta; class Magnoliopsida; order Dioscoreales; family Dioscoreaceae; genus Dioscorea; species Dioscorea alata. Next base: position 7,306,154 of record CM037013.1, on the reverse strand, counting down.
ATCTCACTCTCCACTGCAGAGGCTGAATACATAGCGGCAGGAAGTTGTCGCACACAATTGTTATGGATGAAGCAAATGCTTGAAGATTATGGCTTACAACAAGGATTGTTGACTATATTTTGTGACAACAAAAGTGCAATTGATATCTCCAAGAATCCAGTCCAACATTCTCATACCAAACATATTGATCTTCGACACCATTTTATACGAGATTTGGTTGAAAACAAAACAGTTGTTATGGATTATGTTGCAACAGAAAAACAATTGGCGGATATCTTTACCAAACCCCTTGATGCTACAAGATACGAAAAGTTGAGGGGTGAGATTGGCCTTTGCCAACTTTAATCCTTATTTTGGACTACAAACGACCTGCATCTGCTACAGTTTATCAATGTCGTTTGCAGCAGCAAGAAGAAGTTCTGAAGATAGGGGGAGTTGATTATCAAGAATCCTGAAGATAAGGGAAGTTGCAAAAAAAGTTATAACATGTTTTTGCAACAACCAGTGAAGACTTTGGCATCATTATGTCACAAAGGGGGAGAAATTAAAGAGTTGAAGTGCTCCAGACTAAATTGTCCAGTTGTCTTACTTTTGTATTTTTTACATTTATACTGAATTTGTAAATCACTAGTTGTAGTATCTTGTAAGCAACTAGTTGATATGTCAGTCTGTAAAGTCTGTGTCCCAGTTAAATGTTGTAACAGGGTGTTGTAACAGTGGTCAGTCTGGGAGCAGAAGAAGTTGTGTCAAATTATCCCAAAGGGGGAGATTGTTAGTGCAAATGCACTTTAATGATTGGCATAATTTGACACCTAGTCAAGGTGACATGGAATGAAGGATGACATGGCAAATATACTTGGCTAGGTGGAAAATATCATGAGAGATCTTGGAGAAGTTATTTTTGGCAAGAAGTTGCAACTCTCATGAAGATTGAATGAAGATCTTGTGAAAACTATTTTAGGCAAGATGATCAAGCAAGCATCAAGTTAAAGACAAGATCCCAATCAAGACCATATTTAGAAGATGTGATTGAAGACTAAATATGGGTGGAGCTAAATGAAGAAACAACCTATCAATGGTATGATTGTGAAGCCTATTGAAGACAAGATTTAAAAAACCCTAATAGAGATGATATGAAGTCTATTAAGGGTATGTTTGAAGATGCGCCTATTGGTGGCAAGATTTAGCTGATTGAATGAAGATCTTTGAAGAAGATTTGAAGACCAAACTTGGGTGAAGTGAAGACTAAGTTTGACAAGTTTCTTGAAGACGCACATAGGATGTGCGCCCCTTGCGAGGGGGCTGTGTGGTGAGGAGCTGAAGAGGGAGGTTAGTTGCTGGTAGGTTCGGATCAGGTGATCGAGCTACATCGACTCAGATGGGGTGTCTTGAGGTTGCTTAGCAATGGAGCCAGAATTCAGCCAAGCCAATAGCCAGGGCTAATGTCGCAACAAATGTTACAACATAAGTTGCGACATCTAATTTCGGAAGGTTACAAAGTTAGAAGCCACGGAGATTCTAAAAAGGGTATGTGCTATATTTGGGACGTTGAGGCGTCTATATATACTACCTTGGTCTAGGATTGGGTACGACTCTTGAAAGAGGGAGTAGGGAGGTACCGGACAATCAAGAGAGGGTAGTATTCTTTGTATGTGAGAGAGTGACAAGTGTGTTTTGTACTCTTCTATCTTTTACCCCTTTTTAGTGGATTGTTGATCTCCGGGCATGGCCCCCCAGATGTAGGCAAGTGGATGCCGAACTGGGTTACCAACGTCTTGTGTCTCCTCTTTGTGGTTTGTGTTTATTTTTCTTGAGTGCTTAAGTGAGTGAGTGTTCCTCTTATTTCACAAACCCTAACCGGCGGAGCTAACAAATTCAAACTATTTATATCAATTTATTTATTTATTTCAGTGTCAAAAATAAATTTTTTTTCCATGATTGATGCTATTAAATAAATTTTGCTATGAAACATTAATTAAAATGGATGCCTATTAATGTTTACCCCTGCATCTCCCCAAACTCCTAAACCTCTTCATCTTATAAACTCCTAAAATTCCTATAATTTTTCATATTCCTCTTAGCTTATAAATAGAGGCTTTGTAATTTTGTATAAGACACAGATATGAGATACATCTGATGAAGAAGGAAGTGAATAAGAAGTTGGCTATTTCTCTTCTCTCCACTTGGGTATTGTTGTTTGCTTTCCTTTATTTACTTTCTTAGTTTTATTACACGTTATCAATACAAAGTTCTAATCTAATTTCTTGGCCAATCTTTGTATAGAAGATATTTTCACATAAGTACACAAACAATTTTTTTTTTTTTCTTTTTGTCATGTCAAATTTTGCAAAACTTGATTTTGTTGCCATTGATATTTCGGGAAGAAATTATTTTTCATAGGTGCTTCATGCTGAAATACATCTGAATGCTAAAAGACTTGGAGAAACCATCAAGGATGGTGATCAAGAATCCTTGCAAAACCGTGAAAAAGCAATGATTTTTCTCCGACAACATTTGCATCAGTATATAAAAATTGAATATTTAATGGTGAAAGATCCACTTGAATTGTGGAAAAATTTGGAGGAAAGGTATAACCACCAGAAGATGGTAATTTTACCTAAAGCTCATTATGATTGGCTACATTTACGATTACAAGATTTCAAAACAGTAAGTGAATATAATTCAGCCATATTTCAAATTAGTTTTCAATTGAAATTATACGGAGAGAGGATTACTAATTCTGATATGCTAGAGAAAACATTCTCTACTTTTCATGCATCAAATATGTTCTTGCAACAGCAATATCGAAAGGAAGGGTTCACAAAATATTCTGATTTAATTTCATGTTTGCTTGTGGCTGAACAAAATAATGAAAAATCATGAATCTCATCCTACTAGCTCTGCTCCATTCCCTGAAGTGAATGCGACAACATATGAAAACTCCAAACGAGGATGTGGTCGAACCCGTGGGCGTGGTCATAGTCGGGGACGCGGTCATGGAAGAGGTCATCATTGAAATAAATATCAGAAAAATCATAGTGATCATAGAGATGCAACTTACCACCAAAAGTGGGTAAACTATGAAAAAAACAGTTCAAAGGCTAAAATGGATCAAGTAACAACTCAGAAAATGTATGTTATCGATGTGGTGTACAAGGGCATTGGTCAGGTACCTATCGTACATGAAGGCAGCTTGTTGATCTCTGTCAAGCATCAATAAAAGAGAAAAATATCAAGGCGAATTTTATGTACCAAAATGATGACCTCAACAATAACCCTCTTGTGGGTATGCCATTGCATTTAGATGTTGCTGATTTTCTTGAAGATTCTCAGCTTAATGGTGGCCACTGAATTGACACCATATTTTTTTTAATTTATTATGTGCATTTTGTTTTAATTAATCTATGCATGTTTGATCTTGTTCTTACCCGTTATAATACTTATGCATTTTTATTTATTTTGTGAAGAATATATGGATACTACCAAATCCATGGTTGGATTGGAAATCAAAGATGAGAATGTATGCCTTGTTGATAGTGCAACAACGCACTCAATATTTAAAAGAAAAAATATTTTCCCCATTTAATAATGGGTAAAACTAGTGTCAATACAATATCGGGGAGTGTAAATTTGATTGAAGGCTCCAGAAGAGCAAATATATTGTTTCCTAGGAAAACAAAATTTATTATAACTGATGCATTATATTCTCCAAAGTTCCACATAAACTTATTGAGTTTTAAAGATATACGTCTCAATGGGTATCACATAGAAACGCCAAATATGGGAAATATTGAATATTTATACATTACTATTGTTACTTCAGGTAATAAGCATGTATTCGAGAAATTGGCTGCATTCTCATCTAGCCTTTATTATATATATATATATTCAAACAATTGAGGCAAATGCTACCTAAACCAGAAGTTTACTAACTCAAATGAATTTATTCTATGGTATGATCAGTTAGGCCATCATGGATCAATAAATGATGCGAAAAGTACTTGAAAACTCATATGGGCGTCCATTAAAGAACCTAAAGATTCTTCAATCAAATGAATTTTCATGTCCAGCATGCTCTCAAGCCAAATTTATAATTAGGTCATCATCAAATAAAATTGGGACTAAATCTCCTATGTTTTTAGAGAGAATTCATGGTGATATATGTGGACCAATTCATCCACAATGTGGGCCATTTAAGTATTTTATGGTTTTAATTGACACATCAATGAGATGGTCACATGTTTTCCTATTATCAACTTGAAACCTAGATCTTTCAAGGTTGTTGGCTCAAATTATTCGATTACGAGCACATTTTCCTAACCATACAATTAAAACAATACGGCTTGATAATGCTGGTGAATTTACTTCTCAAGCATTTGATGACTATTACATGTCCATTGGAATAAAAGTTGAACATCCTGTTGCTCAGGTTCATACACAAAATGGCTTGGCGGAATCATTTATTAAGCGGTTCCAATTAATTTCTAGACCGTTATTAATGAAAACAAAGCTTCCAGTCTATGTTTGGGGACATGCAATTTTACATGCCGCATCACTTTTGTCGATAAAGCCAACAAGTTATCAAAAATTCTCCCCTCTTCAATTGATTTCTGGGCAAAAACCAAATATATCTCATTTGAAAGTTTTTGGGTGTGGAGTATACGTCCCAATTTCTCCCCTGCAAAGAACTAAAATGGGGTCTCGTAGGATATTAGGAATATATATTGGATATGAATCTCCTTTTATTATTAAATATCTTGAGCCATTAACAAGGGATGTTTTCACAGCTAGATTTGTTGACTATCATTTTAATGAGACATTTTTTCCAACATTAGGAGGAGAAAATGAAAAGATGAAAATGTTGAAAAAAAGAAATTACATGGAATGCTCAGAGTTTAAATCATTTTGATCCTCGCACAAAACAATGTGAACTGGAAGTTCAACGAATAATTCATTTACAATGAGTTGCAAATCAACTACCTTATGCATTCTCTTATCCAAAAAGAATAACAAAATCACATGTACCCGCGGAAAATTTCCCTATTAGAATTAATGTCCCAGAAGGACCTTCTATAACAAATGAATCTAAAGTATGCCTAAAGTCTGGAAGACCAGCTGGTTCAAATGATAAAAATCATCAAAAGAAAAGGGAAACAAAAGATAATAAAGAAACTGTGAATAAAATGAGCATTGAAATAAATAATAGCAAACTTCTAGAAGCAGTTCAAGATCCAGAAATTGAAGAGGAAAATCAGAAAATTTCCATAAATTATGTCTCAAATGGGAAAAATGGGACAGAAAAGAAACTACTGTTGACAATATCTTTCATATAATGTGGCAATTGATCTTTTGAAAGAAGATAAGGATTATGAGCCTAGAACTATTGAGCAATGCCGAAAAAGAAATGATTGGCCATAATGGAAAAATGCAATACATGCAGAATTTTTGGATCCATAACTAAAGCAACTGAAGATGTTAAACCAGTAGAATATAAATGGGTATTGTGCAAAAACGAAACGAGAAAAATGAAATTGTTAGATATAAAGCAAGCCTCATTGAACACGGGTTTTCACAAAGGCATGGTATTGACTATGAAGAAAAGTACTCCCTTGTAATGGATACAATCACATTTCGTTATCTAGTTAGTCTTGCAGTATATGAAAATTACATATGCTATTAATGGATGTCGTTACTGCATACTTATATGGCCAACTAGATAATAATAATAGTAATAATATATATATGAAAGTCCCATAAGGACATAAGATGCCTGAAGCATACAATTCGAATTAACAGGACATGTATTCAGTTAAATTACAAAGTTCTTTGTATGGTTTGAAACAATCTAGGCGTATGTGGTATCATCACCTCAGTGAATATTTGTTAAAAGAAGGGTATAAAAATGATCCTATATGCCCATGTGTGTTCATCAAGAAATCTGAAAAGGGATACGTAATAATTAGGGTATATGTTGATGATTTAAATATAATTGGGACTCCTGAAGAGCTTCCAAATACTATTAATTATGTAAAGAAAGAATTTAAAATGAAAGATCTTGGGAGAACAAAATTTTGACTCGGACTGCAGTTCGAGTGATAAGTGCTTGTGTTATAGTAACGTGAAGAGTTATTATCTTACAATGAGCATCTCTTTTATCAGATTTTATCACTAAATGGTGTGCATTTGTGTACTCTTATGCATTGTAGGTTTGTGGAGCTATTTTGAAGAAGAAGAACGAAGTTAGATCGTGTTTGCTATTGTTGGGGAGTTTTCGGACCAAGCAAGGAACAAGGCACAAGTTTAGACTTGTGAGTTTGTGCCAACCTTCTTTGGAGGGGCACAAAGGCAGTCATATTCACAACAAGTTTAACTCGTGTAGCTTAGGAGAACTTCACCAAGAAGGAGATTTGAAGCAATCGACATGATCTACCATTGATTGTGTGCCCAATTCAATGGCCTCGATGAAGAACAACGAATTCGGGAGCGTTTCGGTGAGTATTGTAGCAATACTATAGCAAACACTGTAGCAAGCTAATGTTCACTTTCAGCCGAAATTCAGAAATCCAGAAAGTTCACACGGGCCTGTGGAAATTCCACACGGCCTTGTGAAATCTCGATAAGTTCAATTTTAAAGCCGTGACTCAACGTTATAAAAGCCCAATTTGGAGACTTTTGACACATCTTTTGACCTATCTTTCTCCCCAACTTCTGGAGAGTGCGGCTAAGGTTTCGGAGAGGACTTCATGGAGGTTTAGAATGTGTCATCGGCATCGTTACCGACGTCCGGCGGCCGCACAAAACCACGGCCACATCATACGCAAGGAGGTTTTCATCAATGCTTTCAATTTGTGCTTTCTTTTATATTTTAATGAATTTGTATAGCTCCATGATGTGCTAAACCCCTCGTGGGTATTCGGACTTGTAAACCCTAGGATCATTATATTTCTATGACAATGTTATTATGCTTTTCCATTATTGATGAATAAATTCGAGTTTCAATCTTAATTATCTCTTGCAATTGTTTTCCCTTAGCCGTAACACTAGGGTTGAGAACAATCTAGGTTATCCTTTGGAAGTGTGACAACTCCTATAGGGTTAGACTACTTAAGATTGAAGAGGGTTGAGAGGGTGAGTCGTGAGATAGCGGAACGTCCCCTTTCACCTCCGGTGTGATTCTTCCTACCTTCATGTTCCATGATTTTTTAGCGGTCGAGATAGAGTAAAGTGCTAGGAGAGGAACTCCCATGGGGCTTAGTTGCACGAGCAACAGAGTGAAGGGTTGAAGTGAATCCTAGTACTGGGGCTTAATTTAGACTAGGGTTGTTCCACCTGGACCAAAGGGTTAGAACTACACATAGGAACTGGTTTTATCACTAGGAATCCCTAGAACTTAAAGCAATCCCACGTAGTGTGAGGCTTAGGAAGATGTACTCCTCTAGGGCTTAGTTGACAGGTCAACGAGAGTCAAGAGTCGTAGTGAAAACCTAATGCCGGGGCATAGTGTTTGGGTTAGTCACGGTTGACCTTAGGTTTGGGACCGTGTGTTTAAGGATATCCTCGACTCAATTAACATCAATAGGAAAGTATAATACCATAGTCTTGCACTAGAAGCATAAGTCCTAGGGGTAGCTTGTCCGGGTACCCTATTTCATCCATTGTTAGTCCTTCTCTATTTACTCGTTCTTGCATTCTTTTGCCTTCCATCTTCGATTTAATTTCTTGTTTCTTTATATTGCTTTCATATTCACTCATTAATTCTTTTCACACCCACCGTACATTACTTAGCTAATTAGTGAAACCTCGTGTCTTAAGTCCCTATTCCCTATGGATTCGACTACCCACTCACCAGGGTAAATTTATAACTTTGACAAGCCCGTGCACTTGCGGGATACACGCAAGGGGTCGTGTCATCGAGCACTTAGAAAGTGGTGTTTTTATCCACCAATCAACATATACAAAAAAGGTTTTGCAACAATTTAATATGGATAAATCATATCCATTAACAAGCCCTATGGTTGTTCAATCCCTTGATATTCATAAAGATCCTTTTCAACCTCATGAAGATAACAAAGAATTACTTGGTCTTGAGATATCATATCTTAATACAATTGGTGCCTTGATGTATCTCACTAATTGTACACAGCCAGATATAGCTTTTGCTATAAATTTATTATCAAGATACAGTTCTGCACCAACAAGGAGACATTGGAATGGTATAAAACATATACTATGTTATCTTTAAGGAACAGTTGATATGGGATTATTTTATACACATGAATCAAAAAGGCTATTAGTTGGATATGCGGATGCGGGGTATTTATTTGACCTACACAAAGCCCGATCACAAACCAGTTATGTGTTTACACATGGGGAAAAGGCTATATCATGGCATTCTATAAAATAAAGTATAGCTGCTACTTCTCCAAATCATGCAGAAATACTTGCAATTCATGAAGTAAGTCGTGAATGTCTTAGGTTAAGATCATTGACACAACATGTTCAAGACACTTGTGGCTTGTTGTCCTAGAAGGACACACCAACAATATTATATAAAGATAATGTATCTTGTATAGCTCAATTGAAAGGAGGATACATCAAAAGCGACAGAATAAAACATATATCACCGAAGTTATTTTTCACACATGATCTTAAGGAAAATGGTGATACCCATATTCAAAAAATACAATCTAGTGAAAATCCTGCAGATTTATTCACTAAGGCATTACCCATTTCAGTTTTTGAAAAGTTTGTTTTCAAGATTGGGATGCGTCGCTGATAAGTGCTTGTGTTATAATAATGCAAAGTGTTATTATCTTACAATGAGCATTACTTTTATCAGGTTTTATCACTAAATTGTGTGCATTTGTGTGCTTTTGTGCATTGTAGGTTTGTGTTAGCATAGGAGAACTTCACCAATAAGGAGATTTGAAGCAATCGGCATGGTCTACCATTGATTGTGTGCCCAATTCAATGGCCTCGATAAAGAATGATGTATTCAGGAGCGTTTCGGTAAAAGCACTGTAGTAAGTTGCTGTAGTAAAAATACTGTAGCAAGTTACTGTTCAATGTTTGCTGAAAATCAACATTCCAGAAATTTCACACGGGCATGTGGAATTTGTATGCAAGGGGGTTTTCATCTATGGTTTCAATTTGTATTCCTTTTCATATCTTGATAGATTTGTATAGCTCCATGAGAAACTAAACCCCTTGTGGGTATTCAGACTTGTAAACCCTAGGATTATTATGTTTCTTTGACATTGTTATTATGTTTTTCCATTATTGATGAATAAAATTGAGTTTCAATCTTAATTTCATCTTGTTATTATTTTCCCTTAGCCGTGACACTAGGGTTGAGAGCAATCTAGGTTATAATTTGGAGGTGTGACAACTCCAATAGGATTAGACTACTTAAAATTGGAGAGGGTTGAGAGGGTGAGTCGTGAGGTAGCAAAACATCCCCTTTCCCCTCCGGTGTGATTCTCCCTACCTCCGTGTTCCATGATTTCTTAGCAGTCGAGATAGAGTGAAGTGCTAGGAGATAAACTCCCCAGGGGCTTAGTTGCGCGAGCAATAGAGTGAAGGGTTGAAGTGAATCTTAGTGCTGGGGCTTAATTTAGACTAGGGTTCTTTCACTAGACCAAAGGGTTAGAGCTATACATAGGAACAAGGTTTATCACTAGGAATCCCTAGAACTTAAAGTAATTCGACACAGTGTGAAGCTTAGGAAGACGAACTCCCCTAGGGCTTAGTTGATAGGTCAACAAGAGTCAAGGGTCGTAGTGAAACCTAATGCCGGGGCATAGTGTTGGGGTTAGTCACGGTTGACCTTAGGTTTGGAACCGTGTGGTTAAGGATCTCCTCGACTCAGTTAACATCAATAGGAGAGTATAATAGCATTGTCTTGCACTAGAAGCATAAGTCCTAGGGGTAGCTTGTCCGGGTACCCAACTTTACTCATTGATTGTCCTTCTCTATTTACTCCTACTTGCGCTCTCTTAACTTCCATACTTCTATTTTATTTCTTGTTTCTTCATAATTGCTTTCACACTCACTCATTGATTCTCTTCACACTCACCGTACATCGCTTAGCTAAATAGTGAAATCTCGTGTCTTAAATCCCTATTCCCTGTGGATACGACTACCCACTCACAGGGTAATATTATTACTTTGACAAGCCCGTGCACTTGCAGTACGCACTCACAAGGGGTGTGTCAGTCACCTTACGGATCTTCAATAATGTTTTCTTCAAAGGGAGTCATATATGCTGACACACCCCTTGCATGTGTGTACTGCGAGTGCACTGGTCGTTGAAGTAATAAAATACCCTAGTGAGTGGGTAGTCAAATCCACAGGGAATAGATGATCAGAAACAAAAAGTATTGCTATTTAGCTAGAGTGAAAACCAATTATGATTGAATTCAAGATATTAATACAAAGAAAAGCAAAAAAGAAAAGAGAAAGCAAAAGGCCTAAAGAGAGGTAATTAATGATAAAATGGTTTACCCGGACAATGCTCAACCTAGGACTATTGTTTTAAGTGCAAAACTAATATTATGCCTCCTAATTGAAGTTTAATGAGTCATGGAAATCTAAAGACACATGGTTCCAAACCTAAGGTCAACCGTGACTAGCCCTCTACACTATGCCCCGGCGGAAAGGGGGTACTCTCAACACCTCACATTGCGTAGGACTACTTGAAGTTCTAGGGATTCCAAGTGACAAACCCTATTCCCTAACTTAGATCTAACCTGTTTATCCAGGAGAAAGATCCTTAATCATAATTAATCCCCAGGACTAAGGATTACTCAACACTTCACTCTGTTGCTAGCACAACTAAGCCCCAGTGGAGTTTGTCTATTAGCATTTTACTCTATCATGACCGCAAAGAACTCTTGGAACATGGAGGTAAGATAAATCACGTCGGAGAGGAAAGAGAATGTTTCCCTACCTCTCGACTCACCCTCTCAACCCTCTTCAACCTTGCTAAGTCTAACCCTAATGAAGTGTCACTCATTCAAAAGGATTACATTGATAGATTCTCAACCCTAGTGTCACTCTAAGGGAAAATCAAATCATTAAACACACAAGATTGAAACTCAGTCAAAACATCAATTAAATGAAACATAATAGAAGTCAATGAAACAAAATTATCCTAGAGTTTACAAGTCCATGCACCCACTAGAGGTTTAGCTCTCCATGGAACAATACAAAATCAAATATAAAATAAAAAATAAGTGCAAGCAATCCATAGAGATAACCCCCTTGTCATCCGTATAAATGGTCTTTAAGAGCCGCCTTATCTTTTCCAAAGACTCCTCGGTCAAGCCTATGGCACACCTCACCGAATCAATGTCTTCAAAATCTCCCCCAATAACTCTCCTCCAAAGGAAATCAATGTTGAATGCCATAGAACCGCTCCAAAATCCCAGCAAAAATCTCCCCATACCCTAGTCGCACTTCCCCAAAAGATAGGCAAAAGATACGAAGAAGATCCCAAATTAAACTCTTCAAGTGGTATTTAAAGGCCTGAAATCGGGCATCCACACGCCCCTGTGGAAATTCCACACGGGCGTGTGAATTTCCAGGCTTCTCATTTCTTGCTCACTGTGGACAGTAATTGCTACAGTAATTTTGCTGTGGTAAATTGCTACAATACTTTTGCCAAAGTACTTCCAAATTCATTTTCTTCAACGAGGCCGCAAAGTCGGGCACACAACCATGAAGTAAATCATGTCTCATCTTGCTTTCAAGCCTATTGACAGAGCTCTTGACAATATCACACAAGTCGGAGCATATGAGCATGACTACCTTTGTGCCACTCCAATTCATATATTCACTTGCACATTTGGAGGTTGGCACACACCCACATGCCGGTGAATACAACTTGTGCCTTGATCCTTGTTTGGTCCAAGAGTTTCCTCAGCAATTGCATACATGATCTATTTTTACTTCCTTACTTCCAAACTTGTCTCCACAACCCTAAATGCACAAAAGAATACAAATACACATGAATGAGCCATAAAATCTAATAAAAGTAATACTCAATGTAATAAAATTATACTTAGTAATACTTATACACAAGCACTCATCATAAGTGCAGTACTCTATTTTCTTTACCATAATTTTATCCCACTGGGTTTTTGACACGATTCCGAATTGCGTGTGTATACCGCAAGTGCACGGGTGTTGAAATAATAATATACCCCGGTGAGTGGGTAGTTGTATCCATAGGGAATAGTGTTAGAGAGACAAGAGTTATCACTATTTAGCTTTAAAGGGGAATCAATGGTGAGAGAAATCAGTGTATGAATGCAAAAGAAAGTAAAAGAGTGCAGGAAGAGCAATAAGAATAAAAGAGATTAGCGATAGTAAAATGGGGCACCTAGACAATGCTCGCCCCAGGATTATTGTTTCAAGTGCAAGACTAGTATTATACTTCCTAATTGATGTTTAATGAGTCGTGGACATCCTAAAGCACACAGTCCCAAACCTAAGGTCAATCGTGACTAGCCCTCTACACTATGCCCTTGTGGAGAGGATGCTCTCGACTCCTCACATTGTGTAGGACTGCTTGGAGTTCTAGGGATTTCAAGTGATAAACCCTGTTCCTAAGTATAACTCTAACCCTTTGGTCCAGACGAAAGAACCCTAGTCTCAATTAAGCCCCAACACTAAGATTCACTACAACCCTTCACTTTGTTACTTGTGCAACTAAGCCGCAAGAGAGTTCATCTCTCAGCACTTCGCTCTACTTCGACAGCAAAGAACTCTTGGAACATGTAGGTAGAATAAATCACATCAGAAAGGAAAGGGGATGTTCCGCTACCTCTCGACTCACCCTCTCAACTCTCTCCAATCTTGCGTAGTCTAATCCTATAGAAGTTGTCACACCTTCGAATGATAACCTAGATGACTCTCAACCCTAGTGTCACGTCTAAGGGAAAATCAATGCAATTAACATTCAAGATTGGAACTCAATTAAAAACATTAATTAAAAGAAGCATAATAAAAGTCAATGAAACAAATTCTTCCTATGGTTTACAAGTCCAAGCACCCACTAGGGGTTTAGCTCTCCATGGAGCAATACAAAATCAATAATGAAATCAAAGTACTATGCATGAAAACCATAAAGAAAACCCCTCGTGGTCTATATTGATGGTCTTGTGAAGCCGCCTCGTCTTCTCCAAAGAATCCCTTGTCAAACCTAGGGCACACCTTGCCGAATTGATGCTGAGAAAATCTCCCCCAATAGCTATCTTCCAAAGGATGTCGATGTTGATGTCGTAGAAATGCCCCCAAAGTCTCACAAAAACCTCTCCAAACCCTAGCCTCTAGCCTCCCCCCCCCCCCAAAAAGATAGGTAAAAGATAGTCAGAGGGCTCCCCAAATAAGACCCAAAACGTGGTATTTATAGGCTGAAATCGGGATTTCACACGCCCCTGTGGAATTTCCACACGGGTGTGTGGATTCTCTGTTTTCCTAATTTTCATTGTGCTATGAACAGTAACTTGCTACATTAATTTGCTACGGTACTAGCGCCAAAGTTACTCCCGACTTTATTTCTTTATCGAGGCCGCCAAATTGGGCACACAATCATGTGGTAGATCACGTCGCATTTTTAATTGAACGATATTGACGAAGCTCTTGATAATGTTGCACAAGCCGGAACATGTGAATGTGACTGTCTTTGTGCCCCTCCAATTCACATATTCCCTTGAACTCAGTTGGAGGTTGCCACACACTCACATGTCTTCGAACACAACTTGTGCCTTGTTCCTTGTCCGGTCCAAGAACTCCCTCAACAATTGCGGCCATGACCTATTCTTGCTTCTTTTTCTTCTACTTCTTCTTCATAACCCTGAATGTGCAAAAGAACACAAATACACACGAATCAATGATAAAATCTGAGAAAAAATAATGCTTAATGTAAGAAAAGTATACTTTGTATAGCTTATACACAAGCACTTATCAGTTTTCCTAACAAGGTTTGAATAAGGAAGCACATGAAGAGTATATTGATATTATCATGAGGGGGAGTTAATACATGCTGCACTCTTTTCCCCTTAACCATGCTTTGCTCATTGGGTTTTCCTGTTAAGGTTTTTAATGAGGCAGTAATTATAGCACATATTAAGGATAATTTACTATTTTTCCCAGTGTTCAAAAAAACGTTAGGCGCTAGTCGGGCGGTCAGCCACCTTCTAGCGCCCACAGAGCCTAGGCCCCGCCTAGGCGAGGCCTAGGCGGTTTTACCCTTTTAGAAAATATATATTTATAATATAATTTTAATTCTATATAATACCCAAATAGACATTTACCAACAACCAAATTGATGCATTAACAATCAAATAATAATACAAGAGCTTCTAGAATCCAAACAACTCTAAAACGAAAACTTATCATAAAAACATACATATAAAATTATAAACTCAAGTCAATCAAGTACTACTACAATAAAATAAAAGTGTCTAAAGACTTGCATATACGGATATAACCATAAAAAGCTTGCACATATACGGATATACCCCTAAGAAAAAAAATAATTAAGTACAAGTCCCACAAAACATTAATTTGGGGGGTTTTAAATTAGTTAAAAATATTTAATTTTAAATTTTTTTCCAAAGCCCGCCCAGCCCGCCTAGTCTGCCACCCAGCCCACCTAGGCGGTGCCTGGGCGTCCGTTTTTTTTATGGAAAGCCAACACCAATTTTTTCACCATTTTATCGCAAAAACGGGTCGGCCTGCCACCTTCCAGCGCCTAGGCGCCGCCTAGCCCGATTTTTCGAACACTAATTTTTCCTTCACTAGATTTTTATCCCATTTCAATTTTACTAGTAAGGTTTTAACGATGCATTTCCTTTGACTATAGCCATCCAAGGGGGAGTGTTATGAAACATTAATTAAAATGGATGCCTATTAATGTTTACCCCTTCATCTCCCCAAACTCCCAATCCTCTTCATCTTATAAACTCCTAAAATTCCTATGACTTTTCGTATTTCTCTCAGTCTATAAATAGAGGCTTTGTAATTTTGTATGAGACATAGATATAAGATACATGTGATAAAGAAATAAGTGAATAAAAAGTATGCTATTTCTCTTCCCTCCACTTGGGTATTGTCGTTATTTGCTTTCCTTATTTTACTTAGTTTTATAACAAATTTTATGTAGTTTGTTATTTTTTAATCAAACTATCATAATTAAAGTTTTTATTTTCTTTTGATGTCACTATTAATTTTGCAGCATAAATTTGTGTTTGCATTAATTAAATTGCTTTAAATGAGACGTATTTATTTATAGAATGTGTTTATATTGAGAGAAAATATAGAAAAGTAAAGAATTGACTAAAAAAAATAGAGAAAAATAAAAGTAAAATAGATGGGTCACCATTTTTGTCACACCCACCTCTTCTAACAAGGTAAATGTGGTACCCATCAATTAAAAACCCATTTTAACCACAAAACTAACACACCTGTAAAATAAAATCAGGCTTATAAAACACTATTGATAACTTTACACCAACTACAAGCTCAAATACATGAATACAACAAACAGAATTACTTCAACATGTGAGTACAACCGCTGCAAAATCACGACACCAACAATGGAAAGAAACGGGATCCACTGCAACCCTGAACTCAACCTTGACTAGTTCTATACTCGTATAAGCATGGTCTTGCTCCTACAACTGTAACACATTTCAGTTGGTTGATAGTTGCTCAATAATTTTCAAATAATTAAATATAGTGTATATAAAGGATATAAAGATCAATTTCTTAAATAACTTCCCGACTTTCAATAATGCCAGAATTTTGGCAAAATACAACTTTTAAAATCTTTTAAACATAAATTCATCACGAATCATTATCAAATCAATTTTCCAAGGAAATATAATTTTTGTAAGAGACTATCCTCCTATGAGCGATAGTTGGGCTTCGAACCTCATCACAATCCAAAATTATTTCTTGTACACGATTGAACTGTAAAACCGTTCTCAAATCATTGGCCTAAAAACACTCCCCGACTTAGCCACCGTCGTGACTAGGTTGAGAGCCGTTAAGGTCTTCATAAACCTTAACATTGGTTATTAAGATCCCCGTATGGTGACCCTGGGTTTCTCATATAAATAAACCCTGTCAATGGCTCTACACACTTTTTGACCAGGGGTAAACTCAACGTTCACCACGCCGCCTCCTATCAAGTCGAACCGTGGGACCCCCACTGCAGTGTTAGACTAATGTTCATAATCACGATCAAAAACAAATAAAAGCTCAATAGCACAATACATGCATAAGACCCATAAAATCCAGATCCAGGACACCATCCCTATACCAGAAATGAAAATCAATTCCACAAGTATTGACGGTAAAATCATTTTAATATGCCCACATGGTTTCACAAATCATTCAAAGTCAAAGCATACATAACTATTAACATAAAGACAATAAATGAATAATTAAATCATATATACATGTATTTTCCACAGTTAAAACTATGTATAATTATATAAACCCGAATATAGTAATACGATTGCTATAACATGGCAAAACTCCAAATAAATATAAGTATCCTTTAATGATATAAATTGTTAAATATAATAAAATGAAATAATTAAACAATTATTTCCAACTAGTAGCCATTAAACAAATATATTAAAAATAGTAGCAATTAGTCAATTATTTCAAAATAGTAGCCACTACCAACTCAATGGTCTCCCTTGGGTTTTTTGCTATACATGGAACTTCCTCCCAAGCCTAAACAACACCTAACAGGATAACGGAATAAAATAAATAAAACAAGTTAATGACAAAACTAAACCCAAAAGAAAATACAAGAAACAATAACAAACTCTCTAATTAGGCTCACTCACTCCAAACAGTTCAAACCCGACCTTGCATAATCAAACTAGCCCCCAGCTTGCACTTAAGCCAACTCAATTGGGCTAAACCATTCTGAACCAACCTAAACCAACCTCAATTTAACTGAACCAAGTTTAATTTAACCAGTCAGCCTTGAACCAATTCCAATTCTTATACAAAATCTCTTGAACCAGCTTGGTTCAACTGAACACAATTCTCCTTGAATTGGTTCACCCCAAATGCATTAGTTTAAAACCTTAACTAAGCCCAAATCAATCTCAACCAACTTAACCTAGTCAAAACAATTCAAGTCCAACCACAACTCATCTTGATTTGATCAAACCTAGACCAAATCAATTCAATTGAACCCACCCACATCAACTCTCATCCAAACCCAACTGCAAACCGTTTTAATGAACTTGACTAAACCAAATCAAACCCAACTCAACCAATTTGGCTAAGCTCAACCATTATCATTACCATCTTACATCTTCAACTTAATTAACCAAAACAAACCCTAATTCCAGTTGCTACAGTATTTTACAATGAATCCGAGAGTTCCTCTGCCATTCCAAGCAAAAATCCATTTTAAATACAAAGATTTTCCAAACAAAATTGAAACAACAATCATTACCAACAACAATTTCATCATTTCCATCATCAAACCCTTCCACTTTTCCAAGAAAAAAAATGAAATTTTTCAATACAAAATACACACACACACATCCAAGTGTATCAATAAATAAACCATCAAAATCCATACCAAAAAATGCTTCATCACATTCTCCCCTCCATCAAGCATCAAGCTTCATCTCTCCCATTTTCTTTTCTTTTTTTTTTTTTACTGTTGCATCCTTCATTGAAGAAGTGAAGAAAACCATTCTTTCTAGCTAACCAGATTCCAATCTTTATTCTTTGCTTTTCTTTTTATTTCAAAAATTCACTTTCAGTCCCTGTCAGAAAAAAGTCTTAGAAAAAGGTCCCTGCAAACTCTCCAACAGTCCCTACATCATAAAATAGTAGTTCCAAAATGTCCCTTCCAACTTACCTTTTAGTCCTTGGTCTTTAGAAATAGTTTAGATCAAATCCTTTTAATTAGTTGTGAACCCAAAATCTTCTATAAACTTTAACACTGGGTCTTTGAGCTTTTCCACTTGTGTTCCTTCTGTAGGATAGTTTCACTGTAATAGTGATAATACCTAAATATAATTTCTTACAGGCATCCAAAGGTTCAGGGTATTACAATTTTAATAGTTACAACTTACAACAATCCATGGCTAATTCTAGCTCCACATTTATTAAATTTTACCTTTAATTATATTTTTAATATGTTTGTTTAAATTATTTTCTTTTCTATGTTGTATTTATCAAAAATAAAATAAAATAAAATAAAACTTAAATAAAAGGGCTATGTCTATATATTCAATAATAATATTTAGGCTAAATTGATAGGTCGAATTTGTAAACCGAATGACGTGGATGCCAAGTTGGCATCTATGTTATTATCCACTTCATTTTTCTCTTTTTTTTTTATAAAAAACTTAATTTTTGTTTATCATCTAGACCTTGTAAATGGTAAATAAGAACCCCTTCCTAAACCATAAATTGTAGGGTTTGTGGTTTATTATTTAGGGTATAGAGCTTAGGATTTAGGATTTAGGGCTTAGGGTCTAGAGTTTATATGTTTTGAATTTTGGGTATAAGATTTTATAATATTAGTGTTTAAAATTTTAGAATATTAGGGTTTAGAGTTTAATATAAATCCTTAAACTTTAAAAATTATAAAACATTAATAGTTTAGATTATAAAAAAAATTATTTTTAAAAAAAATAAATAAATAAAGAATGACATAGATGCTGACGTCATTCAGACTATTAATTTGGTCGATCAATTTAGCGTAAATAGCATTACTCTTATATATTATGGGTATCAAATCATTCCCTTTATTAGATTTTAATAATGAAAGATAAACAATAATATATATTTAAATTTTTAAATAAATAAATGACTTAATATACCCACAATATTTGCATAATTAAAAAAAAAAGCGTTCATAAACCCAACAACTCTGCGGCAAAATACATGTTTTTTCATTTAATTATAAAATATGTATGTTGATTTTTTATTTCATAAATTAAAATTATTTGTCATTAAAATTACTTTTTTTTACATTTCTATAAGCTATAATAGATACATGATCCTACCAGTCACATGATAATTAATCCTATGGGGGGAGTCAGGATAGAAATGCGTAGGATATGATAGAAAATTAAATTTATTTTTTTGCCTTATTATTTGGTTTCTCTCCCCATCGAGGACTTCATTGTATCCCTTCATTTGATCTTTTAAACCCGATGCTTCAGACAAGAAGCTTGTCAACAATTAGATAAGACACTAATTTTACTATTTTAAGGATGTTTTTTCGCATTGGGAGTGGTTGAAAGGTTTTATCCATCGATCTTGTGCTTGAATATGTTATTCTTCATATAAATCTCTTTTTTTATTATGTCTTATTTTTAGTTTCTCTAGTCTAATGATTGATGACTTTATGTATGATTTTCTCTAAGGAAATATATAAGTATGAACTATAATTTTTGCAAGTGGGTGACATTACAATCAATATATTTGTGGAAATTATTTATAGGTTTTTTATTTTTTAAAAAAAATTAATAAAAACTAATAAATCTACTAATAAGTAACTCATTAAGAAAAAGATCCAAATCAAGTCCATTTTAAAAAAATATATATATAACTATATCATAAAAAAGGTAGTTTTGTCTATTTACATATTATTCATATCATATCATGTCATTATCCGATTGACTTAAAATGTAGAATAAGAAAACAAAATGCTATCTAATGGCTTACATAGTGGGAATCAAACATATAATAGGATATGAACTTATCATGTCTATATTTTTTCCTACTTTTATCCAATCCTCATATCATATCCATCCATAACCTATCATGTCCATCAAATGGGCCTTATTATACAAATTTTATTATTTAAGATACAAGTAGTCACAACAAGACTGATTTGGCTGGTTCAACTAGATTGGACCTAACCCGAGGGCTAGGACGGTTTGGTGGGCTAGAATAAAAACCCGCTTTGAACTGGCCGGTTCAACAGGACCCTTCGCAAGGTTTTGAACGGTCTGTAATTTTTGTTTTAATAAATCTAAAACCCTTCAAAGTTAAAAACGGCTCCCCGCCAGTCCCTGGCGACCACCGCCCTTCCTCGTCTCGCCTCCTCCTGTCAAGGCTTCGTCAACTACCTCTCTCTCTCTCTCTCTCTCTCTCTCTCTCTCTCTCTCTCTCTCACACACACACACACACACACACTCACTCACTCTCACTCGGTCATCTCACGCCCGTCAACCACTTCGTGATCTCGGCGTCCCGCGGCCTTCAACGGTCCGTTCATCCATCTCCCGCGTCTCTCTTTCCTTCTGTGATTGTAATTCTCTCATACAGCTTACTGTTTCTAGGAACCTTTTGAATTTTTGACATTGTACCTGATGTGCGAAAGAAGTTCTATTTTTTTTTTTTTTTTTTTTTTTTTAATTCATCTCAAGCTGAATAAGATTGTTTGGGTTGTTTGGTTGCTCTTCCCCGATGACATTATAGCTTAAAATAGTGTCTATAGGTACATGAACCATGAACAATTTAAACCATTTCATGAAATATTGTAATTTAATTTATTGGATAGTCATTAGTCTTAATGTATTTTTATGCTAAAACATCTGCTCTTGTGTGGTGAAACTAGAAGACTAGTTAAATCCAAACCAACATAGAGTTTGACACCATCAGAACCAATCCATAACCATACTGAGAAAAAGCAGAGGTATGTATTGTGTTTGCCATATTTAGAGCTTAAATTGGCACCAAAAAAGATTTCAAGGTATAATATACAAGTAAAAATTTTAATTTATATAGTGTTGAAATGAGCCAATTGGCGCAGCATATCGAGTTTGAAATCCTAAACAATGGCTGATACTTTTGTTAAGTATTAGCTGTAAGGTCTCTCATACAGAGTTTAACATACTATATTTAATTTAATTTTTTATTTATTCAAATCCGGTTTGACCCGGTTCAACTCTAGTCGAAGCTCTCAACCCTTGAACCTTAGCCTTGAGTATTTAATACCCTCACCGGTGTTGGAGTGGTGGCTTTGTTCGCATTTTCTCTTCTTCTTCTCTCATGCTCTTTTGTCATCATCAATCAGCGGAGATGCCATCACTTCCCAATACCTACCCTCCTTCCTCCCAGAACCAACTATTGGGTGGAAAGTCACAACAACAACAACAATTGCTTGCAAGGTAAGTGAGGCGTGAGCATCTCTCTTGTTCTTTTGCTTCTTCTTTGGTCTGGGTGAAGATGTAATGGAAATTAATGGTTTTTAGTTGCGACTGATTGATGTGGCAGGAAGCGGTGGATAGCCCAACAGAGGAATTCACTCCCCATTGCTTCAGGTTGTGGCTTTTTTCAGTTCATTCACAATTGCTTCTAGTTTTGTATTTCTGAGCTACTTATGATGGACTTGCGGTTTTGGTGTTTGCAGTTGAGCGGAGGATTGTTGATGAAGTGAGGAAAAATGATATCTTGTTGGTGAAACTGAAAGTGGAAAAACCACCCGTAAGCTCCTCTTGATGATTGGAGAAATATTTGTTGGATTTACAATGATTTTTTTTTTCTCTATTTCCTTGCAGAATTTCCCCAGTTTTTGTTTAATGCTGGATTTTGCCAAAATGGTAAAGCTATTGGTGTTACTCAGCTTCGTAGGGTTGCAGCTGTTCCTGTTGCAAAACGAGTGGCTGAAGAGTGTAATGTGGAGTTAGGCCTAAAGGTTGGCTATGCTATTAGATTTGATGATTTTACTTCTAGTTCAACAAGGATTAAATACATGACGGATGGCTTGCTGTTGAGTTAATCATCTTTAATTAATTGTCATTGTTATTATTGTTGTTTTTATTGTCAGTATTTAAACATCAATATGGGAATCCCATCCTTGCCTTATTGTTTTAAAATGCTTGTGATGTTATGGTATGTGACATAGAGGTGGAGAATAGCTAAATAAATATTTTAACTGGCGAAGTTAGACAGGTTTTACTATCTAGGTGAGGTGAAATATAATTCGTTTTAAGTTAGATTAGTAATTGACTCATTCTAAGCAGGCTAGCATTATGTTTTATTGTATTATTTGTATTATTTGTATTGACCTAATGGACCAGGTTTGAACTTAGTCTAATAAGAACACACACACGCACACGCGCGCGCACACACACACAAAATGATGAAGTGTTTTAACGTATTACGCTCTTGACACCATTTTTTTTTTTTAATTTGTTGTTGGATGAAGTGGATAATTGCAAGATACAGATCAGTTAAACCATGTTAGGCGTGGAAGCAGTTGTATTCTTTTAAAGATAATAGCTCATGGAATTTCTTCTTTCTCTTAATGCACTTCTGTTTGCTGGCATTCTTTTCTCAGTTTGTCTACTTTTGTGTGATTTGTGAGGTTGAGCATGCTTATGGGATTATTCTAGTTTTTATAAGTTGTAAATTGAAGATTATGTTATTTGTGCTGATTAATTTGTCCTCATGGATCTTCAGAGAAGCACTTCTGGATCCGCTTTTGTCTAGATATGGAGTCATTCTTGTCAATGAAGCTCATAAAAGAACAGTCCACACTGATGTGTTGCTTGGCATACTGAAAAAAGTGCGGCACACACAATCACAATCTATTTTGAAAGGTCCCTTTAAAAGGGGAAATACTAATATTGACATGTCTGATGAGGTTAATGGTCAAAGACCAAACACACTTTTTACTCTAAAGGCCTGTCAGAATACAAAGCTTCTCCCTTTAAAGTTGATTATAATGTCTGCAAGCTTGGATGCTAAAGGCTTCTCAGAGTATTTTGGTGGTGCGAAAATAGTGTATGTCCAAGGACGGCAGTATCCTGTTGATATTCTTTATACATATCAGCCGGAACAAGATTATCTGGATGCTACCCTCATAACCATTTTTCAGTTAAACATAGATTTGAAACTTAATTTCCAATCAAAACAATAACTTGAGTGGCCTTCTTGAATCCATTTGCATGGCCTGAATTATCAAATCTTGTACTAAAATTGTACTTTGGAGTTATCTTTGTCAGGCTAATTGCAATCGTACTACTCCATCAGTTCCCGTCCCTTTTGACTGATTTCTTACTGTATTGCAGAGAGTTCCGCATGCTTCATTATATCTAATTTGCTAATCTAGTTGATTAACTTGAGCTCTTTAATCTTTTGTTCATACTTGATAAAAGATTATTTTTCACTCTTTTATAAAGCTGCAATGCTAAAAAAAGGACTATGTTTGGTTAGATACACTTGGAGGAGGGCCCTAGAGATATCCTTGCATTTTTGGCAGGACAAGAAGAGATTGAATCAATTGAGAAACTTATTCATGGGCATCTAGATAAACTGCCCGAGGACAGAAGGAAAGTCATAACAGTTCCTATTTACCCATCTCTTACCTCAGAGCAGCAAATGAATGCCTTGAAGCCTGCCCCATCTGGTTTCCGCAAGGTAACTATGGTTGTTTTCATTGACTTTGTAAACTTTACCATCTTATCATTATCACTGATGCACCTTGTTTGCCTTGTGAAATGCAACTTGTTTTATCCAGGTAGATATACTCATTATCATTACTAGGAATTCCTAATGGCATAAGATCTAAACAGAACAATGGTGTTTGATTTGATAGAGATTATAGCGTGCACTGGTAAGGGTGGTTCTATTTTATTGTTTCTATGAATATGGATTTTGAACTAGGGTTAGGACTTACGTTTATGTTGTTTTTGTATCCAAATGTTACAAATAGTCTAAAATTATCAAATTCTTTCTGATTAGAAGCTCACAGACACATATATGCAATTTTTACAATGACTAAGCAGAGCTTTTTTTATTTTTTATTTTTATGTGTATTTTTTAAATTCTGTCTCTGTGGTGTAAAGATCTTGTAAGCTTTTATCTAAGGAAAAAAAAAGTAAGGGATATGATGTGTACTTAATTGCCATTGATGATTTTGTCCATGTTTTCCTTTTTTTGTTAGTTATTTATTTCATGAATCCACAGGGTATATTAGCTAGAAACATTTTGCCGAGACATCAGTAACAATCCCTGGAATCAAATATGTTGTTGATCCTGGATTGGTCAAGGCCCGTTCATACAATCCAGTTACAGGAATGGAGTCATTGATCATCATCCCAACTTCAAAAGCACAGGCTCAACAAAGGAGGTGGATAAATTAGCGTTCTTTATAATTAGCTCATTTCATTTTCTGGCTATTTGATATATATGGATACTCTTGAGGCTTCTTCTATGTGATTATTTGTTCCTAGAGCCCTATATCACGCATAATCTGAGCAAGCTGTTGCTGTGTTTTGATTAGTTTGTCCAATACCAACTTCTAAGATGGCTGGAAAAAGTGTGTTATCAGTCAGTTGTTAGAACCATAATGGCCTATTTAGTCATGTTAGGAGCAGACTTTTGTTACTTTGTTCAAGTACTTTTATTTTTTTGTAATAAAAGTGCCTTTGAAATGGTGAGGCAGAGTCAAATTAAACAAACTGATTCTGGGGTGGGTGTAAACAGACCTATTTATTTATGATCGAATTAATTATATTTGTTCAACCAAAATAATGATAATAGTGGCCATCTTTTACAATGATAAATAGCAACTTGAGAGATTGATTTCTTATGTTCAGGCTTATATTTGCCATGATAACAAATGCCCCTGAAGTATGTTTTTTTTTTTGACACACTGTATATGAATTTTTTAAAAGTTTTCTAATTAGTACAAATATCTTTTTTTTACAAATCATGAATTATTTTTATAGTGTTTCTACCCCACAGAGAACAAATTTTCTATGAGCAAATGTCAGTTTCCCATAATGATTAGGTTCTATGATGTGCTCTTTATAATGTTGCGGCACTACCCTCAATCCTACTGTAAGTTAAATAAGTTCAATTACTAATTACAGGTCAAAGACCAACGTAGAGTCTTCAATCACCCACTAATATTTTGGATATGATTGAATTGTTCTGTTGGATTGCATGATCCTATTATACTTGCTGCGATAGACAACTTCTGTTTTTTTTTTTTTTGGGGGAAGAGCTCTATAAGCTGATTTTATTGAAAATAAAGAGAGGTACACAAAATGTTCAAAGCCAAGAAAAAGAACAACAACTGAACAAAGAAATAAAAATACAATCTAGAAGACAAAGCCAGAGCTCAAAAATGACTTCATGACCCAGTGTGGGAGGTCTCTGCCAACAAGGAAGAGGTTTAAATGGGAGTGCCTAACTCCAAGGGCCGCTATGTTGAAAGCTGGGCTCATCCACGAAGGGGGAATCTCATGAATGCAGGGACGGTTGAGCATGTCCAGAAGAAATCTTAAATTGGACATCTGAGGATGAAATCTCCAGAATGTGAGAGAAGAGGGGTCACCAAAGGCCTTCAGTGCATCATGATAAGTGCAGAAGATATGGCTGATGGGAAGATGATGCTCCAACGCAGTGTGAAGGGCGACTTCGAGAGCCAGTAAGATGTCAGAAGAATTTTCATTTAATGGCTGGTGTAAACATCCTGCAAGAGAAATGGAGTAATTAGCATTTGATATGAAAAATCCGATGGAACAAACCTGTAAGTCAAGGTTGGGAATTGCATGGACGAAGAGAAAGAGACCATCCGCGCAGGAGAAATTACTCAGGATGAGTTTCTTGCCTAATGGCACAGTAAAGCCACTGGCATACTCACGAACATGTGCAATAGCTCTGATCGAAATAAGAGGAATATTAGGCCGAACATCTCTGAAAATTAAGTTGCACCGGCAAAGCCAAATGAACCAAGCGCCAGCAACAATAAGCGCAAGAATATGCTTGGAATGTTTGTAATTTAAAACCCAGGTCCCAGAAACAAAACCTTCCGGGAAGGAAATCGATATGCCTTCTTTTGCATTAATGTTCTCCCAGACCGGCTGTGTTCTAGGACAGAAGCAAAATAAATGATCAATGGTTTCACGGTGAAGACCACAAAAGATGCAAGGATTATCTGGTCCCAAATTGATGCTGTGCAAAAATGCAAGAGTTGAGAGTCTTCATTTAAGACAACCAAATGAAATACTGAACACGAGGGGCAACCAGAATATGCCAAATGCAATGCCACCTAGGCCAGCTATCAGAAGAAGAGGATTGCTGGTTAAGAAAATGATATACAACAGAGGAAATCCTAAAAGAATTGGCCTTGGGGGTCCAGACCCAATGGTTATTACCGTCAGAGTTAATAGCAGCCAAACAAGTAT
Source organism: Dioscorea alata (assembly GCA_020875875.1). Lineage (NCBI taxonomy): Eukaryota > Viridiplantae > Streptophyta > Magnoliopsida > Dioscoreales > Dioscoreaceae > Dioscorea > Dioscorea alata. Next base: position 7,279,947 of record CM037013.1, on the reverse strand, counting down.
CATCAGGAGTTCTAAAGTTACCAAGAATGCAAAAGAGGCTGAGGAAGTCCCAGTGCTCACCCAATACTAAATCAGATAAGTTGATTTGATCTAGATTAAAATCCATATTAACAAATGTGGGCTTAAGAGCCACCGGAATGTCAAAGATCCAAGGGTCCCATAGAAAAATAGCATTCTCAGGATTAACAATGTTAAGTTTACAATACTGTCTAATGTGCATAGCTGAATGACAGAGTCCCAGAAAGAACCAAGAGCATTTAGCTGGCACACTATCCTTCCAGAAATTAAGCTTCCCATATTTATTGATTAAAACATCAACCCAAAGAACATCCTCACCATTCAAATATTTAAATATGTGCTTGGCCATAAGTGAGTGTTTGGCAAGAGACAGATCAATGAAACCTAAGTCCCTCTCAGATTTACTTACCAACAAAGAGTTCCAATCCACATTATGGATGCCCTTTCCATTGCCATTCCTATTCCAAAAGAAATTCCTAACAAGTTTGGATATCTCAGAGAGAATGGAATCAGGGACAGGATACACCGAAAGAGTATAAACAGGAATGGAAAATAGGGTAGTGTTAATCAAAACATTTTTAGCAGCTGGAGAAAGGTGAAAGGAAGACCATCTTGTTGTTAAGTGTTTGACTTTATCAACCATAGGCTGAAAAGCCTGAGATGCAATCCGTTTAGGAGAAATAAGGATACCGAGATATTTAAATGGAAAGGAGGCGTGTTTAAGATTCAGGATAGAGCAAATTCTCCTAAGAACATGTTTATTAAACCAGGACGGGAAGAAGATTTGAGATTTGGTGAGATTAGGCCGCTGACCAGTAAGGTTAGCATAAATAGAAAGACAAGCATTAAGATTCCTGGCCACACGACGGGATGCATGAGTAATTAAAATGAGATCGTCCGCATACATGAGATGATTAAAATTACTACTAAGATTGGAGTTAAAACCTGGAATCCAGTTATTATTCAAACAATGATTGAGCATATTAGTGAGAAGTTGGGAGACTAAAATAAACAGGTAGGAGGAGATAGGATCTCCTTGCCGGACTCCCCTAGTAGAAGAAAACCAAGGAGAAGGAACCCCATTAATCAGAATCGAGAAGGAACTAGATTGAACACAAGCCGAAATCCAAGAGATCCAAATTGGGGGAAAATTCATTTTGGTAAGAATGGCAAGAATTGCACTCCAACTAAGGGTGTCATAAGCTTTTTCGATGTCCAACTTAATAATCATCCTAGGGGGACTAAGGGTATCACTTTCAATAGAATGGGCAGCCTCTTGAACCGCAATAATATTATCAAAAGAACACCGACCAGGCACAAAACCAGCTTGCTCTTTGCTAATAACATTGGATAAAATTTTTCTCAAACGATTGGCAAGAATTTTCGTAATAATTTTAAAACAAACATTGCAAAGAGATATAGGCCTGAAATCGGAAACATATTTGGGTTTATCTTTCTTAGGGATGAGAGCAATAAAGGATTTAGCCCAAAATTTAGGCATGCAAGAGTTTTTAAGGAAATACTAAATGGCAGCAAAGAGTTGATTATTAATCACAGTCCAAAAATTCCTATAGAATTCAACGTTAAAACCATCAGGGCCAGGAGACTTACCTGTTGGGAGATCATGAATAGTCCAAAAAACTTCTTCCATAGTAACTTCCTGAACAAGACTATCCATGTCAGAGGAAGTGATACTAGGTAAGTCAGGAGGAAGAGCATCCACAAAGTTATTCAAGTATCACTATGATTAGAAGGAGCACACCAAAGAGTTTTAAAATAATTAACAAAAGCTTGCTCAATGTCCCCGGGTTCACTGAATAAATTACCATTAAGATCATAAACCTGAGTAATATAGTTATTATGAGACCGAGTACGGGAAATGGAATGCATGAAACGAGAATTTCTATCCCCATCTTTAATCCAGGATAAGCGAGCACGCTGTGCCCACTTAATGGAACATTGACGCTGCAATGCAGAGAGCTTAGCGTAATGCTCCATAAGGGATTGTTGAGAAGAAATGTCTAGATCTGAAAGCTCAAGATTATAAATGATGTTCTCAGTACTAGTAATAGCCGATTCTACATTATTTATACCGGCGTGGCGCCAGGAATTAAGCTTATTACGAGTACGGGCTAACAGGTGAGAAAAAGCGTGCATTGAATTCCCATTGGGATTGAAATTCCAAGCATTGCGAACAGCGGTATGACACCCCAGAAAGTCAAACCAAATATTTTCAAATCTAAATAAACTCTTTTTATGTCTCGCAAACAAACCGATCGAAAGAAAGAGAGGCGAATGGTCTGAAAAAGAACGAGGGAGATGTTTTAGATTATAAGATTTAAAGGTATCGATCCACTCGCCATTCACAAGGCAACGATCAAGTCTTGCCCATCTACGAGCTGGGCCAAGTTGATTGTTGCACCAGGTGTACGGGGACCCAGAGAACTTTAAATCTAAGAGATTATTGTTATCAATAAAACCAATAAAAAAACGCGATTTACGATTATAGTAGGAGAAGGACCCTCCCTTATGCTCATCTCTAGAGACTATAGAGTTAAAGTCTCCCAAGATAAGCCAAGGAAGGCCGAGAGGAGAAATGCGAGACAGTTCGTGCCACAGGAGGCGTTGACTCCGCCAGCGAAGAGAGTTATAAATAACCGAAATGATAAAGTTTTTAGAAAACGCAGTGGACACAACCAAATGCAAAGCATGACGAGAGGTAGCAAAAGGAGTGACCTGACTGATGACCGAGTTCCAGAGAACAATAATACCTCCGGAGAAGCCCTCTGCCATAATAGCAGCCCACTCCCAGCGATTCGGAATTCTTTTGCAAAATCTATCTACTCGATCAGAGTTGGCGCGCGACTCCACCAAGCAGACGATGAGAGGTTTGAGCGTTTTGATAATACGAAAAACTCTAGAGGAGGTGTCTCGCGCTGAGATCCCCCTGCTGTTCCAACAAACAATCTTAGCACAATTCATAAAAAATCAATGAAAAGAGGCAAGAAAAACTCCCTGGCCAAGAAGAGGCTGTAACAAATGGAACCCTAGGAGCCAGAGCTCCCGACATCCATCCTCCCTTTCTTTGGGGAACCTTCAACCGTGTGAGAACCTTTACGGATGAGAGCCTCCCTTCGAACTCCATCCTGATATTGCACCAAGGTCATGGAATCGTCAGGGCCATCGTCATCATCGGACATCTCATCATCCTCGCCGTCGGAGATAACCTCATCCTCCGAGTTGTCCTCCTCCATATCTCCGGTGTCTAACGCAGTAGATACTCGTTCCACCAAGGAGGAATGGGAAAGGTCTGAGGGATTAGAGGGGTTGGAGACGTTAGAAAGAGAGGAACGAAGGATGGGAGATGGAGAGCCATTTCGACCAAGGGGAAAGGGTTTTCCAACGTCTCGATTCGCTCCCACATGGGTGAGCTGATTAGATGGGGCCACAGTAAAGCTAGCGTTGGGAGGAGAGCTACCGTCAGAGGATTTGACGAGATCAATGGGGTTATTCTCAATGACAATAGGGCAAATCTCAATGCTAGCATCAACGGTTGGATTAACAGAGTTAGAGGTATTGGGTGGGGTAGGTAGGTTGTCAGGGATAAAGGAACTGCTCCTGACGTGGGAAACTGTGCCCACCACGGGAACTGTGGTAGGCGGTGCCTCGGGACTCGGCGAAATTGGTAATCGGCTCGGCTGCCGCTCCCGAGGTCGCGTGAGAGGCACGAGTGCTCCCTCCGCGACCGCGAGCACGGCCACGCCGGCGAGATACCAGTAACCAAGGTCCATATTCAATTTCCGGAATTTCACGGTCTAAATCACGAGGTTTATCAGCTGGTGGGACAGCAACTGAGGGCTCAGAGGATTCCATGCAGTGATCCATATCAGAAGAGACCAAGGTGTCTCCTTCCGCCGGCAGTCGCACATCGCGAGAGGGCAAAAGGATATCACCGGCCCCTACCGGCATTGGCTTCCTGCATGAGTTACTCCCGTGTCCTATTAAGCCGCAATTATAACAAAATGTTGGTAATCTTTCGTACAGGACCACCACGAAAACCCGTTGGTGATCGTCTCCAACCCAAAAACCCCGGCAAAGGCTTGGACAGGTCTATCTCAATATATACCCGAGCGTACTTAGACCGAGTCAAGGATGAAGTGAGTTCATCCACTTTAATGAGGTGGCCGAAGTTGCTGGCAATGGTCTCCAAGGTCTCTCCCTCCCAACATTCAACTGGCAAATTGTGAAACTGGACCCAGATCGCGGCGGTGTTGAGCTGAGCGAACGAAGGCTCGAAAAAAGGTTTCCATGGTGATAGTTGTAGAATTACTCCGCTTACAGACCAAGGTCCATCAGTCAGCAACCGTTGCATAACCTCCGCTGAGGAGCAACGGATCAAGAGAAATCCGTTCGGGAGGTCTGAAATGAGGGTTGCACCGATATTGTTCCATTTGGATAATAACGAGGTTTTCACTTGCTCGAATGGGGGGGCCTTACCGAACAACTTCCCGTAGAGAGAGTGCTGAAATTTCATGCGTCCGCGACTGAGAGCATCGTATAGACAACTTCTGTTGGCTCTATACTTCCATCCTTTTCTCTGTAACGAGGATGCTATGCTTCTGTAGTTGATTTGTGATTTTATGGCAAATGTTGGGTAGCACTGAATTTAAGTGGATTTTAAAATCTAATTTGTTTATGCTTGGAATTTTTTTCTTGTCTTGTACAATTATTGTATTTGGTGTAGTAGATGATAAATGCCTTTTAATGTAGTGGCCGTGCGGGATGTGAGGGACCTGGAAAATGCTAGATTATATCCAGAATCTGAGTTTTGCATGTGAAGCGATTCAACCATTCCTGAGGTAAAGAGGTGCAACCTTGCAAATGTTGTACTACAGCTAAAGACCCTTGGCATTGATGACATTATTGGGTTTGATTTCATGGAGAAACCATCGAGGTAATTGTTGAACACCATGCTGATTTCTATTGTTTGAAGTTTTACTTTTATTAGCATTGATATATGATTTGTTTATTGTTTGTTTATTTATTTATTTTCCAGTCTATGTTATTGAAGCATTGATGCATCACTTCTTCATTTTTTTAAACAAAAGAAAAGGTTTTGACATAAATTTGAATGCAAGGCAACCAGAGGTATGCCCAAAAAAATACAATGAGAACAAAGAAAAGGAAAGCGTGATGCATCTCCTGAAATAGGTGCATAGGTGCTTAGGAATGGCATGAGAAAACCTTCAACGTAGATTTGACTCTCATATAAAATCTCTTTTCTGTTATTTTCTTTTTTTATGGGTACTGCTCCAATACATATTTTTTTTATGTTGTCAACATGACATTTAAAGGTTCATTTGAAGCAAGGGAACCCTGAAATAGGTGCTTATATTCTATTTTATTTTGTTAACCTAATTTCTTGTGCTGAACATATTTTTTTACATGGATGGCTACCAACAGGATGGCAATTATGAAATCTTTGGAGCAATTATTCCTTTTATGGGCTTTGACAGATGACTACAAACTGTCAGACCCAATTGGGCATCAAATGGCGAGGCTACCGTTGGATCCTATTTACTCCAAAGCACCCATCTTGGCAAATGAGTTCAAATGCTTGGAAGAGATGTTGATTGTGGTCTCTATGCTTTTAATAGAATCAATTTTCTATTTCCCTTGTGTAAGGATGGAAGAGGTATGGTAGAGGTATGGATCCATGATAAGATTGCAACTTATTGATCATATTAGTTGCTTGTTTCACTTTCTTCCAGTGAATGGTATAGTAAAGTGCTTGGGGGAAAAAATTGTTGCAAGCACGTGTATCATAAGAAATCTTGCTTGTTTGATAGTCAAGTTTCTTGTATGTTTCCATATTCAGATTAATTGTTATGCCAAGTAAACTATCTGTTTGTTCAGTTTAACATTTATGCGAGGGCTTTGTAATGCTTTTTGACTTGAATATGGTTTGCATGCTAGGCAAGAGTTGCAAGGAATAGCTTTTCAACTCCAGATGGGGATCATGTAACCCTAGTCAATGTATATCGAGCTTTTTTCCAGAATGTGTGGATAAGAGCAAGATGGTTATGAGTAAAGATAAAACAATTGAGAAAAACTTGAAGAAATGGTGCATCGAAAATTTTATTAACAGTCGATCCCTTAGGCATGCTCGAGACATTCACAGGTATTTTATGCTCTTTGCATTCAATCATTATACAATCATGCTTTTACCTTGCAGATGTCAAAATCTTCTGTTGTAAGACCTAGTGTTCCTCATGATTTACAAACTCATAGCAGTCAAATTCAAGGGCATGTTCAACAAATGGGTTTGTCAGTCTCATCATGCGGCAATGATATGCTTCAGTTCCGGAGATGTCTCACTGCTGCTTTCTTTATCAATGCTGCTATGAGGCAACCAGATGGAATGGGCAGGTATAGATTCTTTACCCACTAACATAACCTAAAACAAAGCATCATCTTCATGTGATTGCTCAGCAGAAACATCTCGAGAATATCTCCTTTTAATCAATAAAAGTATGCATTGGATGTGAAATATTTGGCAGTTTTCTACAGCTAAAGATGCAACTGCAGATCCATCCATCATCAGTGTTGTTCCGATCAAAACCAGAGTGTATCATATTCAATGAGCTAGTTAGAACTAATCACAACTATGTCTGGAACCTCACAGGGATTAATCCACTTTGGTGGTTGCCTGATTATGTTTCTTCTTAGTAATATATTATACCATGTTTTTTTCTATGTTGTAATGGAACTTGAATGCTATTTCTATATTTTATTCTTCATTAAAATTTCATTTATCTTGTATTGTTCCAAACTTTTGGGAATATCATTCGCTCTCTTCATGATTTTGTAATTTTAAATTGATTGAGCTAGGGTACTCTAAATCGGAACCGACTCATGAATTTTCTATAAGTGCACGAAAGCACCCACAAAATAAAACTAATCAGTTACTTGGACTTATAAATATGTGTATAAATGTGTGCGTTTATATATATATATATAACAGTTTAAATGGGTTAAATGTATTTTTTTTTTTTTAACATATTATCATGTCCATTGACGAATATATACCACGCTTTTATTAAGATAAATTTACAATCAATTATAGATATAACAGTTAAAATGGGTTAAATGTATTTTTTTTTTTTAACATATTATCATGTCCATTGACGAATATATATCACGCGTTTATCAAGATAAATTTTATAATCAATTAAAAGAAAATACGAAAGATAAATCCAACACATCTTGCAATATCTGATGACAAACCAAATAATATGTAAACACAAAATTAACTTGAAAATTAGAATCAACCATCACCAAAATAATATTTTCATTGTCACAGGGACCAAATTGAATAAAAATATATAATTTCAATCAATCAATCAAATTATATATTGACCGTAGCCTATAAATAAATCAAACATATCCTATTCTACTTGCACTCGAATTTAATATTTGAAAGAGGATCAAACACCCCTCCTAGTCCAACTCAAACTAATCACCACGTCCATAAATAGCCATGCACTTCCAACAATGAAACATGCATCAATCTGATCTATTGCGTAGAGACAAACATGAAGAAGGTGTTATGGAGCAAGATCGAGGACGAAACATTGAGAAAGATGGTTGAAGTGCACGGACTGCATAACTGGACATTAATAAGTGAATCAATCCCAGGCCGGTCCCGGAAGTCTTGCAGGGTGAGGTGGAATAACCACCTCTCACCGGATATTGAACACAAGCCGTTCACGCTGCAAGAGGATGAGATCATTGTTAAAGCACACAGTGAGCTCGGAAACAAGTGGGCAGACATAGCAAGGATGTTACCTGGCCGCACGGACAATGCCGTGAAAAATCACTGGCATTCAAAACTCAAACGGCGCAAGTTCTCAAGAATTCATCAGGGTGATGATGACGATGATGATGATGATGATGATGATAATGATAATACAAGTAGAAGAGATTTGCCAAAGTTTGTATTACCTCTAAGGGCTGTGATTCCGGAGAATTTGAACTATGAGGAACAACAGAGGATTCTAACGATGATGAACAGGTGGTATGAAGAACCGAGGACTCTGCCGTTGATTGACCGTCTTGGTGTGACCAACAGTACTGATGATGAACCGCCGAGTTCGATAATGAGTACTATACCTTTTGAAGACCCTTGCACTGAACTGACTTTGAGACCACCGGGTGAGCAAGGCAATATTGTTGCAAGAGAACCATCGAACAATGCAAGTGCTGCAAGAGATGGGTTTGAATCTTTGAGTTCAACAAGCACTGGTTGTATGGACTAGATCCCAGGTTGACAAAAAGTAAAAATAATAATAATTATTATTATTATTTTTATTATTTGTTTTTCCTTTTTATGTATATTTATTTACCAAGGAATCACAATTATGTGTGTGAATTGAAACTTTTGTATGCCCAGCAAACGCAATTTTAGTTTTTACTTAATAATAAAATAGTTTTTTCATTGCATGCATTGATTATGATTATTGTATTATTTATATTTGATGATATATTTTATTTTAGAGTTACATTGTATAAAACTCAATTTAATGATAAAAATCATTACAGTAAAACATGGTTATGTATTTTCCTTGCACCCAAAATAGTTCACAACTTATGAATAAAAAAGGATTTTATACTTACTATTGGTTGCCACATGCTTTACTTTATATGCAATAGTCATATATCTCGTCCACTAAAATATAGACTCTTAATATATGGGCATTTGTAGTTGTCATAGAATTAATAAAATTAATTTATTGTAATCTTTTGTCTTTACTTTTCATTCGCTTTTACTTTCAATTAGAGAATCTCTTGACAATATCTGAGGTAAATTTACATTAAAGACAAACTATTAATAAAAATCATAAACCCACCATCACTTAAAAATATAAATAATTAAAAAGTAATTTATGATTTATTGTTTTTAACTATTCGAAGACTGAAGAGAATAAAAGCCCCCACAGTTCATAACTAAACAGCTCTCATATGATATCTAACAATAATGCCAGCCACCACATATTGAGCAAGGAAAAAAAAAAAGGACTGCCATTGCACAATTTTGCATTTTTGTATTTACAAAGTGTTGAAGATTAGCCTGTCAGCTTATGTTCAAGTAATTGGCAATTTCAAAGGAAGACAAACCAAGGTGAAATTTATTTTGATTTCTAGACAAAAATACAAAGAACTTGTATCAACAATGTGCAATAAGATTGTCTTGGTTTGCCATCTAAAAATCACATACTCTAAAGTTTACAAGGGTGCAGCCTGGATGGTGCTGGAAGGAGGCTGTCTCTTCAAAAGGCGAGTTGCGAATTCTCTGACCTGACTTATTAGGTGCTCAAGATCCTGGACCCAAGACCATGTGGGTTCATTAAGAGCACGAACTGAATTCAAGCAGACTAGAAGTGTCCCCCCTTCATGCAGCAGAACCTGTAAAATGAACATGATGGGAGACGGCTGAAATTTCAGACTTGTAAAATGCATAAAACTGAATTTTTGAAGTACCCTGCCAAAATCTGATATCAACCTATCACAGCACAAAAGGTAATGCCAAACCAAACTTTTCGTGCATTAAAAAGTGGGGGAAAAAATAGTTATTGCATGGAAAGGAAAAATGCCAACTACATAAAACTTAGGCTTATCATATAATGATGGAATGGCTGGGCGTGAGCATTGCTGGCTGGTGAAGTGATTCCTCAGTTTACCTCATTCGACTACAGTAACACTATGTAATTTTTATTTAATACTCAAATATCATCTGTTAGCCATTGAACCACTTGAGGGAATCAGTTGAGCATTGAATGCTGAATCATATTTAGTATGTTAAAATATTTTTCAGACTCTCACATCTAAGGTGTACCACCAGCATTCAGGTTCTTATTGGGTAAAACTATCAGTACACCCCTACCCCCCAAATGCACAACTAATTCAGTCAAGTGACTGAACATATCAATTGTTAAAATCCTACAAAATTACGTTACAGGCTGATCCCTGGAAAACTAAAATTGGAATTTTGCAAGCCCTCATCACCATGGTGCTACTGCATTTGCCAGGGAAGGAACAGTTAAGGATGGTCATACAAAAACCATGGTGCTACTGCAACCTGGTTTCTAACATCTGTGGTACTTCAGAACAATGTCAGCATACACATCAAAACTTATACATGTCTTAGTCCTAGTCATGAAGTATGCCAAAAGTTAAACATAAGTCGAGGTCTAACCAGGGACACTTAAATTATGATCCTTAAAATGTGTTAGGGCTAAGAGGAATTTACATCATTAAACTCCTAAAGATATGGGGAATCAAAAGTCAATTATGCCGCCATGGAAATTCACTAGCTGGTGTCCTGTTGTGCTTAAATGGAAAATGACAATTTATACCTGATGGATTTCATCCTACCACTCAACAGCATATTGCATCCTTTCCATAATATATACACTGTGTATTCGATATTATCCTCGAAAGATATAAAAAAAGGAAAATAAAGATTAATCATGTGTGCATACCGTCAACCATAGAGGAAGAAACCCCAACACTGAGGGAAGAGAAGCCGCAACTATGCAAGTTAAAGCAAGTGCTACACTTTGCTTCACCTGCAAGCATTCATTATGCGAACCAATCAAGTCCTTGGACAAACTAGAGGAAATGTGAAAGCATCATATCCATCATTAGATAGTACCAGTGAAGTAGTTTGGCGAGCTTTTGCAATGCAGAAAGGAACACCAGAAATATTATCCTGCAGTAAAAGCACATCTGCAACTGCTATAGCAGTCGCACTAGCTCGCTGAGCCAACACCATTCCAACAGTCGCTGCAGCTAGAGCAGGAGCATCATTAATACCATCACCTACCATTATCAAGCCTCCACCTAGGCAGAAGATAAAAATGAAATTAGGCACCAACCTAACAATTCTTATCCAGGGAAAGATCATGTGAATTTTCCATAAAGCATTTCCGTTTCTTTGGAAGAAATTACATCCATAGAGTATTAACATAAAGACACTAATTAATGGCTGGTATATCTGGTAACCATAGAAGCATAAAACAGCACTGGTAAAAGTGAAATAAATAGCCACCTGTTTCTCTAGATGTCGATTTCACATGATTGAGCTTATCCTCAGGCTTAAGGCTGTGATAGACTTCATCAATACCCACTGCTTTAGCAACTCTCTTTGCACTTAATTCATGATCACCAGTTAACATAATCGTTCGCAATTTTGCTTGATCTTTTAGTGTAGTTAACACTTTTGCAACACTTGGTCGAGGCTCATCCTCAAAATGAAAAAGTGTGACCTGACAAAAAAATATATAAAAAAAAATATTATGCTTAGCAACATTTAAATCTATTCCTGAAACATTCATATTGTCATCAACCTTATTATAAGAGAACCTTTAATACAAGGACCTTTCAAGAATTCAAATCAACTAAGACGAGTAGAAATGAGAGGGGTTAAGATGGCTGATACTGAGATTGGTACGTAGAAGTTTCGGTATCTAGACTCTATAACCAAGATGACGGGAGCTTATTGAAGATGTCACAAATAAGATTAAGGCAAGTAGAATTGAGAAGAGCTTCTCAAAGTTTTATATGATCATAAAATACCTCTTAGATTGAAATGTAAGTTTTATAAAACGGTTGTTAGGTCAACTATGATGTATGAGTCAAAATGTTGGATGATTAAGAAACAACATGCCCTAAGGTGGACATGTTGCAATGAGAATGTTGAGGTAGATGTCAAGGGTTACTAACAAGCTATTACTAACAAGCTAAGAAAGAATAGATCAAGATGGCACAGACATCTCCTTAGACGACTGATAGATGTTCCTATAAGAAGGATGGAAGCTCTTCAAGTAGAGGGTCATTAAAGAGAAAAAAAATAGACCTAAATGTGTTTAGCAAAAACTTTACAAAATGATGTCTTATCTTGGTTTATCTAATCTTTTGACTCTTGATTTGTAACCAACCCCAAATAGTTAGGACTACGGTTGTCAAATCGTGAATTGAATCGAATTGTGAATCGAGCGTTTTAGTAACAAGTCCTAAAATTTCATGTAAAATAGATTACACATATTTCTAACCCAAAAAAATTGAAGTTCGACTATTCAAGGATGATCAATGATATTTACATAATCTTGATCAATGATCACAAAAAACAACAAAAATAATTTGTTGTAATCAAAATTCAGCTAAGTCAAAGTCATCAGGATCTTCCCCATCTCCATCTTCATCCAACAATTCCTTATCTTCCTTCCCATCCTCATCATCATTAAAATCTTCAACTTCTACTTCTACAACTTAAGCATTTCCTATTCTATCCACATTCAAATTTCTTAGGCCTAGTTAAAATAAGAAAGAGGGTTAGCTTATTATTTGTTTCTATCGTGAAGGGTACATGAGGGAGGGGGGAGGAAGTGTCTGTTAGGGGTTTTTTTCGTTAATGACTTGAGTTATAGGCTTTGGCTTTTAAATTATAAAGTAGATGAGCGTTCAATTTTTTTTTTTTTATAATTTTGGAAACCCAACACAAAAACAATCTAAATTTAGTATATTTTCCGAATCAGTGTGAATTGTGAATCAGACAAATCAAATTGAATCGTTCCTAAATTAGACGGTTCACAACGATTCAAAGGGTGACCAATTCAGCCCCGATACTTATTGTAAAGGGAAGGTAAGGGGGGAGGTGGGTCAAACCAAATCGGCCGATAAGATTCTAACAACAATGGTTAGGACTAATGGCTTGTTGTAAATAGTGAGAAAATTGATATTTTTATTGGAAAGTGAAGGTCCATAAAATTGTTGCTGTTACCCACTGTTATTGATATTCACATATCATGTCAGCAGACACTTAACCTATCTCACACTAATCTGTTTTGAAATAGTACAAAGCATAAGCACACTGAAGTAGTATTAAATTTTAAATTTCTCCTTAACAGTTAACCACATAAAGTTCAAAAGTTAAATGTGGCATACTTGCAGTCTGTGTCAGCAATATATGATGCTTTGATAAAGGTAATATGTAACATAAGAGTATTCAATCTTGGTTTGTCTGAAGAGGAACACATGCATTTTTCTTAGACTTGCCCATACTGCCAATCAGAATCTGTAGACTACAGAAATTCAACGAGAAAATAATAATTCCATGATCCCATTCCTTATTAAGCATTGAATTATCAGAAAATAAATTGCAGAGAACATCTAAAATCTGAAAAATCTCAAATGATTTACCTTCTTATTGACAGATAATGCTGCCTGAACAAATTCACTACCATAGGCAGACATCCTTACTGCTTCCCTGATCTTTTCTGATTCATCATTAGATTTACACAAAGATGCAATGTACTCCACAGAGCCAATTGATGCCTTTAAGAGCTCATCACCTCCAGGTCCTCTCTATAATATAGACAAAGAATTGTGCTTAAGTTTAACCAAAATCTGTCATGATGCATCCTAGATGAGAATCACAATTATATTAAAGATAGAACAGTACTCAACATTACCATGAGGAAAGACAAGCCATTTGATTACTTGATTTGCCAATGGAATAGATATACATAAAATATATAGATACTGAGATCAAACCTTAACATTTTCCAGTGCATAAGTGTGATCCAGATGTAATTGCAAGCAATTATTGTGAGTCAATGGCAATGCATTCCTAATGTTGGTTTTCTTATAGCGTCGATACTTTATGGTTCAAAATAGAGGAGCACCCTCTCTGAAAATTCCAAGATTAGTATTATCTTTATATTAACGGAAATTATGCATCAAAAGGTTGTCAGAAGTCTAGTATTTAAGATTTTGCCAATTACGTTGTTTGAGAGAAAAATTATCATGCCAAAAAAAAAAATTGATTACATAAATTTTTATCAGGATAAAGTGCTTACATGTTTGCGGTTAAATAGCTAGAATCCTCCACAAGACTACCTTAAGGAACGATGAATTTTCAAACATTTCATGGTAATCAGGGTAAAACAATGAATTTTGAATGAAACAAAATTAATATAGAGAATGCGTGAGTATCATATGCTAAAGTTATGCATAAAAAGCAGAAAACTTAATAAATCATGATTGCCTACCTCAATACCAGATAGAGTTGCAAGAAGACCTCTACCAGGAAGACACTCAAAGCTCTCAATGGAGACGTTCGGAAGATCCTTCCCCATACTGTGATCAACAACTGCTCTGCAAACTTGCAGGAAGGGAAAAAAAATAAGATTTCAAGAACACACTAACTTGATGGGCATACAATCGATGTTGAAGAAAAATCAATTGCGAAGATCTAAATGCATACAGAACATTTTCATAAGCAATTTATTTTAAGTAACTCGTATAAACTTATATGTTTCAATTAGTCATACATAGGAAGACCAACCATGCACCAGTAGAGAATATGCAGAAACTTGCACAAGATCACAATCTAGAGAGTTTTAGATCAATCATACACATAGGAAGAAACATGTGCTCTATAACAGCATACAGAGAAATTCAAACTGAAAACGAGAGTCAGAAACACATGACTCGCCAATTATAGGAAAGATATACTTCAAAGTAAAATGAAGAGCCTGTTAAGAATTATGACGCATCAATTGAATAAATCAGCTCTGATCTAGTTCAAGAAATCAAGGTCATAGGTGCAGTCACACAGAAGGCCTGTTTATCACTTAGCATATCTTAACAAGCTTTGAAGTCATTTTCAGACCTATAAAGAAAATTTTAACTATTTCCGTACATGCAGTAAAAACCATCTTCATAATATGGAAGACCAGTTTTGTAAAATACTTTTTGCCATCACTAAGGAGCCAAGATGTAAATATATCTCTCTGCCAACACTTCTAGACCCTCCTCTCTTATAACAAGGAAACAGAACACACTACCAAAATCCAAAATAGAATCTATGGAACCCTGAGTACGGATCAAACCTATATTCAGTGTGGTCACCTAGGCTATGTATGGACTTTCATTTGTCTTGAATTCTAGTCTTTGTTGGAGATATCATTAAATTGAATTAAAAAAATATTATTTTTGTCTGGTATGGCCATAATAATTTATGCAGCATTGCCACATCAGCTCCTTCACAACTACAGACAACCACATATTAATAACAAACTCTTTAATAGAAATTGCCGAAGTCATCATGTTGTCAACTCTTCGGAAAGTAATAAGGCTTTAAATGTATAAATCCCTATAGAGATTAATATTGACATGTAGATACCCCATCATCTAAATGGAGTGAATTCATCAAATATCTGTAAAAGTGAATATACCCAAAGAATTGTACATATATATAATATTCATATTTATGCATGCTGAAGAACTTTGTTTGTCTGTTTGTTTGTTTTTAAATCTAAGTATATCTAAAAATTATAATAAAGTAATTTTGGAATTATAAAAAAGTAAATGGTTCATGATGGAAAATGCAACTTCAAGGCTTAAATTAAACAAATAAAGGAGACTAGGTATGCATATATCCAATATTTTAAGGAGTATATGTATAAATATGAAAAATTTAGGCTATATATGTAAAAATCTTCAAAAAAAATAGCTTTACATGAAGTGTTTGTTTGATACAACAATAGATGTGATGTGGCTTTCCCTGTAGTCAGATATTAGAGGTATATACATAACATTGAATATCTGTAAGGTATAAATGCAATATAAACTAAGTTTAACATGATTACTACTATTGCAACTGAGCCACAACCAATTTATTTCCTGAAAATTTATCAAAAAACTATGTTCCCTTTAAGGTGGCAGAAAAGTTGAAGGCTATGCAATGAAACATGTCATGTCATTTGTTCTAGTCATATCAGTAATAATAACATTATTTTGAACAAAGAACATTGTAGCATCCGACAGAAAGACTTAAAAAGCCATTAAAATGAAAGCTTACAGAACCAATTGACCATTTTATTCAGTTTGAGGATCTATATGAAAGAAATAGGCAAAGTTCAGTAGCATTGGTGCAGTTTTAGGTTCAAACTGACATGAGCAATGAAGAGAAATTGAATAATCATACATGGGCAAAATACATTCCACACTCTTCAACCATTTCTCCAGTTATATTCTATGATTTTTGTTTCTCTTTTAAATAAGAATGTTAAATTAGTAATGGCCATATTGGAAATACTATATTTTTGCAAACATATTTATCAGTAAAGCAACATTTGCAAGTCTCAAAGTTTCTCTCAGGAAGTATCAGAACAGTTCACTTCAAAATAAATATTTAAGCAACATCCTTAAATAGGTTATAAAAAACAACTATTTCAAGTATGCTCATTTCTCCACAGATGCTCTATGCTTTAATAAATTTCAAGTTTTTTATGTTAATTATAAGAAAGATGGTCTACTTTAACTTGAATTTCATTCTATTTGAAATTCATTATATTTTTAGTCAATGTGAAATTATATCAAACTTGAGTTCAAGCATAACATGATAACAACTAATAAAAGTAGCTTACAAAATTCTATTCAACTCTTCTACAGCTTCCTTTCCAAAGACAAGATTGTCACACCAACTTCAAACCCTAAGGTGATAAAACCTTGATTGCCAAAACATAATTCCTAAATGCAATTTTCATTACCATAAGATCTTTTCAGCAAAGATAGAATTTGCATTGGTCTCTTCCAATCTTACAGGAGAAAATTTGAAATCCTAATTAAAAAGCCTACATTCGATCAATTTCGAAGTCATGGTGCCTGCTAATCCATTTTGCAATTATTATCTTAGATTTTTCTCATAACGAAATGGTTTTAATCTAATTCTTAAAAATCATACTGTCTTGCCTACCGTATTCCAGGAGGAGTGTTTGATGATATGTAAGTCAATCTAAGCATGGTCCACTTACATAGCACTTTCTATATTTCCTCCGATAAAGTACCCCCACTTGCATGTTAGTGAACTTCAGCCCATATTCCAAAGTTTGACTTATGGCCAATTTAGCCTTTTGCCAAAATTTTGTATTTGTAACCAAATGTGGCATTAAAATGTGACTCACAATTAAGCATAATTAGTTATCCTTTCAGTCAAAAGTTCACAAATAGAGCACAAATAGAAAGTAATTTCAGTTAACCTTTCTGGCCCTTTGCTGAGTCTTAGCATCTAAGACAAATGCAGTTAACTTACATTGTGATTGTAAGTCAACCAAACAAAAGAAAGAGGGATGCAGCATCTCCACTCCTATCTAACCAAACAAATAGACAAATTATACTAAAAGAAATATTTACATATGAACCCACTCACACAGCAAGTCCATTTACTTCAAACCAAGCATTCCCTAAATACTACAAAGGGTATATAAAGATATGACTCCCACAAGAATTTCCAGTGAAATAAGAGATCCAGTTCCGCAAATAAAAGTACAGCACAAACAAGGAGAATATCCATATGACTTAACTATGTCATATCTTCAAACATGGATCTTCATTTGCATATTTTATGTATTATCTGACATCTGATACTATGTGTATACCTACTAATAGGTGGGCAACAGAAGGCCACATTTATCTCTCAATATTTACCTGCATAATAGCACAGTCCAATTATTTAGAGAACAAATAACTCAACAAGTTCAGAATCTTTGGAATTCAACTGATCCCAGAACATTTTCAGATATATCTATGTCCTGCATAGTTACTCCATGTATACCGCATGGACTTAATTCATTTTGAGTGTAAGTAGCTATCTCACAAATCAATGATTGAGTCGTTAGTCCATGTACTACAGTGTAGATCGCATGTCGTAGCATAAGGGATCTGTTTGTGTAGCTTGTTTGTTCTGGCAAGGGTATTACATTGAGAAACTTGCTAGATTAAAATATGTTCGAACAAACTTTCACCACAAACCAAAACAGAGCATTACTCAAAGAAACAACTGCTCCATTTCTGTTCCTTATACAAGCAAGTGAACCGAAAGAAAAAGGAATATGCGGCATTCATGATTGTTTACACTGACCTTCCAATTGGATGTGTGGTACCCTTTTCCATGGCTGCAGCTACAGCTAGAGCTTCTTTTTCACAGCTAGGAACACAACAAGATGAAAAATGAGACTTGTTCAGTCCAACAAAATGCCCATGAATGGGTTCAATGGCCTTGCACATAAGCTTCCCTGTTGTAAGCGTTCCGGTTTTATCAAATGCAATAATCTGGCAAGCTGCAAGGGCATCTAATACACGCCCTCCCTTTAGCAGTATTCCCTTGTAAATAAAAAGAAAGAAATCAGTTAAAATCACTAAGAAAATATGCCATAGAATACAAAAGCTCCAGTGGGAATACAATAGAATTCATAAATCAACAAACTCATACCAGAAGGTTGAGACTCAACATCAGTGGATAATAGAAGCTCTAGTAAGGTTATAACAATTCCAACTAGAGACCAAAATTTAATCATAACTACGAATAATCAGTCTTGCAACTATTGTGCATTATTTCCTTGGATGTATAAACAACCAACCAAAACATGCACTAAAACGATCAATTGCTTTGAGAACATACAGTAAACAACATTTCCAGGGAAGTGATGCCAATTGGAAATATACAGCCACAAAATGGCATATAAAATTTACAAAAATAAATTTAAAAAAAAAACATAAAACCACCAAATCAGCATGTCTTGAAAAGTTAATCAGGAAATGGAGAAGTTTCAGCATACTAGTCATGAACCATAAAAGTAAGCGCAAACAAAGCCATAAGGGTTAAGATATACAAGTTTTAGAAAAATAATTTCACGAGGGTGCACAGCACCAAACTTTTATTACAACACTAGAGGCTCATTTTTTTCAAGACATCAATTTTCAAGGCAATAACATCCCTTTCTTTCCCAGACAAACTAGTTTTTTTCATGGTAAGCACTGGAATCAATAGAGCTGCGTTGAGATCTTGGGGGCTATTTCCGAGACACAGGTTGAGTAAAATAATACAAAATGCTCATCATTTATCCAAATACAGAATAAGTATGGATGGAAAAATTATGCTAGGAAAGTTGTTATCCCCTTAACACCACATCAAAGCTTAAAAGTTAGGCCCATGAGTTATTAACTAACAGAAACCAGAAAATAAAGAATAAATTTTCTGAGAAAATGGCAATTCATAAATTAATTGCTTCATTAGCTTGAAAGGAAAAAATAATTGAAAAAAATAAAAATGAGAGAAGAATAACAAAGCAAGAGATAAAGACAAATAATCCCGTTACCCAACCGCAAACTCTAAACAGTATTGACTCCAATAATATCCACTAGACCCTAATATTAAAACATTGATGCTTTAAGCATTTTTTGCCACCACATTCAGTGGTTACTGAATTGATCTTGGCGCATTCCATTGGAAACAAATAGAAATGAAGGGGAAAATGTCTACAAGAAAAACTAAAGAGGAGCATGAGAAGGGGACAAAAGACAAGCTTGTAAAAAGCCTTAGGGTTGCATAGAACTTCTATGCATTAACAATACTAGTGAAGGTCAAATGCATAAGTGGTCCCTGAATTTGGCAAATTGTTCAATTTCAGTCCTTGACCTGAAAAGCTAATCAGGAAGGGCCTCATACAACAATAGAATATGGGTCAAGTGCATTTTTGTTGCCAGTGCTTTGGTGTAATGCGCATTTCAGTACTTGTACTTTGGAAGTGCAGAATATGATCCATGGACAGTCCATTTTTTTAATTCATGCTAGTCCATATTGCTGAATTAACAATTCTCATTTGAAATATATGACTTTATTGTGGCACACACAATTTACAACATTAACTATCCTGTTGGATTCAATGATGTCTTCAATATTTTTGAATGATTTTTTTTTCTTTTCCATTTTTTTTTTTTTTTTTGGTTGCCATGGCATGTTACCATATCATATGCTACATCAGCAAAAGAATTTAAAAGCAACAAAAAAATTCATGAAAAATATTATAAAATCCAACCAGGCAGTGAGCATGGCATATGTTGCCAGGTGGGTGCGCCACAACAATGGCCGCATAATCAAAAAACCATTAAGTAAAATTTGAAATTCAGGGTATATTCCAATTAGGTGTCAATTCGGCAACTCGAACCAAAATAACCAAAAAATGCATTGTGCAAAAACCTAAATGAACAGTACACCAAATTAGAGGGACCGATAGTGCATTTAATCATAATAATAATAAATTTCAACCGTCAAGGCAAGTCAACATGGTCAATGAAAGTAAGATCTAAAAACATTGCAATTCCTAGATGTGCTAAGAGTAGCGATGAGAGTCGGTTAGCTTCTAAATGTCAAGAAGATAAAGGTCACTACTTGCACTCTGCACAATGCAAGAAATAGAGGATAGAATGACAAACCAGAATAGGAAATGTCTAATAGTGACAACTATTATAGAGAAAGTCTCATAGTAGGCCTTTGATCCCTGCCTTCTCCATATGGATCTTTCTTGTAGAAAACTAAAGGTCTTAGAAGCTTCACATGTTTGAGTTAGATATATGAGGGGCATAAGCGATCAAGATGTTGATTTGTGAAGGGTTAAAGCCACTACCAGCCCCTAAATTTTGGGTCATTGTTTATTTTGGCCACCAATGGGGAAAAAATGTAAATTTTTGCCCTCAACTGCAATATTTGTTCATTTTGGCCTTCTGTCTAGAATGGCAGCTAATATGGCTAATCACGTGGCACATTGGCCTATACCCATGTTGGACAAA
Source organism: Dioscorea alata (assembly GCA_020875875.1). Taxonomy (NCBI): domain Eukaryota; kingdom Viridiplantae; phylum Streptophyta; class Magnoliopsida; order Dioscoreales; family Dioscoreaceae; genus Dioscorea; species Dioscorea alata. The sequence continues at coordinate 7,259,235 of CM037013.1, read as the reverse complement.
GGGCCCAAAGCCAACAATTCCTGCATTCAAAGCCAAAATGAACATTATACTTTTACTTTAGAGGCCAAACGAATTATGATCCAAGCTTGAGGGGCCACTGATGGCATTAGCCCATTTGCAAATAACATAGATGGAATTCTGTCATAGAAACATTAATAAGCTGTATCATGCAAAAAATCACAATATGGTTTAGTTAAAACTAGTTGTTGAGACAAAATGACTCATAAAATTTTCAAAAGTCAAACAGAAAATCTGTACATCATTAAAACTAATCCTGGTATTTTCTACAAAACCAAGAGAAATATCTATAGACTGCAAAATAAAGCACATATGAAGGCTTCTGTGAAAATGTTAATAGGCATCATGAAAAATTGCTAGATCATGCTGGTCAAAAGAACATCGACTCTGGGAAGTCAAAAAACATCACATAAGAAGAGGTTACCAGCAATTGGTCATTTTCACAATATACTGACACTCAAACACCATTCATACACAAATAATAGTTGTTGCGGGTTCGGACTAACAACCAGGACAGGTAGCATCTAATATTAACAACCTAATACTCACGAAAGTAGTGTTATTTTTATGTTTCCCAATTAAGTTTTGAATTGATTAATCATCACATATGTGATCCTAATTCCTAAAAGCTCTCAGGCAGGCAACAGGTAATTATATTTTGCTCAGATAACATGTGCTCTCACCCAAAATTATATTTTGTCAGAGATTCCAATTAAGCCAGACATGAATCAAGAAAGTGCATCAGTCATATCCATATATAATTGATAACAGATAACTCCTAGCCATTACCTTACTTGCACATGAACTTATTGCTATAGCATAAGCTAGAGGGGCAACAGCCAATGCACAAGGTGATGCTGCAACCATAAGCCCCAAGGCACGATAAACAGAGCCCCTGGAAACTACAAGGTAAGGAATGATAAGTTGATAAAAATATATGATAGCTTATTCAAAGATCAGAAAAAGAAGTAAGATAACAATAAATTATTTAGGAAGAGTAAAATCTCAATAAAATATAATGATGGGAATAAGAAGTCTTCCAAGCAAGAGATTCAAGCAATATCTTCTCCAACACTGTTTATTTCCCAGGATTATAATGTTCGTACAAATAGTTCTTGCAGAGCTAGTGTTGTTTATGCAAGATTGATTCCTGCAATATAATACCACAAGGATTATTCGTGTACCTTCCTGAAACTCGTTAGCTTACTCTAAAAACCTTCAAAGAATGTTGCTCAAGTTTCTATTTATTAAGAGTGTACCAGCTATTTATTAAAAGAAGTGTGGTAAACAACATTTGGGCATGGGAGTGATTGAAACCTCTGATAAGTATTCTAGCAGTATATATAAGATCAATCCTTTCTGTCTTTTCTCACAGAATTGCAGTCAGAATCAATCTTTTGATAGAAAATATAAAGAGAATTTCAATAGTTTAATGAATTTTTTAATAGCAGTATGTTTATAAATATTACATGTATGTGGATAACAACAACTTTGTTCCAAGTATTCTGTATCAAATTATGCAACTATGAAGAATTGAATGTTGAACTATATTCACTTCTACTGCAAAAGTCATCCAAAAGAAAATGACATTTTGGGATAATTTTTTTAGGGATTTTACAAAAACTCTTCTTAATGTAAAGTCATACCCCAACTTCAACCTCCACATTTTCTTTTTCTCTTTGAATGGATGCACTAATTAGCTATGACATTTATTATCTCATTATCAAATAATTTAGGCCATGCAATAAGGTAAGTTGAATTAACAATCATTGGCATATTATTTGGATCAAGCTCTCTAATCACAGCTGACCAAGAAATATGTGAAAAGGAGAAACAAGGATTTGATATCAGGTTAGCAACCAATTATAGGACTCCTTACTTAAAGGCAAGACCAGCCTTGAATTTTGTGTTCTCTTAATACTGAAACTTACCTTATCATGTGAGAACAAATACCCTATCTCAGTAGACACTTATCGCTAGATGAGCTCAAATATTTCAGGCATTTTCCACCAATTAATTGAACTCTAGAATATTTTCAAGGATTGGTCTAGTCAAGAAGCCATTAAGATCTTATTGCTCAAATTTTAACTGATTATAAGAATGCAAAACTAACAAAGGATTGGAAGTCTGCACACACAGATGCCACAAGGATTAGTTTCAACTGAAGACAACAAATGCTAATGTAAATTGCTTTCACTGAACTTTCCAAAACACATTTTTCATGCACATGATATGGTCAGCACATAATAAAGCATAATGGAGGCAAAAGGTGAAGCATACACCAACACATACATATATGCATACATAAAATTCTAGTTGCTTCACTCAACAAAGTTACAATCATTAAAGACTTTAGAGCTCTGAAATTTCATCAAGTACCTGGAGAACCAATAAAGGGCCACTTGAAAAGAAATGGCCCAAGAAGAGCAACTCCCAAAGATAGAGCTACAACTACCTTGCTATAATGTTCACCAAATTCATCCAGCCACCTTTGTAGTTTTGCTTTGTTTAGCTGCCCTTCTTCAGTCAATTGAACAATTTTGCTCAATGTTGAATCTTTCCACGACTTGCTTACCTTAGACATAATGAAAAAGAGAGAATCACCAGATGCAGAAATAGTATAGCACTTTTGCATAGGAAACAACATTTTGGCAATTCAGAAAAGGATGACATGTGCATGAAACAAAGTGAAGTACAGAAATTTAAATACATAATGAGAACATGATTACTCACACCAGGGATGGAGCAAACAATAGATTTCCCAAAAAAAAATAATTTTTTATACTATATATACAAATTTGTAAAAGCCAAGAGGCCAAACAATAGCTTTTTACAAATATTCTCTTCACAAAAATAATTCTTTTATACTCTGATTCACATGACATATTTTAGTTCAATTTACAATTCTACATTATCTCCTTAGTACGACTTGAATTGGTAGAGAAATTTATTCTTTTACTAAAGTCACCATAAAATGGGTAATACACAAGTTTTAGATGTTTTTTTTAAGTATTTAAATTTTGCCCTGCTTGATATAGGTTTTTCATTTCTTGTGTAAAGAATTAGAAAGAAACTAGAAACTTAGTATAACCTTCAATTTATTTTCATTTAATCAATTAATAGAACTCTAATCAAAGAAATTATTTATGTATTCATTTTTTTTTTTTTTTTTTTTTTTTGTCATGATAGTATAATTATGCAAAACCTCTTTACTTTCATTTTTCCATCTTCTTGCTCATTTACTATGAGATTTTCCTGCCATAGTGCCATATCAAACTTTGGAAACAAGGGGCGATGGGTTAAGTTTTCTTATTAATTTTGTGCCTTAATTAATTAATTAATAATTCATTTATTAAGAATAATATGAGAACATTTTAAGTGTTCATTCCATAACTATAACAATTCAACCATGAAACATGTCATCTAATAAGAATAACAATTCATGAGCAAAACTTTCACATGCCATAAGTATAGAATTAAACCGCAAAACTTTAACTGTTTATCCATAAGGAGAACAGTGCATTTCTGAAACTTAACATTCATATCATAAGAATAGCAGCTTATTTACTTCAGTCTAAACTTCCTCCTCCTTCCCATTCAGGTGCTCTACCAACAACATGATCTTCTCTTTTGTAGTTCTTCTAAAACCCATCAGTTCCATTCAGTTAAAGCAAGTGGGGTTGCTTTACAAACCTTTTGGAGAGAAGCTTGAGGAAGAAAAGAACGGAAATAACTAGAAAGAATAAGGGGAGAACAGGAATGAGGAAGAAAACAGAGAATTAGAGATAAATAGAGGGTAATGATGACCAAGGAAACAATGACAAAGAAGTATGGGCCATAGTGGATGAGAATAATGAAGGAGGATAATAAAAATTCAATGAGGCAACAAAGGAAAAGGAAAAAAAGAAAGGGAAAAAGGAGCGGCAGTGATGGCAAAGGAGCAATGGAGACAGAGGAGAATGAAGAAAATGAGGATAACAAAGAAGATAAGATGATAATAAAAGAAAGGACACAATGCCAATAAAAATAGAAAAAAGGGAAGGGATAACAATAGCTGCATAGGAGGAATGGTGCTGATGGCAGCAGCATGATAGTGGAGTAGGCCGTTCGAAAAGACTAATTTGAAAAAAGAAAGAGATAGGAATAATTTGGAGATTAAGAAGAAACAGATTTAGGAAAATCACGTGAAACCCAAAACTAAAAGATAGAAATGTTCGGATAAATTATAACAAATGAATAATGCAACAATATGCAACTCAAGAGAACTATAAATAAGCGTTGCCTTCTAGGTGAAGTCCTAGGAAGTCAAGATAGGTTATCATGAAAGGATGTGTAGGCTGACCGAAACCATTGATAGATTTTCCTGTGATGCAAGTCACAGAAGATAGCATAGGATTCTACATGCATAATGGGCCAGTTTGGATTCAATTCTTTTAAGCCTAGAAGTGATATTTTTGTAAGTTAAGTACTTCTGAGTCCAAAATATGTATATTTGGATTCACTTATTGAATAAGAGCATAAGCAGTATTAAGGCAAGAAAAAATTAAAAGGAAAAAAAAAAAAGCAGAATTGGTGCTTTTCTAGAAAGTCAAAAAATTGATGCCTCTGGAGGGAAAAAAAACTCTTCCAGGGTTTAAAAAAAAGCATATGGTTTTTTTCTTTTTTCTTTTTTTTTTATTTTGGACCAAAATATGCTCAAGCAAAATAAAGCATTACATTAGTGTCTCTATAAATCCATCACAAGTTAACCTTATGTTTCCTTCTCTTCCAGCTAAAGAGCCTCCCCTCACTTCTCCCCAAGCCCACCATCTCCCGTGTCACTGATCGACTTCAAGATCTCGCCAACATGTCATCCCTAACATTTATTTGACTATAAATTTCTGATCTTTGCTCTTACACACTGTTTGCTGTGCTCTTGCTTGTCTTGTTTATCAATTTCTAAATCACCAGGCATTACTCTCTAAATCAACTCATAATCTAAGGCACAACAATGTCAAAGAATTCTGTATAATCTATAGAAGTTTTCTTCTTAAAGGACCTCTTTTGAAAGTAATGCCTGATGAGTTATTTGGTTTTTCAACTCTTTTAGGTTGAAGTTGCTTCTTCTAATTGTTGTACTTTAGGTTGAAGTCATCAAATCTCATGTTTATCATGTCTTCTGTCTCAAATAAATTTTGTTCATGAAGCAAAGTTCAAACTCCCCATCTTTTTCTCAGGCGGTAGAATGAGGTAAACATCAAATCTTCTAAACGATGATGTTTACAACAGCCAGGAAGATGTAAATTTATATTTTTTTGAAAATTAAATATAAAAGAGGATAGACAAGAAATTCAACACTAAATAGATGATTTTAAATAAATCTATCATTTTGAAGAGACGTGTAACATTTTAGATTGTCATGGCCCACTGAACTCATGGATTTAGTGCTTTTGATTGGAAACATCCAAAGCTGGTGATCCTCTACTAGTTCCAAGTTTTCATCTGCCTATCCTTATCACCTTAGTGAGCCTCTGGATGTGAAATACAATAGTGATTGGACCTTTGGAAGTCCCATGTTTAGTTTGAACAGCCATCTTGTATGCCCCAAATGAAATGTGTTTATAGACTTGCAAATTTTTCACTAATTATTATCATTTTTTCCAAATGTTATTTTCTTCTATTTTGAAGGAAAATGGCAAACTTTTGGCTTGTCCAAAAAAAAATGCCAAAATTAACAACTCTTGAGACTTTTCATGCTTTACCAAGAAAAAAAATACAGGTACTTTTTGTATTAAATTTGACTAATGGTGCAAATGTCATTTCTACTTATGCATGAATTTAGTTAGTTTGCTTGAAACATATGACCAAGGCCTGTGTAAAATGCATGTGTGTATTAACCTCCTATTCTTGCTGGCGGCTAATGGAATGGCACGTTCTTGCTTATTACTAGCCATCAAATGCTGATATGATCCTCCACTTTTATTTTAACTTTAAAAATTGGAACTGATCTGTTTTGATTTTGACTTGTTTCATTTTAAACTCTGGGGTTTTGTCTGCAGATGATTATAACCATATAATCAAGGAAGCTACATGGATAACTTTGTTCTTGTTTTTCAAAGTGGGAAGATTCATGCTCCAATTAACCAAAAAGAAAAAGCTTCCGTTAATTGGTGATTCCACACCAAAAAGCAACATCATTGCTCTCCATGGAAAAGAGAAGTTACCAGTAGACCTTTTGCCACACAACAAGCCAAGTGTTGAGAAACCAAACAGAACAATGAGTGCAAAAGCTAACAAGCAGAGGAGACCGCATTGCTTGGAGTCAAAGGAGGAAAAAAAAGAGTGCAAGGTAATCATAAGAGAATTCTTATGGAGGCTCTGAGGTTAGAATCTATCAGTTTTCCTTCTTCCCCAAAGGGTTTGTGTGAACATGTTTTATATATTTTAATATTTTTTAAAGAACCACAAGTTTTTGTCCATTGCTTAACAAGTATTTTACATATATAAGCAAATATTACCTTGTTGATTCCAGGTACCCAACAATGAAAAGGTCTTTGGGCCTTACCATTGCCTAGCCAAGAGTTAGACTAGAAAACGGATGGAAAATAATTTATTTGAACTTAGTTTTGCGTGACATTGCACTTGAACTTAGCATTTGTGCTGTATCGTTAACATACTCGTTTATGTTCCTCTAGTTGGTAATGACTCTTTGTTTCTTGTTGCTAGATTTATCCAAATGTTGCAATTACCCACATAACAAGGTCTATATTTTTAATATAGAAAACTAAATATCAATAAAAAATTATGTGAGAATGTTATCTAAAGATAGGTTTGATTAAAAACAAAATGCTTCTACTTTTTGTAAATTAAGTGCTTCAGCATCCAAACAGGATCCCAGAAGTGCGTTTACATGCCCTTGATGGCAATTTCACTCTCTAGAAGCACTGCCACAGAAACACACCCAAACACATATAAAAAAAATGGATAAGTGCTTAATTTACCGTTAGAAGTATTTAACACATTAGATGTCCAAGCATAGAAGTATGAGTTAAGCACTTAGAAACAAGAACTTTACAAGTCAGGTAATTCTTTTACACCGAAAGGTCCCAAACACATATAAAAAAAACCATAAGTGCTTAATTTACCATTAGAAGCAATTAACACATTTGATGTCAAAGCATAAAAGTATGAGTTAAGCACTTAGAAAGAAGCACTTTACAAGTTAGGTAATTTTTTTTATAAGTGAATCTCAACAAGGTCAAAATTTCTATATCACAAAAGTAACAGAAAACAAGGATATCTTCTTATTTCCCACTATACTCCATAAGCGCTCAACCTAACAGCTTGTTTATTGAGATTCAGGACAGTACCATTCTAAAAGATTTTGAAAATCTTTTGGTATAGTAAACTAAATTCATACATTTTCATGGTTCCAAGAACATATGGTAAATAATCATTGGATAAAAACACTAATTAGTTCACAACATTTCTGAGTCCACTGATTCAGAAGAAATTTTATGAGGATTATCATGTAATCTAACTCTATCAAATCAAATGCTGAAGAAGTTCTAATGCTATTGCAGCCAGAAGTAGCTGGTAACATTGTATTTTCCACAACTTCATCAGAGAAATAAAAATATAGACAACGCAAGAAATTCTAAAGTGGCATGAAAGCCAAATTGGATAGACAGTAATCAAGTGGCCTAGAAGCTAAATGTACTCGTCAATAAAACAAGCACAAACCATCGGGTAAAGCAAGCAGAAATGAGAAAGAACAAACCAAAGATCCTTATCCTATAAAAGTGATATGCACTCTAGTGAAGATGAAAAATGCATACCTTTATAATCATCATTCCTTCCAAGTTCCTCGCACCACCAGGGATAGCATCCCCCACTTTCCTCTCAAGTGGCTTTGTTTCCCCAGTCAAATGCTCAATAGTAACAGTAGATGCTCCTTGAAAAACTTCACCATCCACTGGCACAGCCTAGACACAATATCAGCATGGAATAAGTAAAGCACTTGCCAACATCTACTAATGAAGAGCATTAATGAGAGAAAGCATACTTCAAAATGAGACAAACACATGGCATGGAGAATCCATTTTTATTTAAAAAATTGGGCTGGCAAGAGAAGCCAAAACTCTACTCTTATGATTAAATATGGTACTGCAAAATAAGTAACTAGTTAACAGATGCCTCTTCATTATTTCATTATGGCATCTTGTAAAATTTTAATGGGATAACAACAGAGAACCCTTGAAAAATGACTACCATCCATGTGTCCACAACAATGAATTGATCACCAAACCACGCCTATATGTTTGAGAAAATTGGACAATCAAGCTCAAGGCTGCCCTCTCTTCCCCTCTTGTGTCACCCATTAATTCTTTATGATCATCTACAATCTCTTCAAATCATGGCAATGGAACAAAACACTTTCAAGGGGATATTTCTGGAACACATCTACGCGCGGTTAGGCTCAAATCTAACGGAACAGTCAAATGACGATATTACTTGCTCCATTTGTATGGAACTTGTTCTCTTTCTTTTAGGCTTGAACCTTCCCTCTTAAGCAATTACTGGCCCATAATTAAGCCTAGCCATTCTTATGAAACTAAGATGAATGAGCATAGAAATCAACAGCTGAACTTTAACTCAAATAATCACAAATTCAATAAGACAGTGCTCAACAAGAAGTTGGGGGGAAAAAAATTGATTTAAGAAAAATTGATGCAGAGTTCCCGTAACAAAAGTTTGGCATTCAGGTTATTCAAAACAGGATAACTTAAATTAGACGAGACCATCTTAAAGTTGACATTATTGGAGGAAGAGCCTTGGTAATCTGTGAAATCAGAGCAAACCGCAAAAGATTGTGATAGAGAAAACAAAGAAAATAATGAAATGCATAAAACTTTATTGAAACAAAGAAACAAATGAAAAAAAATGGCTACAGAATAAGAAATCAGAGGTTACAATTCAGGGAGAACATTAAAAAAATTGTTTGCAGCACATTGGCTAGATTATTTCTTTATATCCACACAAACTTCCTAGTCAACAAAAGTAAAAGAAAATTAATCTAAACAATATTTCTCACTACAAGAGGTAACTGCAATTTTTACTTTAAAAAGCTATTCACAATCTAACAGCAAGCATTTTATAAGCCCAACAGAGCAAGTAACAAATAGTCAGACCAACCGCACAATGTTGAGAACTTGAAAACGGACCTCACCAGCTCTGACCAGAATAAAAGATCCAACGTCAAGGTCACTAACAGGAATCTTTTTGTAATTCAATTTTGAAAATTGAATTGGCTGATCATCACTGACTTCCAACACTAGTGCATGATCGGGATAATTGTCCTTCAATTCTTTGACATCAATCATTGACCGGCTTGTAAAATATTCTTCCGCTGAAAAGAAAAACATCATTTGGTAATACATCATTTAAACCAGGATGAGAAAATTATATATTTTGGATGAATTTTTTTTTATAATTTACCAATGTGGGCGAGATTAAACATTGCAAGAAGCAAGCCTCCTTCCAAGGCATTTCCCATGAAAATTGACGCATATGCAGCAAGAGCCATGAGGACATGTATGTTTATTTTTCCACCAGCTATGTTTACAACAGCATCAAGTGCTGATGAGATCTGGAAAATAGAAGAGACATTTTTTTAAAAACTTAGAATGAAACCCTGATGGCATGTATGTTTATTTTTCCACAACCTAAACTAACAAGAGCATCAAGTGCTGCCAAGATCTGAAAATAGAAGAAACCTTTTTTTCAAAAACTAAGAAAAAAATTAGCATCTCAAATTCTCAATCATTTAGCACTGCACAAAGAACATGCAAGGATGTTTGAATCAATGAAAAATAGGTTACCACTTCTAATACCCAAGTCTCACACAGAACTTCATTATAACTCTCATCATCTCCACTTCGCGACAATATTTGGATCATACATGATTGATTTGTAAATTACAAGTGATCCAGAATGGAGAACCACACTCAAAATATGTCAATATAGTGTAGCAAATACTCAATCCAATAGGTAGCTTGGACTTCATAATTTGACAGATGATAGTACTTGATCATGCTTATATAATAAGAATAATCAACAATTACATGATTAACTCAAGAGTAATTTTGCAAAGCATGGGGGTGGAACTCTTGTCACTCTTCAAATTAGGTCAAACGGAAAATTAAGCATGTACAAATAAGAAAGCCACTTTTGGTCAACTACTAATAACCAAGTTTGTCAAAGCAGATAGGAAACCCATGTGGTAGAATCCTTAACAGCTAACGCACCTAGAAAATCCACCAAGTGATATAGAGCATGATAATTTTTTAAAAATAGTATATACAAGCTTTTAAACCATGCTGAATAAGAATTAATAAAAATATACCCAATAAAGTCAATTAAAGATGAAAAAACATAGCATACTAGAAAACTTGAAAACAAACATCTATAAAGTATGCATGCCCTTTATTTAAAAATGAGAGCTACTAAATTTCATTAAATCATATAAGTTTTTCTTTCATTTTCCCTCATTTTGGCAATCTGTAATATTAATTAAGCAATGGGTTTTTGTTTCAATTTCGTTAAGTAACAGATTTCAACTGGACTAAGTTGAGTTAAATTAGGTCGAATAGACCAAATTGCAATATTGAACTAATCAACTGTCCGCGACATTAGGCATGCATTACTTGATAAATCGATGCCCTAACAGTAGCTAGTGTTGTAGGACACCAAATTGTACTCAGGTAATTAACTAATTAATCAGCTAATACATACATACTGGCCTGCACAAAACCACCTGGGGACACTTAGTTACTCAAGCAGGTGCCTTAATAATTAATTCATCTCAATCACACATTAGAAGTGTAAAAAGTTAGGAATTAAACTATGCAAGACAAGGAAAACACAACCTTCAGTTGATTAATTTCACTCAATGCACAGAGTTTTATAAATTTACTCCTGGGCATAGGTATGTAAAGCAAGTGTACGTCTTCTCCTCCTCCATCCCAATAGAAAAACCAAATACAATTAAGAACTAGGTGCACAGAAATGTTAATTTCATTTTGTATCAAATAGTGACCAACATTATAGTAGATTCATTGTACGAGTTCCACAAATACCAAATCTTCCTTCCCTCCATTAGGATACTATCAAAATTTTCTTTAAAAAAAACAGAATACTAAAAACTAAAACACATCAAATTAGCATTGGGGAAAACAAGGATAACATTCACAAATCAATAGCAAAATTGCCTAATAATTAGGAGGAACGAAGAAATAGTTATCTAAATTCTCACTACCTTATGCTACTGATCCTTAAATAACCTAAGTGAATGGTTGATAAAAATTTTCATTCAATTACAAAATAAAGATACATAAAAACAAATAGAGCAAAAAAACAAATCACAAACAAAGAGACGAGGAGAAAGGGAGTACCCCAACAAGAGGGAATGCGACAGCAATGAGAGCGTTCTGAGAAGCCCTTACAACCCGGGTCGGAAGGGCATAAGGGCAAGCGGCAGCAAGAAGGAGAAGACCCATGGAGCAGCAGCAAAGCTGGAGGTGTTCCCTCAGGAAGTTCGCGAGATCAACCCAGCCCACCATCTTAGCGAAACTCAAGACTACTTCTTGAGCCCGGGTCAACTCCCCCCCACCTTCTTCATGCCCATGGTGGTGATGGTGATGATGATGATGGTGTTGATCATGATGATCGTGATGAGAATGATCATGAAGGCATCGATGAGAGCGACAACCAGTCCGCCGGGGAGGTAGGATCAGCAGCGACCTGGATGGAGAAGGGAAGGGTTTCAGCCGAAGAGGGGGGAGGGAGGCAACAATTGGCGATGGGTAGGAGGTGATGTTGAGCAGGGAGGGAGTTCCTCGGCCGGAGGCAAGGAAGCGCAGGGGTGTAGTAGCGAAAGGAAGGGATTCCATCGTAGTTCTGCCAGCAGGGGAGATCATGGTGACGGAGATGCGGGGATTGGAAGGGCACAGAGAGCAAAAGACATGCCTTCTCGGCGAGGCTTGTTGAAATGGAATTCGGGGATGGTGTCCTTGGGTACTGTCCACATGATGGTGTCAGATGTGTCACATCATGGCGACACCAGTTTTCCATCTCTTCCCCTTCTTTTATTTATTGGTCATTACTGTAATTTAATGTTCGCTGCCGGAATTGCGCTTTATGAAGTGTGAATAAATTTTATGATTATTAAAAAAAAAAGTAATTTAAGGCAGAAAAATCGGAAAAAAACAATTTGTTTGTAGTGAAAAATTTTTTTAATGTTATGACCTCCCAATCAACACCATGATCACACTGTGCGGCACTTGACACGCCACCAAGGGGCCGTTAGGTTCACAATAATGATATATTACCATGGTAATGAGATTACCGTGATAATGAGATCGGGAATGTTGTATGCCCAGGAATGTTGTGGTAATGTTAGATTACCATGTTTGGTTGAAAATTTACATTACTGGTAATCTTTCATTACCATATTTGGTTAGTCATGTTAATCACCTCAGTAATATGTCAAATTTACCAAAGTACCCCTACATATAAAATTTTGAAAAATATAATTTAAATTATTTAAATAATTAAATAATTAAATTATAATATCAAAAATTATTTTTTTTCACAAATGTTTAAAATACCTTTGTATTTACCAAAATACCCCTATGTATAAAATTTTGAAAAATATAATTTAAAGTATTTAGATAAATAAATAATTAAATTATAATATCAAAAATTATTTTTTCACAATTTTTTAAAATACCTTTGTATTTACCAAAATACCCCTACATATAAAAATTTGAAAAACTTAATTTAAAGTATGTAGATAAATAAATAATTAAATTATAATATCAAAAATTATTTTTTCATAATTTTTAAAATACCTTTGTATTTAGTAAAATACCCCTACTTATAAAAATTTGAAAAACTTAATTTAAAATATTTAGATAAATAAATAATTAAATTATAATATCAAAAATAATAAAGGGAAAATAAAAACTAGGGTTTTGATAATGAGTGTAATATGAAATTAGATTAAATGAGTGAGGGCATAATTGGAAAAAACAAATATTACACATTACCACCAACCTGGTAATCTGGATGGACACCTATTTTGGTGGTAATGTGATTACCACCTTATTTGGTAATATTTCACTATTGGTAATCTCACATTACCATCAGCATTACCACTACTACAGTAACCAACACATGGTAATCTGAACCCATTACCACCAGATTCCCGGTAATGTTTTCACATTACCGCGAACCAAACGCCCCCAAGAGTTAAGCCAGCCTACCAAAGATTAGAGTTGAAAAACAGTCATAATACAAGCAACACAAGTATGCTATCAAGTAAACCTAGCCATATTAGTATACCAGCATCACAAGAGACATGACAAGAAACCAAGTATTAGAGAAAACAATGAAACTCCCTATTGAATGAAAAAATTACCACCATGGCCAAGACCTACAACCAAGATATCATCCATCCTTCTTAAACTAAGGGAATGTGAGCCTTAATATAGGAAATCCCATGGAAAGGATTAAGACACCAAGACCCAATCCTACAGCTGAGATGGATTCAGCTGTCTTGTCAAAACAAGTATAATGCTATAGTGTGTCAGTGATAAGTGCTCGTGTTATAGTAACACGAAGCGTTATTATCTTATAATGAACATATCTTTTATCAGATTTTATCACTAATGACACGACCCCTTGCGTGTATCCCGCAAGTGCACGGGTTTGTCGAAATAATAAAATTTACCCTAGTAAGAGGGTAGTCGAATCCACAGGGAATAGGGATTTAGAATACGAGATTTCACTAATGAAGCTATGCGGTGTATGGAAAAGTAATATCTGGATCAATGAGTGAATGTAGAATCAAACAGAATGAAAGACAAGAAATTAAATAGAAAGATGGAAGATCAGAAAGTGCAAGTAAAAGAGAATAGAGGGGACTAGCAATGAATGAAATAGGGTATCCGGACAAGCTACCTCTAGGATCTATGCTTCTAGTGCAGGACTATGCTATTATACTTCCCTATTGATGTTAATTGAGTCGAGGAAATCCTTAGACTCACGGTCCCAAACCTAAGGACAACCTTGACTAACCCCATCATTATGCCCCGGTATTAGGATTCACGTCACCCTTCACTTTGTCGCTCGCACGACTAAGCCCCAGGAGAGTATATCTACCTAAATCTCACACTACGTGGGATTGCTTTAAGCTCTAGGGATTCCTAGTGGTAAAACCTGTTCCTATGTGTAGTTCTAAATCTTTGGTCCAGGTGGAAGAACCCTAGTCTAGATTAAGCCCCAGCGTGTAGGATTCACTTCAACCCTTCACTCTGTTACTTGCGTAACTAAGCCCCAGGGGAGTTTATCTGCCTAGCACTTCACTCTATTTCGACCGCTATGAAATCAAGGAAACGGAGGTAGGGAGAAACCACATCGGAGGGGAAAGGGGTACATCGCTACTGATAAGTGCTCGTGTTATAGTAATGTGAAGCGTTATTATCTTGCAATGAGCATTAATTTAATCAGATTTTATCACTAAAAAGCGTGCATTTGTTTACTTTTGTGCATTGAAGGGTTGTGGAGAAGATCTAGAGAAAAAGAAGGAAGAATAGGTTATGTTCGCCGTTGTTGAGGAGTTCTCGGACCAAGCAAGGAACAAGGCACGAGTCTAGACTTATGGGTGTGTGCCAACCTCCATTGGAGGGGCACAAGGGCAGTCACACTCACAAAAGTCTATAACTCGTGTAGCATTGGAGAACTTCGCCAATGAAGAGAAATAAAGTAATCGACATAATCTACCGTTGATTGTGTGCCCAATTCAACGGCCTCGATGAAGAACGATGGATTCGGGAGTATTTCGGAGAAGTACTGTAGCAGGCACTGTAGTAAATACTGTAGATAAATACTGTAGCTGCTACTGTTCACATTCTGCCGAAATTCAGAATTCCAGAGAGTTCACACGGGCGTGTGGAAATTCCACACGGTCGCGTACTGTAGCAAGAATACTGTAGCAGAAAACACTGTTCACATGTGCCGAGAAATCACGATTCCAGAATTTCCACACGGCCGTGTGGAATTAACACACGGGCGTGTGGAATTTCTGGATTTTCACAGAAGTCCGATTTCAGCCCGAATTCAGCCCGATTTCAGCCTATAAATAGCCCGTTTTCATATCTATTTGGGGACCCTTCTCTTCTATCACTTGGATATCTTTTGGGGGGCTTTCGGCTAGGGTTTGGAGAGGTTCTTGGAGGTCTTTGGAGGCGATTAAACGGCATCGACATCGACATCCTTTGGAAGAAAGCTATTGGGGAAGCTCTCATCGGCATTGATTTGGCGAGGTGTGCCCTAGGCTTGACAAGGGATTCGTTGGAGAAGACACGCGACTACACAAGACCATCGTTACGATCTACAAGGGGGTTTTCTTTATGGTTTTCATGCATATTTTCTTAAATTCTTTATTGATTTTGTATTGCTCCATGGAGAGCTAAACCCTAGTGGGTATTCGGACTTGTAAACCCTAGGATGATATTGTTTCTATGACTTTTATTATGCTTTCTTTATTGATGAATTTAATTGAGTTTCAATTTTAATTATCTTGTGCTATTGTTTTCCCTTAGCCGTGACACTAAGGTTGAGAGCAATCTAGGTTATCCTTTGGAGGTGTGACAACTCCTATAGGGTTAGACTCCTTAAGATTGAAGAGGGTTGAGAGGGAGAGTTGTGAGGTAGCGATGTACCCCTTTCCCTTCCGGTGTGATTTCTCCCTACCTCCGATTCCTTGATTTATTAGCGGTCGAAATAGAGTGAAGTGCTAGGTAGATAAACTCCCCCAAAGCTTTGGGGTGACGTGAATCCTATGTACTGGGGCTTAATTTAGACTAGGGTTCTTCCACCTGGACCAAAGGGTTGGAACTACTACACATAGGAACAGGTTTTATCACTAGGAATCCCTAGAGCTTAAAGCAATTCCACGTAGTGTTAGGCTTAGGTAGAAATACTCCCCTGGGCTTAGTTGAGCAATCAACAGAGTGAAGGGTTGACGTGAATCCTAATGCCGGGACATAGTGTTGGGGTTAGTCACGGTTGACCTTAAGTTTGGGACCGTGTGTTTAAGGATATTCTCGACTCAATAGGCATCAATTGTAGAGCATAATACAAGTTTTGCACTAGAAGCATTAGTCATAGGGGGAACTTTGTCCGGATACCCCATCTTTATATCGATTACCTCTCCTACCCTCATTATTCTTCTTGTACTCTTTTATTTTCTTTTACATCTATATATAAATACTTTTCTCATCATCGATTCCCATCATAGCTAAATAGCGATTAACACTTGTTTCTAAACACTATTCCCTGTGGATTCGACTACCTTCTCACCAAGGTAAATTTATTACTTCGACAAACCCGTGCACTTGCGGGATACACGCAAGGGGTCGTGTCAGCTACCTCACAATTCTCCCTCTTAACCCTCTTCAATCTTAAGTAGTCTAACCCTAAAGGAGTTGTCACACCTCCAAAGGGTAACCTAAATTGTTCTCAACCCTAGTGTCACGTCTAAGGGAAAACATTACAAGATGAAATTAAGATTGAAACTCAATTTTTATTCATCAATAATGGAAAAGCATAATAACAATGTCAAAGAAACATAAAAAAACCTAGAGTTTACAAGTCCGAATACCCTCAAGGGGTTTAGCTCCTCATGGAGCTATACATGTTCATCAAAATAGAAAAGAAAGTACAAATCAAAGACATTGATGAAAACCCCCTTGTATATGGTGTGGCCGTGGTCTCGTGCGGCCGTCGAACGTCGATGACGATGCCGATGACACGCGCTAAACCTCCACGAAATCCTCTCCAAAACCCTAGCCGCACTCCCCAAGTTGAAGAGAAAGATAGGTCAAAAGATATCCCAAAAGGTCTCCAAAATCCCTTTTTATAATGTTGAATCGCGGCATAAAAATCGGACTTATCGGGGGCTTCACACGGCCGTGTGGAATTTTCACACGCCCGTGTGAAGTTTCTGTCTGGCTGAAAAATCAATTCACACGGCTGTGTGGAATTTCCACACGCCCGTGTGAATTCTCTGAAACTCTGATTTTCGGCAGAAATTGAACAGTAGCTTGCTACAGTGTTTTGCTACAGTAACAAGCTACATTGCTGCTGCAGTAACTTGCCAAAATGCTCCCCAATCCGTTGTTCTTCATTGAGGCCATTGGTTGGGCACACAATCAATGGTAAGTCGTGCCGATTACTTCAAGTCTCCTTCTTTGTGAAGTTTTTCTAAGCTACACGAGTTAGACTTGTTGTGAATGTAACTGCTTTTGTGCCCCTCCAAAGGAGGTTGGCACACACTCACAAGTCAAGCTCGTGCCTTATTCCTTACTTGGTCCGAAAACTTCCCAACATCGGTGAACACGACCTAATTTCGTTCTTCTTCTCCAATTTAGCTCCACAAACCTTCAATGCACAAGAGTACACAAATACACACTATTTAGTGATAAAAACTAATAAAAGATATGCTCAATGTAAGATAATAATGCTTCGCGGTACTATAACATAAGCACTTATCAACTAAATTGTGTGCGTTTGTATATTCTTATGCATTATAGGTTTGTGGAGCTAATTTGGAGAAAAAGAACGAAGTTAGATCGTGTTCACCGTTGTTGGGAGGTTTTCGGACCAAGCAAGGAACAAGGCACGAGCCTAGACTTGTGAGTGTGTGCCAACCTCCTTTAGAGGGGCACAAAGGCAGTCACATTCACAATAAGTCTAACTCATGTTACTGCAGCAGCACTGTAGCTTGGTATTGTAGCAAGCTACTGTTCATTTTTTGTCGAAATTCAGAATTCCAGAGAATTCACACGGGCGTGTGGAAATTCCACACGGCCGTGTGAAGTCCCGATAAGTTCAATTTTAAAGCCGCACTCAACATTATAAAAGTCCGATTTAGAGACTTTCAAGACATATTTTGACCTAACTTTCTCCCCAACTTCTGGAGAGTGCGGCTAGGGTTTCGGAGAGAACTTCGTGGAGGTTTGGAACGCGTCATTGGCATCGTCGTCGATGTCCGGCGGCCGCACAAGACCACGCCCACACCATACGCAAGGGGTTTTTCATCAATGCTTTTTATTTACACTTTCTTTTATATTTTAATGAACATATATAGCTCCATGAGGAGCTAAACCCCTTGTGGGTATTCGGACTCGTAAAACCCTAGAATTATTATGTTTCTATGACATTGCTATTATGCTTTTCCATTATTGATGAATAAATTCGAGTTTTAATTTTAATTATCTTTTGCTATTGTTTTCCCTTAGCCGTGACACTAGGGTTGAGAGCAATCTAGGTTACCCTTATTGAAGAGGGTTGAGAGGGTGAGTCGTGAGGTAGCGAAACGTCCCCTTTCCCTTCCGGTGTGATTTCTCCCTACCTCCGTTTCCTTGGATAATTAGCGGTCGAGATAGAGTGTTAGGGCTTAACTTAGACCAGGGTTCTTCCACCTAGACCAAAGGGTTAGAACTACATATAAGAACAGGTTTTATCACTATGAATCCCTAGAGCTTAAAGCAATTCCACGTAGTGTTAGGCTTAGGAAGATAGACTCCCCTAGGGCTTAGTTGACAGGTCAACAAGAGTCAAGGATCATAGTGGATCCTAATGCCGGGGCATAATGTTGGGGTTAGTCACGGTTGACCTTAAGTTTGGGACCGTGAGTTTAAGGATATCCTCGACTCAATTAACATCAATAGGAAAGTATAATAGCATAGTCTTGCACTAGAAGCATAAGTCCTAAAGGTAGCTTGTCCGGATACCCTATTTCATCCATTGCTAGTCTTTCTTTTTTAACTTTTATTTGTACTTTCTTATCTTCCACCTCTCTGTTTAATTTCTTGTCTTTTAGTATAATTGATTCCATAATCCACTCATCAATTCGATTATCACTTTTCGTACACCGCATAACTAAATAGCGAAATCTTATGTTTTAAATCCCTATTCCCTATGGATTCGACTACCCACTCACCAGGGTAATTTTATTCCTTCGACAAGCCCGTGCACTTGCGGGATACACGCAAGGGGTCGTGATCAGCCAGCAAACACAACATTGTTCCAACCCTCACCAGGATCACGCTACAATGTAGCCCAACGCCATTGTTCACCCGACCAGCCAAGTCACGGTATTCCCCTAGCCGATGCGCCCTCCAACCTCAGTAGCGTCACACGCCACCCTCGTCACACCGATAACTATCGATACCAATCTAGCTATCGACAAAGTTTCTTGGTAATGGCCAAGTGCTTTCTCGATAACCCAACATTAGCCCATCAAGCCCCATAAAACAGCTAAGTGTTGGGCACTCGCCTCCGTCATGATGCTTCCACCCCGGTCATCTCGATCATGTATATGCACCCACGGTCAAGCGCAAGCACCACATAGTCTCGCCAGCATGGTCTAACCGGTAATTGAGCCCAATATCAGTCACAATTCTTGGCCACACGCCCATGCATGCTACCCAGTCCACGCGGTTGTGCGCCCGCGAGCATATGTCTATCCAAGCACCACTCGATCAGGCCACACCGCCTTGCCAAATCACCCTCCCGTGACCAAGGCAAGTTGTCATCCTGCATGATATAAACATCATATTGGATACTGACCTTATGTAAGGGATCGAACCCTTACAACAAGCCACTAATAGCTTAATGATATTATCATAATGCAATGATAGATAAGTTGCAAGATTTTGCTCCATAGTGTAAACAATATTTGTAATTATATAAAAAAATAACTTTAAAACAAAAAAAAATGTTTCAAGTTAATGTTTTAATTTTTATAATTTAATTGCAGAGCCACCAGTAGCCTAATGACATTGCGGAAGTACTGTAACAGGATTATAATGGACCCTATTATAGTACCAATTATCATTATTCCCGAACTTAGTTACTATTAAACTAGATCTAGTAAGTCTTTTATAGAAGGTGATATATTCAGCCTTTTTAGAATTGCATAGCAGTGGGAATTTATTAACTTTATTTGGTTCCTAACAATTTTTTGACATGCATGTGGCAGGACTTTCATCCGTCCATGTGACATCTTGTCAGATTAATAAATTTTTAGGTTGTTATTAAGCCATCGTAACTAGTTTATTATTATACTTATTTGTGCCTTAATAATCTTTTAATGAAGCAACGCTTGTTATCTTTATAAAAAAAAATTAATAAATAAATAACCGTATTGCTTTTAGAATTTGCCTTTCATTTATGTGTCATTGTTGTAAATTTGCTGAGGCAATAGACCTTTGCAAAGTGTAAATAATTTTTTTAAAGAATAAGTTTTATAATTATAAAAACGAAAAATTTTCTTTTTTCAATATGAATTTAATTTTTTTAATTTTCTTAGTATAACGACATTGTTTTTGGATTTTTATTATTATTTAAACATTGTGCCCGTTTATTATCATTTAGCTTTTAATAAGTGTTCGACATAGACTATATAAAGGTATTTATATTTTGAATTATATTAAATAAAAGATAAAATTATTTATTAATCCTTGAAATTTTTTAAATACCATGTTCAGTCCATCTAACAAAATTCAATACCATTCCATCTTTTTTTTTAAAAAAAAAAAACTTCATACCATTTTGTTCCTCGTGTTAATATGAATCATGATTTTTTTTCAAAATCCCAAAACTACCCTTATTACATTTTGGAGGACAGTTGATGCCTAGTCTTATCAAGGCATGGTTGTAGAGGTTTGAGGATCTCTTCCCTATCTCTTGTGGAGTTGTTTCCTTGAATTTTGAGAAGCTTGGAGGTATGGTTCTTCTCCTTTTTTTTTTTCTTCTCTCTTGTGGTGTTTCTTTGAGTTTGTTTGGTGGTGAGTGGTTGTTCTTGAGTTTAGAGTCTTGATTGATTGTATTTCCTTGGTTTGGTGAAGAATTGAGAGAGAACTTTCATCTCCTAGGCTAGAGTTACTGTAGCACCAGTGAGTTCACCTTGTTTTCTTGATTTCTTTGGATTAGAGTGAGACCTAACCCTTTAGAACCTCAGTAGTAACCTGAGGTTTAGTTTGAGCAAACCCTAGAGTTAATTAGGGTTATTTGATAGATGAACCTAGGGTTTTTTGCTTGACTTTTGTATTAACAATTGTTGTGTTTTGTTGTGCTTTAACAAGGAGGTAAAGTTTTGGCTTGAGGTAAACAGTTAGCTGTGGATTAGCATCACCGAAAGTGAAATCGTCAATTTTGTGAGTGGGATTATTAAGCATGACCCTATTAGAAGATTACCAATATTTATATGCCTATATATATATTCTATCTTGCTTAAATGAGATTTTGTTGGTTATTATGATTGATTTTGAGAAGTTTTTTAACCTTGAAATAAGTTTATTGCTTGGTGCTTCTTTGAGAGAATGAGAGTGTAGCAAATTTGTGTTCAAATGAGAGAATTTCCGGGTTGTCACTTAAGTTGTTTACCAGAGTTGTGTGTGCATCATTCCCTTGTGGAATGAATGGTGATTCTTGATTCGTTTGTGTATTACGTTGGTTATTGTACTCCGTGTGGAGTCTTGCTTGCTTTTGTTTAGATTGAATGGTGGCATCCTACTGCAGTAGGCGGTATTTGCGGCCAACCTTGTAGAAGTGGCATGGTAGACCAGCTGATCTTTCTTTGGTCCAGTTTAAGTGAGAGTGTAGAGCCTTGATTGGATTTCATTGAGGAGCCGGAGGCACCATACAGTGAACCGATAGGTCAACATCAAGGACATGAGTACGTTGACGATTCTAAACCTAGCCACGACGAAGGTTTGGAAAGGTTTTTAGACCATTTCATGCTGGGTGTGTGTGTGTGTGTGTTGGGAGATGAGTATTCTTTTGAGTTGTTGTTATCTTGCTTTTGAGTTTGAGATTTATCTTATTGTGTTTCTTTGTAGTTCATCTTGAATTGGTGGTGAGTAGGCGAAGTCAGCTGTCGCTTTTTGGAGGACAGTGTCCCATAAATTCGATTTGGTACTAGTATTATGATTACTTATTTCAAAACTCATGTTATTTAGTTGTTATACTTATAATTTGAACTATTTTGATTTATGTGTTTTATGGTGGAAGTTTGGCTTTATGATTAGCTTGTTTTCATAATTTGGAACCCTATGTTTAGTATTTTTGTGCTTTGATATTTTAAAGCCCTAACTAAGGAAGAATGCCTTATTAGCTCTATCTTTTTGTTGTATTGTATTAAAATTTGCTATTATATGTATTCATGTTCTAAGTTACATCATCTTATTAGTAAAGTATCATTTTGGAGATTTATGTTATTATTTTGGTATATTTCTGTTAGAATTGTGCTAACCTTCCCTTACTGAGTAACTTTATTTGCTCACCCCTCTTTCTTTTTCCCAGGCTGTTGTAGATAGCAGGTGCGGCTGTGTGGTAGCGTGCTGAGCATTTGCTACTGCTCTATCTTCTGTGTATCTTTTCAGTTCATGTATGTTTATTTTGGTCATGCTCATGTTGTTTAACTTATGGATCCACTAGTGTGTAAAGAACTCTGTTGCATGGTTTTGTATCTAAACAAATCTTAAACTCTTGGTGTATCAACTTTGTTTCTGTTGTTAGTGTTGCTTCCTTGTGCATTGGTGTAGCTCTCTATTCCTACTTATTATTGTGGTTATTGTTGTTGTTGTTGTTGTTGCTGCTACTTCTGATTTGTATCATTGCACTTCTATACTTTGTATCAATGTAGATATTGTTGTTTCCAGGTTGTTGTTTAGACTTGCGGTGTCCCCAAAGTTGAGTGGCATGGTGTCCCTTCTCAGGATTGTCATGGCAGTTGTCGCATCCCGTGGCCCACAGATCGGAGCGTGACATTTCTCATACCACACAAACTACCGATGGTGGTTAACAATTGGCATAAACTATGGAAACAATGGCGATCCATGCGTAATTTATCAATACATTGAACATTGCTTTCATAAAAGCCACAATGGAAGTATTTATATTGTTTGCGACGCCTAATAGATGTCAACCCAATCTAGTGTTGGATCATACTATTTCGTTCATTGGTTCGTGTTATTGCATATGTAACAATCATGATGTTCAATATGATAAGTAGCATATGGAGGAAAAGTAATGTAGTTGAATTTCATCCATATTGTCCATATTAATTGCCATCATATGCAAAATAATAATAATAATAATAATAATAATAATAATAATAATAATAATATTAATATTATTATTATTATTATTATGGGAAACATTATAAAGTCTTCTATTTTTATAAGAACCAAAGTCATTATATGTCTAAAATAGCATACTATTAAAATAAACTTGGCATCCTAATAAAGTCATACTAAATCAAATATGATGGTGCACATTCATTACACTCAGATAAAAGCAAATCTAGGCATGAGTTATTAAACTAAAGTATTTTTAAACAAGATCTAGTCCTATTTTAAAGTCAAACTATAGTTATGGATTATTAAAACGGCTAGGGGAGAATTAAAAAGTATTGTTAAATAACATCCAAAAGCACACACTAGTCTAAGCCACACTCTGGTCTTTAGGGTGTTAAACAAGATCTACACTTCATGATCAGGGATTCCATTTTAATTTTTATATCAATCTAAAGATTAGTGTGAAAGTTAAAGATAAAGGCGGACTACACGAGAAAAATAACTTGTGTTCTAAAGGCATGAATGAATCAACAAATGCTCTAATTATCTTATCCAAAAGCAAACAATACCACATGAAGTGCTTAGCATGAGATAGTTCTGCGGATGGACATTAATCCAACAAGATGTGACCACCATCATGCAATTTATTTTTTATGAACATGCACAAGAATTCAGTTCAATGATCCATGGTTCTGAATTATGAATATGGTACAAAAGTGTACATTGTGGCATAACTCTCTTTTAACTCATTTTGAGATCTTTTGACACTAATTGGAGTGAAAAAGAAGTTGATGAAAATTTTGATAAAAACTCTCTTTTAACTCACTTTGAGGTATCTTGACTCTCATTGAAGTGAAAAAAAAGTTGATGAAAATTTTTATAAAAAACTCTCTTGGCACTCATTGGATTTGATTCTCGAGTCATGAAGCATTTGTTTTGTATTTTAAATATCAAAGATATGTGAATTTAATATGCCCTTGCGTACCATAAGTGCACAGGTTGTACAAGTAGTAAAGTGTACCCAATAGGATCGGATAGTCAAATCCACAAGGACTGGAATAGCTCTCGATACTTGTTCATTTCTTATATCAAGCCGATTCAAAAGATTGGATTGGAACTAACTACAACTACTAAAGAAGAGGAAAGGAAAAAAAAAAGAAGAAGAGACATGGTTTTGGGTAAAAGAGATAGCAGTGGAAAGGATAGTGCCATGAACTAATCTCCTTGACAAATGCAATAACTAGGTAATAAAATCATGAGCTTCTCCTTGGACCGTGGTAACCACCTACAGAGGGTTTGATAATGTATGTCTTCACTCAAGGCTCGAAACGGACTTAACCCCTTCCCTAATGTGTGCCATAGCTAGACGAATAGAGACTATTCTCTAGACATTGAATAGATAATCTAGGGTTAACTACTGACACGACCCCTTGCGTGTATCCCGTAAGTGTACGGGCTTGTCGAAGTAATAAAATTACCTTGGTGAGTGGGTAGTCGAATCCACAGGGAATAGAGATTTAAGACACGAGATTTCGCTATCTAGTTGTGCGGTGTACAAAAAAGTGATAATAGAATTGATGAGTGAATTATGGAAGCAAATATGATAAAAAAAACAAGAAATTAAATAGAGAGATGGAAGACAAGAAAGTGCAAGAAGGAGTGAATTAGAGAAAGACTAGTAATGGATGAAATAGGGTATCCGGACAAGCTACCTCTAGGACTTATGCTTCTAGTGCAAGACTATGCTATTATACTTTCCTAATAATGTTAATTGAGTCGAGGATATCTTTAAACTCACAATCCCAAACCTAAGGTCAACCGTGACTAACCCCAACACTATGTCCCGGCATTAGGATTCACGTCAACCCTTCACTCTATTGCTCACGCAACTAAGCCCCAGGGGAGTATATCTACCTAAGCCTAACACTACGTGGGATTGCTTTAAGCTCTAGGGATTCCTAGTGATAAAACCTGTTCCTATGTGTAGTTCTAACCCTTTGGTCCAGGTAGAAGAGCCCTAATCTAAGTTAAGCCCCAGTCCTAGGATTCACTCAACCCTTTGCAAGGGAGTGCATCTCTTAGTACTTGACTCTACTTCGATCGCTAAGAAATCAAGGAAACGGATGTAGGGAGAAATCACACCGGAGGGGAAAGGGGACGCTTCGCTACCTCACAACTCACCCTCTCAACCCTCTTCAATCTTAAGTAGTCTAACCCTATAGGAGTTGTCACACCTTCACAGGGTAACCTAGATTATTCTCAACACTAGTGTCACGGCTAAGGGAAAATAATTGCAAAAGATAATTAAAATTGAAACTCGAATTTATTCATCAATAATGGAAAAGCATAATAGCAATGTCATAGAAACATAATAATCCTAGAGTTTTACAAGTACGAATATCCACGAGGGGGGGAAAATCTCCAAAATCGGGCTTTTATAATGTTGAGTCGCGGCTTTAAAATTGGACTTATCGAGACTTCACACGGCCGTGTGGAATTTCCACATGCCCGTGTGAAGTTTCTGGGTTGCTGAAAAATTAATTCACACGGTCGTGTGGAATTTCCACACGCCCGTGTGAACTCTCTGAAATCCTGTTTTTCGGCAGAAAGTAAACAGTAGCTTGCTACAGTGTTTTGCTACAGTGTTGCTACAATACTCGCCGAACTGCTCCCGAATCCGTTGTTCTTCATCGAGGCCATTGATTTGGGCACGCAATCAATGGTAGATCGTGCCGATTGCTTCAAGTCTCCTTCTTGGTGAAGTTCTCCTAAGCAACACGAGTTAGACTTGTTGTGAATGTGACTGCCTTTGTGCCCCTCCAAAGGAGGTTGGCACACACTCACAAGTCTAGGCTCGTGCCTTATTCCTTACTTGGTCCGAAATCTTCCCAACAACGGCGAACACGATCTAACTTCGTTTTTCTTTCCCAAATTAGCTCCACAAATTTATAATGCATGAGAATACACAAATGCACACCATTTAGTGATAAAATCTGATAAAAGGTATGCTCATTATAAGATAATAACGGTTTGCATTACTATAACACAAGCACTTATCAACTACCAACTTGAATGCAATTGCAACTACGGGAAACTAGCAACGAAAAAATCAATGCTCATGCGGCTATCGGCAATTCCCACGTTAAGTAAACAACAGACAAGCATCAAGGTAATCAACACAAAGATGAATAAACAACATAAACACAAGGGAGACCATAATGAAGCTCAATAATCAATAGCACTAAAATCAAAACATCAAACGTCAAGGTTCAAAGATCCGGGATACTGAAGGACGGTTAACCCCTCAAAGTTTTACAATCAGTCATAGGAAGGCAATAAAGGAATAAAAGTTGTCCATTAAACTCTCTTCTTGCTTCATAATCACGTTAGAGAAGGCTTAACAATGGTTATCATCGACGATTCTCCTTTTTCATGTTTGTCTTCACTCCAAATCTAGTCCTAAACAATGCCTATGGCTACCCTAACCTGCGTCTCCAAAAAGAAGGAGAAGAACCCTTTTGAAATCTAACTTTAGGGCTTAAAGAAGGAGATGACCGTGCTTATGCCCATGCTTGGCTCCAAAACCTGGGAAATAATTTCGGCACAATACCAGTAAAATGCATAGGGGTAAGTATGCCTATGCTTACTGTCTGTGCTTTGAGAGCATGCTTGTGTAAGGAACATTGTGACCTTTC
Source organism: Dioscorea alata (assembly GCA_020875875.1). Taxonomy (NCBI): domain Eukaryota; kingdom Viridiplantae; phylum Streptophyta; class Magnoliopsida; order Dioscoreales; family Dioscoreaceae; genus Dioscorea; species Dioscorea alata. The sequence continues at coordinate 7,232,333 of CM037013.1, read as the reverse complement.
TGATATTTCCAAAAGATTTCCAGTAAAACATACCGAGGAAAGCACGCTTGTGCTTACCGACCATGCTCCTTCAGCATGATGGTGCTAAGGGCAGCAAAACCGTGATTCTCAGTTTGATAAGTGCTCGTGTTATAGTAATACGAAGTGTTATTGTCTTACATTGAGCATTACTTTTCTCAGATTTAATCATTAATTGGTGTGCATTTGTGTTCTTTTGTATATTGAAGGGTTGTGGAGTAAACTTAGTGAAGAAAGAGCAAAGTTAGATCATGTTCGCCGTTGTTGGGGAGTTCTTGGACCAAGCAAGGAACAAGGCACGAGTATAGACTTGTGGATGTGTGCCAATCTCCTTGGGAGGGGAACAAAGACAGTCACATTCATGAAAGTCTAACCCATGTAGCATTGGAGAACTTCGTTAATGAGGAGAATAAAGCCATCGACATGATCTACCGTTGATTGTGTGCCCAATTCAACGGCCTCAATGAAGAACGATGAAATCGGGAACATTTAATGCGCGAGTACTACAACATTCACTATAATAATAATACTGTAGCAGTTTACTGTTCACTACACGCTAGAAAACCGATTCCAAAAAATCCACATGGGCGTGTGGAAATTCCACACGGCCATGTGGATGCTCGATTTCAGACGATTTTCAGCCATGACTCAGCACTATTTAAAGGACTTTTGGGAACTTTTTGGGGATCTTTTTTCACCTATCTTCTGGAGGGTTGCGGCTAGGGTTTAGAGAGGATTTTGTGAAGGATTGGAGCGAGTTCTCGGCATCGACATCAAAGCCCATTGGAAGATAGCTATTGGGGGAGCTTTCATCGACACTGATCCGGCGAGGTGTGCCCTAGGCTTGACGAGGGGTTTGGTGGAGAGGACGGAGCGACCTTACAATACCATCGCCACGCATCCCAAGGGGTTTCATTTATATTTATTTTTTTTTTGTTTATTCATACACATTAATGGATTTGTATAGCTCTATGGAGAGCTAAACCCCTTGTGGGTATTCGGACTTGTAAATCCTAGGATGACATTGTTTTCTATGACTTTTATTATGCTTTCTTAATTGATGCTTTTGATTGAGTTCCAATCTTGATTGCTTGTTGCATTGATTTTCCCTTAACCGTGACACTAGGGTTGAGAATCATCTAGGTTGTCCTATGGAGGTGTGACAACTCCTATAGGATTAGACTATTTGAGATTGGAGAGGGTCGAGAGGGTGAGTCGTGAGGTAGCAAAACGTCTCCTTTTCCTTCCGGTGTGATTTTCCCTACCTCCGTATTCCAAGAGTTTTTAGCGGTCAAAATAAAGCGAAGTGCTAGGAGATGAACTCCCCTAGGGCTTAGTTGCGCAAGCGATAGAGTGAAGGGTCGTAGTGAATCCTAGTGCTGGGGCTTAATTGAGACTAGGATTCTTTCACCTGAACCAAAGGGTTAGGACTATACTTAGGAACAGGGTTTATCACTTTGAATTCTTAGAACGTAAAGTAATCCCACGTAGTGTGAGGCTTAGGAAGATGGACTACCCTAGGGCTTAGTTGTCAGGACAACAAGAGTTAAGGATCGTAGTGAAACATAATGCCGGGGCATAATGTTGGAATTAGTCACGGTTGACCTTAGATTTGGGGCCGTGTACTTTTGGATGTCCATGACTCATTAAACATCAATATGAGAGTATAATACATTGTCTTGCACTAGAACATTAGTCCTAGGGGGAGCTTGTCGGGGTACCCTATTTTACCCTTGATTGTTTCTCTCTTTACTCTTTCCTTGCACTCTCTTGTCTTCCATACTTCTCTTTCGTTTTCTTATTTCTTTTAATTACTCTTGCACATACATATTGATTCTTCTCACCACCGTATTCTCGCACTAGCTAACTAGCAAATTCTCTTGTCTACAATCCCTACTCCCTGTGGATTTAACTACCCTCTTACCGGGGTACTTTATTACTGCGACAACCCGTATACTTTCGGGCCCCTGTCAATTCTACTTCAGCATGATGGTGCTAAGGGCAACAAAACCGTGCTTCTTAGTTTTGTGCAGACTTCAATAAATTGCACAAGATTCAGCATGGTCGTGCTTTTGACCGTGCTTCCAAGCACGGGTGTGCTTCGAACCCTGCTTGTTCTGAAACTTATATTCTATCATTGTTTTACATCAAAATTCATTCCTATTTTTTCCTTTTGCTCCAAAGCCCAATTATTTGCAACAATTAGTAAACATACCTCAAGTAGCATTGGTTTATAACAAAGCATGCTAAAAGGACAAGTAAAATACACAATATAGTATATAAACTATCTATATAAAATGAACTCATCAGAATTTACATTTTGGAAATCATGTTTTCATGTAAAAGAAATCCTTGAAATGCAGAATTCCTATACATATTTTGGGAAGATTGGTTTATTGTCAAGTTTGTGATGAAATTTCAAAACTCATATTATGCCAAATGATTATTTGTGAACTTTGGGAACTACATTTGCTTAAATTGGTGTTTAAGCTCTTTATGAGACTTATGTAGATATCTTTGTTATACACCTGATGTAATGTTGTGAGGCTTTGAATATATTTGTGAAAACCTATGCTTTAGTTTTGAACAAATTGGTTTCACATCCTGACACGACCCCTTGCATGTATCCCGCAAGTGCACGGGCTTGTCGAAGTAATAAATTTTTACCCTGGTGAGTGGGTAGTCGTATCCACGGGGAATAGGGATTTAAGACACAAGAACTTATTATTTAGCTATGCGGTCTACGAAAAGTGAGAGTAGAATTGATGAGTGAGTGTGAAACCAATCAAAAGTAGAAATACGGAAGGTAAGAGAGTGCAAGAACGAGTAAATAGAGAAGGACTAGCAATGGATGAAATAGGGTACCCGGACAAGCTACCCCTAGGACTTATGTTTCTAGTGCAAGACTATACTATTATACTTTCCTATTGATGTTAATTGAGTTGAGGATATCCTTAAACACATGATCCCAAACCTAAGGTCAACCGTGACTAACCCCAACACTATGCCCCGACATTAGGTTTTCACTACAACTCTTGACTCTCGTTGACCTGTCAACTAAGCCCTAGAGGAGTACGTCTTCCTAAGCCTCACACTACGTGGGATTGCTTTAAGTTCTAGGGATTCCTAGTGATAAAACCAGTTCCTATGTATAGTTCTAACCCTTTGGTCCAGGTGGAAGAACCCTAGTTTAAATTAAGCCCCAGCATTAGGATTCACTTCAACCCTTCACTCTGTTGCTCGCGCAACTAAGCCCTAGGGGAGTTCCTCTCCTAGCACTTCACTCTATCTCGACCGCTAAGAAATCATGGAACATGAAGGTAGAAAGAATCACACTGGAGGGGAAAGGGGACGTTCCGCTGCCTCATGACTAACACTCTCAACCCTCTTCAACCTTAAGTAGTCTAACACTATAGGAGTTGTCACACCTCCAAAGGATAACCTAGATTGTTCTCAACCCTAGCGTCACGGCTAAGGGAAAACAATTACAAGAGATAATTAAGATTGAAACTTGAATTTATTCATCAATAATGGAAAAGCATAATAACAATGTCATAGAAACATAATGATCATAGGGTTTACAAGTCCGAATACCCACGAGGGGTTTAGCTCCTCATAAAGCTATACAAATTTATCAAAATATAAAAGAAAGCACAAATTAAAAGCATTGATGAAAACCCCCTTGCGTATGATATGGCCGTGGTCTTGTGCGGCCGCTGGACGTCGGTGACGATGCCGATGACGCGCTCCGAACCTCCACGAAGTTCTCTCCAAAACCCTAGCCGCGCTTTCTAGAAGTTGGGGAGAAAGATAGGTCAAAAGATGTGTCAAAAGTCTCCAAATTGGGCTTTTATAACGTTGAGTCGCGGTTTTAAAATTGGACTTATCGGGATTTCACACGGGCGTGTGAACTCTCTAGTTTTCTGAATTTCGGCTGAAAGTGAACAGTGTTTTGCTATAGTACTTGCTGCAGTTCTGCTACAGTACTCACATAAACGCTCCCGAATTCGTTGTTCTTCATCGAGGCCATTGAATTGGGCACACAATCAATGATAGATCGTGCCGGTTGCTTCAAATCTCCTTCTTTTTGAAGTTCTCCTAAACTACACGAGTTAGACTTACTGTGAATGTGACTGCCTTTGTGCCCCTCCATAGGAGATTAGCACACACTCACAAGTCTAGGCTCGTGCCTTGTTCCTTGCTTGGTACGAAAACTCTCCAACAATGGCAAACACGACCTAACTTGGTTCTTATTCTTCAAAATAACCCACAAACCTACAATGCACAAAAGCACACAAATGCACACAATTTAGTGATAAAATCTGATAAAAGATATGCTTATTGTAAGATAATAGTGCTTCGCAGTACTATAACACAAGCACTTATCACATTGTACATTTAGATATGTTTTAAATGTTGAAATGTTCAAGACTATATCTATTATTGCAAAAGCTTGACTATTGGAAATTATTGGTTTGTTTTGTATTCTTTTAGAATTGTGCTAACCTATTTACTGAGTGACTTTGGTTACTCACTATCTTCCTCCCTCCAGGCTTTAACATCTAGTGGCGTTGTGGCGAGACGGATTGCTAGGCATTCTTTTATCTGTCTTTCCTTATTTCCAGTATAAGGAATATGGATCCGCTAGTGTGTTTTACACTTTTTATGTATGACTTGTACGTTTGTCTATTTTCTCAAAAAACATTAGTTGTATCTATTGTTATCTTGTCTCCTTGAACTCTATTAAGGTTTATGGTATTAATGCTTCCATTGTGCTATTGTTGCGCTCCACACTTTATATATTCTATATTTATGAATTGTGTTTAGCTTTGTAAAATCCTAGGACTTGTAAGCCTTGTGGTGACTTGAGGGTTGAGTGATATGTGTCTCCCTTCACAAGTTGTCGCAGTTGTTGTCTCGTGCCAGTCCTGCTGAACGGGGCATGATAATCTACATTAATAATTTTATCAATAAATTCCAAACTCCATCTTATCAATCTATGATTTCACACCACTTCACAAACATTAAGTAATCACGTATCAATCATTTACATCTCATACAATTTACCAAATTGTAGATTTAATCTCTTCTATCACCATAGATTCCATCTAAATCCCATATATCTAATAAAACAATTACAAGCGACCATTTTTACATTTCTATACAACCATTTTACATTCAAGAAGATTTAGTAAAAAATCTAAGAAAATTCAACATAATACTAGAAAATTCTCCTTAAGACAATTTAAAGATGAATCACAAATAAAACAAATAGACCCAACCCTACTTATGCTAACATTTATCATTGGATCAAAATTTAGGATGCAAGTTTGCCTTTAACTCCTTATTAACTTTCTTCTAGCTTGTTCTGCCACTCCTATAATCTAAAGAAAATCAAGAAATTTCAAGATCATTAATAACAGCATGAGATCAAAGCGACAAATTAGGACTAGTTTCAAGATTTCCAACCCTTAATCAAAATAAGGAAAAGAAAATTCAAGCTTCTCACCTTAAAAGCTTGAAGAATTGAAAATAAGAATGATGGGGAACAGAGTTCCAAGTTTAGCCATGGGTTAAGAATAAGATAGGTGAAAAGAGTATAAAAACTAATGAAATACTTAAGGAAACCTGTGATGCTATAGTATATGTCCACAGTAACAGCTATAGTAAAACAATACAAGCTGGGCTAAATCTACATGAATGCGAGGCCTCTCATTAAAATACTGGGTATTATAGTATTTGTATAATATGCCATTGAAAAAAGGAGATTGGTTAAGCACATTTATGTCATTATTAAATGTTGCGACTAAAAAAAAATGCATGCTAATCTATAGGTCCACCGAAGCAACCTTTTCTAACATTTATGTCATTGGCCTTTCTATGCAACTGGGTAATTTCTTCAATGCCAATGCATACAATCTGTGCTACCAAGCATGCCAGAAAAGCTATGCCACTCATAGTGCAATTAAAGTAAATGTTCAAAGTCATCATTATTAGGTCTTCTTAGATAACTTGGCATAAAAATTTTAATTACATATTTGCAAAATTTGAATAAACACTCAATTAGAGTATATTCAACAATTCACATATACTCATTACACAAATCAACTACTAGAGCTCCATATGGTAATTATAGCAGTATTTATCTTTGAAGTGGTGAAAGTCTTGATGTACTAGTTGCATCAATTCTCATTTAGAAATTTTTTGAATGATTTTCAAGAGCTTCTACAATTCGCAAGAACAACCCCTTGCGCATTTGAAATATTTGACAAAATACACTATTAGGATAAAATGGTTTATTGCCAAAATAGTCATTGAAAGGTCTTTCATGTCCTACTTCACAATCACGATTGAAATGCCTTTCATTTATTCTATGACTATTGGATGTCTCATTTTATTTTAGCTTTTCATATTATTCTAGTAACATACACATTTTCTTTTTTCAAAAGCATTTATCAAATGATCTACTAAAAAATGTTTGATTTGATCCAAATGGACAAGATCCATTTTCTAGGTTGTAATAAAGTAATATAGTTTGTGAAAATACAAAGTTAGTTGAGTAGAGAAGTATGGAAATTATTCTCATTATATATCGAAGTATAACATAATGGCTAGTTTCCTAACAGTTAGTTTTACAACAATAGATAGTTTTATAATGGCTAATTTTACGATGATGACTAGTTTTATAACGGATAGCACATAAGGCTTCTTTCATAAATTAAATTACATTACTTTAAAATTACATATTAATTAAATTACATCAATAATAAAATCTGAACAATTTGGATAATTTTGAAACTTTTGAAGATATTGAAAATTTTGCATATTTGATAAAAAAAAAAACTATACAAAAATTTGGAGAAGTTTAAAAATTATTTGACTTTAGAGTTTGTGGTGATGATGAAATAGTTTTTTTTTTAATCTATGAGTGGAACATTGAAATAGGGTGAAAAAGTTGAGAGAAATATAAATTTGTTTCAAAATGTGGGTGGATTTATAAGCATAAGTTTAAGATAAAAAATAAAAAAATTACTGTTGCATAAAGTTTCAAAGAATGGCAACTTCTTTATGTGAAAAGAAATAAACAGGCTCCACATTAGAGTATTTGGTGATTGCCAAAGCCTCATGGGCCACGAAAGGCTTCTAATAAAGCACTTAATGCTTAAATGTTCATACAATAAATCTTTCTTAAAAAAAATTCAAAATTTATAAGAAATCATAAATGCGAGTTAGAAAAGGATGGAGTTCCTTGTGTAATATTTAAAAAAATATATATCTTGGTTGGTCAAAAATGTTATTTTATAGATTATGATACTTTATTTATTTGTTTTTTCCTCACTGTCCTTCTAATAATACTTGTAATAAAGATCTCAAAAAACATTAACAAAAATGTTCAAGAGAGAATCTCTCTCTCGCCCCCCCTCCCCGCCCCCCCCCCCCCCCCCCCCCCCCCCCCCCCCCCCCCCCCAAAAAAAAAAAGAAAGAAAAAAAAATCATTCTGTGTGTATGTATATTTTTTTAATTTTTTCTATGTTTAAAAATCTCAAAATTTTGAGAAAAATTGGATTCAACTGTGGGCTTATTTTATTCTTACCAGGCCTTTAATTAGGATTGACCAGTTAAAAATCATGGGTCACAAATAAAATTTATTATTATTATTTTTTTTTTACTTCAAGAGATTGTGAGTTCATGATTTCCATAAGAGGTAAGCCTCTAATGTTAACTACCCCAGATTAATGCATGGGAACCTCCGATTAAGAATAAGCGTGAATGAGAAGCAACAAATATGAGAGAAATTAATTTGATTAATTACATAAATTTGATTGAGAATACAAATATTACAAAACTCTAACTCTCATAATTGTACTTCCCTAATCTCTCTAGCTTTACATAATTTGAGTCTATTTTGACTTTGTTTTATCCTAACTTTTTGCTAAAGATCATGCTGTGGATGTCTTCTTTGTTGACCTTGGTCTGATTTTTCTTGTTTTTGTCTTGAATATCAATTGGATTTCAAGTTGTGACTTCTCTATGTTTGTGAATCACAAACTTGATTTCATTTAATTTAGATATTTTGGAAACCTCGGGATTTTGCGTTGGTGAAGCTTTCAGTCTTGGACTCATGAAGCTCTTTACTCTTTGACTTTTGATATCTCGAGATTCCTGAACTCATTTGTCTCATCATTTGAACTTTTCAAGCCTCGACTCTCCTATGCTTTTGAGCCTTATCTTGTGCATCTCTGAGTCACGACCATTCATATGATTCGGTCACTAACTTGATTGCTTTGACTTGTTTGTTTTTTTAAAGAATATTTTGTGAATTTTGGGTGGTGATCCCCATATGTGAGGTGTGAGCATCATTTAATAATTTTTCCTTTTTTTTCACTTCATCAAGAGGGTCTCAAGAGGTAATAAGAAAATTCTCACTATGAGGGTTCTCTACCACTACATTAGATCTCAACATGAGTTGGTGGCCTTCAATATATTTTCCACTCACTTAAGAGAGTCTTAAGAGGTAATGAGGAAACTCTACAATGAAAGTTCTCTATCACTACATTGGACTCAGCATGAGTTTGTGGTTTTCAAAACATTTTCCACTCACTCAAGAGAGTCTCAAGAGATTATGAGAGCTCTCTAGCACTACATTGGACTCAGCATAAGACTTGTGGTCTTTATAGTATTTTCCACTCACTTAAGAGAGTCTCAAGAGGTAATGAGGAAACTCTACGATGAAAGCTCTTTACCACTACATTGGACTCAGCATGAGACTTGTGGTCTTCATAGCATTTTCCACTCACTCAAGAGAATCTCAAGAGGTAATGAGGAAACTCTACAATGAGAGCTCTCTACCACTACATTGTACTCAGCATAAGACTTGTGGTCTTCATAGTATTTTTTCACTTGACTCAATAGAGTCTCAAGAGGTAATGAGGAAACTCTACAATGAGAGCTCTCTATCACTACATTGGACTTCAACATGAGACTTGTGGGTTTCAAAATATTTTCCACTTACTCAAGAGAGTCTCAAGAGGTAATGAGGAAACTCTACAATGAGAGCTCTCTACCACTACATTGGACTTCAAAATGAGACTTGTGGGTTTCAAAATATTTTCCACTCACTCAAGAGAGTCTCAAGAGGTAATGAGGAAACTCTACAATGAGAGCTCTCTACCACTACATTGGACTCAACATGAGTTTGTGATCTTCATAGCATTTTTTCACTTGACTCAAGAGAGTCTCAAGAGGTAATGAGAAAACTCTACAATAAGATCTCTCTACTACTACATAGGACTCGGCATTAGTTTGTGGTGTTAAAATCCTTTTTTTTTTTTTTTTTCTTTCTCTCATTCTTTTTGCATTTTAACCCCTCTCATAATATTTTTGTAAACTACACCTTTGAATTCTTCTTTTTCCACAAAATTCATATATATTTTTTTTGTAGCTAGACCTTCCCACTTCAACCATTTTCTTTTTTCCTTTGCAAATAAACCCTTAACATTTTATTCCTCTCCCTATGCATTTTTATGCAAGTCATCCTTTGCAAATTTGCCTATCCGTAAAATATATTTTCTTCTAATCATGTTGAAAACCCCCTTTTTTTAACATTATTTTTTTTACTTTGTCTTCCTATTTGAATACTTAAAAAAAATATCTAATGTTCACACTCTATGACAAAGAAAATGGTCAAAGATCCAGTATTCTAGAAAATGCTTTTCATCTCTTCAAAGCAATCTTAGATATGGTTCTCAATAACTCATCTATACCTTGCATTCTCCTACAAAACCAATTCTAAACTTTGTAAAGGCATTGACCACTATATATTCCATGATAAAAAAAAGGGAAAATTAAAAAAAAAAAAAAAACCTGTGGTTTTCCACTTTTTCGATTTAGGGACAGAGAATTTTTTTTTTTTTTTGTTTCAATACCTTGTGGTTTCCCCAGATAGCAAAAAAAGGAAAATCCTTCAACGCCGTTAACAGCTACTTACGTGGCAAAGGCATGATGTGGTAAAAGAAAACTATTTTTTCTCATATGTTCATATTCTTTGATTGAATGGTACCTTTCTCTCTCTCTCTCTCTCTCTCTCTCTCTCTCTCTCTCTCTCTCTCTCTCTCTCTTTTGTCTTATCTTTCCTCTCTTAATCTTTACAATTTTGCTTTCCTAATCTAAACCTCAAATTTCTATCCCAAGAAGAGCAAACAACAAGAGATGGCATTAACAACAAGAGTTTAACTCTTTTATCAAGTGCTTGATTTTCTTTTGATATGCTTACTGGTGAGCAAAACGAGAATCGAATGGGAGTTTCTTATTTCTTTGTGTTCCCATAACTAGTGATTTCTTCCACTTTTGTGAATACATGTGGTACAAGACATTTGGTGGATAGGGCAAATATTTGTCATTCTTGTAACAACCATAATACCAAAGAATGAAAGATTGTAATTATGGCAAATTGTAATTCTAAACTATATTTTCTTTAGGTTCAACTTGTAGTATTGTATGATATGAACTGTAATGACATTGAAAATTGAAGAAAATGGTGTGTAAATTTTTTGCTTAAAAGGTGTTTGTGAAAAATGTCTTTTGTTCATCAGGGAATATTTCTCTGGATTTCTATTCTAAAGATCATAAAAATTTTAATTGAGCATTACCATTGCATTTTATTTACATTAGTTACAAAATCATAAGCAGTTTAAATAAGCACACACCACCTAAAAGATGATAAGTAATTTAAAACCATATGAAAGATAAAGCAAATCCCAAATAATTTGCTCATATGTGTACAAAAACAACAGAAAAAATGACACAAGATCTTGACCAATTAAAAAAGATCAAAAACTAATTAATAGAGCATCAACATTGCTCTAATTTACATTAAATCCCAAATATTTTAGCCAATTGTGTACAAAAGATCATGCCCAATTTAAAAAAAAAAATTGTAAAAGAGCATCAACATTGCTCATACTTTACATTTAATCGAATCAATCCCAAATAATTTGTCCATCTGTGTACAAAAGCAAAAAACAACATGACATACACAATCCACCAAAAAAAAAAAAAAATCCCATCAACATTGCTCTATTTACTAACAACAACTTGTAGTATTACATTTCAAAAACAAAACCACATTTGACAATCATAAAAAAAAGTCTTAAAATTCATCCCAAAATACACTGATCTACATTACATCCCAAGATACCATATGGAACATATGAATGGACTAGGTTGTCTTTCTCTTGTGCATATGTTCATCTCCATGTTGAACTGCAAAATTTGGGAGTTGTCTAGGCCCTTTAAAATTGTTTGAGCTTGATGATGGGTTAGGTGGCCCTTTTGCCCTATGAATGACCATTTTTTGTACACTTGACACAGTATGTGCATGATATGTTGAGGTTCTGCTTTCCATAGATGCTTCATTATTTGTTGGCTGCAGTAAAAGGGTAAAGGATCAATTTTTTTAGAAGTGCAAGAACAATTCACAAGCACCATCGTCCAATCATGCAACAAAAATAAAGTAATGATAAAAAAAAATCATATATATATATATATATATATATATATATATATATATATATATATATATATATATATATATAAGTACATATGTATAAAATCATACTCTGTCCACTCCAAAGTTTGTTCTGAGATATGGTTGGGCCATTGGATTATCTTCTCTGCTTCGTGTTGAATTAGATACTGTGTTTTGTTTACTCATTGGGTTTTTGTTCTTCCTTGGTTTCCTCTTTTTTTTTGGTGGACTCTAAAATGAGATACAAAAAAAAGTAGATTGTAAACCAAAAAAATTGACAACAAACAAAGTAGACAGTAATTTAGAAAATAGATTAACTTATACCTTGTTCAGCATATAAGTTCCACAATCCTTTTCCTTTTGAATTCTAGCTCTTCTTTTCCATGATGTTTCTCTTGTAACAGAAGCTTAACATCCTCTAACATTGTGACCAACTTGATGACAATTCCCACAAATAACATTGCCACCAGCCCTAGAAGCCTTGTAAGGGTTATGCGGTTCATTTGATTTTTTTTCTCCTATTTCTCTTGGGTCTATGTGGGGGCTTCCTTACAATCCATGGATGAATATCAGACAAACTTGTCTTTTCCCAAGCATCTTGGCTAGGCATAGGTTGGATTGAATGCTTATACACTTCTAAATATGTTGCCTTTGTAAAGAACTTGTGAACATATGTCTTTGGTTCCTCCTTATTACTGTGAATGGCAAGTATGGCATGTTTGCATGGAATTCTTTTGAGCTCCCACATCTTACAGCTACATGTTCTGTCAGCCAACTTCACAACTGATGTGGTGTCATAAAAATCAACTTCATACATCCCCTAACGGCCAGCATGTGTACAAAAAGAATTTCTGCTCTGAATCTTAAGTTTTTTCTAGCATATCTTGATAGTTAGGACAAATATCACCCTTTTATTTTTTTTATACCAATTAGTTTCACATGAAACCTTTGCATTAGTTTCTTCCTAATCCACTCAAACATTCTTAAAATTGGTAAACTCCTAGCCTTCCTAATATAAGAATTGAAAGATTCACAGTTGTTATTTTGTAGAGTATCTGATTTTGTATGTGTTGAGAAATAGCACCTAACCCATGTATAAGAATCATGTTGCATAACCCAATTATATGCATTGTAATCCATCTCCTTCATTTTTGCCATATACCTTTGAAAGAGCCTTTTAGTCCCAGCAGAAGCTGCTGACCAAAGCATTTTCTTGTACTAACTCCTTTGAATTTTTGTTTGAAGTTTTCATACATGTGTTTAACACAAAACCTATGCTCTACATTGGGCATCAACTCATTAAAAGAATGTATTAGTCCCTGTAAATTAAGGAAGGTAGATAGTTAGTAGAGTATGACAAAATTGACTTATGCTTGTCAGTTTAAAAATACATAGTATGAAAAAATATGCATAGTATAAGTAAATATAGGTACCAAATGCATAGTATAAGCAATGCACATGACAAAAATAAATTAACCTTACCTTTTGCTGATCAGACATAAAATCCCAGCCTGTTTCTTCTAGTCTACCAAAATCTCCACATAGAACAGTGAGGAACCATGCCCATGATTCCTTACACTCAACATCAACACAAGCAATTGCAATGGGTAACATGTTCTCCTTCCTATCTTTAGCTATTGCACATAATAGATGCCCTCCCATTGATGACTTTAAAAAACACTCATCAAAACAAATCAGAGGTCTTACACCTAAAAAGTAACACTGCTTTTGAGCCCCAAGCCTCATGTACATAAATTGGAATACTACAATTTCTTTTGGCATGCTTGCTACACCTTCAACTGAATGTGAATCTTTAGTCTGATTTTCTTTTTCAACAACCAAAGAAGTCTTGAATTTTACTGCACTCCCGGAATTTGTTTTCCTAACAATTTATGCATAGTCATACAACCTTATACATTGCTTCTTTACATCTCCTAATATAATATCATTTGCCAGTGCCTTAGCCCTGTAGCATTTTGATATATGTACATTAGCTCCACATTTTCTACTTATTCTTTTTTTGCATACTAGATGCATCCCAAGTAGGTTCATCCCCTATATCTTCAAGGTATCTTGATGCTATGTATTTAGAATTCACCATATAACCTAAAGTTTTCCTTAGACAACTATGTTCTGCCATAAAGGTTTTGATCTGAAATGCGAAAGTGTCTTTACATCTTGATGCATATATTTTGAAGCCATAACCATCTTCACAGATAGCTGTTATCCTTGATTTGGTATTCTCTGTTAATTTGTAGGAATTTCCCCTTGCAATTACCCATGCTCTCAGGGCTTCTCTAAAGAATTTATGGCTGGAAAACTTCATGCTTGTTTCTAAATGTGGACTCTTTACATCACCATTTTCATTGAAATCAGCATACACATGCCTAGTTTCATCATCAGACCCATGTAAACTAAGCAATTCATCCTCATAATGTGCAGGTTCATTAAACTCCTCCATTTTATCTCCTTTCAGATTTTCTTTCTCTGGATTAGCTACTGTCCTTTTCCATTTTGGTAGCCTTAGAAGCATCAACACCATCTGATCTTCTATGATCAACATCTGACCCTATGTTGAATATGTCATCCTTATATCCCTCAAAGTCCTCATACATCCAGCTAGCATTACTTAAGTCTGAATCATCACAAATTTTTGCATCACTTAACTCTCTAGATGGCTGATATGTTTCATCTAAAGAACAACTGTCATGAATTCCACTATGTTCACCAGGTCTCTCCATGATTTGTTGTCTTAGATCTTTGTCCATTTTTGCTGGTAATACCGTCACCGGAGGGTCATGCTCAACCATAAACACATCAATACTATTATTGCCATTATTGTAATATACCATATTACTTGTGTCAATATCATTCAAAATCTCCTCTATTCCATCATTAGTAGATAGCCCATTAATTTTAAACCACATTGTCCCCCTTTTTCACACCCAACATCCAGAAAATAATCTAACAAGGTAAAGAATGATATGTAGTCAACACCCACTAATTTAAGTATCTCAACCTGACCTCCCTAATACACTCTCTCATCCTCATTCCTCCATTTTCCTATATAGTGTAGGATAAGGTCAACATATGTTCCCATAAGACTGTGCTATCAAAAGATGATACAAGGAAAAAATTTGAATAAGGTTAACTGAGAAATAATTTGATTTGTTGTAAGAACATTCTATAGAAAAATTAAAACAACAAATAATTTAAGCCTTTGTTTACTTAAATAAATTCATTAACCAATCATTTACTGCATCTTATACATGAATGCTCTCATAATACATTAGCACTAGCATTATATGTGTTCATATTAATTTTACACTTGAATTAAATTATGATGATCTTGTATGTTTTGTTTTTAGATTGTACATATACCAAACACTAACACAGTCAAGTAAACAAAATCTATGTGGCATTCATGCCTTGTGATTAATAGGTTCACATGGACTTTGATGAGTCAAATTTGGAAATAAATTGGGATTGTACTAACAAAAAAAAAAAAAAAAACAAGTGTTTCATCGTGAATGTATTCAAAAGAGGCCAAAATTAAAATTCCTAGAAAAATAGAACATTATATGAGCAAGATATTTAAACAACTAAATTTGAGACAAAGTCTTTTATTAAGGTGTAGAATAAGTAAGCCTGGTTTCTTTAGAAAAAATGAAAGACCCAGATGCATTCGGTCTTATTCCTATAAAGCATTGCAATGAAATTGGTTTAATCCTCACTTAATTTAGAGCAATGATCCTTTGAAATAGGAATATATCAGGGTGCTACGAACATTCGGTTTTGAAAAGAAGTTCTACCGAACAAAACTTAAGCAAAAAGAAATATCCCATTGTCTACATGCAACTTAGATTTGTTCACCAGCCTTCTACAAACAAAAATTAAATTTTCCTAAACAAATCAAGATTATTTTTTTTAAGAAACAAGGCATATAGACAAGAAGGAAGGCATAATTTATCACTTGAAGATCCCTACACAAAAATCATAAGTACCATTACAGTATCCAAAAAGAGGGGGAAAATTTGACAAAATATAAGCTCAAAGTTGAAAGTTTGGCAAACTAGGGAAATAAAAGCACCAGATAGATACCTCCACCAAAATATAATTAATTATTTTAAGGAATAAGAAGAATGAAATGCATTAAAATCATTATCAAGAATAAAAATTTAGATAGAATAACTTCATCTGCAAAGGCACTACAACAATAAACAATTCACTAATCCAAAGCCTGAAAAAAGAAACGCTCCAGACATTAAGCCTGAAAAGCTTAGGAAAAAATGGGTGCAAGCTGATAGAAAGAAAGCAAATGAAGTGAAGAACCCTGTATTGTTTGTTTAGCTTCAAACATAATTCATCATAAACAAGGATCTAGATTTTTTAAACCAAACATCAAAGTAAGCATCTAGATTCTATAGACTATCAACAATTTCTTAATACACAACAACCCAAACAAATTGTGTGCAAATTGGTTTTAGAGAAATGAAAAAATTTGAGAAAAAAATAACTAAGAAGGAGATCAATACTCGATGATTCATACGTCGTTTTCTGAGAAAATTGGAATGCCAATGGCTCAATCACAACAATTACTTGTCCGAAGAGGATGCAAAACCCTAACAATATTTGTCCAAAGAGGGCAATCTTAGTTGTCTGAAAATTGAAGCAATCGAGGCAAGCCACATTGACAAAAGGGAATTGGATTAATTAATAAGTTAATCTCTTATAATTAATAGGATAGGCACATAATATGATAAAAAATAGTTTTCTTTTGCCACATCAGCCATACTTTATTGGATTTGACTATTATGCCCTTGCCACATAAGCAACTATTAACGGCGTTGATGGATTTTCCATTTTTTGCTATCTGGGGAAACCACAAAGTATTGAAACAAAAAAGATTTCTCTGTCCTTAAACTATTTGATATATTATTATGTGGGGAAACCACAAAGTATTGAAACAAAAAAAAAATACCAACTACTGCTATTTGATATATTGTCAAAGAAAAGTTTAATACCCTATTTAGTCCCTATATTATGGTCAATCTGCCCATTTAGTCCCCCTATTATAATTTGTCCCCTACAGGTTCCTCTATTTTGACATTTGGGCAATTTAGGTCCCTCCGTCAAATAGCCGTCCATTTGGTCGTCTGAACTGCTGACGTGGTGACATTAACTTTTGGAAAAGTAATAAACAAATCTCTATTGTCGACATGGACGAGGTTAATATCCCATTAACTCATAGCTAACTGGTATGGATCCAATTTGGATCTGGGCCTGATACCTAAAAGGGCTTATTGCCCTATTTCCTCTTCTTCCTCCCCCGATAGCCTCCTCATCCAGATTCCCTAATCTCACCAAATCATTCTCGCCCGTTGTCCGCTGTCAATCTATCCACAATCACAAGCGAAAGTTGCCAGCCAAGCTCTCTAATTGCTTCAGTGCTCCCGTTGGACCGGTCTTCTCTTGTTAATTAGGTGTTTCAATGCTCCCAGTGAACCAGTTCCATCTCTGCAAGTGCACTAATGCTCCTAGTGGGCCATTCCCAAAAGCTGTGTGTGTTTTTTCAGAAGATAGTTAGTTGAATTCTTAGTTTGGATTTATGTGTAACAAGTTTATTGAATTCTTGGTTTGTTAACTATTTAATATCACTTCATTTGGCTTTTTATGTAACTGGTGTAGTAGAAAGCTTCTGATTCTGTTTAAATTTTATTACAGTTTAGCTTCTTCTTCTGTAATTGATAAGACCCCTTGCGTGTATCCCGCAAGTGCACGGGCTTGTCGAAGTAATAAAATTACCCTGGTGAGTGGGTAGTCGAATCCACAGGGAATAGAGATTTAAAATATGAGGATTTGCTATTCAGTCGTGCGATGTACAAAAAATAATGATCGGAGTGATGAATGAATTTATGGAATCAATTAGAATAAAAGATGAGAAAGTAAATAGAGAGATGGAAGACGAGAGAAAAGCAAGTAGAAGTTAAAAGAGAAGACTAGCAATGGATGAAATAGGGTATCCGGACAAGCTACCTCTAGAACTTATGCTTTTAGTGCAAGACTATGCTATTATACTTTCCTATTGATGTTAATTGAGTCAAGGATATCCTTAAACTCACGGTCCCAAAACTTAAGGTCAACCGTGACTAACCCCAACATTATGTCCCGGTATTAGGATTCACTACGACCCTTGACTCTCGTTGACCTGTCAACTAAGCCCCAGGGGAGTCTATCTTCCTAACCCTAACACTACGTGGGATTGCTTTAAGCTCTAGGGATTCCTAGTGATAAAATATGTTCCTCTATGTAGTTCTAACCCTTTGGTCCAAGTGGAAGAACCCTAGTCTAGATTGAGCCCTAAAACTCTATCTTGACCTCTAATTAACCAAGGAAACGGAGGTAGGGAGAAATCACACCGGAAGGGAAATGGGTATATTACTACCTCACAACTCTCCCTCTCAACCCTCTTCAATCTTAAGTAGTCTAATCCTATAGGAGTTGTCACACCTCCAAAGGATAACCTAGATTGTTCTCAACCCTAGTGTCACGGCTAAGGAAGAACAATAGCAAAAGATAATTAAAACTGAAACTCGAATTTATTCATCAATAATGGAAAAGCATAATAACAATGTCATAGAAATATAATGATCCTAGGGTTTTACAAGTCCGAATACCCACAAGGGGTTTAGCTTCTCATGGAGCTATACATGTTCATCAAAGTGTAAAATAAAGCACAAACTAAAAACATCAATGAAAACCCCCTCGCGTATGGTGTGGCCGTGGTCTTGTGCGGCCGTCGAACGTCGATGTCGATGCCGATGACGCGCTCCAATCCTCCACAAAGTCCTCTCCGAAACCTTAGCCGCACTCTCCAGAAGTTGGGGAGAAAGATAGGTCAAAAGATCCTCAAAAAGTCTCCAAATCGGGCTTTAAATAGGCTGAGTGCGGCTTTAAATTTGAACTTATCGGGGCTTCACACGGCCGTGTGGAATTTCCACACGCCCGTGTGACATTTCTGGCTCCCTAAAAAAATTACTACACACAGCCGTGTCGAATTTCCACACGCCCGTGTGACGTTTCTGGCTCCCTGGAAAAATTACTACACACGGCCGTGTGGAATTTCCACACGCTCGTGTGAAGTCTCTAGCTCACTGGGAATTAATTCACACGGCCATGTGTTAATTCCACACGCCCGTGTGAACTCTCTGGAAACCTGATCTTCGGCAGAAAATGCACAGTAACTTGGTACAGTGAATTGCTACAGTAACAAGCTACAGTACTCGCCGAAACGCTCCCGAATACGTTGTTTTTCATTGAGGCCATTGAATTGGGCACACAATCAATGGTAGATCGTGCCGATTGCTTCAAGTCTCCTACTTGGTGAAGTTCTCCTAAGCTACACGAGTTAGACTTGTGCCTTTGTGCCCCTCCAAAGGAGGTTGACACACACTCACAAGTCTAAGTTCGTGCATTGTTCCTTGCTTGGTCCGAAAACCTCCCAACAACGGCGAACACGACCTAACTTTGTTCTTCTTTTCCAACTTGGCTCCACAAACCTACAATGCACAAGAATACACAAATGCACACTATTTAGTGATAAAATCTGATAAAAGATATGCTCATTGTAAGATAATAACGCTTCGCGTTACTATAACACAAGCACTTATCAGTAATTGAATGACTTAATTAATATAATTATGTGTGTGTTATTAGTTTGGAATTAATTGTTATGGTTATGCATCAGAACATGGCTAAATGTGATGAGTATGTTGAAAAAATACCATCATGGAAGTTTATTGGTAAGAAAAGGAGTGCCTAAGTATATCAATGTGAAGATGGATGAATTCGCAGTGGACCTAGATAAAATTTGTTATTGGGATTTGCTAGGAGACCTCAAAGAATTGGGTTATGACATCAAAAAAACTTTGGAGCTCTTTTACATAGGTGACAATGGGACAATGAATAGTATCTTTGATGATAATGGGGTGATAGGGTTAACTGAACAACTAAGGAAAAAAAGGACAGCAAATGTTTTTGTGGAGTTTGTAGGTGTTGATCATGGGAATAGTCTACCATAAGGATTATTTCAGGGTTTATATAAAAACAAGGACAATGTTTATATAAAAAATTTGCATGTCCTAATTCAAATCAAATCAAAATTTTAAAATCACATATAGCCAAATCACAATCGAATTAGGACAACATGTGGTTAAGATAAATAAATTTTATCATATTTGGATGTATTCAAGATCAGCCGAGAACATATATCTCGAGACGATCTAAAAATATTCAATTCAAAAGATCAGCTAAGAGCACAAATCTCGTAGTGATCTAAAATATACAAATCCTTAGATTAGCTGACAGCACAAATCTCGAGGCGATCTAAAATACACAAATCTCAAGATCAGCCGAGAGCACAGATCTTAAGTCGATCCAAAATATTCAAATCTCCGGATTAGCTAAAAGTACCGATCTCGAGGCGATCCAAAATATTTAAATCTCAAGATCAGCTTAGAACACATATTTCGAGGCGATCTAAATACACAAATCTCAAGGCAGCCTAAAAATATATAAATCCCTAGATCAGCCGAGAACACAGATCTCGAGGCGATCTAATATACATAAATCACAAGATCAGCTAAGAGCACATATCTCGAGGCGATCTAAAATATTCAAATCTCCAGATTTGCTAAGAGAACCGATCTCGAGGCGATCCAAAATATTTAAATCTCAAGATCATACAAAAACACATATCTCGAGGTGATATAAAAATATGCAAATCACTAGATCAGTTGAGAGCACAAATCTCGAGGCGATCTAAAATACATAAATCTCAAGATCAGCTAAGATCACAGATCTCGATGCATTCTAAAATATTCAAATCGCTCGATCAGCAAAGAGTACCGATCTCAAGGCAATCTAAAATATTCAAATTGCCAGATCAGCTAAGAGTACCGATCTCGAGGCGATCCAAAATATTCAAATCTCAAGATTAGCGGAGAACCTATATTTTGAGGCGATCTAAATACACAAATCTCAAGATCAGCTAAGAGCACAGATCTCGAGGTGATCTAAATATTTAAATCTCAAGATTAGCCGAGAGCGCATATCTCGAGGCAATCTAAAATACACAAATCCCAAGATCAACTAAGAGCACAGAT
Organism: Dioscorea alata; assembly: GCA_020875875.1. Classification (NCBI taxonomy): domain Eukaryota; kingdom Viridiplantae; phylum Streptophyta; class Magnoliopsida; order Dioscoreales; family Dioscoreaceae; genus Dioscorea; species Dioscorea alata. Next base: position 7,211,624 of record CM037013.1, on the reverse strand, counting down.
CTCGAGGCGATCTGAAATATTCAAATTTCTGGATCAACTAAGAGCACTGATCTCAAGGCGATCTAAATTATTCAAATCTCAAGATCAGCCAAGAACACATATTTCGAGGTGATCTAAATGCACAAATCTTAAGATCATCCGAGTGCACAGATCTCGAGGCGATCTAAATACACAAATCTTAAGATCAACTAAGAGCACAAATCTCGAGGCGATCTAAATTCCAAGATCAACTATGAATACAAATCACAAGGCAAATTTATATATTTATAATAAATTAAAATAAAAAATTAAATCGGATAAAAAAATCAAATAAGATAAAGGATAAAATAAATTAAAGAAAATAAATCAAATCGGATAAAAAATTATATAATAAAATAAAATAAATAAAATAATTAATAATTAATAATAATAAATTCATATATAAAATAAAAAAAAAAGATATATATATATATATAATGATAAATAATAATAATAAAATATTATTATTAAAGAAAAGAGAGCGTGGCGACGTGTGCAGCATGGTCGCCCCACGACGGAGACAACTGTCCACGATTAACCATGACTTGAAGGAGTTGGAAAAGCTTTAAAAAGGGATCGATCCGAAGAGAGGAAGGAGGGAAAGGAGACCAGGCAAAAGAGAAAAGAAGGTAGAAGAAATGCTATGTTGTTCTCTCACCCGATTCATACATACATAGTTAAAACAAAATCGTTGTTGTTGCTGCCATCATTGCCCGTCTACTGGTGCCATTCTTGATGATGAACCCACGAAGACGAGGATAGGAGCCTGGCCAAAGAGATAAGAAGGAGGATGAAAATCAAGAAGAAGGAACCAGACAAAGAATTAGAGAAAGAAATTTAGAGAAAAGAAAAAAAAAAGAAAGAAGAAGAAGACATCGCTGCCTGCTGTTGCCCGATGCTGTGGTTATCATCGTTGCCTGTTTGCTATTGCTACCGCTATTGCCATTGCTATCACCGTTGCCTACTGTCATTACTTCCGGGGTGGTTCCTGTTGCCACTGTTTCTCTACAAGATGAAAGAAGAAAGCTGAGAGTAGGCGAAGAGAATCCCGTCCATGGCCAAGGATAGAAGACGGTTGTGCTCCCTCTCTACATCCTTCGACTCTTCAGATAGCGAAAACCTCAAGGAAGAGAGAAGATACATGAAGATGAAGACACCTAGTCACCCCATCGGCATATCACCAAACAGCAAAAGCTAGGGTTTTAGTTTTGTTGTGGATCTAGGTCTATGGTTTTCTCCAGATATGGCGATGGACGCATTGCGAGCACCATAGAGCAAGTTTCAATGAGGGGGAGCTTGATGAAGACGATGGCGAGGATCTCAACTTCTTGTTGCCTCCGAATATTGTCGAAGGCCCTAACAAGAACGAAGTGAAGAGAGTTATCGAGTACCGATTCAACGAGGATGGAAATAAGGTCAAGGTCACCACCATCACCCATGTCTGCAAGCTTGCCCAAACTCGCCTTAGCAAGCACGTGATAGAGCAAAGGTCTTGGTGCAAGTTCTGGGATGCTGCCCATAAAGACTCTAGAAGCCATCTCACCATGGTTTCTATAGAGGAGATCCTCCATGAGTGACCTAGGCTCTGGGTAGTCAAGCAAAAGAAGTAAAGGTTGCCGATGATCCATTAGCTTCTATGGGAAAAGCAAGAGTTATCCTTATGGTATGCTAGACATGTGGCAAGAGGGGTGATCACTGGACATCAAAATGCCTATATAAAGATTTGGCTCCACAGGTTGATGGCTTTGTTGACAAGCCTTTAAAAGAAACCTCAGGTGCTGGCAATGGTGCAGGTGGCGCATATGTGCTTCCTAGCATGAGAGCAGGTGCTGAGCAGCCTGGAATTGAAATAAGACGTCGGAATAATGAGAACTCAGTGCGAGTTACAAATCATTCAGAATATACTAGGGAACCTGACCTCCTTAAGCTTTTCTGGGCCTTTGGCCCTATTACCCGTGTCTATATTGCTGTAGATCAGAAGACTGCTATGAGCCATGGATTTGGCTTTGTTGTTAGCTTTGTAAGCAAGGAAGATGTGGAGAGAGCCATCAATAAGCTTAATGGGTTGTTAGATCGAAGCAAGGTCACCAAAGATGGCTTCTTGGAATTCTATGGAGATGGAGATCGCCTACCTGCAGGTTATTGGATGGCTCGTCTTTTTCTCATGCAAGGATGTTCAAACGCAGTACTATAAGGAGTATAGGTTCTAATTTATGATCGTGGAAATCAGAAGATCTCAAAGACTTGCATTTTAATCTCTTCCATCGCATGTTTTTTGCTCTAGTATGCCTGATTGTGGCTTGGCCTAAACATTCTTGGCTTTGGCTTGTCTGTGTCTTTAATGACATACAAGTTCTCATGACTGCTATCAATCACACCCCATAGGCCTTTATGAATTTTAAGCGCAAGAGCATTGTTGGCCGGTCCATAGGCAATATTTTACTCGACTTAATGGGAGGTTTCCTGAATTTTGTTCAAATGGTTGTGTAGTCAATTGATCAAGGTTCATGGGTGAACTTCTATGGTAACATAATAGGGAAGACGCTTCTTTCATTGGAATTGATATCCTTTGATCCTTTTTTTTTTTTTATAATACAACATTATGTGCTTTATCTTGATGAGAAGGAAGACCAGAGGGAAGATCATCTTAATGATATTGCCCCATTCTTGAAATCAATTGACAAATCTCATGACTCAAACACAGTGAATGTTTAATATTATTCTGTGTTTATCGCCAACGTAGTATGCAGTAGATGCTATAGGGCCATTGGCATTCTTATCTATTTAACTATGCTGGAGCATCGTCGAGGCTGTGGCTGTTCATACAACAGTGTAGATTGCAATTTTACAAGCATGTATTGTAAAGGTGTGTTTGTTATTCTCTGGGCAAATTGCGCATTTGCAGTGTTTAAATTGTGCATTTGCAGTGTTTATAAACACCTGGGATGTAAGAATTATTGATGAATAAATATTGACTAACTTATGTAAAAAAAAAAAAAAAGGGAATTTGAAGGGGAAGCATAGAAAGCATAAATAACGACGCTCAGACTCAGATTCATACAGTAGATGACACCATCATAGGGTACAACATCATCACTCAGGTTCTACATACAAATCAAATTAAGCAATAAAAATACTTGATAAGTGAGGCGATTCATATTGAGATCGCATTGTGAAAGCTGTAACTTGTAAAACATCTTCTCTGGTTATTCTTGTATTTCTCACCATCACTAGCTATATAGAGTCACTTATTTGCATCATGATTGGTTCTTTTGTGTGAGCTTGAAATATGAAAGACAATGAGAAGTGGATTGACTAGCTTCTTGTTTGATAAATGTCAACCATGAAGGAGTTTACATGCCATGGGTACCACCAAGTAACAAGGACATGCTGGCTGATGGTTCTGATTCTGTGATCCCACTTCAAATCGAAATGAACATTGACAAAATAAATAAATAAAAATAAAAAATAAAAAAAAATAATAATAATAATAATCATCATCATCATGAAAAATGATGCAATGAGGGTTAGAGCTGTCTGTTCTGCAAAAGGTGGCAAATGGTTGATTCTTTTCTCTTGGTGCAATGCCAGGAAGATGTTTACAGTGAAAAATTACATGTCAAAGCACTCTTGCTTGCTGTGACACACTAAGAACAGAAGAGTTACAGCCTCTGTCATTGTTAGAAAAATTGGAAATATAATAACTTCTATGACATTTATCAGACCAAGGTATTTGAGGGCAATGATGATGAAGGAATTGGGTGTTTTCATCACATGCAAGGTTTGTAGGAATGCCAAGGCTTTAGTCCTGAAGAAAGTTGAAGAACAATTCATAGAAGAATTCAAGTTGTTAAATAACTATGCATTGGAATGAAATGAAACAAACCCAGGGAGTTCTGAAGAAGTTATCTCTGAAAGGAAAAGCCCAAATGAGATGCCTACTTTCCAAAAGATATACATATATTTGTCAACTCCAATGGAAAGGTTTTTAGCAGGATGTAGGAGACTGATAGGGCTTGATGGATGTTTTTTGAATGGTCTATTGAAGGGCCAGTTATTGGTAGCTGTTGTAAGGGAATAACCAAATGCTGCCATTAGCATGGGCAGTTGTGCAGAAGGAGACAACAGAGTCCTAGGCATGGTTTACTGAGCATTTGAATTCTGATTTGTGCATTGGAGATGGTCTAGCATAGGCAATTATAAGTGACATGCAGAAGGTAATAACAAGTCACTAGTTTTTCCTTATAGATGTTGCATTTTAATTTGAAGATATGACCTTTTTTCTTGCAGGGATTGCAGTCAATAAGCTTCTACCCCTTATTGAACACATAATGTGTGCAAGATACATTTATGCAAGGTAGGGTAAAAAGCATTATGGGAAGGAGCTTCAGTGCTAATTTAGAGAGTTGCGAGGTCCATTAACCAGCCAGAAATAAAAAGGCAACTTGAAGTTATGGCTAAGTTAGATGGAGGAGATATTGTTGTGAAAGAATTGCAAGAGAATTGGCCAAGTACAGGTTGGTGTCAAGCTTACTTTAATGATATTGTTAAATGTGATGTTGTAGATAACAATATGTGTGAAACATTTAATGGGGTTGTTCTAGAGTCTAGGAGTAAACCCATTATTACTATGTTAGAAGACATTAGATAATATGTCATGACAAGGAGAGTTATTAAAAGGGATTACGTTAGAAAATGGACATGTGACTATGGGCCAAATATAGTTTCCAAAATTGAAAAGGAAAGGAAAAATAGTACAAAGTGGCATGTAGAGTGGAATGGGGCTTCAAGTCATGAGGTGTACTGGGCATGTAAGGGAGGCATATGTTGTCATCCTATCAAATCAAAATTGCACATGTGGAAAATGGAACAAGTCAGGAATTCCATGCCAACATGCAATGGCTGCATTGCCTTCAATGGTGCAGACACAATGGACTATGTCTCTAAATGGTACAAAAAAGATTTATACTTAAGGGACTACGAATTTGTTGTGAACCTAGTTAAAGGCAGGGCATTCTGGTCAACAAGTGAAGCAGGGCCTTTACTTTCTCCTATTGCTAAGAGAATGCCTGGAAGACCAACAAAAAATGGAGAAGGAAGCCAGTTGAAGCTAAAAAAAATAGCAGCACAAGATTGTCCAGGACAGGTAGGGTTTTCCAATGCAAATTATGCAAGAAGGAAGGCCATAATAAGAGGAGTTGTCCACAAAGAGCCAAGGCATATGTCAGTCTTCTTATTATGTTTTTTTAGTGTCAGTGTCACATGTTTCATAATTTTATTGTGAATTTGTAGGTTACCATTGTTGTTGCTGGTCCATTAGAGCAAACAAACCAGTAGAGAAGGACAGTAGAAAAGGGCAAGAATAGCTATCAGTAAGGGTTTTAAGGGTTAGTTTTAATACTTAATTTAATTTTTTTAAAGCTTCTAATAACTCAACACAAAATCATATTGCTTTGTGTACTGCACTTTATGTCTTCATGTGTAGGGTACTCACACTGGTGGAGTCATAGTTGGAAGGGAAAACCAAATGTTCTCTTCCTTCACTACTGCAGAAGAATTGATGGTATATATATATATATATATGTACATAATTTATTACTATTTGTATATGTATGTAGCTATAAACTGATGGTTGACATTGTTTTGGGTTGTGGTTTAATGTCCAGGCAAAAAAGAATTGGCCTTTTCTAGAGAAAAGACAAAAACAGCTGCAGATGTCTCACAACCCAGTTCAGCAATTGGTGAAGCCTCAGAAATCTTAACACAATAGAGTACAACAAATACATAAATTGGAGAAGACTATGAAGATTAATAAAATCAGCTTGAGCATATGCAGAAAAGTTTGAACCTTGCTGAAATTAGCTAGAGAAGATGTATAACAGCCTAAAGCTTCCTAAAGGTAGCTGGAGAAGCTGGGAAAAAAATCCTCAAGCCTGTTATGGATGCTTTTGGATATGATAGGTTAATTATGTACAAAAACCTATGCAATATGGTTTTCTTTTGTGTGTTTTTGGATAGCAAACCTTAATTATGTACTAAACCTTTTAAAGTATGAGGGATGAAAATTGCAAACAGCTTTTGTATGTTCTGTGCCATCAATGAAATTTGTAAACATCTTACATATGTTCTGTGTCATCAATGAAATTTGCAAACATCTTTTGTATGTTCTGTGCCATCAAATTATATGTACTAAACCTTATAAAATTCAACAACTTTTGTATGTTTTGTGCTATCAAAGTATTATGGATTTATTACATGATCAAATTAACAACTGTATTAATGCAATTTGTCTTTCCAGAAATACAAATACAACCATCGAACAGTTATTTACAAATTACAACATGTGCAGCCAGGTGTGTGTATTTCTCAATCAAACAAAAAATCATTCCGTTGAATTACCACCATCACCAGAACGAGGACGTATATCAGCAATTCTCGAGCTTGGCCATTAATGAGATGAAAGGAGACTGGAGCTTGGCATACGACCGTGCCTTGTGATGGTGGGGAGGTTGCCATCGGATGATGATGCTTGGGCAAGCTCTGGGAACCCCATGCATCCTTGAAGTTGTTCGAAGGTCTCGGTGAGGGAAGGGCTATCGAGGGAGGAAAAAGAAGAAATAGGGCAACAAGCCCTTTTAGGTATCGGGTCCAGATCCAAATCGGATCCAGACCTGTTAGCTATGGGTTAATGGGATATTAACCTCGTCCACGTCAATAGAGATTTGTTAATTACTTTTTCAGAAGTTAATGTTACCATGTCAGCAGTTCAAATGGTCAAATGGACGACGGTTTGATAGAGGGACCTAAATTGCCCAAATGTCAAAATAGAGGGACATATAGGGGACAAATTATAATAAGGGGACTAAATGGGTAGATTGACTATAATACATGGACTAAATAAGGTATTAAACCTTTTTTTTATCTCCTACCCTTCGATAATCACGTTCGTCTCTCTTGTTTTTTTATTTTTCTCTTCACCGTCTCACTTTTTCTTCCTCTTGGTTCTTTTCCCTTTTTTTATGATCTTTTGTGAACTTCATATATATATATTTCTTTTTTTAGTAACCGGATTATCATCCAAATAATCATTATTTTTTTAAAATTCATTTATTTACTATTTTTATTATAATAAATCTGATTTTTTTAAACTCCCGGATTTATTTCAAATAAAAATCCAATCTCCCTTTTTTTTTTTTTTAACCACCTTTAATAATAAAGATATTTTTTATTTATCCAAATTTTAAAAAGGAGATTTATCTCTCCAGATTTATTATTTTTTAAATATGAAAATTCAATATTTTTTAATCCTAACCACTTTTGGATAAAGATTTTTTTTATTTTTTTATTTATTATTTTAAGGATCCTCTTTTTTTCTCATAATTATCTTTTTTTTTTTATTCATATCACAGTAAGAATAAAATCATATTTCATTTAAGATTAGGATTAGAAAAAAAAATCTATATAAATAAAGTACCCCCTCATAACTTCCTCACATACAATCATAGGAAGATAGGAAGGTACGAGCAATCCAAACTTCTCAACAAGTTTTGAATTAATATAACTATCAAACTTGTTTCTCTTTTTTTTTTTTTTTTATTATTATTATTATTATTATAACATCATCGGACAATTTTGTTTTTTTTTTCCTTAATGATACTTGATGTAATAATCCAAGAAAACATCTTTCCTCATGCAAGATTAATGTCGCCTTCCTTCATTGTTAGTTTAATAATAATAATAATAATAATAATAATAATAATATTATTATTATTATTGTTATTTTGATGTTAGCATCAGTTCAGTTTTATTTATGAAACTATCATTTGATTGTTTTTTTTTTTAACCATCATGCCTTTTTATACGCTTGAAGTGAGAGCCCAGATCATGGTGTCTTTTTCTCATCCGTACACAACTCTTGTTTTTGTGCAATAATATATTTTTATTTATTTTCTTCATCTATGTATAACTTATTGTACAGTGCCAATTTTTGGTAGTATATTTTTTTTTAATATTTTTTTTATCTGCCTTCTTCCACAAGAATCTCTTGTACAGTGACATCAAGTTTTTTTATTTTATTTATTCATCATTATTTTTTTACAATAATCTTTAAAAAGATTTAATTATTATTCTTTGTATGTGGCCTTTCTTCCGTGGCGCCCATTACAGAGCGTAACCTCTCTATGGGCCATATGACGACTAAGCCAAAGCTCTAGATGGGCTATCTTTCTCTCGGTATTATGCCCTCAATTCAGAAAAGGCTATCCCATATCAAGGGAGAGACTTTAATGAATGGGTTACTATATCCAGAGGACCTCATGACATTGGCAAGCTTACATCAACCGGTTTTGAAAGGAAGGGAAATATTGAGGTCATGCTATTGAATCCATATGAAGCATCAGCCCCAAAACTTGAGTTGGAAACACTTGGTTGCTGAACCAACATTGATCCCACATTCATTATTTGGACTGAAAACTTCCATTCGTCAAGTACACCCCACACCCAACTGATTACAACAAGTGGGCTTTTGAAGTTCTTACAAAATCAACAAGTACACTAAGAGAGGCAGGCATCCTTGGAGAGATGGCGGTTTCAATAGGTTCATATAATTTTAACCCGTCCATAATGAAAGCAATTATTGAGATGTGGTGCTCAGAGACTAACACTTGCATCACTCCTTTTGGTGAAGTTGGAATTTCATTATGGGATTTAAGGTGTGGAGCAAGATTACCAATTGTGGGAGAATTCTACAAAGAGTATATCCCACCGAATTGTATTTTGCAACCGAATCTCACACTATTCTAAGGGACCTATTTACTATCTATCAGTGGCAATATTGTTATGCACCCAAGAAAAACAACAAAGTCACTTATGTGTAGTGGGTAGACTTTTTCTTCAGATTAGAGAATCATATAAAGTTGCAGACACTGACACTTATCAGGTCCCTCTTGCTTCAGAAGAATGCAAGTTAGTTGTCTTCCTATCTCTGTGGTTATGTTGTTTTATCATTCCACATAAAGGGTTCCTTATACGCCCAGAGACATTTATGATGGCAACGAAACTAGCCAAAGGAACAAGGATTGCCTTGGCTCCTGTCGTGTTTGCCTATATTCGTACTGGCTTAGGTGTCATGGTCTGACACCCTAAAGGACTGTGTGGCGCCTCGGTCTTTTTACCATATCACTTTTTGTATGCTTGGTTGAAGCATATTTTGTAGGAACATACTTTCCCGCAAAACACTTAGTGACAGTATTTGAAACATCAATGGTTTGCAAGAAATTTCAAACCGTGTGACAACCTCTATAATGTATGGGCCTTCCCAATTTGGCTTGAACTTGGCTCTAGCATGCTTATTGGTGATGATTGGTCTTCTTAACACCTAAACCATCTCTCCTTTCTCAAATGTTCAAATGCAAGACATTTTATTGTAAGCTCATGCTATCCGTGCTTTATAGACTTCAAGATTTTGTTGAGCCTCTAGTCTCCTTTCATCTAAGGAGTCAAACTCATCCAAATACAAGCAAACTCTATCTTCATTTGTGAGTTCATTTTGCAGGGTAATTCTCAGAGATAGAATTTAAACTTTAAGCAGTAGAACAGCTTCCATACCAAAAACCAACGAATATGGTGTTGATTGAGTTGGTGTTCGATAAGTTGTATGATATGCCCAAAGGACTTCAGGGAGCCTTTCATGCCAATCCCTTTGGCCTTTTGAAATGGTTTTCTTCAATAACTTAGATAGGGTTTCGTTGAATGCTTCCGCAAGGCCATTAGCTCTAGCATTATAGATAAAGGAATACCTCCAGTCTATTTCGTGATGCTGAGCAAACCTTCCAACCTTGAAGCTTCTGAATGCTCGCTCATTATCTGAGATGATCCTTTGAGGAGTTCCAAATTCATATAGCACATGGTCTTTAAAAAACTTGATGATATTTTCTACCTTTACTTCCTTTAAAGGAAGAGCTTTAGCCCAACGTGAAAAATAGTCTGTGGCAACTAGAATAAAACGATGCCCTCTTAATGATTAAGGCTCAATAGGGCATATCACATCGGTCCCCCACATATCGAAAGGCCATGAAGAGACTGTAGAGTGTAAAGGGTTGGGATGTTGATGAATGAAATCCCCATGAGCTTGGCAAAATTTGCACCGTCTCGCATACTGTAGGCAATTGTTAAACATGCTTAGCCAATGATACCTAGTAAGTTTGACCTTCAACAACATCTTGGGTCTTGACTGGTGAGCTCCATAGATACCAGAATGGACTTCTTGCATGACTTCTTCACACTCCTCCTTTGAGAGACATCTTAGTAGGAGTTGATCATATGATCTTCAATAGAGAATGTCGTTAAAAAGGGTAAACCTTATCACCCTTTTCTTTAACTGCGTCGCTAGAGATTTTTCACCTGGAAGCTCTCCATACTTGAAATATTTAATGAAAGGCTCCCTCTAATCATCTTCAACTACTATAAAAACTTCTTCTCTTCTGAGGTGTTTGTTTTCTAACTCCTCATCAAGACATGAACTCAAGACTCTCCTATTTCAAATGATGACTTGAATTTCCTCTTCATCTGGATCGGCTAGCTCTTTTGCCAATTTGGCTAAGCTATCTACTTTTCCATTGACAGACCTGGACACTATCTCCAGCTTGACATCAGGAATTTGCTTTAATAATTCTATAACTCTCTGATGATATTAAAGAAGTTCTTGTTTATAAGTCTTGAAACTCCCTTCAACTTGATTTATAATAAGTTGTGAGTCACCATTTATATGCAAACTTTGAATCCCCATCTTGATTGTTAGCTCCAATCTAACAATAAGAGCTTCATGATCATCCTCATTGTTAGTACATGGCTTCAGTAAGGAAAGAGAATACCTCAAGATCCCACCCTCACGAGAAATGAAGATGAGTCCAATACCACCTCTAACTTGAGTAATTTTGGGTCTAATAGCTGGTTAGATTGAAGAATCTCCATCAAAGTATATTTCCAAAATTGTTCCCTTTCTTCTATTGCCAAAGTCTCTTCATCAGGGAGATCGCATCTAAATGGAGATTCATCAGGTAAAGGATGCATTGTGAGAAAATCTGTCAATGCTTGTCCTTTGATTGCTTTTTATGGAGTGTAAGTTATATCAAACTCCATGAGTATCAATATCCGTTTTACTAATCTTCTAGTGAGTAGTGGCTTCATCATCAAGTACTTAAATGGGTCTATCCTTGAGATAAGAATGACTTTATGTGAGAGTAAATAATACCGAAGCTTCTTTACTACAAACACCAACGAGAGCCAGTGCTTCTCTATTGGTGTATATTTATTTTCAGCACCCACCAGCATTCTACTAAGGTAGTTGACACGAATCTGAATTGCGTGCGTGTACCGCAAGTATACGGGTGTCGAAGTAATAATATACCCTGGTGAGTGGGTAGTCGTATCCACAAGGAATAGTGTTTAAAAAACAAGAGCGATCACTATTTAGCTACAACAAGAATTGATGATGAGAGAAGTCAATGTATAAATGAAAAAGAAAATTAGAGAATGCAAGAAGAGCAATAAGAATAAGAGAGGTAATCGATAGTAAAATGGGGCACTCAGACAATGCTCACCCTACGATAATTGTTTCAAATGCAAGACTAGTATTATACTTCCTAATTGATGTTTAATGAGTTATGGAAATACTAAAGCACACGGTCCCAAACCTAAGGTCAGCCGTGACTAGCCCTCTACACTATGCCACAATGAAGAGAATGCTCTTGACGCCTCACACTATGTTGGACTGCTTGGGGTTCTAGGGATTCCAAGTGATAAACCCTGTTCCTAAGTATATCCCTAACCCTTTAGTCCAAGAGAAAGAACCCTAGTCTCAATTTGAGCCCCAGCACTAAGATTCACTACAACCCTTCACTCTGTTTCTCGCACAACTAAGCCCAAGGGGAGTTCATCTCTTAGTACTTCGCTCTACTTCGATCGCAAAGAACTCTTGGAACATTGAGGTAGGATAAATCACACAAGAAAGGAAAGGGGACGTTCCGCTACCTCTCTACTCACCCTCTCAACTCTCTCCAATCTTGTGTAGTCTAATCTTATAAAAGTTGTCACACCTTCAAAGGATAACCTAGATGACTCTCAACCCTAGTGTCACGGCTAAAGGAAAGTCAATGCAATTTACATGCAAGATTGGAACTCAATTAAAGCATCAATTTAGAAAGTATAATAAAAGTCATAGAAACAATATCATCCTATGGTTTACAAGTCCGAATACCCATTAGGGGTTTAGCTCTCCATGGAGCTATACAAAATCAATAAAGTGTTTGTATCAATAAGCATAGAAAACATGAATAGAACCCCCTCGTGGTTCGTATCGATGGTCTTGTGAAGCTTCTTCTTCTTCTCCAACGAATCCCTTATCAAGCCTAGGGCACACCTCACTAAATCAATGCTGACGAAAGCTCCCCTAATAGCTATCTTCCAAAGGATGTCGATGTTGATGCCATAGACTTGCTTCAAAAGCCTTGCAATATCCTCTCCGAACCCTAGCCGCAAGCTCTCCCGAAGTTGGGTGAAAAATAGGTCAAAAAGTCCCCAAATAAATCTGAAGTCGTGGTATTTAAAGGTTAAAATCGGGCATCCACACTGTCGTGTGAAATTTTCATACGCCTGTGTGCATTCTCTAGAATTTTGAATTTCGGCGCGCTGTGAACAGTAACTTACTATAGTGAATTGCTGCAGTACTTGCACCAAAATGCTCCAGATTTCATTTCTTCATCGAGGCTGCTAAGTTGGGCACACAACATATGGTAGATCATGTCTCTTTTTGCTTTTAACACATTGATAGAGTTCTTCGATGCTACACGAGTTAGACTTCATAGGTGTGACTGCCTTTGTGCCTCTCCAAGTTATAGAATCCTTTGAGTACATTGGAGGTTGGCACACACCCACAAGTCTAGAACCCGTGCCTTGATCTTTGCTTGGTCTAAGAAACTCCTCCACAAACGCGGACATGACCTAATTTTGCTCCTTTCTCTTAAACTCTTCTCCATAACCCTACAAGCACAAAAGAACACAAATGCACACGAATTAATGAGAAAAGTAGCACTTGATATCACTTATACACCAGCACTTATCAGTAGTATGGGGTGTTCTCTTTCTCCTCTTCATTCTCTTGAGCTAGGTGAGCCCCAAGGGATCCATCCAAAGCCATTGTATATAAGATTAATGGCTTTCCTGCAATCGGCGCTGCTAACACTGGGGGATTCAATAAGTAGCACTTGATTTCTTCAAAAGCATTTTGGAATTCAACATCCCACTTGAATGGAACATTCCTTTTCACCAACTTTGAGAATGGCTTGCATCTTAAAATATTAGCGATGAATCTTCAGATATAGGCAAGACACCCTTGGAAAAACTTCAGCTGCTTCAATATCTTTGGAGATGGCATTTCTATAATCGCTTTAATTTTGGAGGAATCAATCTCAATTCCTCAGTGTCTCATGATGAACACAAGAAATTTTCCAAATACTTCCCCAAATGCACATTTCGTAGGGTTTATTTTTAAGTTGTATTTTCAAATACGATTGAACACCGTTCTTAAGTCATTGAGATGTTGGTCACTTGATTGTGTTTTCACCACCAAGTTATCTACATAGCACTCCACAACTTGGTGAATCAAATCATCAAAGATTTTTGTTATAGCTCTTTGATATGTTGCCTCTACATTCTTTCACCCAAACGTCATAACCTTATAGCAGTAGATGCCTATCGGTGTACGGAACACAGTGCGCTTTTCATCCTCTGTATCCATCTTGATTTAGTTGTAGCCAGAAAAACCATCCATGAAAGAAAACATCTCATATGAAGATGCGTTATTGATGATGATCTCCATAACAGGAAGTGGAAAATCATCTTTGGGACATGCTTTGTTTAAATCCCTAAAGTCCACACATATTCTAATTTGCCCATTTTTCTTCTTGACAGGCACTATACTGGCGATCTAATTAGGATACTTTTCTTCTTTTATGAAACCAGCTTCAATTAGTTTCTTTGTTTCTTCATTGATGGTCTCTTCCACATCAAACTTCATCTTTCTCGATGCTTGTTTCACTAGTAGAAAATTTGGGTCAATGGCGAGCTTGCACATTGCAACCTCTGCGTCGAGACCTGACATTTCCTTATAGCTCTATGCAAAACAATCAACATACTCTGCAAGAATGCTTTGAATTGCTTATTTCTCTTCCTAAGTTAATTGTGCACTTAAGAAATGGGTGTAGGACCATCCTCACTTCCCAAGTTGGTTTCCACTAACTCATCGATCATCACTTACCCTCCGTCTTCAAGCTCAGGGGTGCGTCCTTCAATTTTATATCTTTCACAAGGTGATTATCTAATACTTCTTTAACTGGATCTTCATCCCTTGTATTCGACCCTTCAACAACTGACACCATGCAACATTTATATACATGCTCATCATGAAACCCAAGTACCTTCTTGCTTAAGCCTTTACCCTGTATAGCAATCCTAAAAGGGCGCCAAAGTCTCTCAAAGAGAATATGTCTGTCCTTCGAATGCTTCAAACTGATTCCAGCTTGCTTTATTAATTTTCTTAGCTTAGGAGGATAGTAATATGGAAATCCTCAAAGGCCAAGGTTATTCATCTTTCATTACTTTGCTCATCAAAATATCTTCATCATTAGATTTATTGGGATCAAACTTATAGAAGAGAATCCCTCTCTCCTCTTGATGGTGAGAAGGCACATAGAAGGTGATGAGCCGTTCTACCGAGCTAACATGCAACTCATCAAGAGTGTTGTAAAGGCCCTCCAGTATTCTTGTAACATGAAGAAAGCTTTCAACCGAAACTTCATCATTATCTTCTTCCTTTTAATTGGTAGGATTGAAGCTTCTACTCCGTCAGAACCATCACTTCCGAAATGTCAGTTCCTCTTGTGACGACGTGCAGATAAGTGAGTGATTTATATGTCTTCATGATCTCTTTCTTCTTCTGAAAACTCCGTGTCACTTCTGAAGTGCGGTTTCAAAAGCAAAAATGAAACCTTCTTCTGAGTGAGCTTGGTAGTTTTAGTGACTTTCATGAGGGCATCATCTTTGGCTGCAGAAAGCATGTCCCCTTTTGGTGTATCCACAACATACCGTGCATCCTCATAGTTGATTTCATGCATGGCAAATGGTTGAATCTCTCCATCTATGCGGTATACATCATCATCCTTCATTTACTTCAAACATTGATGCAAAGTGGAAGGAACCACATAGTTTTCATGTAGTCATAGTCTTCCCAACAATGCTCTATAGGAAGCATCAATATTAATGACATGAAACTTTACTTATGATGTTAGCTTCCTAATCTTGAAAGGGAGAGTAATTGACCCAAGGGCTTTTTGACTATGTTGGTTAAAGCCTTGGACAGTGAATTTTTTAGCTGATAGGTGATATGTCTCCAAAGGCAAGGCATGCAAAGTCTTTAGTGTCATCAGATTTACGGATGAGCCCAAATCAACAAGGATTCGGTTGACTCTTATCCTATCACAAGACCCAATAACATATAAGGGTCTATTATGCTCCCTTGTCCCCAACAACAAGTCTTTCTCTGAGAAATTAATCACCGGAGAACAAAACACGTAGAAAGCTTCCGCCATATGAGCTTCAGCAAAATAAGCTTGGTATTCTTCCAGGTTTTGCAAGACATGGATCAATGTGTCTCTAAGCTCTTGTAACATCATTAATGTGTCAAAGACACTTAGTTGAGCTGGAATTTTCTTCAAATGGGCAGTAATATTGTAGTCTTGTGTCTTCGAAGTAGAAGTCCTGCGTGGTTGTACAATTTCTTCATCAACGTCAATCATTTTCTCGTTTTCTTTATCTTTAGTGCCATGTGCTTGCTCTAGAAGCCTTCACATGTTATTAATCATTCGATGCTCCTCTCACCTATCTTGGTGGATGCACTCATTATCATGCCTTTCTTTGAATATCAAGGCATAACATGTACCTGATGCCTTATACTCCTTAGGTAGGTTTATGGCACTAGACCTAATTAATTTGTGTAACCAGCTCTTGAATCCACGACCATCTTCTAATGTATGCCCTATCAAGCAATGAAAAGGGTAACACTTAGGATGATTCTTTGTGTGTGCTCCAACATCCTTTTTGTTCTTCAGGAATAGTTTTTCTTCATTGACCATTTTTTGAAACAACTCTTGGATTTTGTCATTCCTTATAGCAAGCTTTCTTTCTATCTTTCATGTTGTTTAAAGGTTGAGATATATCTTCTTACTCCATAGCATCTACTTGAAACTCATGACACTAATGTTGTGACTCCGTCTAGCTCAAAGAAGTACACCCAACTTCCACAATTCCAGATTCATTCCAAGGGATGTCATTGTCTGGAACGTGAGGCTTTCTGTGAGTGAGGTCATATGTCACCCTTTTAATGAAGGATGGAATTTCCTCATGTGGCATCACCTTTCTAAGAATCTTATGTTTAGGTGCCCTTCTTAGCTTCTCTCTTGGATAGTGCTAACTTGTTTCAGAGGATTGTGCTGGCAATTCTTGCAATCTTGCATTTGCCATCCTAACCCTTTCTTTGAAAGCATGCCTTTTCTTTTGCTTGGTACTAATATAGGGTCTCCCATATCAATCACAGAGTTGCTCAGTCTCATAATCATCTCCATCAGGGTAATAGAGCTCAAGCTCATCTTCATCATTATCACTCTCCATCTCATTTTCATAAATGGTGATGACTCTACATGTCTCGATTATGAACTCTCATCTTCAAACCCATTTAATGCTTCAAGTATCTCTTTAACTTCATCCTGAAAATAGTCACCAAGTGTAATCAAGGCTCTCTCCTTTTGTTGGTAATCTTCCAATGACTCAATATATTCTTTAATAATCGATTTCTTATGATGGAGCTCTATGAGCTTTATCTGCTTCTGCTTCTTTTTCTTGTTCTTGATCTTTTTATTCTTTTTGGCTCTTTGCTTAGGCTTCTTATTAGGGCCTTGAACTCTCCGCCTCTTGATACCAGGGAGCTCTCCAAATTTCTTCAACATCTCTTCTAATTTTTTTGAGATAAAAATTTCCCATAAGCCTTTTGGAACTCCAAGAGAAGCAAGCTCCTTAGGAACTTGAGAACCTCTTTCAGCTTGCATACTCTTTGACATGCCCCTTTCATTTTACCCCCATAAAGCTTCTTCTTGCAATGCAATTGACACATAGTTGGTATGCTCTGCTGGTTGATCAAGCAATACACTTTCAGATAAAGTGATATTCCCTTCTTGATACTACTGCTCAATCCAATCTTTGAAGACATAGCAGTTCTCAATCGAATGACCCAATATTCTATGGTATGGATAGAAATTTGGGTGATCTTTCTTATCTGCTTCTTCCGGCCTCTTTCTTTCTAGTAGCTACAGTCCCACATTCAATGCATCTTTAAATATCCTCATCACTTTGTATCTTATGAAAGAATACTTTTTGCTCATCTTTCCTAGAGAGAGCTTAAAGGCTTCATTGGTTCATTTCCACCTCCAAGTGTAGGTCGCTTTGGTTTGTTATAGTTTGGTAGTGGTGTTTCCTCCTTCACTTTAGCAATTGCAAAGACCACATGATTGACACCTTCTGGCTTCTTTGACTTTTCTTTATCTACCCTGGTGGGCTACACTGTAGACACCACCTTTGGACTAGTTCTTTGTAGCTCTTTACTTAAGAGATCAAGTCTTGGAAGGTGTGGATATCAGATCAGTTGAGGAAAAGTGCCATCCAATTATCAATGTTCCCCACCAACAACCCCACTACTTGTACTTGATCAAGCGGTTGCTCACACTTGATGCTCAAGTTATGACATCTCATCACATAGTCAATAACCTTCTCATCTTTATTTTGTCTTGTGTTAGCCAAGTCTACTATTGTGATCTTATCACTTACTCCACCGAATTGGACTTTGAAAGAGTCTTTCATTTGCTTCCATGTTTGGATAGATTCAAATGGAAAATTTGTATACCATTCAAATGCTACTCTAGTTAAGCAAGCAACAAATTGACGTAATAAGAGAGATGGGTTGCCACTTGTATCCCCACATGCTATTACAAAATAAGCCTAGTGTTGATCTGGATTTCCTAAGACATTGAACTGCTTAAACTTAGGAACACTATACCCTTTAGGGTAAGCAACTTGATCATGGAAGCTTGGGTATTGTTTATCCCCATCATTTTTTAGTTTGTCGCCTTTAGCTTGCTTTAATTGTCCAGCAACCATCTTTTGGATTTCTTCTCAAGATATCATCGGCTCAGGAGCTGCTGATGTCCCAACTCGCTCATGCAACCCGAGAACTTCCTCTACATCATCATCTTCTTCTTCTTGGGTAATATGTACAGATGGTAGTTGCTTATGATGTTTGATGTCTCGAGATTCTTGAACTTATTTGTCTCATCATTTAAACTTTTCAAGCCTCGACTCTCCTATGCTTTTGAGCCTTAGCTTGTGCATCTCTGAGTCATGACCATTCATATGATTCGGTCACTAACTTAATTGCTTTGACTTGTTTCTTTTTTTTTTTAACGAATATTTTGTGAATTTTGGGTGGTGATCCCCATTTGTTTGTGAATCATAAACTTAATTTTTTTTATTTGAATTGGATGTTTGAAGTCTTGGTGTCTCACACTTTGTGAAGCCTTTTCCTTTATCGTTATCAAGGAAATTTTCTTTTTTTTTTCTTTTTTTTTTTTGTCAATTCATTGAAACATCCTTTTTCTACTGCTCAAATCTTTTTTTTAGACATCACTTAAAAAAAAATTTACTAGTTGAGCTTTTTTTTATTCAATTAGAGAGAGCTTCTTTCTTTCTTTCTTTCTTTCTTTTTTTTTTTTTTTTTTTTTTTTTTGTTTGATAGGTGAGATGTGAGCATTATTCAATTTTTTTTTCTTGGAAAAGATCACAATTTTCCTATATGGATCTTAAGAGATTTTTACCTATGAAGGTTTTTTTTCTACTCACTCAAATATATATATATATAATTTCCTTTTTTACTTCATCAAGAGGGTCACAAGAGGTAATGAGGGAACTCTACAATGAGAGCTCTCTACAACTACATTGGACTCAGCATGAGTTTGTGGTCTTCAAAACATTTTCCACTCACTCAAGAGAGCCTCAAGAGGTAATGAGAAAACTCTACAATGAAAGCTCTCTACCACTACATTGGAATCAGCATGAGTTTGTGGTCTTCAAAACATTTTCCACTCACTCATGAGAGTCTCAAGAGGTAATCAGGAAAATCTACAACCATGAGACTTGTAGTCTTCATAGCATTTTCCACTCACTCAAGAGAGTCTCAAGAGGTACTGAGGGAAATCTAAAATGAGAGCTCTCTACCACTACATTAAACTCAACATGAGACTTGTGGTCTTCATAGCATTTTCCACTCACTCAAGAGAGTCTCAAGAGGTAATGAGGAAACTCTACAATGAGAGCTCTCTACCACTATATTGGACTTAGCATGATACTTGTGGTCTTCTTAGCATTTTTTTCACTTGACTCAATAGAGTCTCAAGAGGTAATGAGGAAACTTTACAATGAGAGATCTCTACCACTACATTGGATTTCAACATGAGACTTGTGGTTTTCAAAATATTTTCCACTCACTCAAGAGAGTCTCAAGAGGTAATGAGGAAACTCTACAATGAGAGCTCTCTACCACTACATTGGACTCAGCATGACTTTATGGTCTTCAAAATATTTTCCACTCACTCAAGAGAGTCTCAAGAGATATTGAGGAAACTCTCAAGGAGAGCTCTCTATCACTACATTAGACTTAGCATGAGTTTGTGGGATTGGTCCTACAAATTTACAATAATATCCTCGACTTTACTAAAATCCCTTTTTTTTTTCTTTCCCTCATTTTTTGCATTTTAACCCACTCATGATATTTTTGTAAACTACCCCTTTGAATTTTTCTTTTTCCACAAAATTCATAATTTTTTTTTTTGCATCTAGACCCTCCCACCTGACACATTTTCTTTTTTTTTTCTTTTTCCTTTGCAAATAAACCCTTAACATTTTTATTCCTTTCCCTGTGCATTTTTATGCAAGTCCTCCTTTGCAAATTTGCCTATTCGTAAAATATATTTTCTTCTAATCATGCTGAAAGCCCCTTTTTTTTAATTTTTTTTTTTTACTTTGTCTTTCGATTTGAATACTTAAAAAAAACTATCTAATCTTCACACTCTATAACAAAGAAAATGGTCAAAGATCCAGTATTCTAGAAAATGCTCTTCATCTCTTCAAATCATAGACATGGTTCTCAATAACTCATCTATACCTTGCATTCGCCTACAAAACCGATTCTAAACTTTGTAAAGGCGTTGACCACTATATATCCCATGATAAAAAAAAAAATATCAGCTACTGCTCTATGATATATTGTCAAAGAAATTGGCCAAGGAATAGGATCTAAAGTTAGCTAGTAAAAATTGCTCAAAAAAAAAAAATTGCAAAAGAGAACGATCAATACATAACACTTAGAAGGTTGGGTCACCACAACTCCCGGTTACGTGTACATCTTCTCGGAATTGTTCAACAAGAGAATTGTTTTCTTGCCAAAAAAAAAAAAATCGTAGACTAATATGTTTTTACTTTTTATCTTTCTTCAAAACTTAGTGTTAAAGAATAAATCTCTTAACTAGAACAAGGGGATGTGTTGAAAACAAGTATCAAGAAGCCTTTTTGGGAAAATATAACTTAACCAGAGGAGACAAAGCAACTAATTATCAGGCTATAGGTGTCAGGTTGAAACAAACAAGGTGATTTGATCATGTGAACTTTAGAATTTGAAGAGGGAGAGAGCAAACTAAATGCATGCATATTATGTTGGGAAGTGGTAACATAATTATTGATGCATGAGTGATGAAGGACCACATATTGCATGTTATTTATTGCATTAAAATAATGTAGTGGGTCTCTCTGGAGATGACATCATGGCATGTAAAAAAAACAAAAAAAAATTCACATCTACATGACAACATGCAAACACAATGCATAATATTTTTTTTGATAACTTTAATCCCCGAACATGTATCTATCTAATCACACTGCATTTTTTTTATCAAAGGAGAACACACCTTAATTCTCTTGTGATCAAATTTTGGCAATATTCTAGTTTCTTTCCGTTCGTCTTTGATCTTTTATTTTTTTTATCTCCTTCCTTCGATAATCGCCTTCGTCTCTCACTACTACATAATTACACTTATGCAGCGGTTATAAAACCGCTACAATATGCTATCTATTGCAGCGGTTTTGTAGCGATTTTATATTGTTACGAGCAATTTTTCAACTAAGTGTTACATTTGACTCAAACCGTTGCAAAAACCGCTGCATATTAGGATAGATATGCAGCGGTTATACAGCCGCTGTAAATGTTAACAAAAGCAGCGGTTCAAAACCGCTGCATATGTATTTTATTGCAGCAGTTCGTAATAACCGCTGCGTATAGGTTATGATAGCCAGTGGTTTTTTTTTTTATAACAGCTACGTATGTGTTATGATAGGTAGCGGTTTTTTTAAAACCGCTGCATATGTGACAAAAATGCTTAAGTTTCATAATTGCAAATAATTATATATTGTGTAAAAATATATAATGTAATTTATATAATTAATATTGTGTAAAAATATATATCGCATGATATGTATATAATAATTTAATAAAAAACATGCATAATATATATAATTGTAATTTATATAATAAATATTATTATCATCATTTATACAATTTTATTAATAACAGATTTTTACACGATCAATTTTTTAATGAGTTTTACATTTAAAAAACCCTTTAAAATTATATATATATATATATATATATATATATATATATATATATATATATATATATATATATATACACACTTTCAAAATTTAATGTAATTAATTATAGAAATTTATGTTCTTAACATGCAGAATTACAAAAATAAAAAATAAAAAATTTCTTAAAAATAGAAAAGAATAATTACATAATATGAGTTTTGGGATGGAAATTAATTATAAAATATTATTCTAATGAGCAAATAGTCTAATTTGTAAAGACGTACACATGAAAGAATCCGAGGGGTATATATATAATTCCCCGTCGCATCTCCTCCAGCGGTCACCACGCCATCCCTACTGAGATCTCTGCCCAACTCCTTCTACTTCTCTTTCTCCGGCTTCCTATCCTTCTTCGACTGTCAGCCTTCGAAACCCTCTGTCAGTACCCCTGTCAAAGGGTGACACTTTCCTGGTATGCATCTGTGGAGAAGGTGAGTTTCAATTTTATTGTGCTTTCTTGTCGAAGGATATCATATATTCTCTATAGTATTTATCAAAACAAATAGGTGAAGGATGATGTGAACAATACTGTCTCGGAGAAAACTGATCAAGATCTTTCACATGAATGCTCGATAACAAATCCTTTTGATTAGGTAGATTAGGGACTTTACCTATAGCTGCATGGCCACTTATACCATTATCATATGAATATTCATTATCAATTTCATCAGTATTGATCTTCACCTCTGTACTTGAAAGCAGGATTTCTGCCATAAACTCATAACTAATCTGATGATCAAACTTAGTGAATTCATCACTATAGTGGTGATTACTTGAATCTAATTCACTTAAATCGAATGATTCATTGATTGTGCTTTGAGGCAACTCATAATTTGTCAAGGGACCATCATCAGACTTACAGATTCTCATATTTTGATAGAACCAAGATAGTGCACCTGACGATGTTGAACTTAATGTCTTCTCTGATGTTGGACATGATATGCAAATTGATATTCAGTTCCTGAAATAAGAATGGGTCATTTTGTCTTTCAAGTTGTTAATTATGATGCTATATGTGCAAATTAGGCTTGCCATGTCAATTTTTTAGTTTGTTGTTAGCCATTAAAGGTATTTTGAGATTGAGAAAAATTAATGGCAATCAACAGGTGAGGAAGTATATTTTGGTAACTTTAGTTTTGTTTATTTGCCACATCACATGTTGTTAAGAGCCTACGTTTCAAGTTTCTATGTGTTTATATTTGCTTATGTTTACAATGCCCTTTGATAACTAGTTAAGTATATAATTCAGTCAAAATTTTAAATTTGTTTTCTTTAATCATTTTGAGTTATTGCATGTTGGGTGTTAGATTTTTAAAATATCACCAATTTAATCATTTTGAGTTACTGCTATTATTCATCACAAATGAATATATTTTCTGTTCTTTTATGTAATTTGGATGATTTTGTAGCAGTTTGGTAAACAGTGCTGGTTTTGCTTGTAAATTTAGAAGTTGCAAATTGCAATCATGTTTGATTTTAATAAATCTTGATTAGAGTCCGCAAGTATTGCTTTTCTTCTTATTTCAAACCCAAGCCTATAGTGGTGTATGATCATGATGTCTCATAGGTTCCATATCTTTTGATCTCTTTAGATAGACATCTCATGGGCCTAAGAAAAAGAAGTATAAAGCTGTGTTACTAAAGAAAAAAATGTGGGGACAAATGGGGATATTCAGAGGCTCGTTATGCCACGTATAGGCATCTGAGGCTTTTCTTTTTTCTTTTTTTTAATAAGTGCATGGACTTTATTAGTTCTTGTTAGGTGTGAGTGTGCATGGATTTTCTAAAAAGGCCCCTAGAGCTTCTTTGGTTCATGTAGTGCTGGTGAGAGTTTCTGATAACTTAGTGTGTAGCAAAGAGATGAGGGATAGAAAAGCATGTGACAATGCAAAGGGAGTGTAAAAATGATAAAAGGAAATGTAGGAAACGGTGGCTTAAACTTAGGTTTTGTGTGTGTGTGTGTGCTTGCTTTAGTAACTCAATTCCATTTCCTGTGGCTTTATTTTGTATAATAACCATTTCTCTTGTCTTTTTTTTTCCTTGTTAAGAAGCTATGATTTTTTGATATAGGTGGTCGGTAGTCCTGTCATTATGCTTGTTCCTATGCTCCATTGCCTTGTGTAATCCTGTCTTCAGTTATTTATACACATAAGAATTTGGAAGTGTTGTAATGTACAAGGTTTTTTTTTTCTTTTTTGTGTGTCTTCAGTTATTTATACACATAAGAATATGATTGGAATCATGTTTTGTCAATAAAATGATTAATGAAATAGAAACAAAACTCTTAAAATTATGCTTGTTAAGTACAGGTTTTTTTTTTTCTTTTTGTGTGTGTGTGTGGCCTTGCCTTTGTTGATTTCTTATGCTACAATTTCAGTCTGTTCCTTCTAGCCGTGGTCATGCCTATCTTGGATTCTTTTGATATAGCCAAGAAGGTTCTTCAACCAGCTCTCAATGATGTATGTTTGACACTTCTCTGCTGATTTTGAATTGCTAAGAAATTATCCTCATTCACTAGCAGCCTTCCATCCTTTTTTTGTCTTTATATATTTTTTTTTGTCAAAGATTTTATTACTTTCTAAAACTAGTTATTATGCCAATCTGCAAGTAAACACAATGACGAACTCCATATCAAATAATAAGATCTAGAAGCTTGTCAAATGAATTGAATTACAGTAAAATCAGTAGTAATACAGTGACTTGTGAGTTCAGATCATAAGTATATACAGTGTAGTGTCATTTTAAAATTATTTGAAAATGATTAAATATTTATTGGTCTTAAAACGTATATATCTGTGGGTCAAAGGAGCATGATTTATGACTAAGTTTTTCTTAGAATGGTCAAATATTATATACTTCATCAAATACATGTGATCAAGCACCAAGATGGACAGTGTTAATATATCTATCTATCGTTTTCACCAAATATTGTATCTTTCCAAGTGATTTTACTGACAACACTTGCTCTTTTCACCAGTTGGAAGCAACCAAGAAAAAGCTAGAAGAGCTAAACAAAGAACTAGAGGAAATGATCACCACTTTAGAACAAATCTTTGATTCTCTCTTTGCATCCAATCTCTTCACTAAGGATTCCATTTAGCTTTCTCTCTCTCTTTCTCTCTTCCAATCGGTAAGCACTCCTTTCCCTTTTATCAAATGATGTGTTTTTTTTTTTCTCATTCTTTTTTCATACTTTTATTGATTTTCAATTCATTTGCCAGAAGATCGTTGCCTTTTGATTTGTTCTTATCTGATTTTTTTTTAAAGATAATCATGAATTTGATTTTGTTTAGACCTTTTTAGATTCGTCCAATGAGAATGCCGATCTTTCTAAATGTCATCCAAAAAGATTGATTCCCCCCCCCCCCCCCCCCCTTCTCTATTTTCCTTGAAAGGAAATGCAGTCTCACATGATTAGAAATGCAATGTTAGCATTATTTACTGCTCTATTATTCAAGAAATCATTTATAGAAAGCCTCGTACAATTTTTTATTATAATTTTTTTAAAATAAGCATATTCTTTGGTGGCTTGCTTAATAAATTAAATAGTCTATAATGCACCAAATGGTGACAAGTGATGACATGGTTTTTCTCTGTTCTCACTTCATAATAGAATAATAATGGAAGTTGAATGCTTGTGTCATTTGAAAATAATTAGGATTAGACAAATGGAGGCTTCATTGGTAATCAAGTTTTGTTGGCTGACTTAAACATAATAAATATTCAGTTATAGATTATCTTCTAAAATATGGATTTCTTTATGCTATAAATTAAGATTGATAGAGTTGGTAAAGTAATCTATAATTTTTTGAATTGAATAAGATGAGGATGCATAAAAAAAGGGATGAGTTGTGGGTGGACTTGAATATATTTTGATAAATTCAAATGACTTTGTAAAGAATAATATTTATGAGTTATAATTTAGTACAATCTCATTAGGTGAAAACCTAAGAAGCAGGGTAAGATGAATCATTAAACTTTGACTTGTTATTCTTGTCTTTAGTGAATGTTAGTCTTACACACACACACACCCACACACACATTCAAAGGAAAAGAACAGTAAACAAGTTACTTTCCTCTTTATATAATCATATATACATATACATGAAAGGTTAGATAAACCATAATATATTAAAAAAATAAAAATGAAAATATCTAATATACAAGTTCCCTCTGAGATATTATGTCGCCAATGTAATTAGCTTACTTGCTCATGCTAGCTATTAACACCCCATGTCAACAAATTCGTTTGAACCAATATCTTTATATATATATATATATATATATATATATATATATATATATAGCTACTACTGCTACGTGGTGAAAATTAAAGCATGCATAAATGATATTTATATATATATTACATTACCTTGATCCTCCATCAGTTCACAGTTCTCTATTTATTCTACATTTCTTTATATAATGCAGCTAGTTTTATCCTCATCTATTTTACAGTCAAAGTCATTGGTCAAGTTTGGCTGTGACACACCCCTTGCATGTGTACCCCGCAAGTGCACGGGTTGTCAAAGTAATAAAATACCCTGGTGAGTAGGTAGTCGTATCCACAAGGAATAGGGATTTGAGATACAAGTATTCACTAATTAGCTATGCGATGTGTGACGAGAATCAATGAGTGAATGTGTAATCAATTATAAAGAAACAAGAAATAAAATAGAAGTGTGAAAGATGAGAGAGTGCAAGTAGGAGTAAAAAGAGTAGGACAAGTAATGAATAAAGTAGGGTACCCAGACAAGCTACCTCTAGGACTTATGCTTCTAGTGCAAGATAATGCTATTATGCTCTCCTATTGATGTTAATTGAGTCGAGGATATCCTTAAACACACGGTCCCAAACCTAAGGTCAACCGTGACTAACCCCAACACTATGCCCCAGCATTAGGTTTTCACTACGACCCTTGACTCTCGTTAACCTGTGAACTAAGCCCTAGAGGAGTCTATCTTCCTAAGTCTCACACTGCGTAGGATTGTTTTAAGTTCTAGGGATTCCTAGTGATAAACCATGTTCCTATGTATAGTTCTAACCCTTTAGTCCAGGTGAAAGAACCCTAGTCTAAATTAAGCCCCAGCACTAAGATTCATTTCAACCCTTCACTCTGTTTCTCGTGCAACTAAGCCCCAGGGGAGTTTATCTCCTAGCACTTCACTCTATCTCGACCTCTAAGAAATCATGGAACACGGAGGTAGGGAGAATCACACTGGAGGGGAAAGGGGACGTTCCGCTACCTCACGACTCATCCTCTCAACCCTCTTCAATCCTAAGTAGTCTAATCCTATAGGAGTTGTCACGCCTCCAAAGGATAACTTAGATTATTCTCAACCCTAGTGTCACAGCTAAGGGAAAACAATTACAAGAAGCAATTAAGATTGAAACTTGAATTTATTCATCAATAATCGAAAAGCATAATAACAATGTCATAGAAACATAATAATTCTAGGGTTTACAAGTCCGAATGCCCACAAGGGGTTTAGCTCCTCATGGAGCTATACAAATCCATCAAAATAAGAAAAGAGATGCAAATTGAATGCATAGATGAAAACCTCCTTATGTGTGAAGTGGTCGTGGTCTTGTGCGGCCGCCGGACGTTGATGTCGATGCCGATGACGCGCTCCAAACCTCCACGAAGTCCTCTCCAAAACTCTAACCGCGCCTCTCTAGAAGTTAGGTCAGAAGAGAGCCAAAAAGATCCAAAAACAATCTCCAAAATGGGCTTTTATAATGCTGAGTCGCGTCTTTAAACGGGCTGAAATCAGGATTTCACACGGCCGTGTGGAATTTCCACACGCCCGTGTGAAGTTGCTGATTTGCTGATTTTCGGCAGACAGTGAACAGTAGCTTGCTACAGTAACTTGCTGCAGTGCTCATACCGATTGCTTCGAATCTCCTTATTGGCGAAGTTCTCCTTGTTAACACAAGCTAGACTTATTGTGAATGTGACTGCCTTTGTGCCCCTCCAAAGGAGGTTGGCACACACTCACAAGTCTATGCCCATGCCTTGTTCCTTGATTAGTCTGAAAACTCCCCAACAACGGCGAACACGATCTAACTTCGTTCCTTTTCTCCAATTTATCTTCACAACCCCGCAATGCACAAAAGTACACAAATGCACACTTTTTAATGATAAAATCTGATTAAATCAATACTCATTGTAAGATAATAACACTTCGCATTACTATAACACGAGCACTTATCAAGCTGCTCTCAAGCAAGTTGTAATCTGCGAGAACTACGCCAGTCTTCCTTGTGTGGTAAGTCCAGTATTTATGTAGTTATACATGGACTGTCACTATAGGTCCTTTATATTACTCTATATAAATGATCTCATAATACAATGAATTATTGTCTAGTTTAATTTGCATCGCCAACTAAAGTGATTTCCTATTTGATTTATTTATTTATTTACTATTCTATTTGTGGGTGGGGTTGTGGGTGAAATGTGAGAATTGAAATCAAGATGTAGACATATTCATAATAAAGCAGTTTTTTATTATTTATTATTTTTTATTTAATACATATTATTATTATTATTTTTTTATTTTTTTATTTATTGCTTATTATTTTATTATTAGTATTATTATTATTTTTTTTTGCATTCCTTGTTTAATGCAATATTACTTTCTACTTTAATGCAATAACTTATCTAATATTTTGTTATTTTGTTATTAAAGGCAAGCATGCAATTGAGATTTATTTGGAATTTCTTATGAATTATGATTTGTTAATTACTATAACCCATAAATATATGTAATGCCCATGAAATTCTTTTCTTTTGTAAACAGTTGAAAGTGATGAGTAATAGAAATAGAGAATGGATGGCTCTCCCAAGAGCTAGTGGGGCATATATTAGTGGAGTTGATGGTTTTCTAGATATGGCATTTCAAAGGACCGCGCAAGGACAAGAAATACTTTGCCCATGCAAAAAGTGTTTGAACAATTTTTAGTATTATAGAGCAACAGTCAGAGAACACTTGATAGTCTATAGTTTCGTGGAAGGCTAAACTGAGTGGGTATTCCATGGAGAAGGATTGTCAATGCATTCTGAAGGATTGCCATCTCATAGTGATGAAGGATTTGATCCTCTTGATGACATGGATGGCATGTTGCAAGATATGAATAAAGATATAGCAATTGGAGAGCAAAACCTCCTAAGGATTTGTGAAGGTCCAAATACGGAGGCAAAGAAATTTTATAAGTTAATGGAGGAAAGCCAACTGGAGCTTTATTCAGGGTGTAAGAGTTTCTCAAGGCTTGCTTTCATCGTTCAATTATATCTTTTCAAGTGTCTCCATGGGCTAAGTAATGCGGCATTTGGTGACCTTCTAGATTTATTAAAAGAAGCCTTTCCTGATGCTACAATTCTGAATTCTTTTAATAAAGCTAAGAAGACAATGAGAGATTTGGGTCTTGACTACAAAAAAATACATGCGTGCCCAAATGATTGTATGTTGTTTTGGGATGAGCATGAAGAAGCAAATAATTGTCATGTATGTGGTGCTTCTAGGTGGAAATTGGAGGATAAATTTGCAGATGATAATGCTAAAGCCTCCACTACACCTGCTAAGGTTTTACGATACTTTCCTCTTACTCCTTTGTTACAGAGGTTATTCATGTGTGAAGAAACAGCTATTGCAATGAGATGGCATGCAATAGATCGTCAGAATGATGGAAATTTGAGGCATCTAGCTGATGCCAAAGCTTGGAAAGATTTTGATGATTTGCATCACGAGTTTGCTCAAGACCCTCACAATGTGCGGTTGGGGCTTGCAAGTGATGGGTCCAATCCATTTCGAACGATGATCATTTCACATAGCACATGGCCCGTTGTGTTAATCAATTACAATTTATCACCATTGGTTTTTATGAAGTCTGAATATATTTTCTTGTCTATGATTATTTTGGGTCCTAAATCACCTGGTAAAGACATTGACATCTACTTGCAGCCTTTGATTAAAGAGTTGAAGCACTTATAGGAAATTGGTGTTGAAATATATGATGCCACAAGCAAACAAACATTTCTCATGCGGGTGACATTATTATGGACAATTAGTAACTTCCCAGCTTATGCTATGTTATTAGGATGGAGCACTAAAGGAATGTTAGCATGTCCTTATTGTAATTATGAGACATGTTCCAAATATTTGAAGCATAGTAGAAAAATAGGTTATATTGGTCATCGGAGATTTTTAGGTAAAAATAATCATTGGCGTCATAATAAGACATTGTTTGATGGTACTCTGAAGTTGAGAGATACCCCGATCCATTTGTCAAGTTTGGATGTTGCACAAAAGTCATCAAATCATGTGAATGTTTTTGACAAGACACAAAAAAAAAGGCACATGATAAGAATGATCCATGGAGGAAAAAGTCTATTTTTTTTTAGTTGCCATATTGGGAGAAAAATACTTTGCGCCATAATTTGGATGTCATGCATATTCAAAAAAAAATGTTTGGGACAATTTGTTGGGGGCATTATTAATTTGGTTGGGAAAACAAAAGATCATCTGAAAGCATGCCTTGACCTTGAAAAAATGGGTATAAGGAAAGAGCTTCAACCTACTCGATTAGATGGATGCAACAAGATTCAATATGCTAAAGCTTGTTATTCTATGAGCCCACATGAGAAAACTCTTTTTTTGTAAAGTCTTCAAGAATGCAAAACTGCCACAAGGGTTTGCATCAAATATTTCTCGATGTGTGCAATTGGATGATAAGAAGATTCTAGGCCATAAAAGCCATGATACTCATGTTATGATGCAATATTTACTTGGAGTTGCTGTGAGGAAGACAATGCCTAAAAATGTTTCCATTGTCTTAATCAAGTTGGGTGATTTTTTCCGGGGTATATGCAGTAAAGTTGTGAAGATGCAGTATCTTCATCGGCTGCAGAAGGAAATTATTGAAATTCTTTGCCATCTAGAAATGACTTTCATCCCAAATTTTTTAGATATAATGGTGCATTTGACTATTCATTTGGTAAATGAAATCAAACTTGGTGGCCCGGTTCATTGTCGTTGAATGCTTTCAATTGAGCAAAACTTATGCAAGTTGAAACCTTTTGTTTGTAATCAAAGCCGTCTGGAGGAATCTATTTCGGAAGGGTATCTAGCCGAGGAATGCTTGGTATTTTGCTCGAGATATATGCATGATGGTCTGAAGACAAGATTCAGCAGATATGGGAAGAATACTAATATGGTTACAATTGATGATGAAGCATCTCCTATTTTCCCTAAGCTTGGCCATCCAATTATGGGGAACAAGAGAAATATTGGCAAGACTTTTACTTTGGACCAAGAGGCCTTAGCACAAGCTCATCATTATGCTTTGTTCAATTGTGGAGACAAACAAGTGGAGAAATACATCAAGTAAGAAGTGATCATGTCTCTTAAAAGATTTTGTGTGCCCTCTCTCTCTCTCTCTCTCTCTCTCTCTCTCTCTCTCTTTCTAAGTAGCATAAGTTGTAATTGTTTAAATATGTTTGTATTTGATGAATGCAGAGAACATGAAAACTTGATAAACTCAAGAAGTAAATCAAGTAGATGGCAAAGAGTACATACTCACAGTTAAGATCTTATATTTGGGTTTGAAGAAAGAGTGAAGAATGAACGTGTACCTGATTATATTAAATGGTTCTCTAAAGGTCCAAATCTAGTTGCTATTAAATATAAAGGGTATTACATCAATGGCTTTCGTTTTCACAATAGAAAACGTGATGCAAGATGCAAAACTCAAAATAGTGGAGTCACTTTGCAAGCTTTAACTCCAAGTTTTTCAAGTGCTAGGGATCAAAATCCAATTGTTGGAGATGTTATTTACTATGGAGAAATAGATGAAATAATTGCAATTGACTATTGGGGCAAGTTTAATGTTGTGCTATTCAGGTGTGCTTGGTTTCAGGTTGTGAAAGATAATTATGGCCTCACTTGCATAGATTTTAACAAGTTATACTACTTAGATGATCCTTTTGTCATTGCTTCACAAGTGCAACAAGTGTTCTATATTAAAGATCCTATTGAAGTTGGGCTACATAATGTTATGAAAAAAGCTCCAACAGATTTATATGGCCTTGAAAAGGAAAATTATCCAAATATTGAGCAAGTTTTTTGGAGTGAGATTGATGACTATTCAGATGATATTGGTGAATCACATGATGATACAGAATTTATAAATTGTGCAAGAGATGATCAAGCTATTGAAACTATGGATATACCTTCACATTTGTTACAAGTTCAAGAAAATGAAGAGATAGAAGAAGATTCAGATATTGATGATATTGATTAGGATTGGATGGATATTAATGAGTAGAAAAGTTTTTTTTCATTTCTATCATATATCTACTATTTGTAAATGTGATGGCTGATATTAAATGATGTTGGAAATTTTGGTTTTATTATCTTCCATGTCTCCATTTTTATTCTAATGCATATTTAGTTTATTGTGCTCTTTTCAAGCTAATAATATTTGTGATTTTTTTTTCCAAAATAATTTCATGTGACTAGGGATGAGTTGATAATTTCACATATCTGAAAATATTTCTTTCTTTTATTGTAGGGATGAGTTTCACAAAGCTCACATAAAGTTCCTTGAGGCTAGCTATTTCAAGTGTTATTCACGATAATTCTATCAGGTATGATTTTGTTCAAGAAAAAAAAATGGATTCAACAAGATTCAATATGCTAAAGATTGTTATTTTAAGAGATTATGTCTTGCATGCAACCAACATTATATGTCATATTTCTAGGTTTCGTATGTTTAAAAGTGTAGAAAATTTTTTTAAGTACTCTTTCACACATTACTTGCTATATAGTATATATATTTTCATGATTGACTTGATTTTGGCATGTTTAAAAGTGCAGAAAAATCTCGTGAGTAAAAAATTTCTGAATATTGACAATGAAGAAGACAAAGAAGTTTGTGGAGCCAAGGACTATTGCTTCATATTTGTGGGTACAACATAAACTCCGTAGAAGTCAAGCTCATAGAAATGCAGTACACACAAGAGATCATGCGTTAGAGGAAGCTACACAAACAAATCATGATCAAGAACATGAAGTACAAATGGAGCAAGAAATGAGTATTGGGCTTAAGCAACAAGGTCTAAATCATATAATTTCTGAAAATCAACAATAAATAAATCAAAATTCAACCATGCAAATTGGGGTGCCTCCACCAACAATTGCAATAGTGGCAACTGAGGATGCAATTATAAGTTCAGCAGGTTCAATTACTAAATTTAATATATAATCATGTTTATGAATATATAATACAATTATAATGCTTTTACATATAATGCAGGTCCTTCTACACTAAAAAAGAGAGGTCAAACAGCAATGAAAGCAGTTCATGCATGGTCTGAGGAAACCAAACGGCAATTTTCTTGAATGAATTAAATCAGCCAATAGGACTAGATGATAAGACTTTGAGTGAGTTCAGCAATTTCTTAGGAACATTGGCTCGAAATTCAACACTTGCACCCCTTACAGTCACTAATTGGTGCAAAATGCCTACAAAAGAGTCATTATGGGAATATGTTCAGGTTTATAAGAATCTTACTTGTTTGTTATCTAATTATTTCTTTCCTTATTAAATGGTAAGTGTATGTATGTTTTTTTTTTTTGTATTTTAAATTTGATATTCTATGAATGTTTTGATTAGCTTGACTACACTTATTATGATTAATATGTTTTTGGTTACCTTGACCATACCTATTATGTTTAATATCATTAATGAATTCAACTTTGTGATCTTGTGAAAATATTTGTAATTGTATTGTCTTTTTTGTTGGTATGATAATTGTTGTGTGTGGAACTACATTTATTTTGGATCATATACAAGTCCTTGCTAATGAAAATTATGCTTTTATTTTAAATTGATATTCTAAAAATGTTTTGGTTAACTTTATTACACTTATTATGATTAGTATTGTTTTGGTTAATTATCTTGACTATACCTATTATGATTAGTATCATCAATGAAAACAAATGGTAAGTTTACGAATTCATATTTTAAATTTGGTATTCTAGGAATGTTTTGATTAGCTTGACTACACTTATTATGATTAGTATTGTATTGGGTACCTTGACTATACATATTATGATTATCATCATCAATGAATTTACCTTGACTATAATAGAATAAAACAATATTTGTTATTGTATAGTCTTTGATATGATAATTGTTATGTGTGGTGCTACATTTGATTTTTTTTACTAACATATACAAGTCCTTGCTAATGAAAATTATGTTTTTAATTTAAATTAATATTCTAGGAATGTTTTGATTAGCTTGACTACACTTACTATGATTAGTATTGCTTTGGTTACCTTCACTATACCTATTATGATTAGTATCATCGATGAATTTAATTTTGTATTATCTTGAAATTATTTCTATTTGTATTGTCTTTTTTGTTCATATGATAATTGCTATGTGTGGAGTTACATTTAATTCTTTTTGGATCATATACAAGTCCTTACTAATGAAAGTTATGTTTTGTCTTTCTCTTTTTTGTGGAATTAAAACAACAAGATGCAAATGAAAACAATGAGGTACCAACTAATACTGCTCTTTTTATTGAAACTCGAAAAAGACAACCAAACAAGACCTACAAGGAGTCCTTTGATGATACTAGTGACAAGATTGTAAGGATTTCCTTTTATTTATATGCTTTTATAATATGATTTTGGAATGTGATATTTTGTCTTACACATGGTCAATATAGCATCAAAAATAAATTTTTACCAAAATTTTTATTTTCTATTATAGTCTCAAATGCAAGTTGTCCAGTCACAACAAAGTAGTGAGAACCAATCTGTTGATGCATTTTCTATGGTGATGGGAGGGACACGACTAGGTCATGCTATTTTGTATGGGAGGAGTGTTTACACTAACAGATTTGAAAGGAAAAGGAGTTAGTGATGGATCTTTGTAAAAATTTCTTAAAATTTTATTGAAGACATGAAAAAACAGATGAGAGAAGAAATGAGAAAAGAAATGAGAAAAGAAATGGAAGAACAAATGGCAGCTTATAAATCATCTTTGCAATCATCTGTACAGGAACAATTTCTTTCTATGATGTCACAACTCCAAGGCTTGGTTCCAGGAATGAACATCAACCAAGTTCCTGCATTTAATTTGAATTTTGGTTCCTCAGGAGATGTTAATAGTGCAAAAACTCATGCAATACGTGCACGTAATATATCCTCTGCTAGTAGCTATGAATCTCAGGTATTCTTTTATAATAATTATCATTTTAGTTGATGTCATTATGTTGGAATATAGTTTATAGTATCATTTTCTTTTTAACAAATTTTATTATTATATTAAGTAATATAAATTGTATGTATGGTACAAGTTTCTTCTTATTATTTTTACTAACTAATTTTTTATAATTACAGGGACAACCATATTATACTTTTGGTTTCATTCCAAAACATTAACGATGACTTGTTTTGTATTAACTTCAAATTTGTTTTGTATTAACTAGTTCTCTCCTTAAATTTTTATGTTATTGAATATTTTTGCCAATTTTAATGTGATGTTGTTCGATATTATTACATTTTTGGATGATGTTTGATAATGTTATTATTTTATTGAATTGAATTATTAAAATTATTATTTATAAAATGGTACAGGATTACAAACCACTACAATGGATTTTATTAATTGTTGTAGGAGATATTGTAAACCGCTGCAATAGATTAGATGAAACCATTACAATAATTTGTACACAACCGCTGTTATAGCTATTCCCAAACCGCTGCAATATATATATCAAAACTGCTGCAATATATATTAACAAACCGTCGCTATTCCTATTCTCAAACTGCTGCAATATATATTACAAAAACACTTCAATATATATTAACAAACCGCTGCAGTATGTATTGTGAAACCACTACATTATATAAAACAACCCTTGCAAAATAAACCGCTGTAGTATTTAAAGCAACTGTTGCATAATTAAAACCGCTACAAAAACTAGTGCCAATTGGAACTGTTTATGCAATAACCTATTGCAGCGGAAGCAGATGTAGCGGTTAACCACTGCAATAGATCTTATGCAGCAGTTTTAAGGCCTTTTACAGAGGTTTATGACCGTTGCATAAGTGCAGTTATGTAGTAGTGTCTCTTGTTTCTTTTTTTTTTTTTTTTTTGTCTTTTCTCTTCACGGTCTCTCGATTGATTTTTTTCGATCTCATGGTTCGGGCTGTTTTTTTTTTTTCAAAATCGGGATTTTTTTTGAAATTTTTTATTTTGGGAGAAGAAAATTAAATAAATAATTTATCATTATCCTTTTTTTATGATCTTTTGCGAATTTCATATATAATTTTTATTTCGATTTTTTTATCAGTATCTCCCCACTTTTTTTTTTTACTTTTTATTCTCCGGTTTTCTGAATATCCGGATTCATATATATTTTTTTTCATTTATATATATTTTTCTTTTTTTTAAGTATCCAGATTATTATCCAGATAATCATTATTTTTTTAAAAAAATCATTTATTTACTATTTTTATTATAATAAATCTGATTTTTTTTAACTCCCGGATTTATTTTAAATAAAAATCCAATCTCACCCTTTTATTTTAATCACCTTTAATAATTAAGATATTTTTTATTTATCCAAATTTAAAAAAAAAGATCACTCCTTTTCTTTAAGTTTATTTGTCCAGATTTATTATTTTTTAGGGCTTTTAAATAAAGTAGCTATATTTTATTTTTTATTTAACCAAATGGCCCCAAAGCCATTTTAATTGTCAAAATGGCCCTAGAACCTTGTGATGTGCTGACTGAGCGCTAAGTCAGCGTTGATTGGACTGTTGATGTGGTATTTTTAAATAAAAAATTATGATTTTTTTGTATTTTAACCCCTGAATTGTTTTATAATCAATAAGTTGATATATTCTTGGGGTTTTTTAACCAATTTTTTTTTAAAAAAATTTATTAGTGTTTTAAAATTTATTAAACTTTTAAATAGCTTTTTAAGAAATATATAAGTGTGTTTTTTTAGTTTAAATCCCTTATTTTTTTATAATTAACAAATTATTTTTTTCCTTTGATTATTTAACTCAAATTTTGTTTTAAAAATTATATATTTTTTTAATTTATTAAAAAATTAATTTTAAAGAATATATTATTACGAAAACACAAAGGGCTTATAATTTATTTTTTTAATTAAATCATGAAATCAATAATAACCTGTAAAATTATTTGAAGTTAAAAAACATAATTGCATTTAAATATAAATAAAGTTACTTCTAGTAGGATCAGGGATTCTATCCATATACATTCTTCTACGTCTGATTATTGGTCGGCGAACAGTATGTTGGCGCAGGTACAGGCTGCCAAAATTGTGAACTCGATACCGGATGAAAACATGGAGCATAAATTTGTCTGTATGACATTACAGTCAACTAATGGAGCATAAGTTATTAATAATTATTATTGATTTCATGATTTAATTAAAGAATAAATTATAAACCCTATGTATTTTCATATTCAAATATATTCTTTAAAATTAAATTTTTAATAAATTTAAAAAATTACATAATTTTTTAAACAAAAATTAGGTTAAATAATCAAAGAAAAAAGATAATTTGTTAATTATAAAACAAATAAGGGATTTAAATTAAAAAAACACACTTATATATTTCTTAAAAAGTTATTTAAAAGTTTAATAAATTTTAAAACACTAATAATTTTTTTTAAAAAAAAATTGGTTAAAAAAACCCAAGAATATATCAACTTATTGATTATAAAACAATTCAGGGGTTAAAATACAAAAAATCATAATTTTTTATTTAAAAATACCACATCAGCAGTCCAATTAACGCTGACTTAGCGCCCAGTCAGCACATCACAAGGTTCTAGGGCCATTTTGACAATTAAAATGGCTTCAGAGCCATTTGGTTAAATAAAAAATAAAATAGAGCTATTTTATTAAAAAGCCCTATTTTTTAAATTGAATTTACATTCCAGATTTTTTTTTTGTGCTTGTAGTAATGTTCATAAACTTGAATAAATTTATTTATTTTGAACACTTATATTTAATAATAGTTTTTCAAATATTATCATTAATAAATATTTATTAATTAAACCTATAATTTTTTTAAAATATTTAATTTTAAGCCCTCCATTAAGCTTAAATTTTACTATCTATATATCTAGCCCGCCTTGAGCCCAACTCATGGACATGTCTAGATCTTAAATGATTCATTGGAGATTTAAAAATATTTAAAAAAAACACATAGGATGTGAATGAATATTATTTATTTATTTGTTAATGTTTTAAAATCTCAAAATTTTGAGAAAAGTTGGATAAATTATAGGCTATTTTTAAAAACAATATAGATTTTTTTTAATTACTTAAATAAGTAAATTAAAAAAAATTACGAAATTAGGCAAAAAGTTACCGTTTTGCCTAATAATATCTAGAAACGGTAAGATGCTTACCATTTTCTGGGTTTTGCACAAAAAACGGTAAAAAACATACAAAGCTTGGTATGCATGCCTCCTCCCAACTCATAGAGCTCTGCCGGACTCCATCCGCTGTATGGGAGAACACATGTTGCTCTGGCGTGTAAGCAAAGAAGCGCACGCGACGTCGGCAAGCTATGCCTGTTAGAGCCATCCCAAGGAATCAAGAACACCCAAGCTATTTTGAGTACTTAATCATTCAATAAAGCTTCTGAAAAAAAAACTTAAGATGATACAACTGAGAGTTGCACACAAGGCATCTCAAAATATACATACTAAAGAGAACAGACTAATACAGTGAAGATTCAAAAAGAATAATTCCAAACGACTACCAGACTTTCACTTACTTCTTTACAAGCAATAAACTATAATTACTTTCCATGTATACTTGGACTTATCTACAGCTAAGTCATAGTGGCGTTGACTCTTCCTCTAATCATCAAACTCCAGCACATCTTGGTTCTCTTCAATTCAATCATGTCGGGATTAAATGTTCACATACCCCCCTTAATCCTGACATGTATCCATATCACAGACACCAAGTAGCTGGCGTATAGCAGCAAACTTCACTCTTGATAAGGCCTTTGTCAGTGCTCAGCACACTGTTCGCCAGTGTTAACAAATTCTACCACAATCTGCCCTCTCTCCACACATTCTCTAATAAAATGAAATCTTGTATCTATGTGCTTGCTACGTCGATGAAATACTGGACTTTTCATGAGGGCTATGGCAGACTTGTTATTAATAAACAAAGTCACCGGTTTTAAATTTGCCCTGGTTAACTCACTGACAAGATTCCTCAACCAAAGAGCCTGGCACACTGCTGCTGTGGCCACCATGAACTCAGCCTCCCAAGATGATAATGCCACTATCTTTTGTTTTTGTCAATTCCAAGATATCAGATTTTTATTCAAGTAGAAAGCTATACCACTTGTGCTTCTTCTCCCATCCTGATCTCCTGCCAAATCGCTGTCCGAGTATCCAGAAATGTTCACTTCTTGATATCCCTTCATATAGACAAGCCCAAAGTGAATTGTTCCTCTCAAATATTTGAGAATTTGCTTAACCACCTTGTGATGTATGGTTGTAGGTCTCTCCATATACCTGCTTGCCATCCCAATAGCATATGACAAGTCCGGTCGTGTATGCAACAGGTATCTAAGACAACCAATGATTCGTCTATATTCTGTGGAATCAGCTGGTGTATCTTCCAAGTCCTTGTGCAGATCCTGTACTTTGCAGCATTGCAATCTACCATTCCAAACTGAGATAGAATTTTCTTAGCATAAGTATGTTGTTTGAGCAGTATTCGATCCTTCTGCTGCTCTACTTCGATCCCCAAGTAATAGGAGAGGAGTCCCAAATCACTCATCTCAAATTTTGTCATCATTTGCTATTTGAATCTCTTGACTTCTTCAATGCTACTTCCTGTTCTTGAGTGCATTTAATGAAACCGAGTTCTTTTAGACTCTTGTCCAGCCGGGTGTTCCAGGTCCGTGGAGCCTGTCGTAATCCATAGAGAGCCTTCGACAGTCTGTACACCGTATGCTTCTGGTTTAGTATCTCAAACCCCTCCGGTTGAGTAACATAAACTTCTTCTTCTAACTCACCGTTAACGAATGCTGACTTCACGTCCAGATGGTGTACCTCCTAGCCTCGATTTGTAGCGAGTGTAAGAATGACTCGAACGGTGTCAAGTTTTGCAACAGGCACAAACACTTCTTTGAAATCGATGCCTTGCCTTTGTACATACCCTTTAGTCACCAGCCTTGCTTTGTGTTTGATGGCATGCCCATCTGAATCTTTCTTCAATTTGAACACCCATTTCAAGCCAATGGGTTTGTGGCCAGATGGGAGCTCGGTTAAAGTCCAAGTGTTGTTCCTCTCAATGGACTCCAACTCCTTCTTCATTGCTTCAAACCAGTAGGCCTTGGTTGCAGCTTCTTGGTAGCAAGATGGCTCTTCAATCATCACCATCATCATTTCACCATCTTTTTCATTGAAAGCAAACACTTCTTCATGGTTGGCATAGATATCGATGAGGGACCTGAACTGGATTGGCCCGTCATGGAAATCCTGTGTGAATGACACCGGAGACGAGATAGTAGTACGGGTGCTCGATGGTGGTGTAGATGGACTTGATGCTTCTGCTGTGGGTATTGCGGCCTCCACCGCTGGTGGTATAGCACCTCCTATGTTTGCCTCAACGTCCGCCATGATGTGTGGATCGTTAGAGTAGAATGCATCCAAGACAATGAACTCCGGCAACTTCACTTCATTGCTACCACCTGTATTCCATCTCCATTCAAGATTTTCTTGGAAGATGACATCTCTACTTACCTGAAGCTTGCCCTGGCTCGGGTCAAACAAACGGTGAGCTTTGCAGCCTTCCTCGACACCCAAGTATACCATGGGTGAGCTTCTGTCTTCAAGCTTCTTGATATGAGGGGTTGTGTTCTTCGCGTATGCCACACAGCCGAACATCCTCAAGTGTGCGAGGTGCGACTTTCTCCCTATCTAGGCTTTAAATGGGATGCGTTTTCCTAGCACTTTCGTTGGAAGCCAGTTTAGCAGATAGACTGCGTGCCTGACTGCCTCTACCTAAAACCTTGCGGGAACATGCATGCTTTTGACCAGAGATCTAGCCATGGCCATCATAGTGCGGTTTCGGCGCTCCACAACACCATTATGTTGCGGTGTGTAGGGAGCCAAGAGATTCTGCTCAATGCCTTCGTCTTCACAGAAATGGATGAACTCCATAGACAGGAACTCGCCACCTCGGTCCGTACAAAGTGTTCTGATCTTGTGCTCGGTCTTGTTCTCCATCAAAGTTCTGAACTTCTTAAATGCCTGGAATGCATCACATTTCATTGCTAGTACAAATACCCACATCCATCGAGTGAAATCATCAACAATCAAGAGGATGTACTTGTTACCAGCGAGTGTACAAGGAGAAATTGGCCCGCATATGTCAGCATGGAGGAGTTCAAGTGGCCTCTCCGCTTTGAAATTTGCCTGATGAGGGAATGGCAAACGTGCATGCTTAGCAATTACACACGCCTCGCATAGCTGGTTCGGGCGGGTTAGCATTGGCACGCCAATTACTATCTTCTTCTCCCCTAAGAACCTCAAGTCATGGAAATTGACATGATCGAGCCTCGCATGCCACAGCCATGCTGGATCTTCGATACTTGCTAGAAGACATACCAGCTTGACTGTCTTCAAATTTATCTTGTATAACCGGTTTGGTGTCCATTTCACTGACATCAAGAGCTTTCCTCTCTTGTCGAATACCTTCGTGGTGTCTCCCGCCATGAGCACTTCGTTCCCATCTTTTGTAATTTGTCCAAGGCTTAGAATGTTACTACAAAGCTTTGGAATGTAGTATACTTCTTAGAGTGCCTTCTGATCACCATTCTTGCAAGCAAACACGACTGTTTCTTTTCCCAATGATCTGAACCGTAGATTCGTCGCCGAACCTCACCCTCTTCGTAATAGTTTTATCTAATTCTTGGAACTTCGCGCGATGGCCAGTCATGTGATTACTATCACCATTGTCAGGGTACCAGAGATCCTCATTTTCTTCCTTCTTGTCATCATGGTACATTTCTGGCAGTGATCTTTCTTCGTTGAGCAATTCGGCATCCTGCTACTCTTGCCTAATGTGCGGCCTCTCTTGGAACGTGGTTAGCAGCAGTGCTGGCTCTTCGTCGACGGCACGGGTGAGATGAGCCTCATCATCACGCCGCTTGCCACGGCACTCAGACGCATAATGACCCATTTTCTCACATTTGAAACATTTTATGTGACTCCTGTCATGAGTGACACTGATGGCGCCGCTAGTGCTTCCTCTTGCCCTTTCTTGACGTGGCACACCACGACCTCCCCTGTTGTGACTGCGCCACCATCCACGCCCTTTTCCACGATCGGGGTTGTTGGAACCGTGGCTTTTTCCTCCTAACGAAGTGTCGCCGGTGGCCCCCTTCTGTCTTGCCTGCCACTCTGCTTGAGTGAGCAGGAGCTGTCCATCGGTGCTGTTGGCATTGCCGTGCAGCTGCACTGCTTGTTCCTCATACGCTTTTAGTCGCCCTATCGCCTCCTCAAATGCCATAGTCTCGAGATCATAGAACTGCTCGATCCCGTTGACAATGGGGAGATATTTGTCGGG
Organism: Dioscorea alata; assembly: GCA_020875875.1. Taxonomy (NCBI): domain Eukaryota; kingdom Viridiplantae; phylum Streptophyta; class Magnoliopsida; order Dioscoreales; family Dioscoreaceae; genus Dioscorea; species Dioscorea alata. Next base: position 7,169,080 of record CM037013.1, on the reverse strand, counting down.
GATGGAGTCAAGCAGCTTCTTGACAAGGATGGAATCTTCAAGTGTGGCGCCGAGGATGGAATATTTACTGGACATAGCGCTAAGTTTGCTGGCGAACTCATCTATTGTCTCATTCTCCTTCTTCTGGAGGGCATCAAACTTGCTTTTCAGTGTCAGCAAAGGCCCCTTCTTTACCCGATCAGCACCTAGGTACCTCATTTTGAGGCTGTCCCAAACGTCCTTTGCCATCTTCTTTTGTGCAATCTAAAGATGGATGTCTTTGGGGACACATTGCAGAATGTGTGCTCGCGCCATCTTGTCCTTCTTCGCATCCACCTGTGCTTCTTCTGCCGGCTCCACCGCCTCCCATGTTCCCTAGGTGTCAAGGATCGCTTCCATCCATACCGCCCACACCGTATAGTTGGAGGGGTTCAGCATCGGGAAACTGAACAACACCTTGCTGCTCTCCTTCGCCGCTTACTGTAGGACAATCGACATTTTGGTGGAGCCGAGGGTGCTTAGACGTTCAACGCAGCTCTGATACTAGATGTTAGAGACACCCCATGGGATCAAGAACACCCAAGCTATTTTGAGCACTTAATCATTTAATAAAGCTTTTGAAAAAAACTTAAGATGATACAACTGAGAGTTGCACACAAGGCATCTCAAGATATACATACTAAAAAGAACAGACTAATACAGTGAAGATTTAAAAGGAATAATTCCAAACGGCTACCAAACATTCACTTACTTCTTCACAATCAATAAACTAGAATTACTTTCCATGTATACTTGGACTTATCTACAGCTAAGTCACAGTGGCGTTGACTCTTCCTCTAATCATCAAACTCCAGCACCTCTTGGTTTTCTTCAATTCAATCATATTGGGATTAACTGTTCACAATTCCATCCTTGAATGGCCAAGTCCGGTACCTCGCCGGATGAAGCCAGCACTCGAAAATCCCTTGCGCATACTTGCAAGCATCGCTGTGCTTGCAGCTCTCTTTGTGGAACTCAGGACACGCAGTGCCGGAGTAGTGGTACTTCTGGCGATCATGGCGGCGAGCCTTCTCTCCGGGATGCATGTAGGGACACTTAGTCCAATCGTGGGATTAGCCACGAGCGCATCGGCGCACCTTGAACTTGTACATCTGGAACTCCAGTTGCATGAGTAGGCATCAAACTGATGGAGACTCCATTGAGTTCATATAGGGAGAGAAAAAGCGAGAGAGAGAGAGAGAGAGACACTCCATTGAATTTAGAGCTGTCAAAACGGGCCGGCGGGGTGGGCCGGCCCGCCATTTGGCGGGTTGGCAAAATGCCAACCCGACCCAACCCGCCTTGGGTTGGCGGGTTGAGCGGGCTAGCCCGCTAAAAAAATTAGAATAATAAATCACCTAAAGCAAAGCAAACCAAACCTAACCTAACCTAAAATAAATTAAACCAAACCAAACCAACCCCAAAGAGATTATAATAAATCAAATACCTAAAATAATAAAATAAGCAAATAACAATATATACAACCAAATTAACCAATTAACTCAACATTCAAAAATCCCCACATCAAGATTCAACACCAACCATATATAAGAGAAAAATCAATATCATGAACTTACATAAAGCACCTAAAACATATTTGAGTCTTCATGAATGCACCTAAAGCACATGAAACACCAACCTCATACATTAAAAATTTAAAAGCAACAACAATTCCATCCACATGCCAACTTAAGTCTTCATGAATTAATCATGTCTCTCTCCCTCTTAAGTCTTAAGACATACAATAATAGAATTCATTACAAATATAAAATTCATCAACCAATAAATTTGAAGTTCATTACAAATTTCCATCTTCACCATCTCCTCCTTCTGTTCTATCTTCATCAATAACTTCAAAAATGTTTGAACCCTCACCGGATGTAGTTAGTTTAGTATTTCCTTCATCTTCATTATCTACATAAAAACCCCAAAATATAAAAATTAGTTAAAAATTAAATTTAATATAAACAAATATTTCAAGATTTCAACTACATAAAAAATTTTAATTAATAACTTGTATTTACCAATGTTATAACCATGCAACCAATTACGGGTGCAAATGAGAGCTTATACTTTTTCAGGAAGGGTACAACTTCTATATTTGTTGAGCACACGAGCACCAATAGAAAAAGCCGATTCAGATGCAACAGTTGTTATCGGGATAGCCAAGACATCACTTGCCATTAATGCAAGAATTGGGAACCTATGCTTATGATTCTTCCAATACTCCAACACATCCAAATCTTCATAATATGCAAACTCAAGCTTTGGCTCCTCCAAATAAAGATCCAATTGAGATTTCCCCGCACTTGTAATTGATTGACTCTCAAATGCTTTAATTTCCTATATTTAATAATAAGCATATGTTATCATAAAAAAAAAGTAAGCAAATTAAAGAAATAGAAAAAGAAAGAAACAAAGCGTTATAGCACTTACATCAAAGATTCTTTTGCCCTTGCTTTTAATTCCTCCACCACTTTGTGTAGATGTAGGTGTAATGATAGAAGAAAATTGTGGTTTTGAAGAACTTGACTCATTAGCATTTGAATAATGTTGAAAAAGTGTGTATAGTTTTGTTCTCACAAGTGACACCTTGTCTTGGCATTTAGTAGAATCACTCTCAACTTTCCCATAAAAATACTCCAACATTGACAATTTAATTCTTGGATCAAGAATAGCCCCAAATGCAAGCACCATACTATATTGCCTCCAATATTTATCAAACTTTTCCTTCATCCTTCTACACATGTCACTAATCACCACATCTTCACTTGACAAGTTTTCTTTTAATAAAACTTCAATCTTCCAAACTTGCATAAAATACAAGTTTGATGTAGGATAAGAAGATCCCGATATCAAGTTGGTAGTGTCATAAAAAGGCTCCAAAAACTCATATATTTTCTCTCATTTTTTCCATTCTTCATTTGAAGGGCAATACTTATAATTTCTATCATTCAATTGAAGAGAAGCGAATGCCCTTTTATATTTAATAACACTATCCAACATCAAATATGTCGAATTCCAACGGGTGGATACATCTAATTGTAAGCCAATAGTGGTGTCGATGTTGCCAACTGTGCCTACACATTTTTCAAATTTTTTCATTCTACTTTCTGAACCCTTCACATATTTGACAAATTCTCTGATTTTATGCAAAGCATCATGAGCTACTTTCAAACCTTCTTGCACAATGAGATTCAAAATGTGAGCAGAACAACGAATGTGAAAAAATTCACCACCACATAATAAACTATCATGCAAAGACAATTGCTCTTTCAGAATATCTTACATATTGTCATTGCTAGATGCATTATCCAATGTCAAAGAAAACACTTTTTTCTCAATTCCCCATTCTTTCAAAAATGAAAATAACTTTGCAGCCAATTCAACTCCCGTGTGTGGAGGAGGCAATTTAGCAAAGTTCAGAATTTTACTGTTCAATTTCCAATTTTCATCAACAAAATGCCCTGTTAAGCAAATGTAACCCTCACTAGTGCATGCAGTCCACACATCTGAAGTTAAGCAAATTCTATTCTGAATATTACCCAAAACATGCTTAAGTTTCCCTTTCTCCCTCATATATATTCTTGTAATATCAGAAACAAGAGTATTTCTTGAAATGCAAATGCCATCAGGATTTACATATTTTATCCAAGCTCTAATGCCATCATATTCAACAAATGAAAATGGAAAATCATGTTTTATAACTGCAGCAGCTAATAAGTCACGTGCAATTTTTTGATCTATTTTCTTTGAACTTATCTTCCCTTCATGATCAATAAACATTTGTCCTACATCATTGAATTTAATCATTTTGCAGTTATCCTTGTGGCGCCTTAATGTAGAAGTCCCATACCTTTTACCCCCACATTTGTATTCTTTCTTTCATCCCTTGCATTCTGCTATTTGTATGCCATCTTGATCCACCACCCCCTTCTTTATAAAGAAATTCCAAACATCAGAAAATTCTTTCGCCTTTTTACTTGTCTCCTTGCCCGATTTATTGCTTTCCAATTCTTGTTCATCTAAGTTCACACTTTGATTCAAAGAGGCGGAGTCCATGATTTTAATTTATCCTGCAAATATACAAATTAAAACCATATGAGTTTGGAGCATTGCATTATATATTTGTATGAGTATGGTTTAAGGTCCATGAAACAACCCAAAAAACAAAATCATAAAATAATACAAAATTAGTGAAATTTTAGTAAAATGAAAATTATTGGGACATTTTTATGTTAATTTATTTTTAAAAAGTAAATTGGTGGATTTTTATTTAGACTAAGTTAATGGAATAATTTCTTAAGTTAACACACTTGCAAAGAAAACACAGTGTGTTTCTCAAGTTACACATGACAGGAGAGAATAATTTTAATTTCTTTTGACTATTGACTATTGAGGTTCCAACATTTTATTGCTCTTAAATCAGAAAAAATTCAAGCAAAGTCACAATCTGATCTACAACTCAATTTAAGCAAACCACCTGAAAAACATGGAAAACTAGTCCTAAGTTGCCCACTATCAAGATTATTCACCACCATTGCTAGGAAAAGCAAAATGTGTCTAAACAACAACTACAACAACCAGCCCCAACTATTTAATTTTAGGATCATGTTTAAAGCTCACAGAAATTCATACAACCAATCAATAATTAGCACATAAAGAAAAGTGTTTAAGCTTAACAATGATCATGATAAAAAAAAAAATTATACAAAAATCAAACCGGTGATGATGAATTGATGATGCTGGTGATGATGATGATGATGTTGGTGATGATGCAGGTGATGATGTCGGTGATGATGATGATGATGATGATGCTGGTGATGTTGGACACTTGGACCGTTGGTGTCTTGGTGATGAATTAATGATGATGCCGTTGATGTTGGTGGTGGTGATGATGATGATGATGATGCTAGTGATGATGATGCTGGTGATGTTGGTGATGATGGAGATGCCGTTGATGCTGGGAATGAACGGAGTTGATGCGGGGCCGGTGAAGGTGATGATGATACCGGTGATGGTGATGAAGGATGGAGAAGTGGCTGGCTAGTGGCTGCGGTGGGTGAAGAATCGATTAGAAATTTAGAAATTAGGGCAAGCAAGATTTGTGAGATTGAGACAAAAGCCATCTAATTTTAAATTTTTAATTCATTTAATTTAAAAAATATATATATATTTTTAAATTAAATAAAGGGGCGGGCCAGCCCGCCAAAAGCCCGCCCCGCCCCGCCTAGAACCCTAACCCAAACGGGTTGGCCCGTTTCGGCCCGCCTCCAAACGGGCCTACAAAAGGCCAACCTAACCCACCAATTTTTGCTGGCGGGGCGGGCCGGCCCGACGGGTCAGGCCCGTTTTGACAGCTCTAATTGAATTCATATATAGAGAGAGAGAGAGAAAAAAAAAAAAAAGACAATGAGCTTCTCTGATATATAAAAAAAGGGAGTGAGTGAGACTCCATTAAGTTCCTTTGATACATAGAGAGATAGAAAAGGCAATGGGCTTCTTTGATATCTGACATACGCACTCACACATAGCTCCTCTCATATATATATATATATATATATAGAGAGAGAGAGAGAGAGAGAGAGAGAGAGAGAGAAGCCCCATTGAGCTCTTTTTTGAGAAAAGGAGAAGAACAAAGCACAATGAGCTCGTCTTGTATCTAGAGATGAGAGAGAGAGAGGAAGAGATTCCCTGGATCATCAAGCATCACCTATGGACGAACATGGGAGGAAAGGTTCTTCCTGTCAAGCGGGTGGAGTCTAGCAGAGCTCTACGAGCCAGGGATCCATTGGAGGAGGCATGCATGCATGGCACTGCAGTGCTTCTGTTTTTTTTATTTTATTTATTATTATTTTTTTTAAGAAAACAGTAAGATTGTTGTCCTTTTTTGTGCAAAACACAGAAAACAGTAAACATCTTACCGTTTTTTGACATTATTAGGCAAAACGGTATTACCTAATTACGTAATTTTTTTTAATTTACTCATTTAAGTAATTAAAAAAATTATCTATATTATTTTTTTAAAAAGGCCACAGTTATACAACATTCCATTTTTTTTTGCTTGTAGTTATGTTCATAAATTTGAATAAATTTATGCTTATATTTAATAATAGTTTTTTTAAATATTATCATTAATAAATATTTATTATATATATATATATATTTCAAATATTAATTTTATTTTGATTTATATAAAAATTTAATCCACAAAATCAGTATATACAACAACGATTTTAAAAATCACCTAGATTTCATAGCCTCAATCTAAAATCACACTCCCATTAAAAACTAATCCTAGCCTAATCTCAACCTCCCTCTCAACCTCCCTCATCAAATAATGGCGGGAATTTCAAAATCAAGCTCGCTCAAACAGCGGCTCATGCGTGATTCACAATCATATGACAAAAATACCCTCCTCATCCCAGCAATTCCATCTCACAAGAAAAAGGACATTCACGTCCATACACAATTCCCGCCTTTTGTCGCAAAATTTGAAAACGAACCGCGCAAGCCATGAGCACGCACGTGCGACTCCCGCTCCCCATCTTCCATTGGAGCCAACGAAGGACTAAAATTTTATTTTTGAAATTTTTTTTGCCCGCAATCGCAACCGTAGAACAGTGATAAAACCCCATGAGCTTCAACGGTCATTCCCTCCTCGCTCCTCCTCCGGCTTTCCTCAAAACCCTCCCAATTTCCTCGCTCTAGATCCAGATCGCAATGGCAATGGCTTCCCCTTGTTTTCTTGAATCTGAAGATCGGCATCAGGTTTACAGCAGGAAACAGAAGTCTTTGGGGCTCTTGTGTTCTAAGTAATTTTGAAATTTTCTCTTTGTTTTGTTTGTTGTGATGTTGATTTTGTTGTGTTTTGGGTTTCTGATCTTGTGTTTCTTGTTTTCATGATTTTTTTGCAGTTTTGTGAGCTTGTATAATCGGGATGATGTGGAATCGATCAGTCTTGATGATGCTGCGAAGCAGTTGGGCGTCGAGAGGCGAAGAATCTATGATATTGTCAATGTTATGGAGAGCGTTGGGGTGGGGATTCTGATTATATGCCCCTAAATTTCATATTGTATATGTTTTATTTATTTATTTATTTTGACATTTGATCTCTGTTGTATTACAAATGCTTAGGGTTTTTTTTTTTTTTTTTTTTTTTTTTTTTTTTTTTTAATTTAACTTGATTAGGTTTTGACGAGGAAGGCAAAGAATCGTTATTCCTGGATTGGGTTTTCAGGCATACCGAAAGCTTTGGAAGATCTCAAGGTTTGTGCTGGTTTCTTTTGGGTTATTCTTCCAAGTTTATGCTGCAAATGATTGATATGTTTGTTATTATTATTTTTATTTTTTATGGATTAGAAAGAGGCATTGCGTGATTTGTCCCGGTATCCTGGTGATGATCAGTGTTCACAAGTAGGTCTTATGGTGATTTTAAAATTGTTTATTCTTAAAGCAAAAATTAACTGGAATTAGAAGTTGATATTTGTTTGTCTCTCTTTGAAGGTCTCTGAAGACGAGGAGAACGACAGGTCTATGGATCATGAAGAGGGCATCAGGGAAGATAAATCTAGCAGTGGCTCCCACAAAAATGCGAGATCTGGTATGCTATCTTTTGAATTGCTTTTGGTTTTTTTACTGATATTGATATGATTTATTTACATGGGCAGACAACAGGAAAGAAAAGTCATTAGGTCAACTCACTCAGAATTTTGTCAAGCTATTCCTCACATCCAATGTGATCCTCTCTTTATTTTGCCTATATCTGTAATACAATGTGTTGATGATCTGTGTGGAGCTGATGTGCTAAATTGTGAGCAGGCTGACACTGTCTCGCTTGATGAGGCTGCCCGGTTGCTACTTGGTGATTGTAATGATGCGACACAGATGAAGAGTATGGAAACTTTCTTTGTAAATTTTTTTTCTATCAGACTGATTTGTGGGTTGTATGATTGATTTCTGGTACTATGGTGATAATGCAGCCAAGGTTCGGCGTCTGTATGACATAGCCAATGTGCTGTCTTCTATGAATCTCATAGAGAAGGTATGTACTGGAAAAACTTGTTTTTATGAAATTGTGTGATTTGATGAGGAATATTCTGATATTCTTTACAGACACAACAAGTGGTGACAAAGAAACCAGCCTTTCGATGGTTGGGAAATAAAGGGAAGCCAGACATGGGTGTTACAATTGCCATACCTCCCTGCACATCACAGACAAAGAAAAGAACCTTTGGTTCAGAGATCACTAATTTGGACTTCAAGAGGAGCAGATCAGTCTCTTATGTGGATAGAAAACCTGACAAACTGCAAATGAGAAAAGAGGACTTGAAGGCTTGCAATTTGGCAGCTCAGAAGCAATTGCAGACTTCAAAAGGTTATGTTTTCGGCCCTTTCCAGCCTGGTCGTGTAACAAGAGAAGGTGGCAATGAGGCTGATATGGGCAGGAGCAATGTTCAGGACTGGGAGAGTTTGGCTTCTTCTTTTCGCCCACAGTATCATAATCAAGGTCGGTCCAAACTTCAATATTTTCAACATAAAGTGGCTGTTTTTCAAGGCAACCTGTTTCATTAACTCATTTTCTTGGTATAACTTTAGTTTACTCTGAAAGATGTATCTGTTGATTATGAATAAGGACCTTAGTTTAAGAACCTAATTACTATCTCAAACTGTCATTGACAACCTGTTCTTTCTGTTTAGTGTGATATGTTAAATTCCTTTAGCAAGATGCTTGCTTGTTAATTCTAGTTCCCTATTGATGCCTGTGGTTGCACAACTATAGAGCTCTTTTTGTTCATATCCTGCCTTGAAGCTGTTCCATTATGCTCTGAGTTTGCTGTATTATTTAGCTCATTCCTGGTATGTTGTGATTCTGCTGTACCAATTGATTTTATGTGATCAACAACAAATGACTTATTGCAAATGCTTTTCAGCCATTTGACCGAGGCTAGTTTTCGATGAGCAATCACTTGATTGTTTGGTATTTCATGTAGACCACTTAGTAGATGTTTTTGCATGAGTATTGAGTAATCCTATATGATTTAACATGCACAAGATGCATTGGAACTTGTGTCTTTGGTGACAGTAAGTATGGAGTAATTCAAGCCAATTTAGAACAAGGCTTGTTCATCTATTTCAGTTTATATTGAGAATAATGAACTTAACTACAACGCAAGCATTCTTTTGCACAACAAAATTGTTAGCTGTGTTAAACATATCATTTATTCATTTATCCGTAACATGTTTGGCTTTTCCATCCACAGCTCTGATCTTACCATTTTGAAATAGAACTGGAAAGCTGAGCGTTTGATTTCAGCCGCCTGTGCTGTTCCTCTTCCTTTACTCATATCAAACCCCCCCCCCCCCCCCCCCCCCCCCCCCCTTTATTTATTTGTTTTTCGTTGCCGTTTTTTCTAAATCGTTAGCAATGAAACTGGTCTTTTCACTGAATCCTTCATTCTGTTCTCAAGCATTTACAATAAGTTGGTTTTTTTGGTTCTTCTAACTTGTAGCCAAAATGGATTCCAGCTTCTGATTTCATTATTGATTTCTTTTGGTATTGTGTGTGTTAGAATTTTAAATCTCAAGCAAAACTAGTTCTGACTTTAGATCATGTTTGTCTATTTTTATGAACAAAGCAAGTCTTGATTTAGTTAGATGAAGATAGAGTTAAGTTAATTATTAATGTTCTTTATCTTCTCAATTCGAGAACTTCACTCTTATATATATAGAGATGGTTATGTGCGAGGAATTTTTGATGACTTTTGTATCATTAGAATCGGTTGATAGCTTTTTTTCTTTTTGGTTCTTTCTCATGAGAGTTTGTTTTGGTTTTCTCTAGTGTGACCTAATCTAAGTGGAACAATAGGTTGGATACTTGGACAACTTCAGATCCTCATATTATGTGGAGGAAGCAATTACCATGTGGCTTCTGATAACATGAGGCAGAGGGAAATCAAATCAGTTTTCTTTAAGATACTATTGTTTCACTCTACTTGTCTGCACAAGTCACTTATTCCCCCGTATTTAGGCATTTATGTTAAGTTCAATGTTCTTCACTTGAATTATTGTCTGATTGCTTTTATCTGTTCAATTTAAATAATTCTAACTTTCTTTGTCGTCCTTTTCCAGCTTTGAGTGATCTCTTTGCCCACTATTTGGAGGCATGGAAATCCTGGTTTGCTGAAGTTACTCAAGGGAGTAGCAGTAGCCTGCAGCAGCCTTACAAGTCAATCATCAACCAGCTTTCTTAAGAGTTTCTAATCTCTTGTTGTATACTCATTCCATCTCAACTGCATATTCATGATAATTCACCTGTACAACAAGCTCATGAACATTTTATTGTTAAAGGTGGTTTTTCTTTTTGAAAAAAGTATTTCTGATTGGGATTCTTGTTATTATCTCAATACAAGAAACCTCTTTCTGTTAACATGACTATATATACTGGTCTTTTGTTTTCTGATGACCAATGTTGCTGTTGGAAGCTTAGCATTTGTTGGTCATTATTTTATTTTATTTACTCAGATCTGCTGAAAGATATGTTAATGGGCATCGAAATACATGCAAGGTTACAGCACAATTTTGTATTGAGGTTTTTATTGAGTATAATTGTTGTGGTAATGAGATGCATCTAAGCAGATAGGCTAAGTTTGGTTGGAGCTAACTCAAGTTAGGGTTTGTGAATTTATAAAAAGAGAATGTCATATTTGGAAGCATTAATACCTGCAAACTTGAGTAAAGTTGCACTTGATGAAGTGACCTTTGTACAAGTATAAAGCATTTGAAGTAGGTTGAGAATAGGGCTCATTTTTATAGGCCAGGCCGAAGCTAGGATGCGGCCCAGTGTAGTACGTCCCGTAAATAGGCCAGGTTGTCTTCCTGGCCATTTTAACTTTTTTTAAATATAAAACTTAAAAAATAGTAAATACAAAAAAAAAAGGATTTAAAAAAAAATATTGTTTTTGCAATTTTTTTGACATTATATAGGAAACAATTTTAAACTCTTTTAAAAAAATAAAAAAAATGAATGTGATCTATTACAAAGTAGAAGGAAAAATTTTAATTTTGGGGAAAAAATTAAACTATATAAAATTTTAGGAATGCATTATAAAATCTTGAAAAAAATTATATCCTAATTAGATGTGGGAAATTGAGTATGAAATCTTTTAAAAAATAGTTTTCTTTTGTTGCCCCTTACAAAAATAAAAAAAATGTTTTATGCGTGTAGAAATTATTTTTATTTTTCCATTTACCTTTGCAATAAAAAATCAATTACAAATTATCATCATCTCCATTAGGAAGATAATGAAAAAACAAAGGTCAAATATATTTTTATAAAATTGTAAGTTGATTGTAACCATTAGGCAATGTTTAGCATGCCCTATGAACTATAAAAGCTTTTTGTTTTTTTTTTAACATTCATATGTTTAAAAAAAAATTACCAAATGCTTAGCTGTTATTTAACAAATTGTGCATGAAACTTTTGAAAACGGTAAAACATGTACTTTTTTTTATAAACCCCTTTTTATATTTTTTATATGAAATGTTTACATTTTAGTCCTTATAAATTTTATAATTCAAACTCTTTCTCACAACCTTATTTAAATATCATAACTCGTCACACTCCACATCTTACTCTCTTTATCTTTTCCTCCTATTTTATCCTTCTTTTCTAAATGACATTACTACATAATCAAAATTAGCACATTTCTTCAATTTTATCGGAGAAGGTATTTTCTTTAGTAAAAATTTGATGCAATAATTTTAGATAAATTGATATTATATGTAATGTTATGATGTTAGATTGATGAGGTGGTATATATCTATGCTTGTTTGTGGAGATGTTATTTTATTAGTTTGATAATTTATAAATTAGTGGTTGTTATATTATGATGTATCATTATAAAATAGATTATGATATAATGCCTAAGAGAAAGAATTTGTATATTGCCAACAAAGAGTTTGATGGAATGGCTAAGAGAAAGTCTTTGATAAAATGCAAACAAAAAAGTGTTGATATAATGCCTAAAAAAAATGCTTGATAGAATGACTCAAAGAAAGTGTATGATAAACTGCTAACAAAGTCTAATGAGACAAAGTTTTTGGTGGAATGCCAAGAATGTGTTTGATAGAATGCTTGATTTCATAATTTTCATACATTATATCATTTTCATGAAGATCATGCCTCTTATTTTATTTTTAAATGCCTAAACATACTAAATTAAATGTTTAATTTACTACAAACAAAATTTTTTTGGTAGATGCTCTTTCTTAATGCTTATTGCTAATTATTTCATGCAATCATATTTTATATTTTATATTTTATTTTCATTATTTATTTTTAAATTAATTAATTCATATTTTTTATGTAGACATATTTCTATTTCTGAGCCACCTACTCAAATCACGGGCATTTTAAATGAAGCTAGATTTTGGCATGCAACTTAAATTCATCATTTTTGGATTGATTTTGGTCTTGTCAGCGCATTAGTTGAGAGATGGTGGTAAGAAACACTGATATTTCATTTGACTTGTGGTGAAGCAACTGTTATATTCGAGGATGTGGCATTGTTAATGGTCTTACCTGTTAATGGCAATGAAGTCATTGGGCAAACATTTGCCTTAGAAATTGATCATTGTGAGGAGTTGCTTAGTGTTGTCTTGCCTCCAGAGCAAAGGAAAAGCTAAATAATAACCTTTCTTTGGCTCTAAGGGCTTGTTTGGATAGCCCAGAATTATGGCATAATCTGTACATTATGCCATAATTTTATATTTTCTGAGAATTATGCCATATTGGCTGTTTGGGTACTTATTTTAGAGTATAAAATTATGGCATAATATAGGTATTATGGCATAAAAAAATATTCACTAAGAGTGGAATATTTTTTCATTTAAAAAATCTCTATCTCTCTCTTTTGATCCTGCCACCCGTCATTGGTTCGGCTGGCCTCCGGCGACCGGTTCGGCCAGCCTCCTGTGACCGGCCACTGGTCCGGCCAACCTCCGGTGACTGGCTACCAGTCCACCGGGGGTCCGACCACCGACCGCCCAGCATCCGGTGACATGCCGGCGGTCCAATGGTGGTCCGGGCGGCCTCCGGTAATCGGCCACCGGTCCACAGGTGGTCCAGTTGGTTATAAGATGACCTCCGGCGACCGGCCACCGGTGATCCGGCCATCGGCCAGCGGTCCACCGGTGGTCCAGTTGGCCTTCGGTCACCGGCCACCAGTCCACCGGCGGGTCGGTGGCCTACCAACAGATTTTGCTAATTTTTTTTTATTTTGTTAACCAAACACTCATTCTGTAAGAATAAAATATGTCACAATTTCTGTAATAATCACTTATACTTCCTACATAATAAAATTATGCCATATTTTTTTTATTTTGCAGCCAAACAGGCCCTAAGAAATATTTGGTGTGTTGCCTAGGGGTGTAAATGATACACCTCTAATTGTAAGCTACTAGGGCTTGACTTGGGGAAAACTAGAACTCGGCTTGGTCGTGGTCGAGTTGAGTGAGCCAAGTTGGAGTATTTTGATACTTGGCTTAAGTGCTCGCGAGCCTAATCGAGCATATATGTATGTATGTATGTATGCATGTATGTATGTATATATTGGATTTATTATACTATTGCAATTTTATCCTTTTTAAAGTAAAAAAGATTAATATTTTTTTAACTTTACATTTTTCTTTTTCTTTCTTTCTCTTTCCGTCCACTGCCTTCATTAAAAAAAAAAGTAACCCTTCCATTCCGCTATCTCCAACCACTACCGCTGCCACTACCACTGTTGTCATCACTAAGTTAGCCCACACATATTACCCCTACTCTCACTATTGGTTCCTCCATCGTCTTTGACTCGTAACTCCTAGCTTCCTCTTCGATTAGATCTCCATTTTGGGCAGTGACTTCAATTCGTGAAGACCTAATTCTTTTGGAAAATCCTGATGTATGAAGCTTCTTAATCTCTACATTTTCTCTTGAAAGCCTTGAGCCTTGTCTTTTGGGTTATTTGAAATTTTCTCTGCCTTCTAGTATTTTCAAGATCTCTATGACTTTGTTTGGAATGTGGATGCAGACATGTTTCTTTTGGAATTTGAAAATTTATATATTTACTTTTTATGGTTTGAATTAGTTATCTGTGATGTTGATCTATAGAACTGGGTTTTCTTGTCAACAAACTTGATCCATTTCGTGGTGTTTGATCTTGCCATTTAGAGATTGACATTATTTACAGGTTCTACTTTTATATACTTCATCACTCATTACTTATTAGTATGAATTTTTGGATTTAAGTTTTCTATATAGCTGACAAATCTCCTTATTAAACACCAATCCTTTCTAAAGTATGAAATGATACAAAGATTCAATTTTGATCTGAACTTTATATTGCCGAAGATACTACCTAGTGCTAGAGAACCATTTCATTTCATTGGTTTATTGTTTTTATTGTGCTAGAGTGAATCAATTCCAAGTCATGGCTACATATTAGTTTGAAAGTCTTGTCCTTCATTCTTGACAAGATGTTTGTTTGATGATATGAGATATTAACTAATTGCACAATTGTCCATTAGAAAAAGAGATCTATCTCCCATATATGACACAAGCTCTTCTACTTCATTCACTATGATATTACAAAATGCTCTGTCATCTATTTTTATTTATTTATTTTGCAATGGACTTCACTTTAGGGTTTTTAGTGTGTGGTTATTGGAAAGTTTAACAACTTCCCTATAATCATTGTAGGGATCTATGTGCAACAAATCTTGCACTTCATTGTACATTTGTATTGCTTCTTGCGATGTGCTCTCTTTTATGGCTATCACATAATTCACTCTGGTATGATTATAATGTAATCAACATTTATTTTAACTTTATAATTAATATTATTTGTGTAAAAACCTTTTATAATAGTGACTAACTTGGGTTTTTGGAAAGATATAGAACTCATTCAATTATGCCTTCATGATTAGTTTTTTTTTTAATGAGATTATGTTGAAATCAATGAATTTCTATGTTACCGTGTATATATATCTACTGTTGTTTTTGGAAAGATAGAATGACAAATCAATTCATTTTTAAAGTCCTTTTTTTAAGCTGATTTTTTATTTAAATGTTTAATTATTAAAAATTTAGGCATATTTATTTATTTGGTTGTTTATTGTGATAATCAACATGTCATCAAGCAGACCAAATTTCTCATCTACACCATTTCAACCCTGAATAAATTCATCAACTAGTCAGCCTATGTTGGAAGATGATTTTTCAATGAGTAAAAGTTTTGATGATGATGATGATGACAATGCAAATAAAAGCACTGCTCTGACTGAAAAGGAATGTGATGTTGTTGACCTTGGTGAGGGGAAGAAAGAGGAAGGTAATGAGAAAAAAAGTGCCAATATTTCAAGTGTTTGGTTGGAATTTAAAAAAATTCTTCTTCCTAATGATTCTAAAAAGGCACTTGTCAACTTGTATCAAGAGAAAAATTTATCAAAATTAGTAACAGAGGATTTCTTTCCAACCTGGACAAGGAGGAGGTAATGGCAATGTTGAAATGCAACCAACTCTCACAAATGGTAAGTTTGACATGGCAAAAATGAGAGAAGCAACTGCATATTGGATATTGATGCATGAGCATCCTTTTTCAATAATTGAAGAGGAAGGTTTTAATATGATGCAAAGATGTGGAATGCCTGAATGGGAAAAAGTGTTACCGGTTATTATTAAGAAAGATTGTATCCAAGTTTATGAAGCTGAAAAAAAAATCTAAAACATTGCTTAAAAATGTTAGCAAGCTAAGCTTGACAACATATTTATGAAAGTCTAGCAATCAAAAGATAGAGTATATGGTCTTGATAGCTCATTTTATTGATTATAATTGGAGATTGTAACAATGTGTCATCAATTTTGTACCTTCTCATCGTGGTATTGAGATTGCCAATTGTACTTTAAGTGTTTAAAGGAGTGGGGAATTGAGAACAAGGTTTTTACTATCTCTATTGATAATGCTTCAAAGCAATGATGCGGTAATTAGAATTCCTAAAGACACATTTTCAAGACCTAAAAGGTTGCTTTGTGGAGGAAAGCTATTCCATGTTCGTTGTTGTGCACACATTCTTAATCTTATGGTGCAAAATAGCATTTCTAAAATTGAAGATATTTATGAAAGTGTGAAATTTATTAATTAGAATGAAGCAAGATTGAAGTCATTTTCTAATATTGTGCAGCAACTGCAACTGCCAGAGTAGAAACTTATTCTTGATTGCAAGACACATTAGAATTAAACATTTGAAATGCTATTAGTTGCAATGAAATTTAAAGAAGTTTTTCCAATGTTAAAAGATTGGGAAGTCCTTTATCAATGTTGTACATGCTTTGAATATTAGGAAAAGATGGACAAAATATCTGAGATTTTAGAAGTGTTTAATGCAATCAAGAAAATAATCTCCGATAGTGATTATCCAACTCCCAACTTGTATGATTGCCAGAATAAAGGCTAAATTTGATAAAATTGTTTGGTGGGGAGGGGGAATGCAATTTGCTCATGTATGTGGTTGCTGTCTTGGATCCAAGATGCAAAATGAGGGATGTTGTTTTACTTTTTCAAGGATGTATTCCAATAGAGAAGAAAAAGAAAATATTACTAAAGTTCAAGAATCTCTACATGAGATTTATGAAGAATATGTTTGTGAATATCAACAAGGCAATGAGCATAGGGGTGAAACTCCAACACTTAATAATGATGATGTTGGTAATAATGGCAAAGACTTGTTAGGTTGGTCCGAATTTTCACGTTATGTGAAATCTATTGAAAAAGCCTCGCCACAAAAATATGATTTAGATGCAAACATAGTTGAAGGTTGTTTTATTTT
This sequence comes from Dioscorea alata, assembly GCA_020875875.1. Classification (NCBI taxonomy): domain Eukaryota; kingdom Viridiplantae; phylum Streptophyta; class Magnoliopsida; order Dioscoreales; family Dioscoreaceae; genus Dioscorea; species Dioscorea alata. Next base: position 7,152,193 of record CM037013.1, on the reverse strand, counting down.
TGAAGGAGATCCTAATCAATTTAATGCTTTAGAATGGTGAAAGGGAAGTACTTTAATGCTTTAGATGCAAACATACTCGCTATTCCTATCACTACAGTGGCTTTAGAGGCTACTTTTAGTGCCGGTGGTAGAGTGATTGATACATATCATCCTTCATTGGCTCCTGAAACAGTGAAAGCATTGCTTTGTGGAGGAGATGGATGTTGAAATCTTCAGGCAGTGAAGAAGAAAAACAAAGTGAGTTTATAATTGTTCTTGCTTTGATATAATTTTTTTTTATTTTTTTATGGTTTTTCTTGCTTTAAGTAATTTTTGACTATTTTTTGTTCACTTTGTATATATTAGAAAGCGAAGAAACCAATTGAGATTTCACTTAAAATACCTTGAAGCTCAAGTTTAAAATGGTAGGAAGCATTATTTTTGCAAGTAACATTTAAGTTTATTCATGTTTTTTTTTATTTTTTTTTATCATCAATGATTAAAATGTTTTGTTTTCTAATTACTCATTTGTATAGGTTTGATGGAAAGATTGGGGCAAACCTTCACATTCAAGACAATATTTTCTTGAGAGGTTGGGTGTTGATGGTGGATTAATTGTTTTCTTATTATCTATGGACTTATTTGTTTGTTGTCAATCAATTGTATTACCACTTGTTTATTTTCTAATTATTCTACTTAGACTTATTAACTATGGACTAACTTTTTTTCTAATTGTTCTATTTGTTGTATTTTGTTTAAGTATGAATTGTATTTGTTATTTTCACAATATTTTTGAAAGTTGTTTTTTTAGTTGATGTTGCATTTGGTCAAATATGAAATGTATTTGTTTATCTTTGAAAAAATATAGAATGCTATTATTCTAGTTCTTGTATTTAGTCAAGTATGAATTGTGTTTGTTGTCTTTAAAAAATTTTAGAATGTGGTAATTTTAGAATGGATGAAAAATAGATTTATTTATTTGATGAAAATCAAGGGAAAAAAATTTTGAGCCAAGTCGAGCTCAAGCTTAAGCATAATGTTTATGGTCATTTTCAACTTTTTCAAGCTTAATCGAGCAAGCTCGAGTAGCTCGATTTGTGTACCAAGTAGAGCTCAAGTTATAAAATGAATACTCAATCGAGTTTGAGTCAAGTATCGATTACTGAATTTTCAGGCAAGCTCGAGCTCGAGCTCCCTATTACTCAGCTTCAGCTTGATAGATTACACTCCTAGTGTTTCCATATGATGCAAGCTAACAACAAATTAAGTGGTACACTCATGCTTATAGACTAAGGCTTATTGATTGTGCTTTAATGCTAGATGTGTAAAAAATAGAGTTCATTTGAAGTGGTTACCATTTTTGCTAGACTTCACAGAATCCGAAAAATATAGTTGGGGATTGATATGCCTAGCAATCCTATATCAATCCCTATGTCATACATGCGATAATGATATGAAGAATATTAGTGGATAAATGATACTACTTCAGTTGTGGGTAAGGTATATAATTTCTAATATATCTCCAAGAACTCAATTCAATATGTCATTTCTTGTAGCTCGTAGGTAACTCAGAGGTCATTTGTTTAAACTCTGTGATCTGAGTTAGATTTTCAGGAGTCATTTGTTTACCCTCGGTGATCATAGCCAGATTATCAAAAACCATTATTTTTTCACTGACGACACTGTGTGAAACTATAGTCTCTCATTAGAGTTTCATGTCAACATGGTCAGTGTTTAATCCCTAGCAACATGGTTAGTGTATAGTTAATTGGAGACTAAATGTAATTATGTCAAATAACTTCATTGTTCGTAAACCAAGCAAGATATCAAAATTTTAGACAAGCTAGGATTTGCAAAATAATTCATCGAGTAAGCATACTAACGTAGAATCATCCAATTTTTTTTATATAAAATAATCTAATTATAATAAAAACAATTAGCAAACTTAAAATTTCAAAGATTAACAAATATAATCAAGATGTGAAAATTAATATTTCAGGGGAAGAAAAATAATTTAAAATTTTAATAAATATATAATAACAGAAAATGAGTCAAAGCGCAACAAATGATTTAATATTATTTAAGAAAACTATAACAACCAAAGAAATTAAATAAATAAATTCATAATTTTTGGTAATTGGAAAATATATATATATATACGTTTATACATGGTGTTACTTAACTAATTAACACCCCAAAACTCTGATTCTACATTGGAACAAGTTTTCTTAGAATACCATATTTTGAGAGTAAATTCCAAGGATATCAAAAAGCTCTTTAACACAAGCAAGAAAATGAAAAAGAGTGCTAAGCTAACCTAATTTCTAAAGCTTGCAACAACATTGGAAGGTCGTCCATAACGCTGGATTCTTAAACACCTAACTAGAGTGATCAATTCTCTATATTTGAATAATCAATTATTCTGTACATTAACAAAGGAAACTCACTAGAATAGAAATATATGTAAGAAGATTAACAAATGCATGACTCAAGTAGGACTTATATCTTTAAGAATTGAATTGGGCATAACTTTGCCTATACTTTCCCAAATCATAATATTCAAGATTTTAAGAAGAGTAGACACCTAATACTATAACATATGCAAAGTTCACATTGTTTAGAGCACTACTAAATTTATAGCATTCACTTGAATCTCTAACTGTTTCTACAGACTTGTAATTCAGACATATCCCTTTAAAACATACACATCTCTCAACTTGCTACCCCAAAAGCACTGACAATTTATTAACAATCAAATAACTTAATAAAGAACAACTTTCCTATTTTCACCTTACCTAATTCAATCTCCATGACCATCAAAAACACCCATCAATCTTAAGGTTCTGCACAGAAATCCCATCTGAGATAGTTTACTAATAAAATTATATGTCATAAACTTCAAGCGTATAAAACCGGAAATTTTTTAGGTACTTAGCTAACATCAAACTCTACAAGTTTCTTATTTTATTTTCATCCAAATTCTATCTCTAAGATACCTAAAATTGAAGAGGGGTTTTGTCTATTTCCAAAACAAAAAGCAGAAACTTATCAAATGGAATTAAGTAATAATTCCTCTCTCATGGGGAAAGATTGTATTTCAATCAACCATACATCACATTACATCAACAATATAGTGAAAAATCTCATCTTTGAGACATGGTTAAATCCGTAAAAACATCATGGTCAAAATTCCTAAGAGTATACTTATGTGCACACATCAGAAGAGAAAAAAAAGAAAACTCCTACAAACTACAAATTGGGAACAAGCCCTAGAAAATCAAGGTATAATTCTAAGGTTTCAAGATTAATCACAAAATAAGAACAAATCTATGGTTTTAGAAAGAAAGAAACCTCATAGAGCCTACAAGCATAAAAAACAAGAATTAAAACCTAGCATAAAGCTCCAAATCTTATTTGTACACAAGTTTGTGGATGAACTCTCTGACACAACTTTCCTAATCCTCACCACCAATTAGACCATGGTATAAGTCGGAAAGAGAGCTTTCCTTTGTTTCCTTAACTTTAAAAATTAAATAACATGATAAGGGTTGAGGGGATCACGGGACATGCGATGACATGGAATCAAGTTTTTTTAATTAATTAAAAAATTTTATAATAAAAAAGTCAAGTGATCGTCGTTCGAGGGTTATGAGATAGGATCAATTCACTGAGATTTGAAAAATTGATGAGGATAAGAGGTAGGGTTATTTAAAATTTAAATTCAAAGGTAACTAAAAGTTTAAATGAATACTAATAATAAATATAATAACATTATTATTAAGTATAAAGGGGTGGGGTCCATAATTTTGTTCTTTCAATCATGTCTACCATCTCAATTAAGAAGTTTCTTTCCTTAAACTCTAGCAAAAGATGAATGATGAATCAAACATCAAATAGCATGATCATCTCCAAGTCATGAGGATTCAAGTGATGCTGATCCTTTGAGTAGCATTTCCAAACGCTAGCATCCATTTCCTTCATTTTCAACAAGAAATTGCGGAGCAAGTCTGTGGCTTCATAGTTGCTCTTAGTGTGCTTGAAGAGTAAGCACCGCACACAGTCCCACTTGTGATCTTGCATAGATACTACCATTCTGATTTTAGATTAGCCATGGTGGTAAGGTCCAATGGTAACAACAACTGGATGGTAGGCTTTTTTTTTTATCGCACCTCCTGACATCCTCCGAGACCTTGAAGATGGTACATTTCTTTTGGAACAGTCTTCTTGGGCGGCACTTGTTAAGCTTCACTTTCACTGGCTTAATCCAGCGATCATCATTGATCTCTACTACTTGATGGTATTCAGTGGAGTCTTTTAATCTAGTTTGTTTCCCTTTCATTATGTCAAGCTTAAGTGGGAGATGAACAATAAGCTTAGGGTTTACTTGTAGAAGGTATATATATATTACATAAAGGATCTAAATGGCCAATGTTTATGTTATAAAACATAGGATCAGATAGAGTAGGGTCACAACAAAAGAAATGAAAAATAATACTGAAACATAATAGACATACAGATATTACGTGGAAAACCCCTAAATAATTAGGGTTAACCATGGGCAAGGATAGAAGAATTTACTAAGTGAAAAGTTTTTGGAGTTACAATCTATAATAATAAGTAGAAAACTAGTACTTTCTCTTATATTAGGAGAAAAACACTAACTCTCAAAAATTATTTTTTTTCTCTTCCTCTCACTTTCCCTCACTCTCACTTTCTCTTTCAATTGTTGCAAAGAAGGGCGTCAGCCTTCATGTTTATTTATAGGAAAGAGAAGAAAATAATTCAACCATGATTAGCCATTAATCCTTAATTAGGTGGCCACAATGCTCACCAAGTTTTTCTTGTTAGCCATTCTTTTTGACATTCCATGCAGTCTCTTGGGTAGATGCATTGGGATTTGTGAGCTAGCATGTTTGACCAACAATTCTCCCACTTGAAGATTTGATTGAAAAACCAATCAGATCTTCATACCATTCTCTCTACCTTACCACTTGATGTTGCTCGTGTCTCTATAAGACCACATGAGGATCGACACCAAATGAATATGCCAGTATTGATTGCTTTTGTCATGAAGTCTAGTAGATTGTCCTTGGTATGAATCTTGTGCATGCCCAATGTACCTTCTTCCACTTTCTCACAAATGAAGTAGTATTGAACTCTGATATGATTTGTCTTTGAATGAAATACTGGATTCCTTGCTAAATACAAAGCACTTTGGTTATCACAATATAAAATAATATTTTCTTGTTTGTGCTCAAGTTCCTCCAACACCATTTTTAACCATACTGCTTCCTTACTGGCGTGTGTAGTTGCCAAACATTCTGCTTCTATCTTTGATGTAGCCATGATTGAATGCAGTTTTGAACCTGGCTCATAGCTCCTCTTGCTAGTGTGAACACATATTCTGTGGTGGATTTGCTTTTATCAAGATCACCTACATAATTAACATCAACATATCCACTGACAATAAAGTTTGATCCACCATAACATAATGCAACATCTGAGGGTTCCATTACATATATGAGAATTCTTTTAACAACATTCCAATGTCCTTTATCAGGATTTGCCATGTACCGACTGACTATTCCCACTATATGTGCAATATCTTGTCTTGTACAGATCATGGAAAACATTAGGTTTCCCACTGTTGATGCATATGGTACTTGAGACATCTTCATTCTCTATTCTTCACTACTAGGACATGTACTTGAGGATAACTTGAAATTAACAGGAAGTGGGGTAAAAATTGGCTTATAGTCTTGCATGTTGAAACATCACAGATCTTCAAATAATTCTGTTGAGAAAGCCAAATCTTCCTATTATTTCTATCTCGATGAATGTACATTCCTATAATCTTGTTTGTTGGTCCCAAGTCCTTCATTTTAAACTCCCTAGCCAATTGTGCCTTCAACTCCTTGATTTGATCTTTTTTGGGGCCTACTACCAACATGTTATCAACATACAACAACAAAAAGACAAAATCTGCTTCAAATATCTTGACATATGCACAAGGGTCTAAATTTAGTCTGCTGTATGCAAGGCTTATTATAAAGGAATCAAATCTCTTGTACCAACATCTTGGTGCCTGTTTGAGACAGTACAGAGATTTGTTCAACTATCAAGCCAAGTTCTCATTACCTTTTTCTTCATATCCTTATGGCTGGAGCATGTAAATCTCTTCTTTAAGATCCCCATGAAGAAATACAAGTTTGACATCTAATTGCTCAAGTTGCAAGTCAAATGTAGCACACATCACTAGGACTACTTGAACTGTTATGAGGCTAACATCATGTGAAAATATCTCATTGAAGTCAATTTCTTCCTTTTGAGCATATCCTTTCACCACAAGTCTAGCATGATAATGATCTACTTGATCATCACTATTGTGCTTGATATTGTAGACCCGTTTGTTTCCAATGGGCTTTCACCCTTGTAGTAGTGAAACCAGTTCCCATGTCCTATTTTTATAAAGAGTTTCAATTTTTTCTCTCATTTCTGCCATCCACTAAGATTCATCTGAATTATTTAGTGCTTCTTGAAGAGTTGATAACTCTTTATCCTCAGTTAGAAGATAGTGTGCAATATCATCTACTAAAATATTGTCAGAATGCCAACTTGGTGTCTTTCTTGTATGAGTTAACTGCCGAACTTGTAGAATTTTAGATTCAGCTGCCTTTTGTATCTCATGCTCTAGTTTTGCTTCAGCTTCTCCTTCCACTTGTATCGTTGTAGTTTATATGTTTTCTTTTGAAATGCTATCACCATCTGCTTGCTCTTGTCCTTTGTTGTCTATAAAGATAACATCCTTGCTGATTATAACTTTGTGGGCATTGGGATCCCACAGGCGGGATCTCTACACTCCATCAGCATATCCTAAAAATATACATTTTTTGGATTTTGGATCCAGTTTTGCAGTTTCTTGGGCATTATACATTACATGCACATGACTTCAAAATATATGAAAGTTTGAATAGTCAACTGGTTTACCAATTCACATCTCCATTGGTGTCTTCAACTCGATTACAGTTGATGGAGCCCGATTTATCACATAACAGGCTGTATTGACTATTTTGCCAAAACTTCTTGTCTAGGCCTGCAGCTCTAATCATTGTTCTTGTTCTTTCTAAAAAAATCTTGTTCATCAGCTCTACCACTCCATTTTGTTAAGGAGTTTATGTTGTAGTGAACTACCTTTTAATGCCTTCTTACTTGCATAGATTCATCAAATTCTTTGCTAGTGTATTCTCCTCCATTGTCTGTCCTCAAGCACTTGATCTTCTTGCCATATTCAAGTTTCATTCGGGCTTTGTAAAATTTAAGGACTTGAAACACATCTGCTTTTCTCTTGATAAGATACACCCAACATCTCCTGGAATACTCATCAATAAATGACACAAAGAAATTTGCTTGTCCTAGGGATATAACTAGCACTTGCCACACATAAGAGTGAACTAATTCTATAAGTACTTTACTTCTAGAATTAGATGTGTTGAACTTGAGTCAATGTTGCTTGCTTGCAATGCAATACTCACAAAAGGGCAATGTTACTTTTGTAAGATCTGGTAGTGAACTTGTGCATCTTTCACTTGGACTACCGGTGGCAACTGAAGCTTCTCCTTATTGCAAAATTTCTCCCTTAAGCATGTATAAATTTACAGCTATCTTGTCTTCCTTCATACATACAAGTGCTCCTCGAATTACCTTTATGATCTTCTTCTAAACTTTAATTTAATGACTTATTCATTAGGCCCTTTACTTGTCGGACTTCTTGAATGGTCTGAGTCGTGCCATCGTGCATCTTCAATTTAATGATGCCAATACCTACAATCTTCAAGTCTTGATCGTTACAGCTGTACACAGATCCCCCAGAGATAGGTTCATACTGATGGAACCATTTTCTTCGAAAAGTCATGTGAAAAGTGGCTGCTAAATCGAGAAGCCATACATCAGCAAATTTTTTCCTTGTTGTCATTGCTACTTTATATACCATGGCATCTCTATCATCTAAAGTTTATGTAACATTTCCTTGAGGATTGGAATCTTTCTTATTTAGACTCATCAATCCTTCTTCAAGTGACCTTTCTTGTCATAGTGGTAGCACTTGAAAGTCTTTTTACTCCTTGACTTTGATCTTCCTTGATTGAAGCTTGCACTAGGGCCACGTTATGTTGGTCTTCCTTTAGTCACTGTCAAGACCTCTTCTTGTTATGAACTTGACAACCTGTTTTCCTTGTTCTTGCACCAACTTTCTTCCTCTAACATAACAGTTGCAATGTCGTCGAAGACTAGAATGTCTGTGAAGACATTTTTTGTTAAGTTGATGATGAGTTGATCATATAAGTTTTGTAGACTTTGGCATAAAAGTTTTTCATGTTCATCTGACTCTATTTTATGTCCCAGTGTTGTGCGTTGGGAAAATAGAGTTTCAATGTGTTCAGGTGCTCCGTTATTGAAGTGGAATCCGCCATACGCAAAGTATAGAGTTTCTTCTTAAGGAAAAGAGGAATTTCAACAACAACTTCCCCAAAGGAATGCGTGTCTTGGCTGCGGATTATGACTTGGTTTGTCTCATGTTTCTAGAGATCCTTCTCCTGCATTATGGATATGCAGGTTAATTTATTGCCTCTTTTGATTATAATTCTCTCAAATTTCCATCTTTAATTCTTTCTTTTTTTGTTAATCTTGTTTTGGAGTGACTTGGCCTTATATAACTTAGTAAGGTGACTCCATCATCAAATGCCATATGAAGATTTGCAATGATGTTTTCATCCATCTCGTTCCACTTGTCGTATTTGACCTCAGCTAGCCTTTCACTAATGGGCGGCAAGTAATTATCTTTCCTCAAGATTAATTCCTTCGTTTTCAGCTTCCACAGTGAGAAATTACTCCCACTGAATTTATCTAGCATATTTGGCTGCCATTGCTTCTATTACAAATTTCTTCAAGAATGGTAATTAGCTCTTTCAAAGGGTGAATAATAATCTAACTTATTTTCTGATGTTGAAGTTCCACTTATCGTGGCAGCCACAAAGAATATGATAAGTAGATATACACACCCAAATCTATCTTTGATACCATTTGTTAAAAAATATAGGATCAAATAGAGTAAGGTCACAACAAAAGAAATAAAAAATAATGCTAAAAAGTAAAAGAGACACAAATATTACGTGAAAAACCCCTAAATTATTAGAGTTAAAATCACGGGCAATGATAAAAGAATTTACTAAGTGAGAAATTTTGGAGCTAAAATCTCTCTAATAATCAGTAAAATACTAACTCTTAAAATTTAATTTTTTTTCTCACTTTCTCACTTTCCCTCACCTCACTTTCTCTTTCAATTGGTGCAAAGAATGGCTTCAACCTTCATGCCTATTTGTAGACAAGAGAGGAAAATAAGTAAACCATGATTAGCCATTAATCCTTAATTAGGTGGCCATAATGCTCACCAACTTTGTCCTGTTAGCCATTCTTTTTTGACATTTTATGCAACTAATGCATGAAGATTTGTGAGCTAGCATATTTGACCAACAGTTTATGTTTATGTTCAACCAAAAGTTGAATAGCTCGAGGTCAAAATTAGCTTGAAAACCTTATTCCAACTTAACTCTAGCTTGCCTTAATTTCAATTTCCACACCTCAAACTTGGCTCAATTCATCTTGAATTAAAATCAAATTGATTCAGTTTTTAGAATTTTAATATGACTGAATTTAGTTTAGCTCTAAAATTCCATTATAGTTACATTTTTACTTTAAAGAGAAAAAAATAAGTCATATAATATTTGTGTACCCTACCTCTTTCATTATTTCATTATTATTTTTATTTTATTTTTTGAATTATATTTGACCAATCTTGCTTTTATCCTCAATAACAAGCAAATCTATGTGATTTGATCCTATCCTATAACTCCCGGTCTGCAATCACCAGGTTAGTTAAAAAATAAAACCTTGGGATGAAGTCCCTCTTGTCTCTTCTTTTTAGGTGCTGCCAGTGGCATATTGTGTGTGCGCGCTAAATTAGGCACACTGAATCCAATTACACATTCAAATGAAAAATAGAATTTAGAAAAATATGATTTTTCCCAAACAAAGGATAATGCTTTTAAAACATAAAGAACTTGTGCATGAACAAAGGCAACAACAAGCTTGCAAATCAATGTAGAAAAATTCATTGTGCAACATCCTAATTAACAATGGCCGCTTTAATCCTGAGATAATCAAATCACTAAGCGCATAACATAAACCATAAACAATAACATCAAACAAAACCCAAAAATATAACACTTCCTTTCTAATCAAATAAAAAAACAACAACAGTAAAAGCTAAAAAAGAACAACACCATAACATGATCTAGAAAACAATAATGAAAATTCTATAACTTGACCAAAGATTCAAGGAAGAGGATGCTTACCTCAACAACAAAAGAGACACAAAACCCTTGATGAGGGGGCCTTTCTTAGTCCTTGCCGTTGACCCCATATGCAACCAAGGAAAGATACAAATGAGGCTAGGTTTCTCCCTTTTTTTTTTTTTTTTTGTTAACAATGATCTAAAACGGAAGAAGGCGAAGAAATAGCTATGGTTTTGAAAATTGAAAAAAAAAGAATATAAAAGGGGGATTTTTCTTAACGTAACCGCCAAGCATAAATTAAAAAGAATTATTCATTGGGTGGGGCCCACAAACCTGTTGATTTTTTTTTTCTGTATACAAGGATTTGAACTTGAAACTACTTGTTTAAGTGACCTAAACCTCTACTACTTAGACCAACTCCCGTTGGTATTTCTAATTAGTGTCATGGGGTTAATTTTTTTCATTGGTCACTTAACTATGGTCTTGTTTCATTTTCATAACCTAACCTCAATTTGCATCAAAATGGTCACTCATCTTCAATTTTATTTCACTGGATAGTCACTCAATTGATTTGAGAACCAAATAGTTGATGTGGTAGCCGAAAAATCTGTGTCAGCTTCCCTATAACACATAAACTGTCCTACTTGGTCTATGCATGTCACCAAACTTATCCAAGTCAGCCCAATATGCCTCCACATCAGCCTTTTCTTCCTCTTCCTACATTTTTTTTATTAAAAAACTAGATGAGGAAGCCCTATGAGGAGAGAGCTAGACAAGGTGTTTGTTCCATCGTCATGGGGATGAACGGGAATTATGACCGACAGACTAGCGGGTTAGGGATTTTGATTATAGTTTATGGACTAAAGTCAACATCTTTCGATGCCCTAGTTCTGATGGCCTTTTTCCCACATAGTTTATATGATGGGCTGGTTTATTAAGCACGGGCTCATCACGTTAGAATTGATCGAAGGCTGTATATTATGTTCTTATTGAAATTGTGAAACTGGGTTAAATTGTTTCTAAATGAATATGTTCTCTAATTAAAAGTGGCCTTTTTTTAAATTCATTTTTATCTGTGAAGTAAGCTTCAATACAATTGTGGTTGTTAATGATGGTCTTCTTTGTGCTTTGATGGTCATACCTGTGCTTACAAAAATTTAGACTTGTAGCAATTAATCCAAAACATGTTGTATAGCAACCAAAGCACCAGTAGAATCTCATAATGAAACATTATTTTAAATGCAAAAACATACCATTAGGCTTTGTAAAACAAGTGAAGTACTTTTTTCAAAATTAGTGAGTTTTGTATGGTATACAATGTCAAACTCAAAAAAATTATGACCTGTTCCATGGCAATCCAAGCATTGTTAGTATCCCAGAATTACCAAATCAAGTTTGAACTCAAAATTAATTTAACATGAAGCTATGTAAAACAAGTGAAGTAATTTTATTGAAAATCAATGTCTGTTGCATGGCAATCCAAGTTCTATACAAAATCAGCTTTAAAAAACAGTACATATTATATGGAAACTCAAGCACCAAGCACATGACAAATTATTCATTGAGACAAAAATAGATGCAGTAAATAAACTCAACTCCATCATACATTGTAGAGAGAGTATATGTGTAGAACTTTTTACATCAATAACAAAAAGACTGTAGAAAGTATTGCCCTAATATTACACAAATGGAAATATGTAAGTATTATTCCAAGTTCTCTTCCTTTAGAGGAATGCAAAGATACAAAAAAAGAAACATATCTAACAAACCCAATACACACACACACACACACACACACACACACACTTTAGTAATACAATTAAAATTAAGACTTAAGAAGGTTTTGTTTGTGTGCCCCTTCCACTGGAGGCTCTAATTACTGAGGGAAGCCATACCTTTCTCTTTTTAGCAACATCTCCATCCTTGGCCCTTTCCTCAACACCCTTACTTTTTTCCATAGGGCTTCAACACAGAAAGGCCTAGCAGCATCATGATCAGAAGTTCTACTTACTGCCTTGGCAGGATGGTTCTCAGCTAAAGGTTCCTTTTCTCCTTCTCTAGTGTTTAGTTTTTTCCTCCTCACCCTAGTCTCATCCGCTTGATTTTCCCTTATAGGAATGCTTTGCTCAAGTGTGGAATCACCTAGTTATTAAAAAGAAATAAATTAGTTTATATAAAATCCAAGGCACTAACTCGGATGAGTTTATATAATTTTGATATTTGTGTCTCACCTGTGATAGAAGTTCTTCAAGGTTGCCTCCATGTGTTGTTGCTTCCTCATGTTGATCCTCTTTGCTTAAAGAATCAAACTTATGCAATTGAACAAGGCAAAAGTAAGTTTATAGTAATTTAATATATAATCAAGGAAGTAATATTTAACTATATGTTCATCAATTGCACACGTGAGTCAATTATGCCAACTGGGATGTCATGTCCTGCTTCAATTGGCTGCCTTCCTTGCTAGTTGCTTGATGTCAATAAAAGTTACATTATATAAGTTAATCAAAGTTGGTTAAATCATGTTGAAATAGGGTGTTTGGCCATTGACTTTGGTATTGTTTGCTTATGTGCCAATGTCTACTCCAACATAAAAAAAAAAAAGAAAAAAAAAAATGTTCACTCGGTGTGCAAGTGCATGTCTAATTTTTAATAAATTTAATCAACAAATACCTTCACATGTGCCTAAATCTCCATTCCAAACAATAAAGGGAAAAAAGGAAACATAGAAAAGATAAATCTTTTTTTATGTTGAATCCAAGCAACATAATCGGTACACTATATAAGTTAATTGGAGTGGGGTTAAATCAACGTTAACATGCTATTTAGGTATTGACTTTGGTATTATTTATTTCTGTGGCAATGTCTACACAACCAACTTAAAAAAAAAATTCACATGGTGTGCAAGTCAATGTTTTAATGGTTTAATTAACAAATACCTTTTCATGTGCTTAAATCTCCATTTCACACAAAAAGGATAAAAAAAAAAAAATCAATTTTCTGCACATGACACATGATGAACACAAAAGAGAAAACCCTATTCAAAATTCTTAAATGTAGCACTTATATTGCATTTTAAAATCTAAATTTAAACACAAAAGAGAAAACCCTAAATTGAAAACCAACCCTAATTCCAAACTACCTAAACATGGTACTTAAGTTGACATTAATAGAAGGTGTGCGCCATTCATTCAAAATTCCCAGATGTAGAACTTATGTTGCATTTTAACACCTAAATTTAAACACAAAAGAGAAACCCTAAATTGACAACCAACCTTAAATTGAAACCCTAAATCCGGATGTGGTACTCAATTTGACATCAATTTGCATTTCAAGGTTGAAAACATGTGCATAAAGGACTAGGGAAGTTAGGGTTTCCAAAAACAAAAAAATGTACAGTAAGTCAGTGCTTCCTCCTCCGCTAGATATATCTCCCAATTCACTGACATCATGTCCCGCCAAACTTCTCTTGCTCTTTTGCGTTGGTTAATGCAAGCCTTCATCTTTCCTACTCAAGTTGATCTCAATTGCCCTGTCTCTCTAAAGTGGATAAGAAGATGACATCAATCTTGGGTGTGGGAATTCATTTTTTATTTGAAGAAGAAGGATGATGTGGAGGCATATTGGGTTAATGTGGATAAGTTTAGTGACATGTAAAGTCTAAGTAGGATGGTTGATGTGTCATAAGGAAGCTAACATGAATTTTCTACCTGCCACATTAGCTATTTGGTTCCCAAAATTAATCGGGGTGACTCTCGGTGAAATAAAATTAAAAATGAGTTACCATGTTGATGCAAATTGAAGTTCGGTTATCAAAATAAAACATGACAATAGTTAAGTGATCTATGAAAAAATTAACCCTAGTGTCATGCCTCAACCAAAGGCTTGGCAGCTGCCATGATATCCTGAAATAGGTGATGTATATATATCTACTTAATTCAAGACATCACAAGACTAATGGTACCCTGTTTATAGATTATATAAAAAGATTTTCAACCCATCGAACAATTGCAAAATATATAAACTAGTTAAGTACATTGAATCACACAAGATGAGTACAATCAAAATTTATAGAAAAGGGTCAAAGAATTATACCTTAGTGGATCCTCACTAATACAACCCGGACAATAAAAACAACCAACCAAACAAACAAACCTAAACGATGCAAGTAGTTTGGAACCATTTGACAATGTTCAGCACAATAGCACATAACACATAGCCAAAACTAAGAGGTTAAACCTATAAAATCTAAAGAAAGGGCATACTCATAATGAGTAATATAATTACTCAATGAGTGGATAGAGAATTTAATAAAATAAAAGTAGACCTAGAAGGAAAACTTTTGAAATATGAACATCATAGATATACAAATTCTGGAAATAAGATTTGTGGCATGCACGACATAAATAAATTCAAGGGGCTTGTCCAAAATCAGATTGAATCTAGTTGCAACCATGGCTAAATTAAGGTTTGTCGAGGCCAAATTTTGTGAATTTTAAGGTTGTATAAAATAAATTTTATCTTACAGCATTGTTGGCAACTAAGTCCATACATGTGTTGAATTACAATATCTGAGTTCACTTGAAGGCATCTCTCCAAAACCCTCATTAGGTTATCTCTGAGCCTTCTAAATTGGGAAGTACATATTTCCGGTCAACTATGCCATATCTTAATAGGCTAAATAGTGGGGAGCGTCAATTATAGTAGGCAGAGCTCTTGGCTAGTCATCACCATTGGAAACATCAAGTTGGTTTCCAAGCCCATTATATAGTTTGGATGTCATTCAAATATGTTCCAAAACCAACTTTTACATTTGCATATGAATATTTCTAAAAATTACATATCAAGAATAATATGATTAAGATAGCTAACCAAATTTCATTTGCAAACCTAGGTGTAAAGTGAGATCACTAGTTCTTGTAAGACAACATACTGAACTTCATATACAATTATAACAATATAAATTGGTTAATTTAAAAACAAGATGGAACAACAATAATATTATTAAAAATTCATAGGTAGCAAACAAATTGCAAACAACATTTTAGAAAAATAGTCCATTCACAGAGTTTTTTAGCTAAACTAAGGAAGTTTGACTCCTAATCCTCTGTAGGTTCTTTGTACTTGTTTGAGGTCTCATCACCTATAATCATGAAACTCACAATGTCTTAACTGAAAACGCATAAATGATATGCAATTCTTGGTTTATATGCAATGCATGAAAATATAAAACTCAATGTATGTTCAAACCCACTCTAAACTCAACCAACCAACAACTTCAATTAAAACTAGCTAATTGGGCTTAAATTTGATTCAATTAAAGTCAAACCAATTCAAATTGGCCTAAACCAGCTTTAAAAAAAAATCTCAATTAGCTTGAGCCAACTTGGTTTGATTGAATTAGATTGGTTCAACTTTAATTTAATTGAATAGGGCGGGTTCACTATAATTGGACCAGTTCATGCCCAATTAAATTAAATGGGTTAGTTTAATTCAATTGGCTTGGTTTAGGCTCTATTAAATTGAACACTAAATTGAACCACATTGGTTTAAATTAATTAAATTTTTTTTAAAAGTTCAAAATAACTAAACCAAGACTAAAGATTCCAACTCTCTTGTATTCTAAATTGGAAGTCTAAACCACACACACTACTAGAAAATTCCCTAAACTGGAACTTTGAAATGTTTAAAATATAAAATAAAACACTACTAATTTTAGGGCTACCACTCTGAGAAGCATTATGTAGAACACCTTGCGGGCATTAATCGAACACCTAAATTAACATATTGCACCTATACCAACTATTAACCTATACAATATATATAATACCAAACTTAACCCTCTCACAAGCTTCGTAGGATCAAATAAATTTCCAACTACAATGCACATGAAATTCAAATATTCCAACGCCACTTCCAAACAAATGAAATTAAGATCAAACATATAAATGAAGATTATAGAAATACAAATCAATCTTGGAAACTAATAGAATTCAGCAATACCAAATGAAGGAAACAATCACTAGCAATAATAAACCTAAATAACCTTCAGTTTCAAAAGCAAGTTTCTAAATTATAAAACCTCCCAATGCTACAGCTTCGATAAGTTCAATTTTGAACCAAGAAAAGTATGAAAATCATGTTAGAATGTACATCAACTTTCAAGCATCAATTCGTCTAGCAACATTAAGAAGTAATATTAGATTTCTAAATTGGAATCATACATCAAAAATTGTAAAGTCCAAGAGCAATTTTGATGAGTGCATATTATATACATAATTTACATATAATTTATCACGCCCCAAACCTGTCTCACTGGACCCCATGCTCCAACAAATGGGCATATATTCACAGGATAGAACTAAGTAAGCACGCAAGGCCTCAGAATTGTTCTCATAATAGAAAATATAATCTTAAAATTACAACTTCAACACAAGTTGAATATAAGAGGTTCAAATGCAAAGAGGATTTCTAAAATAGAATTCGCATACTAATGGAGACATAATGACAACATATTTAAAAAGGGAACATAAGCTCTAGCTAGCCTACTAGGTTACCTGCCGAACTACTTACTTTTGATAAAAAAAGAGAAACTTATGAGCTGACAACACAGTAAATAACTCACTAAAAATATTTGAATTGTGTGAAATTTTAAAAATTCAAAAACAAAAACAAATCATATCATATAGTACAAATATTTATAAAAACAATAGTTCATAAAATCAAAGTGATTCAACAAAATACAATTTAATATTAAAAAAATATATGTCTCCCAATTATTATATCCAAAAGAAAATATTAGAGATCATTTATTTAAACTCGGTGACCCGAGTCAGATTTTTAAAGCTCATTTATTTACTCTTGGTGACCAGAGCCAGATTGTCAGAAATTGTTATTCTTTTATCAACTGCGCGGTGCCAACTATAGTTCTTTATTAGGGTTTCATGTCGACATGGTCATTGTTTAACTCCAATGACAGGATTAGTGCATAGTTAATTGAAAACTAAATCTATTTATGTTAAAATAACTTTACTGTCCAAAAACTAAGCAAAATATCATACTTTCAGACAAACTAGGATTTGCAGAACAATTCATCGAGCAAACATAGTAATATATGCATGATCCCATTTTTTAGAGTAAAAATAATCTGGTTATATTCAAAATAATTAACAAACATAATATTTCAAAGATTAATAAATATAATCAAAATGTGCATGTTAATGTTTCAATGAAAGAATAATAATTCTGAAACTTTAATAAATATAAAATAACAGAAAATGAATCAAAACCCAATAAAAGATTAAAAATTATATAAGAAAAATTTAAAATCTTAAATAAATAAATGAATAAATTCATAATTTCCGGTAATCAGATATTGTATGTATATATATGCATATTATGTGGTGTTACTTACCTGGTACATGCTAAAATATCCATACACAAGGCGAACCCTAATAAACCCTTAGCATAAGGGTTTATAGACATAAATTCAGCTCTAATCATTTAACAATAATCCTAATATTACAAACTATAATCCATGCTATATTCCTGAGTTATTAATGCACTGCTAATCACTTCTAAGAATTATATAGTTGAATAGAGATTAGCAACATCGTTAGCATAGTAGATGATTAACCAACTAGAGAAAATGAGATTCAAGCACATATATTCAACATCTAAACAATGGTCTCTAAGCACTAAAAATATATGCAACAACAATGTGACTACTGCATGTAGATATATAAATTAATCAACATATCAAACTAAATGTATCATTGAACAATATTGTTGTAATAAATAAGGTAATTAAGTGGGAAATGCATCAGTTTAGTTCTAGACTAATCTACTATCAACATTTACTAATTTTCTCAGCTAAACATTATTTGCATCTTTATGTATTAACCTAATAAAAATGTTTATGCTCTATTGATCAGAATCTTACAGAGAGAAGCAACCAATTAATTTAAATGCAGTAGTTTCACCAAATGATGGTACCAACCACATCTATATTAATTGAAACATAAGCAAAGCCAACACAAATAAATATTAAGAAACAATGGTGTCCTCAAAAGTACTGTCACCTAAGTAAGCCCGCAAAGATTATTAGTAGTGGATGATGATGCATGCAAATAGAAAGTTTTCATATCATAACATATCTCCTTTAGCACCAATCTTATATGATAGCAATTAAATCAATTTGTCAACCTCCACCTTCGTAAATAATCAACAACATGGATCTTTCATTGGTACGTGCTTGACGCATGCGCAAACCACATGAATGGTTTGGTGCACATAACAACGCAAGTATATGGGTCGTCAACTAATACCCCATGGGTGAGCATGCAGGTTGTATTCCTTAGGGAACGGTGAGAGGCTCCTATTACTTCTTTTTCGCTTAATTAATAGCCTAATGTCTATAGTGATTCTTATATCTACTTCTACAAATTAATTACTAAAATACAATTGAGGATCTTGAGGTGCAATTGGAAGGGGGTGGTACCCGTATGGGGAGTCCCTTATCACTTACTTCTGATGTGAGATAGAATATGACAATATTATCTAGTGATCGACCGGGGGAATTCAGAGGCCTACTGGTCCCAATCTTTTAGTAACCGGGTATGAAGCACTAGGAACTTAAGATGAAATCCCTTCTACCCCAAGCCCTATATCCACTTTACGATCAAGAACTCCACTAAAAGGATAATCAAATCCTAATCCATAAATCTAGCTATACTTAATCTCTTAGTGCATCCATAGATCTAAACAAAGCATGAATCTTCCTCACAACATCAACACATTAATCAATAAGAAAACATGCAATGAATCATAATCAACTAGAAAAGAAAATATATTGGCAATGGAAGTAAATGTTCACGAGAAAAAGCTTAGGTACATCGACATACAATTCCCCTCAAATTGGGTGCTTTTATGGATAAAGAATAACGATTAAAGAATAAAAAATCCATAAGAAAAGTATTAAAAATCCTAAAACTAACTCCCTCCAATAGTTCTACTATAGTTAAGGTTGAGAAGATCCCAAGGACGTCAAGATGGCATAGAATCCCTTCGCGCTCCCTCCACTATATTATGCTTGACTTCCTCTTGATAAATTCCTTGTAATTCGCTAAAATTAGGTTGAACCTCATCTCCAGTTGCACTACTTTCCAGAAATCTTGCTGCATCTAACCAAATTTGGCAAAAGAATCCTCCTTAATTAATGAAACATAGGCTTATTTATAGCCTGAGTCCACCATAGGGTTACAATGGTTATTGTGGAAGCCATTGTGATCAAAGTTAGTTTATTGGGCCATAAGTCATGTCTTCACATGGTCTGGTTCTGGGCATTATATGCATTGACCACAAGCGTTAGATATACAATGGCCATTGTGAAGGCCGTTGTGGCTCTTGTGATGTCTTCCTATGGATTTGCACATTGACTCAATCAGACCATGGCCATATGAGGCCATGGTAATATTTTGAAAGTTGTATTTTGGTTCGATCTGCATCAAATTGCTTTAATATTCAATTCTTCAGTCTTGAAATACAATTAGATCCCATGATGAACAAAAGAATGCAATTTTGTACTAGTTTAGTATTGAACATAAATTTCATGCCAGATATAGTGCTTTAATGGACCCCACTTCTAGCTTGAGTTTTAAGATTTCAGTATATCAATGCATTTCCTTCAATTATCCGAAATCCACCATGCTAACTAGGATCATTTGATCAATCAAAACAACATATCACAGATACTAATAGGCATCACATGCAAAGAACCTCTAACTTAAATCCAAGACAAAACTATCAATGACGGAGCCACAACCACTAAAACCTAGAATGATAGACTATATAACCATGCATTCAAAACCACTTACTTAGAACTTTTGTTTGCTAGCTGAGCTCACTTGAGAACTTCCGGTCTCTGCCGCCAACAACAATATAATAAGGCTGGAGAGGAAGGTTGTACGATTTTTTTTTTAATATTAACAAAGTCAGGTGAATATTGTTTGAGGCTTCTGAGATAAGATCAGCTCATCGAGATTTGGAAAATCTCTAAGGATGAAAGAAAAAGTTTTCAACTAATAATTTAATATTAATAATAATATTGAATATAAAGAGATGGAGCCCACATATTTTGCATGCACTTTGCTTGTCTTCTTGCATGTTTTTCAATATTTTAGTGTTATTTTGGTATTTTGTGGTTAATGAGCACGAAGATAGGTTTTGGGACAAACAAAGGAGAATATGAACAAATTGGAGCTGAACGAGAAGAAAAAGAGCAGTCCAAAGAGAAGCATGGGCATGCTTAGGCCGTGCTTAAGTCGTGTAGATCATATGAGCTGAGAATTCAGAGTTTATTGAGCCAACACAGGCTCTTTGCTCATTGCATGGTCATGCAGAAGGAAGCAGGACTGTGCTTATGCCCTTGAAAATCACAGGTTATGAAGAATTGAAGAAGCATGGGCAACCAGCTCCTTACACGATCGTGTTTATGAAAGCATGGTTGTGCTTTAGACCATGCTCTACCTATGCAAATCTCTTGAGATAGATTTTTTGTTGATTCAAGGCTTGAAAAATTCACAAATAAAGTGCATGGCTATAAGCACGCCCAAGCACGACTGTGCACGGGTCGATCCTATATATTTGATCACGTAAGTTAGACTACTGGGGGCACATTTTGGTTGGAGAGTTTAGGAGATGGTTAGGTTTTTTATGGGAGAGCCAAAGGCTATCAATTAGGGGAAGATTCAAGCTTCCTTCAAGGCCTAGAGGCAAGCATGGAATGAATTTGCCTTCTCCATCCTTGGATTCAATTGCAACCTTAGAAAGAAGCTTAAGGGAGTTTCACTATGATTTCCTTTTTGTCTTCAATCTTTGATTGTATCATGCTATCTTTTAACATGAGAGGCTAAATCATCATTCAGTGCATCGGGCCATGAATCTTGATTTGTTGAATTTGACTTCCTTGCTTCTATATATTAGTTATGAGTATTTTTGTGAATCTTCTATATTGCTTCATACTTGCAATTACATTGTGTGAAAAGCTTTAATTGCATATCTAATTAGCATGATGGTGATTGAGAAATCTATCATGTTAGGTCACAAAGAGGAGATAGGGGTTGAGTTTACTTTAAGAGCTATGATATATGGTGCATAACTCCTTGGAGATTGAGTGCACACCTTGAAATAGGGTGTATGATGTCTGATTCCTTGGAAGTTAAGTGCATCCATAGATTTAGAGTGTATGGTGTCGAACACTCCAGACAGGGGTTAAACCTAATATATGCATTCAAAGAAGGTCATTCAATGATAGGGTAATGCATCATTACTGTATAAGATTAGGGTATTTTTCATATTTATGTTCGTCTCCCCCTATCCGATTCTTATTCTATTGCCAACTAAAATTCTTAGACAACTATTATGTAATCAAACTTGGAGAAAGGAAGACAGAGGTCTATCCTCAATCTTCTTATGTATGTCTGGATATAGGTAGGTTTCCCATTTACGAGAATGTTCACAGTAGTTAAATAACATTTTAATGAGCTTGAACTTATTGTAAGCGGGAAAGGTAGGTACTTAGTGAAAACAACACTTTTAGAAGGGAAACTTTGTAAAATACATGAAAAACTGTTATTTTAAGTGAATATCTAATATAATACGTGGATAGGTAGTTTAGTAAGTGAAAAGGCTCTATAATAAGCGGATAGATAGTTTATTAAGTGCAAACCCATCATCCTCTGCATATCATTCTTTATAAAGGTAAATTTAAAATTATGCTTGCTAGCAAAATTGCATAGTCTATTTTTTGAAGTGTTAAATATCCTGAACCATTATTTACCGACTTTTACTGACACACTTTCAAAATTCTCCGAAGAAATAAGGATAGCTAAGAACACGACGAATCTTTGTTGGGATGGAAATGTGTCTCGGTTAAAGGGTATGCTCTTCAAAAATGAATCTACGTTAGTGTATATATCAAAGTGAGGATGGAACAACTGAAACCAAGCAGAAAAAGTTTATGTCATTCAAAAACACTAAATTATAAGCAGAAATGTATAATGTTAAATATAAACATTGTATACTAAATAGTGCATCTTTAAAGTGTTCAACATCTAGAAACCATTGACAGATATTCATTAACAAACTTTCATAATGCTCTGAGGAGGTAGATGGACCTAAAACCTTGACAGATCCTTGTTGGAATGTGAAGTATATGCTCTCTGATACCCCTTGATGGTCTAGCACAATTAAGGAAAGATCAAATGAAACCAATTAGAAATAAAAATGATGGTATTCATAAAGAATGAACTTTAATTGAAAATCAATTAATTTAAGTGGAAAGTTCAATGATTATGCAGAAATTTCATATAATAATTAAGCATAAGCTCTAAAACTTAAACTGAGACTTCATATAACAAAGGGAACTCTTTACATTAAGTGCAAATGTCGTATACTAAACGAAAACTTGGAACTGCATCAAGTATCTCAAAAATGTCATTTACAGAGTATATGAATGCAAAGAATTGATATTTACGATGAGAATGAGGAGTTTGACGGAATGACCACTGCCCTTTTCATCTATTTTAACGATGAGGTTAATGGTAGCACTGTTGAACATGTAATATATATGGGACATACATTGAAAAATCCACCTCAGAATCAATAGGATAAAACGTTTTACATGCATCCAGTGTGACAAACTTCACCCTTACATGGCAAAAGTCAAGGCCCCATTGCTCACATATCTCGCCCAGTACTGACTCTGAAGAAGTCAACAAAAAAAAAATTATAGAACTCGTCCAACCCCTTTATATCTAGTGATCACACAAAAAAAAAGTCTCCGTTGACAACTAGTAGCTAAATCATCATGTAATGACATAAGTTATAATTGAACAGGATGTAGGAAGCATAACAAAAAAAGCAAAAAAACTCACCACAAAGGTGGATGCTTCTTCTAGTCTTCCTCTTGTGACGTTGGATTGACGACTCACTAAGGAAGAGATGGTCACCCTAGACGAGTAAATGGATGGCATCAAAATGAAATCACAAAAAGTGGCTGGAAGAAAGAGACAAACTTATCTCAGCAAGATGGAAACAAAAGGGACGAAGGGCTTAAAGAAAAAAAAAAAGACCAATTCCTTTTGCTATTATTGCAAAATTCAAAAAGAAGATGTGACCAGTTGGGCTTTTGCTCACCAAATGTATGGGCATTATTGAATTGCAGACAAAGATAATTAATGTTATGAGATCCAAGGAATAAAAATAAACAAACTAAAAAAAAAAAAGGAATATTAGAGGAGTTATTCGGGAAGTTTTGAAACTTTGAGGACATATAAATAAATTTTTCTAATAATAATTGTATAATAATTCACAACTAATAGAAAAATGAAAGGAAAAATAAATCAAGAGAATGAAATTCTAACCCTTTATTTTATTTTATTTTATTTTTAAAAAAATTTTGATCTTTATTTGTTTGAAATTAAAAAAAACAAAAGAAAAAAATCGCGGAGCCTATCTGCTCTCTTCATATTCCCCTCACTCCGCGTCTCCTCCCTCCTCAGAGCTAATGTAAGCATGGGCTGCGGAATTCATCAGTAACCTTCATTTTTCTTCTTCTACTTCCCAAATGCTCCTATCTCTCTCTCATCCCTACCGAAACTTCTCTTCCCAAACCTCCTCCACATCCTCCACCTCCTCTTTCCTCCCATTCCCTCAACGTCCTCCTCCCCTCCTTTCCCCTTTCTTCCGCACCGCGACACCTGTCCGTGCATCCATCTCCGACCGTGCTCCCCAACGCGCCGATGAAACCCTTGCCAAGTCTGCCATTCACCGCATTGCCGAAAAGCTTCGCAGCCTCGGCTTCATAGAGGACTCTTCCCCTTCCGAGAAACCCCCAACCGGCCCTGGCTCCGCCGGTGAGATCTTCATCCCAACCCCTAAAGACGTCCCTAATTACCGCGTCGGCCACACCATTGATTCGAGCTGGAGCACGCCGGCACATCCTGTTCCCGAGCCTGGCAGCGCCATTTGTAGGCAACATGATTACTGGAAGGAGAAGATGAGGACGCGGCCATGGTCGCCGGAGAACGCACCCTCGGTTGCGGAGCTGACGTTGCCGCCAGCGGAGCTGAAGAGGCTTAGAGCTGAGGGCATACGGTTGGAGAAGCGGCTTAAGGTTGGGAAGGCTGGAATCACTGAGGGAATCGTGAATGGAATCCATGAGCGCTGGCGAAGGTTTGAGCTTGTAAAGATCAGGTGCGAGGATCTCTGCCGCATGAATATGAAGAGGACACACGAAATCCTGGAGGTATGCATGTTGGCTAGCTATTATCAGCTCATATTCTGAATTCCAAATTGAAAATTTTGGATGAATTCCCCTGAAGGCAGAGATAAGGAGTGATACTGCTGAATAGCACTATGTTTCTAGTTTCTAAATTGATTTCCCTCTTTTGTTCTTATATGCTCTATGAGAAATGATCCAGAGAAGTTCTGCTTATAGCTCTTCCTGATTAATGGCTGTCTTAAAGCACTTAGTTTTCTGATTATTGATTCATAGATCCTCTTCATTGATTCAGAAATTGAATTCTGGACGCCTTAGATGAGTTACTTGACCACCAGCTACTCTTCTTTTATTTATTCGTGGTCTATATAGACTTGTGAGTCACATATATGGTTTTCAATGAAAAGTATGAGCTGACATTCAGATTAAGGAATTTTCTTGGACAATTCTAATTGAAATATTTGCTATTTAAGTTTGAGCTGAAATACCTGTCTGGTAAATAAAGAAAACAAATAATCTCTCTCGATTTTGCCTCAGTTTTCTATGTTGTTTCCAAAATTCAAATTGTTCTTCTTGTCTTAGTTGCCACAATATTCATTTGTTCTATTCTTTTCATTCCAAGCTATGTTCTCTTGCTTCTCATTTTCTTTCTTTAGTGAAATCAACCATATCATTGGGATTTTGTCAATTTTTGATATAGTCACTGATTGATTCTAAGTAAAAATTGGGTTTGATTTGAGGAGTTTGTTCCTCATAATAGGGTCTTTAATGTTTTAATAAAATTGGAGTTCACAAATGAAATTTGGACATGCTGATCTTGTATGGCATATCCTAATTTAAGAACCATATACATATGATTCCTTCAACTAAGGCCAGCCTACTTCTAGGTATTTTTATTTTTGTTTTTTTCTTTAAAGTTGGATTATTGTCATAATAGGTTAAATGGTTGAAATGTGGAGTGGGTTTTGCAAATTCATAAACTGAAGAAAGTCTTCTTTATACAACAGGTTAGCAGTATTTAAGTTTTCAGCTCGGTTGGTGATGCACATGATCATTGTGCTTCATTAATCTGGTGATCTACATGATCATTGTGCTTCATTAATCTAGTTACTGATGAACTTAGGTTGTTTTTCCTAATAATTTTTAATGTATTTGGCAAATTTTTGACACTGGCTAATGTTGATTTTTTTTTTTTCATTTTGTATTTTGTCATATTTTTCAACATTCAAAACCACGATCCATTTCTTCATTCATTTCTTCTGTCTTTCTCTCTTTCTCTCTTACAAGGAAATTTGGTTTTCTTTTTGTTATTATAAGTTGTTTCAATTGTTCTCTAGTGGGAGTAGTTTCTGTCCAGCCCATGTAAACATGCTGAATCCTCTGCTGTATAAACTGAAAGAAGATTTTTATACTTTAGGTCTCATATATTTACCTCTGTAAAAGATTATGAAAACTTTCATACATCTGTCGCCAACTTTAATATCATCCAAGCTTCAAATAAGTGTTTTCAAGTACTTAGAAATGTGTCTGCTTTCCTGAGATATGATTTGACTTTTGATGTAATGCTTGCTTTGTTCAGAGAAAAACTGGGGGTCTAGTTGTTTGGAGATCTGGAAGTGTCATCATCTTGTACAGAGGGGCCAATTACAAGTATCCTTATTTCAGTGATGATAATAGTTGGAAAGGCAATCCTAATATTTCATATACTGATTCTAGCACCAGTGAAGAGATTCATACTGAACAAGAGGAAGCTCTACTTGCCAATAAATTTGTGAAGTCACCCAGCATCTCTGCACGGTCGGCATCTGTAGTCATTGGTGTTGGCTCACCTAAGAAGTTACGGCTACAACTACCTGGGGAGATTCAAATGGAAGAAGAAGCTGATCGGTTATTAGATGGATTGGGTCCACGTTTCACTGATTGGTGGGGTTCCAACCCTCTACCAGTTGACGCTGATTTATTACCATCTATTGTTCCTGGATTCAGGAAGCCATTCCGTCTACTTCCATTTGGAGTGCAACCAAAACTAACTGATCGAGAAATGACCATATTACGAAGGCTCAGCCATCCCTTACCTTGTCACTTTGCACTAGGTGAAAGTAGCTCTTTTCAATGATGATACTTATGATTGACTCTGAACTTCTTATATAATTTCCTTTGCTTGTGTCCCATAGGGAGAAACAGGAATCATCAAGGGCTGGCAATTTCCATGATCAAGCTATGGGAAAAATGTGAGATTGCTAAGATTGCTGTAAAGAGAGGTGTTCAGAATACCAGCAGTGAGATCATGGCGGAGGAACTAAAGGTTGGTAATTGTGTTTGAAACAATGTTTTGTCATGGTAAGTTCAGTTTTATTCAATGGCAACATGTGAGCCATTTCAATTATTTTGAATGCCTTGGTTTCAATCAATTCGCATGTAAAAATAAATTAATTTAAAAAATAGGAATTATTTTATAATTTTTTAATAAAAATTTTAAAATGTGGCACAAGAACACTCACTCTTAAGAGTAGTCATGTTCCTTATTTGAGCAGGGCACATGCTGTTATCTAGTTCAGATCAAGAAGGAAAATGCTCTTTTGTCATGAATCTGGTCATGTTACTAGCCATCTAACTAAAATAAAGGTCACTTGCTACCTACTTTTTGTTAAAAATCCTTAACAAGAAATCTGTTCTCAGTCCAAGTGCAGAAAATTGAGTATTTTTTTTTGTTTTTAGTGAATTCTCCTAGTCAATAAATTGAGAAATTTTTCATTAAAGTCAACAAGAAATATCCTCAAGGCAGGGGCCTTCTTGATCTGAAACACACCCTTTCATGTAAAAGATGATACCCCAAACTGTTTTCTAGACCTAAAACCAATGGGAGGGCAGTTCCAAATTGTGGGACCACTGGTACTTATCTGTGCTGTGCACCAAATCTTGTTTTTTTGTATTGAGTTGGGAACTTCTCCATAATTCATACTATATTGCCTTCTGTTTGATGGCATTTTTTGCGGGAAACATGTTCTTATGCATAATTTTGTCACAAATATGTATTAATCCTAGAAAACTCTTGCAGAAGCTGACTGGTGGAACTCTTTTATCAAGGGATGGGCAATTTATTGTCTTCTACAGAGGGAAGGATTTCCTGCCTCCTGCAGTTTCTAGTGCAATAGAAGAGAGGAGATCTGAAATCATTAAATTGAAGCAGAATACAAATGAAAATCTGAAAACTCCTCTCTCTTATGAGCCAGGTTTGAGAAGATCTGCTTCTGTATATGAACTCCAAGAAGCAACCGAACCAGAACAGCCAACAGCCAAGAGAGAGACATTGAATCCTGTAACTTCAGCTCTTGAAAGAGTAAATGCTAAATTATCTCAGGTGAATTCTTACTTAAAAATAGTATCAATATAATTGTCCATCATTCATGTAATACTTAAAAATAGTAGTAATATTAGGGTCCATCATTCATGCAATTTATGTGTATAACATTCTCTGTGACTGAAGTGAGGCATGTCTCCCCTGTTATTTATTTCCAATCTGCATAGGTTTTATAATCATTTCATTGCAGACATTGTTAAAGAAGGAGAAGGCAGAACAACTTCTTGCTGAGTTAGAAAAATCTGTCGAGCTGCCACTAGTTGAACCTGACAGGGAGGCTATTTCTGAAGAAGAGAGATATATGCTGAGGAAAGTTGGTCTGAGGATGGGACCATATCTATTGCTTGGTCAGTTACCTAATGCAGCATTGTATCTTTGTCTAGTTTCCAACAGTATGTGATAGATAATTGGAAGACTGCCCGAGTAGTATTTCGACTGTACCTCAAATTTAACTTGGAACTTGCAAGCTAGTATTGAACCATTGTCTTTTCCATGGTCTATAACAGGAAGTAATATGAAAACATTAAGATTTTTTGTTTGCTGCTACTTGAAATCTGTCTTACTTGTAGGCTAGTCTATATAATCAAGAGTCCAAATGTTGTACGGGTGTGGAGGATCTATTATAATATAATTTGGTTATTGAATATATTTTCTTCTTTTTTGGTTCTCGTCCTTTGTGTTCCTCCACCAATGGTTCTATCTACTCATGGACTATAATTATCTCTTTGATATGTTTGGCCTGGTTTGTAGGTAACACAGCTATGTCTTTTATTACAACTTTACAGTTTAGACATTTAATGCAAATTTGTAATTCTTTTATCCAGGTAGAAGAGGGGTTTTTGATGGAACAATTGAAAATATGCATCTTCACTGGAAATATCGGGAACTTGTAAAGATACTTTCAAATGGCAGGTCCATGGAAGAAATTGAAACCACAGCTCGGATTTTAGAGGCTGAGAGTGGTGGTATATTGGTTGGCATCGATAGAGTGAGAAAAGGCTATGCAATTATTGTATATCGGGGGAAAAACTACCAGCGGCCAGCTATGTTGAGGCCTCAAACACTCTTATCAAAAAGGGAAGCTTTGAAATGCTATAAAGAAGCTCAACGACGTGAGGTTAATAGCTCTTCTTTTCACAAATTACAATCAAGATTAATGTCTTTCCGTATGATCTCATGCTGCTTTTCTTTGTTTAGTCATTGAAACTGCATGTCCTGAGCCTTTCCAGAAACATAGACCAGTTGCAGCAAAAGTTGGTGAGCAATGTCTTTCTCGTTTGTTTTCTGATTTCCTCCTATTTTTTTGCACTTCTGCAGCATGAATTCAGAGATTCTTATACTTTAATTATCCAGGTGAATGGAGATCCCATGATAGGCTCTGAGCAATTAACCGAATTTGGGAGAACAAACAGCATGACTGAGACGAATGATCTCAGTGAATCATATGAGAAAAGCCCTGGAGTTTCTGAAAGATTTGCTTCTGATCAGGAGAACACTGAGAAGGTTGAGGTAAAGGATGCTTTTTGAATGAGCTAGAAGACTTAGGACTTTATTTCTACTGCAATTTCTGAAAATTTTGATTCTCAACAGGGGAACAAGGAGAATATTGAGGTAAATGGTGCTCTTGGAATGAACATGGAAGATTAGAAATTTATTGCTACAAAAGGGGTTTTGAATTAAGCATTCCGGTATTTATGATTAATTACCATTGGAGGCTACTTCTAATCATGATTAGCCATAACCGTCTCAGATCTTGATTTTTTCATGTTAATTTTTGACACGACCCCTTGCGTGTATCCCGCAAGTGCACGGGTTTGTCGAAGTAATAAATTTACCCTGGTGAGTGGGTAGTCGAATCCACAGGGAATAGGGAATTAGAATACGAGATTTCACTAATAAAGCTATGCGGAGTACGAAAAAGCAATAGTGGGATCAATGAGTGAATATAAAATCAAACAGAATGAAAAGCAAGAAATTAAATAGAAAGATGGAAGATGAGAGAGTGCAAGTAAAAGAGAATAGAGAGGATTACTAATGAATGAAATAGGGCATCCGGACAAGCTACCTCTAGGGTCTATGTTCTAGTGCAGGACTATGCTATTATCCTAAGACTCACGGTCAATAATGGAAAAGCATAATAACAATGTCAAAGAAACATAATAACCCTAGAGTTTACAAGTCCGAATACCCTTAAGGGGTTTAGCTCCTCATGGAGCTATACATGTTCATCAATGTAGAAAAGAAAGCACAAAGTAAAGACATCAATGAAAACCCCCTTGCATATGGTGTGGCCGTGGTCTTGTGCGGCAGTTGAACGTCGGTGACGATGCCGATGACGCGCGCTAAACCTCCACGAAATCCTCTCCGAAACCCTAGCCGCACTCCCCCAAGTTGGAGAGAAAGATAGGTCAAAAGACATCCCAAAAGGTCTCCAAAATCGCCTTTTATAATGTTGAGTCGCGGCTTTAAAATCTGATTTATCGGGGGCTTCACACGGCCGTGTGGAATTAACACACGGGCGTGTGAAATTTCTGTCTGCTGAAAAATTAATTCATACGGCCGTGTGAACTCTCTGGAATTCTGAATTTTGGCCGAAAGTAAACAGTAATTTGATACAGTGTTTTGCTGCAGTACTTCTACAGTGCTCGCCCGAAACGCTCCCGAGTCCATCGTTCTTCATCGAGGCCATTGAATTGGGCACACAATCAATGGTAGATCGTGCCGATTGCTTCAAGTCTCCTTCTTGGTGAAGTTCTCCTAAGCTACACGAGTTAGACTTGTTGTGAATGTGACTGCCTTTGTGCCCCTCCAAAGGAGGTTGGCACACACTCACAAGTCCAAGCTCGTGCCTTGTTCCGTGCTTGGTCCGAAAACTTCCCAACATCGGCAAATACGACCTAATTTCGTTCTTCTTCTTCAATTTAGCTCCACAAACCTTCAATGCACAAGAATACACAAATGCACGCCATTTAGTGATAAAAACTGATAAAAGATATGCTCAATGTAAGATAATAACGCTTCGCGGTACTACAATACAAGCATTTATCAATTTTTATCATTCAATTTCAATTAATTGCTTTGAAAGCATAATAGGCACCCTAATATTACAGGCATATAGGTCGGGTTTCTCAGAATTGGTAGATTTTGTGTGGCCAATATCTCTGCTCCATGTCCCTTGCTTTTGTGACAGCTACTTCAGTGTCAACAATTGATTTCTTTACATGTAAACACCTAAGTGTCCTCTATTACTCAATCACGTTCTTGTCTTGCATGGATGCTTATGGTCAAGGAAGTGTGTGAAGAATATGTAGAAATTGCGCATTGCAATGTGCAAGATCAAGTTCTTAGTGTTGCAGGAGAATCAGACAAACCTTCAGTTAAGCAATAATCTTCTGAATTTTGTCTTCCTTTGTGTTTATTTTATATTGGTTTATCATGTTTGTTTCGGATCTTACTTCCACCCGACATGGTTCTGTGAACCTTCTGCTGGATATTTTGCCACAGAATAAGTCGAAAGTTTCAAAATTTGATAAGCTTACAGAAGATGGAGTTCTGCAGTCAGTCTCTAAGTCGAGTTGTATCATGGCAGTTTCCAATGATGAAATGAGATCTACATCTGAAAAAGTTGCTTTTCATACTGAAATTGTTGACGCATATGTGGTATCTTTCCGACCTTTTATTATCTCTCAATACTTTGATATTGCTGTTATGACTTCTATACTTAATAATTTGATATTGCAGGAAGATTCTTCGACTTCAACAACTAATACGCAAGGTGCAACTCATTTATTAGATAAAGAGCCAAGAAATGCATCACTTGGAAATTCGCTGAAGACCATACCTGATGCTTCTATTTATGAGGATGGTACAAACATGGATTCCAATGTACAAATTCCTTTCAAAGCTGCACCGTTATCTAATCGAGAAAGACTGATGTTGAGAAAGCAGGCTCTCAAAATGAGAAAACGTCCTGTGCTTGCTGTTGGTAATTCCAATTTATTTTCATTACATATGCTTTTTCCAATATCAAAAAACTAGACTTGGCAAACGGACATAGCAGGGCAAGCCCACCTGCGGTTCATCTTACCGATGGCTGACAGGCATGCATAAGATTTACCCTTGCATTCACGAGCATATAAGCCTCCCATATCTACACCAAGTTTATTTATGGGTATAAATTACTTTGCCTTTTCATGGGTTCCTTATATGCCAAAATTCTTTTAAATTTTGATTTATTTATTATTACATATGTGAATATTCTAGATAATCACATGAATATATTTATGTTTGTGTTTCTATAAAAGTATGTAATTATTGGCTAATATGGTTTTTAGTTTTTATAGGGCATGCATGCAAAAACAATCTGATTCTGACCATTCATTGATTTATTAGAAATTTAAAATGAAATTAAAGTTTAATATATATATATATATATATATTATGTTAAATTATTTATTTATTTTTTAAATTAAGGCCACCTATTTACTTGTTGATACCTGCTTGTTTTACTCATAAAATTCTAGGTAAGTAAATTCTTTCTGTATCCAGTCTGAGCATGCTGGGTACCATGGGTAAGTGGGTGCGAGTCTCTTCTGCCATGTTTATCCAAAAAGAAGATCCCCACATTTTTTTAGGTTAACTTGCTCATACTTCTGTACTTCTCACCTTTGCCAGAAGGTAGATTGATGTGCTTTCACCATGTCAAATGAAGAAACTTGGCTGCCTGCTGACTCCTAGATATTCTACTTCCTCTTCTCATTGTCAGGCTTGTAGTACCTCTTTAAGTTTTTGAACCCATCTTTTCTCCTTCTAACTCCAGGGAGGAATAATATCATCACAGGGGTTGCAAAGACAATCATGACTCATTTCAAGAAGCATCCTCTTGCCATTGTGAATATCAAAGGTAGAGCCAAAGGCACTTCAGTCCAAGAGATTATATTTGAACTTGAGGTACACATTTATTATTGTTTGTGTTTGTGTGGTTTTTTTCCTTGGTAATGCAGCACCTAAACTTGAAAATAATGTCTCCCATGATAACTTGCCTCAGCAAGCTACTGGGGCTGTGCTTGTTTCACGAGAGCCGAACAAAGTGATCCTATACAGGGGTTGGGGAGATGGTGAATTAGGGGGAGTTAAAGAACCAGATGCAAGAAAGAAATCAACCGCGGCCAACGGTGCAGTTTCTCCTCAGCTTATGGAGGCCATCAAACTTGAATGTGGACTGCAAACCGATTAAATGGGAGTGCCTCTATAAACTCTTCTTGTGAGCTTTTTTGGAACTGTCATTATATAGTTGCATGTTCTTGGGTGAAATTCCTTCACAGAGAGAGTCCTGGACTCCTATGGAAGACGCCATAAGTGATTTTTCGATGGCTTTTGTGGCCTTCCATTCCTCAAACTTTACTGGTATTATAGATATGAATGCAGCATTGTCATGGTCACAAAATTTCTGAGATGTAATTTGATCAGTTGTCTTTTTTTTTGGTTGTTATATAGTATTATTATTCAGATCCAGAGAAAAAGCCCATTGTCTTTATAATTTATGTTTAATGTTCATTTTCATTCTATGTTTTCAATATCTTCAATGAAGGTTATTCTAATTTTTTTATTAAGATTGATCAGATTGTATTTTGGCAATTTTTTATAAAAAAAAATTAAAAATTATATTGCCAAGTGGATGATGATAAGGAACCAAGGCATAGCTTAATGGTTTTTTACTTTGCTTGTGTTTGAGGGGTCTTGAGTTCAAAATCTCTTAAGCATAATGCAAAAAAAATAAAAAGGTGCTTGTTAAAATTGTGGATGATGATAATGAAGAATTGTGAAGCTGATCCATTTGAGTGATTATGTTAATCATAAATAGCTGGATGTGAGTAAAACTAACACGTCAAATAACTTTAATTAACTAAACAAAGTTTGAAAATAAATCATAAAATCGAATAAGCGTATCACCACAACTTGTCTATGGTTGTGCAGCCAAATGAACTTTTGGATAACATGTTTGCGAATTTAGTGATATGAGTTCATGTTGATTTGCATCATGTAAGTTGTATGATTTACAGAGGGATGGTGATGGTAATGTTATATGGAAATGGTTAATTCATTTTAGTGGATGTTTAAGAATGAAACACAATTACTCTGCGAATTGCTTGAATATCTCTATGCATAATTTATATATATGCCATCTATTGTATAGTACAGTTGTTTTTATTAACTTAATTATATATATATAAATATTACCTTAAGAAATAAAGAGAGACAAGAGTAAATCAGTAATTTAAAAAAATATTTAATTGAACGGTAATTATTATAAAGCTACAAAGATTTTTTCGGATCTTTAAAAATTTGGTAGTACTTTGTGAGTTGAGAATTATGAAAGCTATTGCATTTTTACCTTAAAATAGATAAAATAAACCATTTTTTGAGTCCAGGCGAGATGTATTTTTTCTGAAAGATATTTATATTTTTTAACCTAATATTTAGAGTATCAAGAGTGAATAAGATATCTTAAAGTGTTTTTTTTAATAGACAGTAAATTAAGTATAAAATTAAGTTTTTTTAGAAATAAAAAATTTAGACTAAAATATTATAATATTTAAAGGTTTATTTTCAGTTTTAAATTGTTTTAAATTTTTTTTGAAAAAACCACAGAAATTGGATCAGCAAAATTATAAGATTCATAGGTTTTTTTGCAGCTTTAAAATTTTTTAAAATATTTTTTTTAAGAAAAATGCCAAACACGATAAAACCTTTTCAGTCTATTATCACCGGGTCCATTGGAAAGTGTTCATTTAGTGAAGGACCTAAGATCAAACCTGAAAGTTTAAAGGCGAGGGGGTATCAGTGGTGAAACTAAGGGGGGCTAGTTGGAGCTTCAACTCCCCTAATGGTTGACGCCAGTGAGCGCCCCTCCTGCTGCCCCACGATGAATTGCTGATGGTGAAGCACTCAAGCCCCCCAGAATAATGAGGTAAAAACAAGCTCAAGTTAATTAATTAATGCTTAATTATTATTTAATTAAGCTTTCATGGAGACAAAAGAAGGTGCATGATTGTCATTGGAATGCTCCAATTTAGGGTTTGCTTGGAAAGGGGTTATTGGGGGTTTTGTAAGGTACGGTTATGGACCAACTCTTGTTTGGATCCAAGGTTATATAGAGGATAGGGTAGGGTATGAGGGGGTAAAATGAAGCATTGAGAAACCTCCATTTACCCCATTTCTTAACCCTGCAAATTGGGGGTTGACAATGTTTTGATTTTTATCTGGACAAAAATACCCTCAATCTTTCCAAACAATTGCATCTATTGTTAGGATTAAAGGGGTTTTTCCAAACAATCAGGAAGGTTACTTCGCTGAGAGCTTCACCATTTCATGCGTGTGAGCTTCACCATCGCATGCCCTCAGTCTTGACGATTTCCTAGACAGTGCGTGTGAGAGCTTCACCACCGTCTCCCAGCTCTCCTTCGTCTTTGGGAGGGATCACTTGAAACCCTTCTGATTGCTGCCTTTGATTCCATCTCCATTGATCTCTTCAATGTTTTTTTTTTTTTTTAAGATGAATTGTGGAATGTGTGATTTTTCGAGATCTAAATGTTGTGATTGTAGTCTCGACGGTATTGCTTGTGGGATTCCCTTCTTAGAGCTTAAGAACTAGGTATTATGTTTGTGCTTTTATATATATAGGTCTAAATTTGGTCATTCTGGTTGTTTTTCATTAGATGGGGTTGATCTTCATGTTTTGGTTTGGACCTTTTGTTTTTTATTTTTTTTGGGATGAGATCTTGATTTCATCCGATTGAGTGAAGTTTGAATGGTTTGCGAGTGAATTTGAAGGGGAGTGTGGCCATTATTATGTACTTTGGGAGATTTTCTTATTCATTAAGGCTTTATCAAATTGGTTCATAGGGCTTCCTTTACTTCTCAAGTGTAATGAGGCATTTTATCCTTATTACACATGAATCAATATATGCTACCAGCTTTGCACTTGAGTTGCATCACTCTTGTAATGAGACATTATCCTTATTAAACATTAATCTTCAGATTTCCTTATTCTTTATGCAATCCTTCAATACACTACATTACCTATTTTACTGTATGAAACAACTATTCAGTTGCTTCTCAATATATCCTCTTCATTATGTGCCATGACCTTTCTTTAACTTAAATAGTAGGTGTGTTGTTAATCCTATCAATTGATGGCATATATATATATATAATGGGACTAGAACTTATTTAGTGTTCTTCATTGTTCTTCATGACATGTTCTCAATGCTTTTCCTTGACAATGTGAATCAACAAAAAGCATTTTGCTGCGTTAATGCAACCATTTCACTTTACTCTCTTTGGCAGTTGGGCCATCATAAGATTTGATATCTCACCAGCGTCTAACTGAAGTGATACTTAATCATGTGTTTGTAGGCCAAACTTTAGAACTCCATGGGCCTAACATTTGACTATTTGCAATCAGTGTTTGCTTTGTTTAATTGATTGAACTTGATTGCTCGAATGTGGTCCATCCATTGTGTCCAATTGCTTTTCCTATATTTTATTTAGATTGTTAATCCATTTTTTTACTCTTAATTACATTTTTTAGAAACATTGTGTGTTTATTTGCAAGCAGGATAGGCAACATGATGTTAATCTAATAATATGATCATCTTATAAACCGACGTGCATGACATGCATGCTTGTTTTCTCTTACATTCTAATTATCCTCATGTCTTCACCACAATAGATCAATGAGATATAAATTTACCCTAGTGACAGACAACATGCAATTTACCCTAAAATATTTGAAACAGTGAGTTCCTTGATGTATGTCGCCATTGAATACACACACATTTCATCAATATAAAAGTTCTGAAAAACTTCAGAAAAATATGACTGTGGGCTCCTTTTTTTCCCACCTGGCCTTTAATTATGGTTAGACCAATTAAAAAATAATGGATCATAAATCAAATTTTAATTTTTAATGACTTCAAGAGATTATGAGTTCATGACTTCCATTAGGGGTAAGCCCCTAATGTTCATTACCCTGGACATTGTCGCAAGAACCTCCGATTAAGAAACAAATGTGAACAAGGAAAAAAATGATTGTGACAATAAATTTCATTAATTTCAATAAATATGAATTTATATACTTCATTGAAAGTACAAGGAATTTGAAATCATCTTGACTAGCTTGTGTCTGAACTTGTGTCTTGGACATTTTGTATTTTGGGCTTGATTTGCATCTTGAGTTTGATTTGAATTTGAAGTTGTGAATTCTCTATATTGATGAATCATGAACTTGATTTTGGCTTTCCATAAGTTTCGCTTTTATGCTTGTGAAGCTTCCTTCAAGTCTTGACTTGTGAATTCTTTGGGTCTTTGACTTTTGATGTTTTGAGACTGCTGAGTTTAATTGTCAATTTGTATGAATCTTCAAATCTTGACTCTTTCATATCTTTGAATCTTGACTTGGCTGTTTTAGCTTGATTTTTGTGTTATATATATATATATATATATATATATATATATATATATATATATATATCTCATTATCGCCTTGAAATTTGTATATTTTCTAAAAATTTCCGCTGCCTTGTAATGAACATTCTTATCTTTTGCTTCGGAATGAAATTTTTTTTTTTTTTGTCGTTGCTTCGGAATGAGCATTTTATTGTTACTCCGGAATGAATATATTGATTGTTACGTCGGGATGGGTATTTTAGTCATTTACTAACCCATTGTATTTTAACAATTAAATTCATTCACAATCCTTGGTGATATATATATGTAACAGTATTTGGTTCTATATAATTCCCACCTATAAACAATGCCACTACAAATCACCAGCCAGTCTAACGATCTGATTAATGCGCATTTATATTTTTAAGACCCAAGAAATGGATCATGCATTGCTACCATAAATTTAAATCAGTTATGCCTTGTTTTCCGTGATGAGGTGCTTGTCCTTGGCTATCCCAGCTAATACATTCCAAAATACTCTGTCCTTTTCATTTTTGGTGCTTGGCTTTGTCCTTTGCAAATCACATGATTTTGCTTTATGTGGCCAATACATGCATAAGATACATAAATTGAGAATAATTTATTTATATTTTTTTTAAATACAAATATTTTTATAAATATGCTCTTATGAAATGCCTGGAAACTCCATACTCATCATTTACTCATTCCCACATGCATCTTTTAAATAGTGGGTTCCCCTATACATGATTATATATATTTTTTTTACAAAAAAAAAAAAAAAAAAAAAACATATGCCATGCACTTTCCTTGAAAGAAAGGCTCTTAATCTATGACAGCTCATCAAAATTTAAATTGAATATATCTATTCTCCTTTGCCTTGGTGGGAACACATCATGGGCTATTACTATAATCACCATTTGTATACATGCAAACAACAGGCACCCGCTAAAGATTCAACACCATGACCTTGCTACTTGGTGGTTGTGGGCTTGGATGTGTGTCAATATCCATTCCAAAGCCATTTCGTATCTGATTGTGTTTAGCTGAGAGCAATGTACTGTTGGTACGGTGTTTTGTTCCACAACAACGCTTCAAGCTCTTCCTTATGTCGCTCCAATTCCTCCAGGTCTTTAGCTGCTTACTCCTTTGAAATCGCCTTATGTTGACGTGCACACTTTAGGATACCAATGCATAATATGCCTGATATCGCATAGGTCAAACCACAAGCCATAAGCAGGTAGCTCGTAATCTCTTGCAACAGCACCGGATCTTTTCTTTCGCTGGTTTCTCATTCTCGTAACTTATTCTTCACTTTGGGCTTCTCCTATGCAGGATCAGATATGCCATTGGTTTGAGAGCTCGAAGAAAATTGTACAGTAACTTGCCTGTCCTTACAGGCATCATATGAAGTTATCTCGCAAGAATTGTTCTCAATTTGATGGTCACTAACTTGTAGCAAGAAGGCTTTGCTGTCGTTGGCACCATTAGTGTTGGTTCTTGTGGGGTCTTGTGGGTATCCATAGCGTAGTCTACCATGTCGGTCTGGCTGAGAAGCTCCATTTTGGCATTGAGAATTTCATTATCATCGTAGAGCTACCGATCATGGAGAAATTCCAGCATTGGAAAGACCATGTGGCGATTTGAGTGTGGCACGATGTGCGACGTGAGATCGTGGGTTGCCATTGGCACGATAATGAGAGAGCTCACTAGGATTCAGGTTTCTCTCCTCTAACTCTATCCTTCATTTTTCATATGAGAGGCACTCGTCTATCTTGGTTAGAATTCCAGCAAACTTGATAGCAATGTGAGAGGCATAGCAATCAAGGACTGGGGAATGGCTTGGGCAGCGAAGTTGGCAGCTTCCTTGGTAGTGTCATCCTTTGAGTTGGATGAGACAAAACCATGCTTCAGATCCTTGACAGCAACATCCTTGATGTTAAACCCAACGTTCCCACTAGGCAAGGCCTTTGGAAGTAACCCATTGTGTTGTTACCGAGGGGCTTGAGATCAACAAACTGGATGACAATCTTCAAGATATCCAATGAAGAATCTAGCGATGGGTTAGCGAGGAGCATCAAGATAACTCTGGGGTCACTGATATCGTCATCCCCTCTCTCTCTCTCTCTCTCTGTGGCAACTATCATCGTCTTGTTCCTTTAGGCACCTTCAAGGACTGGTGCCATCTTCTTCGCCAGTCCTCATTCCTTTTTTTATAATTTATGGCAGTGACAAAGGTAGCAGGCAACGCCATCAGCAACAGTGGCATACGCAGCAATGACGGCTTCTTTTTCTTTTCTTCTCATCTTTGTTATCTTTGGTTGATGACTTGGGAATTTCCAATTCATATTTTGAAAATATTTCTATAACTTTGATACATTTGACTCATGGAATTTTTTATACTTCAGATAGTGACCTATTTTATACAAATATTTTACCTCCAAATTAACTAAGTTATAACACTGCCAATGGGGTCAAACACTAACTAAGTTGACGTGAAAATTCTGAAAAAGAAAGACTACAGTTTCAAACTATTTCATCAATGAAACAACAGTGGCCTCTGAAATTCTATCTCGGGTCATAATTGAGAATAAATAAATGAGCTCTAAAATTCTAACTCGGGTCATCGAGTATAATAAATTACATCTAATATTTTGTTGCGAACTTAGTTGGGAGACTTGTACTTTGATATTTTGTTAAGTTTTGGAGGAATTTTTGATAATTCATCGAATCCTTTGAATTGTATTTTTGATAATGTTATACCTTGGCATATACTATATTTTGAATTTGAATTTCTGAAACTCTATATGATCCCAATTATTTTTTTTACGTAGTTGGGCTCTCAATCTCATAAGTTTGTTCTTTCTAAAAAAAATCAGGAACAAAGTAGACTAGTGGGTAGCTTAGTAGTGGTTATCGAATAAAAAGAGACTATGAGCAAGTTGATTTATTAGTTTCTATTTCTATTGTAGACTTTGAACTTTATTATTTTTGACGCCTTTTGTATGTCAACCTTTTTGGTATTTATGCATTTGAAGCTTATGGATTTGCTATAATATATAAACTGTTCTAAGACAAGTTCGTGGCATAGCATGCCCGCTGGGTTTTGCATTATGGGTATGTGGCCATTTGTCAGCACACCAGGTATGAGGCGTAACAGAATTAGATCTAGTGCTAAAAAAAAAAATGTTTGTGATTGTTCTAACTACTGGCCTGCATAATGTCATTGCATTTGGGAATGTACATTAGAAGATATACATGTTTGAAAGAGTTATGTCTAATCAACAAACATGCAGAAATTTAGGTGAGATTTGAATGAATGGCATAAATTGAGGACTACTCTTAATATTTCTAAGATTTTGATATGAGGTAGCTCTTTGAGTCTAGTTTTCTTAGAAACAAGAATTATGTCATTTAGTTAAGTGTAGGGAAAGATATGGTGGGAATAGTACATAGAGATATTAAAAAGAAATAGACATTATTTGATCATGCATATATATATATATACTTGAAGCATGTGAACCCCTTTGTAGGCATTTTGAAAACTTGAAGGGAGAATTGAAAAAGATGCTTGGTATGCATAAGTATATGTGTGTGTATATATGCATCAGTGGATGCATGCAAGTATGGTATGTTTGTGCGGGATATATGGATATTCTTGTAAGTGAGTGTAGGAGGAAAATTATTTTGTAATTGAATGGTCATGAGCATTGATTTAGGTTTATAGCTATGTATAAGTCAGGCTTGGTTACTTGAATGGGTTGTATGTTAACATGGAGAAATTGAGGTTTATATGCTAGGTTTTTGGTGAAAATTGAAATGTTGTTGAGAATGGAACTCAAATATTTTATGACATGGTTGTGTTTTTTTTTTTTTTTTTTTTTGGGGGAAAGGAGCTCGAAGAGCTAATTTTATTAAAAATAAAAAGAAAGAGTTAAAAACACAAAACTAAAATAAAAAAAAACAGAGACAAACCAAAAAACTAACAAGAGAAATAAAAATACTATGGGATGAGGACAACTAGCAAAGAAAACAATGGATTCGGATACATTTCATCAGCCAACTAGGAAGTTCTTTGCCATGGTGGAAGAGTGACTTCATGCAGATTAAGACCGTGAATAGCAATAGCGGGTGCTAATCTATTCCAATTCTTGGGAGCACTGATCACACAAGGATTCTCCATGCTATGTAGAAGCTGACAAATAGTTTCCAATTGATTGTTTAATCTCCAAGCATCCAATCTGGTACCATGCTTGACAGCATTAATAAGATCACCAATGGAAGAAAGAACAGTTCTGATGCGCAAGTTCCAATCAAGCCAAGATCTCAAAGCAACTATCAAAGCAATGGCTTCAGTTTCCATCTCAGACCCAGATGATACATAGCAGCAACCAGCACCAATAAAGTTTGATAAGTGATCTACAACAACGAAGCCAACTCCAGCAGTAGAGAACTCAGTGTTTAAGACTGCAGCAGTGTACATAATTGGGCTGTCAGAGTAAGAAAAATTGTTCATCAGTATACTTCTACAGATATGATTAGCTTTAGAGAAGAAATACTCCCTGACGTGGCCAATTGCCTGAGCAGACACAGCCCTACAATCCAGCGGCACTTCATTAAAGACTTTGTTGCACCTAGCTTTCCAGATGAACCAGATTGTAGATGCAATCAGAGATTGACAAAACAAATCATTACCAGTGTTATTATCATCCAACCAACTTCCGGAAGAAATCCCATTAGCAAAGTTGAAAGGTTTCCTTAACTCAAATCGGATCAAGTTCCAAATAGTTTGCACTTTCGAACAAGAAAGAAACAGGTGCTCAACAGTTTCCTCATCTAGATTACAGAAGCTACATAAAAAGTGAGGACCCAAATTCATTCTATAAAGATGATCATAAGTATTAACACCATTATGCAACAAAGTCCACAAGAAATGTTTAACCCTAGGAGCGGTTTTGAGCTACCACAATCTTTTCCAGCCAATCCAATGATCCACCAAATCATCCTTCCGATTAAGGTGAGAGTAAATCATAGTGGAAATTTTGACACCTCTGGACTTAGGGAACCAGACCCAAAGATTGTTCTGGTTGATCTTAATTTGAGTATCTTTTAACATATTATCATTCAGCTGGTTGACAAATATCTCTTTTAGCCAATTAATATTCCAATGAGAATCTAACAGCAAATCAAAAATAAGAAAAGACTCAGCATCAACATTCATACTAATAAAA
Source organism: Dioscorea alata (assembly GCA_020875875.1). Lineage (NCBI taxonomy): Eukaryota > Viridiplantae > Streptophyta > Magnoliopsida > Dioscoreales > Dioscoreaceae > Dioscorea > Dioscorea alata. The sequence continues at coordinate 7,109,527 of CM037013.1, read as the reverse complement.
GTGGGTTTAAAAGCTATAGGTAACTCAAAATACCAGGGATCATACAAGAATGAGCCTGCCTTGATTGCCCGGTCAAGGCAGAATTTCTCGGTAACAAGGCGCGCAGGGGCAAGCTTTCTCGGTAACAATGCGCGCCGTGGCAAGTTTTCTCGGTAACAAGGCGCGCCGGGGCAAGTTCTCTCGGTATCAAGGTGCGCGGGGGCACGTTCTCTCGGTAACATGGCGCGCCGGGGCAAATTCTCTCGGTAACAAGGTGCGCGGGGGCATGTTCTCTCGGTAACATGGCGCGCCGGGGCAAGTTTTCTCGGTAACGAGGCCCTCCGTGGCAAATTTTCTCGGTAACAAGGTGCGCGGGGGCATGTTTTCTCGGTAACATGGCGCGCCGGGGCGAGTTTTCTCGATAACAAGGCGCGGCGGGGCGAGTTTTATCGGTAACAAGGCGCGCCGGGGCGAGTTCTCTCGGTAACAAGGCGCGCGGGGGCGAGTTCTCTCGGTAACATGGCGCGCCGGGGCGAGTTTTCTCGGT